>JARPMR010000001.1:19304907-20530616 GCA_029955525.1 Oeneis ivallda | reverse complement strand
ATAAAATTAGCAGATGGTTCGAAAATAACATCGGACGCAGCAGTGAACATCGAACTCGAAGTCGCAGGACAGAAACTAACACATCAAGTGATATATCTACCAGCAACTACAGTAATGATAATGGGTATGGACTTGTTAAGAAGACTGGGACTAGCAATAAGATGGGAACAAAAGCCAAATAGACAGACCGACAAAGAAGAACCCAAGGAAAAACGCGAAGGCAAGCAAAGGTTAGCAAAGAAACAACAGGAAACACTACAACCTATAATAGCCGAGGAATTCCAAAAAGGAAAAAAAAGTCCAAAAAGCAATAAAGGGGGGAAAAATATCACAAAACGAAAACATAAAAAACCAATAAAACAAAACGTGGTAGCAGATGAACTATCAAGAAACCCAGTATGCGCCGCGTCAGTTGACGAAAACGAATGGTACACAAGGAAATTCAATAAGGTAATGGCGAACCCCGAAACAGAACCAGATTACCGAATACAGGAAGATAAACTGTATAGAAGAATAATCAATCCACGATACGGGGGCAAATTAGATCCCGACACCGAATGGAAGCTATGCGTCAAAAACTCCGACAAAAGAAGAATCCTCTCACAAAACCACGACGAACCTAGTGCAGGAAACCTAGGGGTATCAAAAACCTTCAACAAAACAGCACAACGTTATTATTGGCCAGGCATTTTTAGAGACGTCGCAAAATACGTTAACAGGTGCGAGACATGTCAAAAACACAAAACGTCGCAGGAAAAAAGACCAGGACTCATGCATATCAATAACACGGAAGAACCATGGCAAGTAGTGACAACCGATCTAATAGGACCACTACCACGATCGTCAAAGGGATATCAATGGATCATCGTTTTTCACGATAAGTTCACAAAGTGGTCGGAAATAAAGCCATTGAGGAACACGACGACAAACGCGGTTATAAACGCACTAAAAGAGTGCATACTCATGAGATACGGCAGAATACAGACATTACTCAGTGACAACGCAAAGGTTTTCACAAGTAAACAGTTCAGAGACACGCTCAATAAGTATGGTATACAACAGAAACTGACCGCACCATACACACCCCAGTGTAACCCAACAGAAAGAATAAACAGGACATTAGAAACCATGATAGCCGCCTTTATAGAAAAAAAACATAAAAAATGGGACGAGCACTTAGGTGAATTCAATTTTGCGATAAACACTTCAGTACAAGAATCAACGAAATACACGCCCGCATTCTTGTTATTCGGCAGGGAACTTAGACATTTTAACGACGAAAACAACCTCCCAACTCCAACACTGAAAGAAAAACAAAAACTAGAAGAAATTTATCAAATGGTACGAGAGAACCAGAAACTAGCATCAACAAACCAAAAGAAAAACTACGATAAATCGAAACGAGAATGGGAACCAAAGATGGAACAACTCGTACTTAAACGAGATTTTCCACTGTCAAACGCAGAAAAAAAGTTCTGCGCGAAACTAGCGCCAAAATACTCAGGCCCGTACAAGATAATAGATAGGAAATCGCCCGTGATATTTTTATTAAAAGCGCTCGACGGAGGCAAAGTATGCACAGCACACATAAAGGATATAAAAAGATTCCAAGAATAAAACGAAAGTACACCGAAACGTAACCGCTAAACATCAGAACACGACACGAATAGTCTAAGACGACACACACCATCCAACTTAGACCCGACCGGGAAGGTCCGACCAGACAAACATCGGACTATAAGAAAGCATAGACAAATAGCACAGAGCACACAAATGTCACTAGAAATAAATCAGCCTACCCTCAAGACCAGAAATATATCGTAGAAATCAAGAAAATGTCAAGACAAGAACATTTACAGTGGAGTAAAAGATGGCGGACGCGACAACTCCAGCGTGCTCGCGCAAAGAAGCGGCAATACAAGGTCCGTCAACCAAAGAGGAATTCAACGACGACCGAACGATGCCACCGGAAAACCAAGCGCTAGCCACAGAGGTGGTAGCAGCCGAAGGGCCGAAGAGGAAGAAAAAGAAACGGAGGGGAAGGAAGCGCATGGGTAACCACCGCAAGGGGATAGTTAGGTTACCCAAGTACAAAAAGGGTGACAAAGGAGGGAAGGCACAGCCAAACGCATAGGTCCGAAAAATATAAAGTGACATACAGACGACAGAAAACTACTTTCTAGTTCCTTTGATTCAGAGGATGGTGTGTAACCAGCGGTGATGTTTACAGGTAAACATCTCAAAACGAGAGGGGAGAATGTGACGAGCGCCGTCACAACGCAAGCAACCTACACGGGCGGCGTGAATCATCACACGAGGGACCTGCGTGAACACGCCGTCACAGCGCAAGCAGCCCACACTACACGTGCCGCGTGACTCATCACGCGAAGCCGGCGTGAACGCACACGCCAGGGCAATGACACCAGCGGCGCGATCCCCGCCGAACCGCGCCGAGGCCCACCGAAGCAGCCAGCAGAAAAGTATAAAACGCCGAACAAGAGCGCTCACGAGGAGTTCGCCAGCGGCGCCCGTGCCATCAGGGTCGGTCTGATTCCCCTCTGGATCGATCCTGGTATCGTCGGCCTGATTACCCTCTGGGTTGACGATTGGTACGAGCTCTCTGGTAGGACCACAGGGGCTGTTGCTCGCGCCTGGCTTCGCGGCCCGGCCCGTCCAACCACCCCGAGCGTCCGCGTTCCCCCCGCGACCGCCGCGTCACCCGCGCTCCACCGGGAGTCCGTCGCCCTTCTATCAGCCGCCCGGGCGGTCCCGATTCGTGCAGTATTGTAAACGCGTTTAGGCTCGCGTCAACGTCACTCGATGTAATGTAATAAGTTAAGAAGGTTGTAAATAAAAGTCATTATTGTTTATCGAGTATTTTATTCTTTGTCCTCGGATATATTGAAAGACGAGGTTCGATCCCTCACATCTAATGAACGAAGTGAGTCGCTCTCAGCCCGGCCGATCCACTCCGTTACAATGTAATCACTAAAATGCACACTATAGTAAATTAGAGAATTTAAGCGACATCTAGTTTGCGATTTTGAAACTCGAACAAAGCCGTAATAAAGTATAATTATATTTACTAGACAATCGGGGCAACTTTTAGACAATCCGGCCCACAGACCCACAGCCCAGTGCCCATATTATAATATAAAAAAAAAGAGGAAGTCCAATATGTAGATGGAGAGACGATATTGTAGAGTTTGCAGGCTCTCTTTGGGATAGAAACACCTCTAACACTAAAGCATGGAAGAGACTAGGCTAGACACTAGACTAGATGTCAGGCTTATTCGCCAGAATCGTCCTGTCCGTGATGACGGACCGGTCCCAATAGAGCCGGATTCCGTCACGCTCGAGTACTGGCAGCGGTGTGTACCTATAGTACGGCACTCTCTCATCCAGGAGACCGTACTTCAGAGCAAGCTCTTGGTGAAGGATTTTGGTCGCTTGGTTGTGTCTGTGCAGATACGCAGTGTTAGCAAGAGCCGAACATCCTGAAAGCACATGCCTGAGTGACTAACCGGGATGGCGACACGCTCGACAGATGGCGTGAGTGCCATCCTTCAAGATGTACTTTCGGTAGTTCCGCGTCTTAACCACCTGATCTTGTATCACACACACAAAACCTTCGGTTTCCCCAAAGAGGTCACCGAAACGCAGCCATTGCACGGACGCTTTTTTATCTACGTAAGGCTCATTAAGAGCTTTTAAAAAGCGTCCGTGCAACTCCCTCTCCTTCCATACGGTCTCCCCGTCAGAGGTGCTTAGTACCACCGGTTTCTGCCACTCGAGTTTGGCCAAAGATAGGGGAGTGAGTCCTTTATCACATTCTGTGACGTCTCTATGCATTGGCCTCTCCCTCTTCGTCTCAAAGTAGGTTCTGAGGCTGGATATCTCCCGATTATGCATGGTCTTGACGCTTAATACGCCTCGACCACCACATTTTCGGGGGATATACAACCTCATAACAGACGATTTCGGGTGGCGCATGCGGTAGAGAGTCATAGTCGTGCGTACTTTTCTATCCAGTGCATCTAGTTCGGTCTGAGTCCATCAGAGTACGCCAAAGGTGTACCTACATGAGAACGGGCATGACTCAGCCGTTATAAGCTCGGACCTTATTGGCACCCGACAAATAGCTTTTACAAACTTTTGTAAGGCGGCCAAAAAAGACCTCACAAACTGTCTGTTTCACGTCCGCTTCCCTAACCCCCACGGATTGTGACATACCCAGATACCGGTATGAATCAGCTTCAGAGAGGATCCTGATGCTGGATGGTTCGAGGTTGATCTCGACTGAATGAGTAACCTGTCCCCTCTCCACATGTAAGACCGCACACTTGTCTAGTCCAAGCTCCATTCTGATGTAGTTACTGAACTCAGTGGTGATATTCAGTAACTCCCACAGTCGGGTGGCATTGGGTGCTAGCAGCTTGAGGTCATCCATGTAGAGAAGGTGAGGCACTTTTGTCCTTCCTCTCCGAAACTGAAAGCCTGTCCCTTATCTTTCCAGCAAAGAGCTGAGAGGGTTCAGAGACAGGTAAAACCATAGTGACAAAACTCTCACGAGGTTTTCCACCATTTGGTAAATTTGATAAATACTATGAATATCATCACTTTTATCGGTTATTATTAATAATTCACTATTGTCTTTGGTAAGAGTGATACAACTAACGAGAAACAGTCTGACAACCCCTCTAAGCCCCACCCGACTCCTTTCTCCAGCCACCTTTAGCCTCATCCTTACTGTTTAGTAAGAATTTTCGGGTGCAAGTATTCCTACGTTGTCATTAAAAATAACAACGAAAGCTGTGATGACCCTAACTAACAGTAGATTTCTGGGTGGTTATAAAAGTGGCCGACCGAGCCAACAGTAAGGATTTCCAGGTGCAAGTATATACGGGTGGTCCTATTGGTGGCGCCTAAAGGCAATATTTTGATGCCTCGTACCTAGACCTATTAGAAAATACCAGCGATATTTCGGATAGAGACCGGTGTTAAAATTTTCTTTTTTGTTGTTTCTCCTAGGTTTTATTTTTAACCGATTTACGGTTAAAAAACTTTATTCTCATTGAGAATCACAGAAAAAAACCAATTTTTTCCAATTTCCAAAAAGTAGAAGTTTCTCGATTCAGCCGGTATTTTTTTCTATGTATGTCCACCGCAGGATTTCTGAACCGATTCGCGTGATTTTATTTTTAATCGATAGAGGAAGCTTGTGAAATGGTCCCATGTAAATTATTATCATAGCATTATTATAAGCAGTGATAGCCGTGGTTAGGATTGTGGTTTCCTATTCGGGGGGTCGCAAGTTCGATCCCGGACCTCTGACTTTTCGGAGTCAAGTGCGTTTAAGAAATTAAATATCACTTGCTTTAACGGTGATGGAAAACATCGTGAGGAAACCTGCACATCTGAGAGTTCTTCATAATGTTCTCGAAGGTGTGTGAAGTCCGCCAATTCACATTGGGCCAGCGTGGTGGACTATGGCCTACAACCATTCTCTGAGAGGAGACCTGCGCTCAGTAGTGAGCCGTTGATGTGTTGCTAATGATGATGATGATGAAATTATTACCTTCAACTCCTCAATCCTGATGCTTCAGGGTACTGCCCACCCAAACTGCGGGGATTTAGGAATTGTCGATTACGAATTGATATTGTAGCCACTAAGCATAGACTACATCATGGAGCTCTAGGTTATAGCTCCTCAATCCTGATGCTGCAGGGTACTGCTTTTTTTTTTCTTCTTCAAAAAACTTCATGGACTACACACAGAAAGCTTTGGATATTGTAGGTATTAAGTAAATGAAAACAACGAATATTTATAAATTCAATTCATTAATAATATAATTATATGTACTTAAATAAATAATGTTTTATTGGCAGGAATATAAGTAACTAACAGTAATTAAAAAAAAAACATTAAAATTGGAGCGCCTCTGTTTGTTTAACTTGTAGGTATGCGAGGTAAGTGGCGCTTAGCTCAATTAGTTCGCAACATGCAACCTATACTATTTAAATACTTATACATAAAAATTCAAAATTCAAAACTCAAAATTATTTATTTCATGTAGGCCAACCTGTGGCTCTTATGACACGTCAAGATTCTACCACCGGTTCGGAAAGCGGATTCTGCTGAGAAGAGCCGGCAAGAAACTCAGCAGTTGCTCTTTTCAAAATAATCATTTTACAATATTAATAAGTAGCTATTACATTGTAATAACTTTTTATACTATCTTGTGGGCAGCTGGATGCGAAGCTTATTTAACCCGTGCATCTTTGTTAGAATAGAATATGACATTTCCACAAAACGTACTACAATTCAATTCATGTCAAAGACGGGCAGACAGAAAGTAGCCCCATTCCCGCCGGCGGCACCCGTTCACGAGCATGACGCATGATCCAGCCATTGCTTCGCTCGACCATATTTGAGGGAACGTACGTATAAACATATTTATTACATATACAGGGTTAATTGTAAAATGCCAACAATCTTCTACAGGCAACTTCTATGCATCCAAGTAAATAACTTTTGTTCCACGACTTTTTAAAATTCCTAAAAATAAAAAAATATTCATACTAAAATAAATAATTATTTTTTCTGTTCTATAATTTTAAAAACTCTACGAGGCACGTGTCAAAGGGAATGGGTGGCGTGTTTGACGCGCCGTCACTCGATATTCGGTACTTAATGCTTGTCCGATACTTACCGTTTTTTCGTTGTCCGTCTGTCGCCGTGGAAAGCCTTTTTGGTGTTCGCGATAAACGCGAAATTATGGACTTGCAGACGATAGCTCAGCCTGATATTAGTAATGCACATCACAAAGCATTTGTAAATACGAAGCCATAACTTCGGACGTTAATTGTTGCGCGGTTAATAGTCGACGCTTCACGCAGGTGTGGAAGAGACATTACATAAAATGACCAGAGTTAAAAAAATTACACTCTTTAACAAAATCTTAGTTTTTTTTTTGGTGAATTTATTGAGTTATGTGCAAAGTCGTTGAACAAATGTTGTAAATGTTCAGTATTATGCATAGAAGTTACATGTGGGAGGTTGTTGGTGAATTAAAAATTAACCCTGTATGTTTATCAAATAGGTCTGGCATAGGTATATGCCAAATCTAGATGAATCCTAATACTAAATAAGTATAATTAATAATTGTTTTTGCATTGCACATCATTAAAACAACTTTATAATTTAGACAAAACTTTCGCAATTGCTAAGTGCACTTTCTCACTGCCCAACTTTAAAATCGTTCAACTGTACCCAAAATTCAACTTGATGGGAACTCTGCTCAAAGCTTAACCCTTTAAGGGTTAAGCTTTGAGCAGAATGTCATGGTAGTAGGTGCTTAAATGTACGTATCTACTTAATTAAAAAATGAAACAGTATGCTTGTTTAAAGTTGGTAGCAAACAAAGTAACGACAAACTTAATTAATAAACGCAAACTTAGTATCAATCTTAGTGTAGTCGATAAAGAATTAAAAATATCCTGTAGCCTAAGCACGAATATTTTCACTATCGAATAGTTAACGTAAAGTTAACGCCGACAAGATATTTTGTATGAAAACAGGCGTTGCACTGTGCGGGCGGTGTAGTCGTTTTCATACATGGGTCATGCGTCATGCTCGTGAATGGGTGCCACCGGCGGGAATGGGGCTACTTTATGTCTGCCCATCTTAAGATAGAAGTTAGTCTGTATGCATTTTTGGAACTTTCCTCATTGTGGAAACACTGCATATATAGCATAGTATTTACTGTATTGTAAATCTGTTTTGAAAAGAGCAACCGCCGAGTTTCTTGCTGGTTCTTCTCGGCAGGAAAGGCATTCCGAACCAGTGGTAGATTCATTGACTATTCAAAAGCACTTGTAAAAGTTTATTTGAATAAAAAATATTTCTATTCTATTCTATTCTATTCTATTCTATACAAAATATCTTGTCGGCGTTAACTTTACGTTAACTATTCGATAGTGAAAATATTCGTGCTTAGGCTACTGTACCTGGCCTTCAATCGCAGTTTTATCGTGGTCAGCGTTGTTGCCAACCTTCATCACCAGAATTCGATGGAGCAGTGATATTCTTCCGAAGCGCTAAGTTGAAGTACCTACGGGGTGTCGGGATCTCAAAATCCTACGCACGCGACTTATGTAAATTGTAGGTAAATATAATTCAGCAGAACTACCATATCACGCGTCATGGGGAGTGCGCGCAGGCTTGTCAAAGAATGGAGTTTAATCGACCGAGCGAAGCGAAGGTCTCTGAGTTTACTAGAGCGATTTGCACTTGTCCGTCCGTCCGTCTGTCACAGCCTTATAACTTCTGAATTACTGAACGTAATTACTTCAATTTTAGATATGATATGTAAACCGATGGCCTCCAGCCGAAAATGGCTTAAAAAGTTATAAAAATCTTTATTTCAGGGGGGCTCCCATACGAAATGGGGGGCTTTCAAAGTGGAGATTGTATTCGAGGCTAGATTTCTAAAACCACTTTGTTTTAAAACTTGAAACTTACACATAATTTGAGTTATATTCTGTACTTGAACAACAAATACTAAGATTAGATAAATATTATAAAGAAACGAAATTATTTGAGTTTTAATGGGCATCAATGTTTTTAACAAAACTTCACTATACTGTTACTAGATGGCGCTGTCTTTAATATTGTAAATATGCATCCCATCCACGAAAGCAGATGACGATTGACGTCATCAGATTCGGCGCGTTTTAATTACAATATAATATAGTTAAAACTACCTTATGGGAATTATGGGATACCGCGAGGTCTCAGTTCGGGGCGAACCACTGGTGTAGAGATAGCACATGCGTCGGTTTCGGGAAGGGTGCTAGAGGTTAGTTTTTAAATCGAATTCAGAGAAAGATACACAATATGCCCACTGCCTCCAACCTGTTTTTTGTGTATAGGCACAAGGCACAGCCTCCTTTAAAGGAGGCTGTGGTATAGGCAATTAACTCCGATCACACCGCAGTAGGTACCTAGTACATCTTAGAAGCCGTAAACCTTTTTAACAGTCTTCAAAAAAGGAGGAGGTTCTTAATTCGTCGGAATCTTTTTTTTTATGTATGTTCACCGATTACTCGAAGAACCCTGACTCGATTTGGAAAATTCTTTTTTTGTTTGAAACAATATACTTCCCAGGTGGTCCTATTTAAATTTTATCGAAATCAGACGAGCGGTTTTAAAAAAATCAACAATAAAATAATATACTTTGTAGTGGCACGGGTGTTTGAAGTCGGTTATTAGGGTTTCGTACCCAAAGGGTGCCAACGGGAGCCTCCGCTGTCCGTCCGTCCGTCCGTCCGTCTGTCAGCGGGCTGTATCTCGTAAAACGTAATAGGCAGACAGTTGAAATTTTCACAGAGTGTGTATTTCTATTGCCGCAAAATCAAAGAGTTCCCGAGGCATTTTAAAAATTCAATTCACGCAGACGAAGTCGCGGGCATCAGCTAGTAATACATATTATTACTATGTCATCTGTAGGTAAGTAATACTTTATTTATAAAATAGGTACATAATTATTATATTTCTAAAAGCTTATTAAAAATAAAACTAAAAATAGTACAAAGTATCAAAATAAAATACTCGTTGAGGTTTCGTTTGATTGTATCGGCCCTATTGCAGTATTTGCGCCCGCACACGCATACATGGTATCGAGCAAACAGAGAGATTGCTCGACTGAATGGCGTGATTGATGCTTGAGGGCTAAATACGCATCCATCGTCTACGTCTTCCAATAGATTTTCCAAACTCGCAAATCGCTTCGAGGCAAAACTTTTCCCCCTAGTAGGTACTACCGTTCTACACCCTCGCTCATTATATTCGACGCCCACGTCTAAAAACCTTTTGAAACAGCCTTTTATATACGATGGCCCATACGCCACTTTTTTTTTTTCACTCACTGTCTCACTGCGAATACATTTTATCTTGAAGAGATGCCTTCGTCTGCCAAGACTTTTATCGCCTCCTTCAAAGGTATTGTAACAGTAGTCCGTTGGAATTCTAGATTCATTGAGACCACATCTGTAGCAATGTGATATTATTGTCTCGTTTTCTGGACTACTTTCAACGTTTTTCAGTGTAGTATTAGTTTTACTAGTAACTGATTTTGCTGCTGCAACAATTAGGTAGTAGGCTCAGAGTAAGTATTAGTAGGTATAGTTACTCTGAGGTAGTAGGTATATTATTTAAATTTTATTTACCTTTAATTAAATATAAATAAATTATAAAACTTGTAAATAATTTTGTCCACTTCAATTTACAACACACAATATTAACTTATAAAATGCTTTCAATAATAAATAATTTACCTGAGTTTGGTAACAGCATTTTCCTGGGGAAGTGTGTTGCCCAAGTCTTTCTGGGTTTGCTATAGAGTGAAGTATTTATAGGTGGTACATGGTATTTGTAAACATGATCAGCAGGAACAACAGAAATCTCACCGTGGACGGTGTTAATATGAGGCATAATAGTAGGTCGTTGAAATTCTAGAGCCGTTGAGACCGCATCTGTAACATAGTGATCACATTACTAGGGCTTCTTCCAATGTATTTGATGATTTTATTTTTTATTTTTAGCTACAACAATTAAATTTTAGGCAACTTACAACATTATGCTATGAAATAAATAATTTATAATATTAATAACTTAACTAATTTTAGTGGCAGCGTTTTCCTGGGGAAATGTGTTGCCCAAGTCTTTCTCGGATTGCTAGAAGACCAAGTTTTTATAGTTGGTCTATGTAAGAAAACAGGTTTAAAATGAACAACAGACTCATTTTGAGACTGATTGAAGTTATTAATACTAAGCAGCATCATATTAGTTCGCTTATAGTTCGGTTTCTTTGTAATTAAAATTAAACTCTGTGAAGTATTGTGGAAACGTTCCTTTGCAGGTGCTTGGTAATTCAATGGCACTTCGGAATCTCTTTCATTTAAATTAATTAATGAAATCGCTTTAATAGTTGAAAAGTCGTCCTCTGTGTGATCTATTTCATTTAAGTTATTTAATGAGATGGTTTTAATTGTAGAAAAATCTTCGTATGTAGTTTCTTCTGTGAATTCAAAATCATATAGATCTTCTGTAAACAGTTCTGTATAATTGTGTGGTATATATTCGTAACGGTTTTTTAATCGAGATAATAGAGAACACGATTTCTTTTCAAATATACTTATAGCGATAAAAATAAGAGAAATCAAGTACATATTTTTTCCTATATTTTGCCCATATTTTCAACGAAAAAAATATCAACAAATTGTAAAAACGTATGTAGCCATGGTAGGTAGTCATTTAATTCATTTCTCATTTAATTATTGTTTAATTCAGTTTAATTTCTACTATACCACTATACTCAGTGAAATTGCATATTTCGTTCACAGATTAGGTATTAGATTTCGTTTACCATCACTGACTATTTAATCACTATTAAAAAACGTAGTGATTATCTACTCAGTGATCACTGAGTATATAATCACTCGTATAATAGTATATTAATAGATATATATTATACAATAGTACGTTTGTAAGGGTGCGTACAGATTATGGAACTAGGAATTACGACTACCAATGTCACAAATCTGGATAATGCGGCTGAATGCGAAAAGGTTGGGAGTAGGTAGCATACGATCTGTTCGCGTGCCGTTCGTGGTTCGTGCACCGCCCGCGCGCAATTTACGCGTAATACGCGGCGTTCCCACGTGGCGAGTATTGTTGATTACCTATCCTATCCTATCCTACTTCCATGGATAAGATACTCCGGATATAACCACTTTAATAATTTGATGGAATAATGACTGGTTTTTATTAGACGTAGTCGTTTTCCTATTCCATGGGTTTTTAGTAAACGGCCAAGACAATATAACCACTCCGTTTAAAAAATAGTTAGTTCAAAGGGATTTTGAATTTTCGGCTGAGTATTAAAACCATATTAAGCCGGACAGCCACGATGGCTACGAGCTCAGTTTTGATAGTTAGTAGCAAGTTAGATAGTAGCAAAAAAATTACAAAATGAAGAAGAGAAGAAGTCAATTTAGCGAAAAGTGAACAGCTTACATAAACTTGGTTGATGAATATCATGTACTTACTCCAACTGCGCTGGTCATCTATATCTATACTATATCCATACTAATATTATAAAGAGGAAAGATTATTTGTTTGTTTGTACCGAATAGGCTCTGAAACTACTGGACCGATTTTAACCATTCAGAGATTCTGAAGAAAATTGCAATTATGTAACCCAAACTTTGACAATTGAACCACGGGACCAGTAACGCGCCTAATGCTACGAACAAAAAAGTCTGCCACTTTTGGTGCGGGGGGGAGGAAACACTACATACACAGAACTGCACACTTTATCAATTCCATTTGTGTCATTATGGCACACAAAAGACAAAAACTCCAACACTATTACATTTACGCACACATATAGGTTAAATACAGTGTAAGACAGACAAATTAATTGCGATGCTACCATATCGATATTTTATATCGATAGTTTTCCCATGAAAAAACAGAAAATTGCCTAAGCAGCAAAACGCACTCAAACAAAATTTTAATCATCTAACTCTTTACTTGGTTAGCGTAACACGTCTTTTTTTAGGGTTCCGTAGTAAAACAACTAGGAACCCTTACAGTTTCGCCAAGTCTATTGGTACTTACTGTGGTAAGTTAGAGACTATAATCATTATATTATAACTAGCAAAAAGCTGAGCTTTGTGAGAGCTCGCGTAGATTTTCTAACGGGTAATAATTTTTACGTTAATGGTTATAAAATTATATTTTCTTTGACAGATAACATATTTGGATATGAAATTAAATTACAATGTTAAATCACAAATCCATAGGCGTGATAGTTTTTCAGCGAAGTGTACCACAAAATGTACAGTTTGTGGGATAGTGATAGGTCTCGCTCCGCTCTTAAAACTATTAAACTTACTAAAACTTATTAACTATTAAACTTATTAACTAACTATACTAAAAATTATCTTAAAACTTGCTCCTCCGCATCATATGCCGATGCCGTGACAACTTATTCAATAAAATCATAATAATATAACGTAAAGAGGAAAACATTAAAAAAATGCAATATTTATATTTTTTAATCATTAAACTTTTTAGGGGTTCGAAGTAAAACAACGCGGAACCCTTATAGTCTAGTCAAGTCCGACCGTCTGTCCACCTAAACATTCGAACCGATTAGGGTACTCTCAATTTACACAATATAGGCTATATATTTTATCCTTAAAACTTAAAAAGTTTCCGCTAAAATCAACATTTAGTTAATAAACAATACATTAGCGTTCGGCATAAGTTAAATAAAATTGAAGGGAGCTTTAATATATACATATAAATATTCCGATATTTTTGTCGAATTTATTTAATGTAATGAATTGGTTCATTTACATTTTATTAGGGCGAGCGGAGCGAGACCTATAACTATCCCACAAGCTGTACATTTTGTGGTACACTTTACTTAAAAACTATCACGCCTATAGATTTGTGATTTAACATAGTAATTTAATTTCATATCCAAATCTTATCTGTCAAAAAAATATAATTTTATAACCATTAACTTAAAAATTATTACCCGTTAGAAAAACTACGCGAGCCCTCACAAAGCTCAGCTTTTTGCTAGTTATAATCCTCTTTAGTTTATTGCTTGCTGATGAATGTCGATGCTTCTTCAATGAGTAATAATTTTTTTATCGTTATCGATCCGCACCGCAGTCACATCACTTTTACTAAATTTAAAAGTTTGCAACCTTGTGCACTATGTAATAAAATCTAATTTTGCAAAATAATAGGGTGTATAGTACGAGATCTGGCTGCAGAATATACATCTACGATGTTGCCTATCAAAATGTGACCGCTAGTATTTTGAATTAAATTAGGTACCACTGTACTTTAAGGTAGGTTTAGACGAAGCCAGTAACGCTGGCGCCAGTACTCAGACAAGCCAGCGCTGGCCTGGCCCGTGTTGTTTAGATGAGGCCAACTGGGTTCATTTCATTCCTGGATAATTCTTGTGGTGAGCACACGTTTTGTGTTTTAAAAAATGAATTCGGGGCTGCGACAGCGGTTGAAAAATAAATGTATAAAGAACATCACTGCACTATTAAGAGCAGAGTTGATCAATATGTTAGAAGAAGAAATCGTAAAGGATAAAAGACTTTGGATGAGAAAATGGCTAAGCGATAGATCCGTAACTGGAGCTTCCGCTTTGTTGCTACAACAACTAAGATTAGAAGATCCTTTCGAGTACAGATTGGCATTGCGAGTTACGACTGAAAACTTTGACGAGTTACTTTCATTGACGACATCGCGGAAAATCTTTCGATAAACAAACGTGTGTACAGTCTACGGATATTCGCCAGCAACTGGCCCGATGCGGCTACACGCGGCCTCAAACTGGCGCGGGGGTTGCGGGGAACGCGGGCGGGGGTCACTGGCTTGAAAAATAGGCCGGCGCTCTATTCCCGCCAGTGCTGGCAGCCAGCGCTGGTTTGTCTTGAAAAACTGTTTACACGAGGCCAATAACAAGCCAGCGCTGGCTGCCAGTTTCACTGGCAGCCAGCGCTGGCTTCGTCTAAACCTGGCATTATTTGTACTACCGTACGTACGTTTGTTGTTGTTGTTGTTTGGTGGTCATTATGTTACTACCGGTGCAAACAGTAGTAGAAACGACTTAATAAATAGGTACTCCAAAAGAAATCTTCCTTTTCAAAATGACAAATTTTAAAATTACAACAAAAATCAATATTGATGAAAAACAAAACCCCTTGGTTTTTACTTATATAACTTGGTTGGTTTATTTATATAAAAGATAATATTAGATTTTATTCAAGTATTCAACTGTCTGTTACATAATAATTAAACATTTAAGCAAATTAAAAATTTAAAAAATGTATCTTATATTTCCGTGACTCTTATTTAAAAAATCATCGGAGCCCTCATTTACACTATCATCGCAGCTATCACTTTCATCGCTACAAATATCAGATTCGTCGACATTATCGGAAGATTTGTTCATGAAATCACATAGCACACTCTTAACTTCGTTGGAGTTGAGTCTCTCAGGAACCATGTTAGTTTTAGAAAACTATCTAATAGCAGCCAGCCATTATTTTCCGCGCAAATCTGATACATTCCGACTCAGTGGCATTTAAACACATCGAATTAACAGATTGTCCACAAAAATTGTTTTTTGAAAGATTTCCAGCACGGTGGAATGTGCGTTGAGTCTAAACCTTTAATTCTTTTTATGTTGAGTTTTTTATGTTATAATAAAAATATCGCAGCTATTCAGTTGAGAACACTAGCATTCGACGCATGCGCAGTGACTTTAAATCATCGCGGTCGTACAGCTGGCAATCGCTATCCTCGTCTGACTAAGTTATGTATACGCGCTAACTCTCTTTCACTCTACATTAAATATTTACCATCTTTAACAACCAGCAACCCTTATTTGCGGCCAGATTTAAGTAAGCAATCGTATATCATAATAAACAGAAATAATTAGCTTCAATTTGAAATAATATAAATAATAAATGTACGTTATGAACGTATAAATGTATCAAAATCATACCTGTATATACTTGGCTACGAAGAGGTGCACAACGGCATCCGTGATTTTTCAGTTTTTATATATATTGCCGTGAAGAGGACGATATTTTATTTAAAAAACCAGTGAATGAATTTTTTTTCCGAAAAATCAATTAATAATAATTTAATTAAAAATAATAGCAACCACATTTTGATAGGCAACCTGGTAAATGTTCTCTTCATCATAAATATATGCGTAAAATTTGGTTTTTAGCAAACACTTGATGAGTGCACTAATTCTGCAGCCGGATCTTAGACTAGTAGTCTCGTTACACAGTTTTGCTTGTCAATTTGATTTTTGTTATTCATTTTTCGAATCTGAACCTAAGTTCTATGTAGAGATGGTTGAAATTGCTATACAAAAGTAAAATAGTAGTAAGTAGTCTAGTGTTGTACTTGCGTGTTCAAATTTAAACCTTATTTGTAGCAATCAAAGGTTGAAATTCTTTAAAAAAGAAACAAAAAGTAGTCTCGTGGGGAGTGTGGTTACGTCACAACTCAACTTACGATTATCACTCCGATTTTAACGAGATATTACGTACTACCTCACCTAAACGATGAAATTCTCGATTATTATTTATGATATTACTTTAAATATTTTTAATAGAAAGAAAGCATGTATCACAATAAAAATACTTCCAAATGGAATGTAATTCCCTATTTTTGTAAATTTGAGGTATTCATCTTATTCCTGCACATGTTAAGCGCTCAGATCAGCATTTTTCACGGAGCACCTACGAGTGCGAAAACGATTCATGTAATGATATAATCGATTCGAAAACAGTTTTTATAAGTGCACAAGATTTGAATCCATTACATTTTGGCAGAGGGGAAGGATCTTGCGAGGCGAGTCCAATTACGGTAGTAAATATCATTCGTCTATGAACCCAAAGTAGCAAAATTTTGCCTACAAAATTTAATATTTGGTGCGCGCTGAGAAAAGTATTGATGATACATAAAAATGTATCATCAATATAATTTTCATAATAATATGAACTACATGATTAAAGTACTCATTATTACCTAAAAAAAGTCCGCGAGGAAATATAATATCTATCACTAAGCAACAAAGCTTTTGTCTTCTAAGATTTGATTGGATCGCCGTTAGTTACAAAAGTTGGTTACGTATTCGTACCATAGTTTTAATTCTTATTTACAGAGAAGCCTTGAAATAATTATTTTTAGGTATTTATTTACATTTCATTCTTATTTTCTTTTTTTCTTACCCGACTGCGGAAAGGTAAAAAATGTTTGTAAATAATGTTTTAATTATTTATACATATTTAGTTCCATTTTGTTTCCTCCGTCCGATATGTATAAGTATAAATGTAATATTAGCTGTGAAACATTTTATTGCTGTGTCTCAATTAATCAAATCATAACTCTAATTGTGAAAGTTTGTGTTAGTAATACTATTATAACTACCGATATTCCCAAGGAATCGAAATTTACGCGGGTGAAACCGCGGGCGCAGCTATAGTATTACAATAGCGAATAATTTTGAAATTTTTCGTTTACCTGCAGTAAACATTTTTACTATTTCAGATTATCAAAATATCCAAATAATTTTACCCTCAGTAAATAAAAACTATTGTTTTTTTTTGTTTTTATCGTCAATATATTTGTTAAAATTGGCTAAACTTCAGAAATAATGATTTGAGAGAAGAGTTTATCTATTTAGCTTTAAACACGTATTTACACGTATTTAATTTCTAGTTCTTAAAAAAAATATCAGAACTTGGTACCAGTTTATTTTGTTACAAGGAATATTGATAATTATGACCAGAATCTTCAAATTTATTTTCTTTTTGAGTTTTATTGTCATTAATACTGTCAACGCTACTTTGCCGTTGTAAAGATTTTAGGTCCGAGCAGTTTCTATTTTTTTTAAGGCCTACTTGAGTGCTTTCATGTTTGTTATAACATTTTTGATCGATGTCCTCTTTTATGTCGGCTTCATCTTTTACCTCTGTGAAAGTTTTTTGTTTATCTATTTCTTGTAAAACTTCATCATCACTTTCCGTTGTGCTGATGGTAATGACTGGTATGACCGATCCAACTGAATCTGTTTGTTTAGAAAGGCTACTTGATTTTGAGTCCTGTTTTGTTTGTGTTTTCTTATCGTACTTATCGTCAAAAATATTTTCTATGTTACCACTTAAATCTTCGTTAACATTAGTTTTAGCAAATCTTTCTATGACAACATTTTTGTTTGCTGTATCTGAATTTTCGGTTTTTACATATTGCTTATTATCCTCATATTTAAGCTTAACAGTGTTGTTCTTAAATTCTACAACAGATTTTTTCTTATATTCAGGAATTTTAGAAATAGTGATATCTTTTATTTTTAGAACTTCTTTTGGTAACGTTTCATGAAAATCAGTGTCTGTTTCTTCATCTATGTTATAGGAGCATGGAAGGTCGTAATTAATATCTCCATCAGATTTTCGATCTAACATTGTGCCAACAATTTTTGCCAATATTCCACCTGCAATAATAAATTAATGATATTTTATATTGATGAAATAAAATGTTGGGCTATACTTACAATATCATATTATTTATACAAAATATCTGAAAGTTTCTTGAGACGATGAATTGAAGAAATGCCAATCCAGAGCGTACTAAATTCAAAACACCTTTTCACCTCTCTAGCTCAAAAAGATCCCCTTTGCTGCCCAAAACCAGTGAGCAAAAGTCGTTTTTGCTCACTCAGTGAGAAAGTGTTTTGAATTTAGAACGCTGTGAATTGGCATTTCTTAAATTTATTGTCTCAAGAAAAGTGCGGAAATTTTGTATATTATATTCTATACCACAACATTTTATTTGGTAAAATTTTTTTAACTCTCTATTTTATTATTTAAACTATTGACGTTTTTGTTAAAATGTGTTTTTTACTTTATAATTCTGTAAAACAACATGAAACATAAAAGAAAATTATAATTAATTGATTGTTCTTCTTCTTCTTTGTCAACCTACAGATGTCCACTGCTGGACAAAGGTCTCCTGCATGGACTTCCACAGGCTTCGGTCTTGCGCTGCTTGGATACAGCGGCTCCCTGCGACTCGTTTGTTCTTACCTAGCTAATTTCTTTGTCGACAATTGTTATAAAAGTTTGAAAAGAAACAAAATGAGTAATTTTAGTGATAATTTAACACTATCAGAATTAAAGGAATCAGTGTCTAATGCTGAATTAAACTTTCTTCCGGAAAAGTCACGTGAAAAAATAATTGAAAGCCTGACCTGCTCAGAAACTGTGGTTTTATCATATTTAAGTACGTAATATACATGAATGTAAAAATTTCTTAGTGTTTCAATAATTATTTTACTTACAACTTGCATTTTTTCGCTATTGAGGTGAAAAGTTGTATGTATCACACGATAGCAAAGTTTTTTGTTTCTTGTGCCTTTGAATCCCTCACTACACTCAGGATTCTAAATAAGAATCCTTCGCTCGCTTGGGATTCAAACTAGGCACTCGCATCAAAAAAATCTTTGCTATTTTGTTGAACAAATAACTATTTCTCACTGGCTGAGCAAAAACTACTTTTGCTCACAGGGTTTAGGGAACAAAGGTGCAGTTTTTGAGCTAGTGAGGTTACTCGGCGATGGTGAAATTAGCACTTAATGAATATATTAAAACAGTATAAACGTACTTTTCTTTTTTACGGTCTTTGATTCCTTACGTTCATCCATTGTTGTTTTGCGGTCATCAGAATCTATAGATTTGCTTATAGGCAATGATGGCAATGCTTTTTTCCATCTGGCAAAAGGCGTATTGTCTATCGATGATGATCCACCTCGTCTTCGTGTATCTGCTAATTGAAACATTTTTCTTCTCTCTTCTGTCCGTTCTCTTCTCAATTGTATCTTAAACAAAAAAGTAACATACCTACTTAGTGTTCATCATCAGATCAGCACCATGTCATCATAATATTGCATTGTCACGCAATTTACACATGTATGCAAAATTTCAGCTCAATCGGTAACCGGGAAGTGGATCAAATTTAATTTGCAAGATTTGATGACAAACATCGGGACAGGTGAAACTAAAAAAAAAGCTTGTAATAAAAAGAATTACGACTTTCACAAATTTTGTAAATTCTACCCTTAAAGGGGTTAAATAGGGTTGAATTTTTGTATAAAAGTCTGTAATTTTTCAAGTTATATCGAGCAACGGATTTACGTGATTCTTTGATGGGTATGGTATGGCAGACCTGCCGTGTTACAGGTTACTTTTATCCCGATAAGACCAGAAGTTCCCACGGGATTTTCAAAGAACCTAATTCTAACCTAAATAACCACACGGACGAAGTCGCGAGGGCAACAGCTAGTCGTATAATAATTGTAAACCTATAAAGATTTTTCGATTACGCATGCTGGGAATTTTAGTGTTACCGGCTCCCGGACCAATAAATAGACTACATTTTATTGCGGAAAATCGAGGAGTTTCCGCGGAAATTACAAACCTTAATACATTCGGGCATATAGTGAAGAATATAGTATTTTCGTTCATTTCATTCTTTGATAAATTATAAATTATCAAATGTGGTATTTACGTACAATACTTATTACAGAGTTTATGAATAAATAGTCTCATAATCATTTGAAATGATTATTATTATGATAAATGCTCACCTTTAAATCATTATTCGCCTCTCTTAAGGAATTCGTTAATGAAGTTAAATAATATATTATAAGTATTAATAATACCAGTAGTGGTATTACTATTGCTGGTGACGTAATATACTCCAGAGTAAAGTTGAGACGATCGGGAAGGACTTTGTAAATATTGCTTGTTAATATTTTATAAATTTTATCGTACTCTGAAAATGGCCCGCAATGCCATGAAGGTGTGACCCAAACAATTGTGTACCCAACGGGCAAGACACATAGAAACAACATTGTCAACAATAATGCTAAATAAAAATTGTTGCTCTTGGACACTCTAAAAACAACTTCATGGGGTACGTTGCAGGTCATCACTGCCCAAGACCGCAGGTACATCATAATCATCAGCTTCACTACATTTAAAACGACAAGTCCAGGAGAAAAAAACATTCCCATCCAAACCATTCCTTGGTTATTAATCAGGTGCAAAATATTTTCAGCTATTTTAAAGTCCCCATATTCTGGGAACTTCTTTTCTAGATCCCAACACCAGCACTTATTCATATATCTTACAAATAATGCTCGAAAAAAATCCATAAATAGCGTACCCAATAAAACAAATACCTGAAAAAATAAATTTCTTCTTATATTATTAATTATTATTAAATTACAAATAAAAATTATTTGTGTTAAAAATACTCACTAGATCCATCATTGTTAATTTCACCAATTCTTGGCCAAACATTGTTTCCCAACATAATTTAAGCAATTTTTTCTTGGTAGCTATCGTTAAATTATACATTTTTCTTTTATATGCATCTAAATATACAGTATCCCGAATTGTTAAATTTGTTTGATTTGTATTCAAATCTTTTGAATCAGCATGTAAGGTTTTGCACTTCTTCAAGTAGCATCTGACAAGCACAATTTTACATTTGGACATGTAAAAAGTTTGAGTTATATTTGTATCACCACAAGTGACAGAGCAATTAAATGATATATCTGGACAAATAGTTACTCCTAATGAGCTGTCTGTATAAGTAGAAGTAGGCTTATTCGTTTCTTCAAAAGCTGTATTAGTAAAGCTTATTTCAGTCGTAAAGTCAATTGAACTTACGGAGTTAGTTTGTGTTGTAGAAGTGCCATCTGAATATTTACCAACTGTGCTTGTTTCCACTAAACCCAATTTGTCTCTGGTGTTGTATATGGATTCAGTATAAGCAGTTGGAGGTAAATCACTAGTTATCTTAAATGAATTGAAATCTGAATCAGAAGGGCTGCCGGTTATTGTTTCATCAGTTACAGTACTAGAAAAATCTGGATCTATGGATAATAGATTTTTTGTTATTTTTGTGTCCAGGTGTGTAGAAGAGTAAAGAGGTTTGGATGTATAATAATTGAATTTAAAATTTATATCTGTTTCTGAAATTGAATCCAATTTAGTTGATGCGAATGTATTTTCGAAATTAACATCATATGATTCACTATCGTCTATTCCAGTTGTAGCGTCGGCATATTCTTCCTCTGCAGATAATTTGCTTAAGTTTTGAATTTTTTCAATTTCTTTTAATAATGCTTCATCTTTATTATTTGTGGAATTTTCAGGTATAGACTTATATATAAGATCTCTTTTTTTATTATTATTTTTGACGCTTATATCTTCAAATACAGTATTGGTAGATTTACTCGTATCACTTAGAGGAAAAGATGTTGGCTGTCCATAAGCTATTGCAGAAAACGTATTTTGAGTCATATGTATCGGTATGGTGAGCATTTCGCAAGGTAGGCAAGGAACTTTAGTTTCTACACATGACGTAGGTAAATTTTTGTCAAAAGATTCCTTTATATTATGAAGTGTAGATTCAGAAAAGTTAGTGGCGTTCATTTTTAATTCTGGCTGTAATGAAACTAGATCTTTACTCATGTGTTCAATTTTGCTGAACAAAGCGAATATTAGCGAATATAAATTGAGTAAATTTAACAACATGATTCTGTAAAGGAAAACAATTAAACAGTTATTTGATTCAAACCTTATTGTTACTTATTTTGACATTAAATTATATAATAAACTACCTAGCAAGTTGCAATCTTAGTTGCTTTCTTGGATGGTAATGTTCCAGAAATCCCAGAAGTTCAAAGAAAACAGGAAATGTTATTGATATTACGGTAACTACAATAGTTGTTTCATTTTCGCGCCACCAGCTTCGAATTTTAGGACCGTCATCTGAGCGAGATACAACAGTGACAACTGCGTACGCCGAAACCGCAAGTAGGATTATTACGCAGATATTTACTACAGCTCGCAATGAAATTATTCGCCAACTGAAAAAATTATTCTGTCAGTAACAAAATATATTATTAATGACAATATAAATAAAATAAGTAAGTATACGAAAATATCTCACTTTCTTAAATTTTTTTTCTTTTCTGCTTCTTCCAATAATGCTTCTTTAAAGCCCAAAATAACAGATGCTATGCGGTTATGTGCTGTTTCAGTATTACCGATCATAAAATCCCAACCGGTAAAAAGTTTCCACGAAAATATACATTCATCTTCTTTTTCGGAAAGCTTAGACATTCGAGAATTTTCTGCCATCCTAGGAATTAATTAATGACGTTAACCAACATTTATTTACCTTATCAATTTCCATGTTATGGTTAGTGGTGCAACTTAAATGAGCCACGATAACTCCAGAGTGCACTCCATACAAATGCAGTTTAAGTCCTTCCACAATCACAAAATAGTATTCATCTGACTAATAAAGTTGACGTTTTGACAGTTTATGTAGTGATAATTTGTCAAAACATCGGTTAAAATTTACGATGTTGGTGAAGTATCTGCTCTCTATCACTGATCTTATTTTAATATTAAACGATCAAAGTGGATGAAATTTGTCAATACCTATACCATTTACAAAAGTCAGTCAAACAGACAATTAATATGATATTTTACTTTCTAGATCAATTAGCTACAATGATTAATATGTAGTTAGTTAATCTATAATAGTTTTTTGAGTTTGGTTGGTTAATATTCAAACCTTGTTTGTAGTGGGCATGCTAGATACATAGGTAGATACTCTTTAAAGTGAGAACAGTGATCCCATAAAGTCCTAAAATAACTTACTTCCTCAGTATAGCAACGAAGCTATAAATATATACGACTACTCCTGTTAGAAAGTATGCTAGAGGCATCCTGTACTCGGGCCGTTCGACATTGCTGTAATACCCGTAGAAAATAGCTGAGTATTTGAGGGCTCCCTCGAACTCCCAAAGAGTCAGAAGATTTGTAGCATTTCGGCGTTCATCTTCCATTATTATCTTTCTTTCACCGTCTTGCGAACGATTTTCTGTCAGGTACTAAAATAAATTTTTTTTAGCGGTATAAAGCGGTAAAGAAAATTTTGGTAATTTTCACAAAGGATGCCCAGTATCGTACATCTAAAATAAATTATCGAGCTAACATTCGTACACAAAATAGGTGTAATTTATGAGATACTGGATTTTTGGATAAGTAAAGCTTCTAAGGATATTTATATATAAGGTATCTATTTATAAAAGGTATATTGTTACCTCAGGAATGATGACAAATACAAGAAGTATGAATCCTATGACGAGGTTGACCCAAAAAAGCCATCTCAGGAAAGTAAAATATGATGCTACGACAGAGCCAAAGTGGGATTCAATTTCTTTGATTCGTAACTCCCAGGGTATTAGCAAATTGGAGGTGTTGGCAGCTTCTCTTTTTAGTTGTTGCCATTTCTAAAAATAATAAAATTTCATAATATAGATATTATTTGGTAAAAACAGGTGTACGCAAAGAACACAAATAAGATCATATTATTTAAGTTATTGGAGCAATTACATGATAACAAATACCTAATAGTAAACTAAAAGAAGGTAAGCGCTATGGAGTGGCCTTTTTTTGAGTAATAGAAGATTCCGTAGAAAAACTAGAATTACCGACGCAAATTAAAATGACTGCCACTTTAGCTTAGGTAAGTAGACCATATTATTGATCTCGGAACTGATTTCCGCTCAGATATAATGGCTTAGAGTGAAGATCGCGTATCGGAAAACGCAGCATATGAAGACTTTCAGCCTGCTGGATAGACGATATTAAAAAGGTAGAGACAGTAGATGTGACAGAAAGAAGTGGATGACTATATTATTATGGTGAACCTTGGAAAGATTGATGCTAAGCATTATATGCAAGACATAGTCGCTACTCGCTAACTATGGGCCTCATAAGCAGGCTCAGGGTCTCTCAGCGGGCGATGGAGAGATCTATGCTCGGAGTATCCCTGCGAGATAAAATCGGAAATGAGGAGATCCGTAGGAGAAACAAAGTCACTGACATAGCTAAGCGAGTCGCAAAACTGAAGTGGAAATGGGCGGAGCACATAGTTTGAAGAACTGATGGTCGTTGGGGTCCAAAAGTGCTGGAGTGGCGACCCGGCACCGGAAAGCGCAGTGTTGGCATACCTCCACTAGGTTGACCGACGACATCAAACGAGTCGCAGGGAGCTGCTGGATTCAAGCGGCGCAAGACCGAGACCTGTGGAAGTCCATGCAAGAGATCTTTGTCCAGCAGTGGACAAAACGAAGAAGAAGAAGATTGAAAACGAATAAGCTATTATGATGATGTTGAGGGTGCACAGTGCACAATGCAGTGTAATAATTTTGGAGCTAGTTGCCCCTTGTTCAGGACTACAAGATACCATTAACTTACCGTTGCTAAGAGAATATTGAATCTTGCGTAAATATCTCGTGTACTTTTAGATTGCGCAAGTCTTTCTTGCAATTGTCCTTCATGGCGTTTAATGTAGCCTTTTGCCTTAAAACAATAAAAAATATATAAATAAAAACGAATTACCAACGCTTTGCTTCATTCCTTTTATAGAACAAGAATAATGGGAAAAAGCTAAATATATAAACCTGACGCTAATGATGCTAATCGGCATAAATTTAAAAATATCCGAAATCCATGTAATCAGCTGCGTGTAAATAAACAACGAAGCCAAATCCATGAATCTGTACTTGAGGAAAAGAATCAGTAGGGGTATGGTTTTTTTCTGTAAATTAAACATTTAAATCTCTATAATTAGGTATCCTTAAATAATAAAATTTTTAGGTTTAAAATTTAATTTTCCACTCGCACTTTTGGCAAAACTTTTTAGAATTTTGATTATAATTTGGTGCTATTTTAATTTTAATTATTTTTATTGATTATTATGCCGATAACAACATTGTTTTATTTGGTTTTACCTGATGCACAATTTTTAATTTTCTCCTCATTCCAAGGGGTTGCTGCTTTACTGATCCGAGAACTTCTTTATGAAGATGAATGTTTTCAAATATTTGTTCTTGTGTTACTATTGGTTGCTCATCAATAGATATGGCAGTGCTGCAAAAAGTTATTTTTGGAGTATGGGCTTAAACTAAAAATATTATATATATTTTGTCATCGTTACTTTTGCGAAAGAGAAGATTCCTAAATTAAAAAGTACAATGAATGAACCCTAGATACTTTAACTAGGTAAGTAAACAAAGATTATCGGATTTAAAATAATTAAACAGATAGATAATATGTACTGCAAAATGCAGAACACAATGTATAAAAAATAATAGAGCTTATCTTGTAGGCAAAAAAAAACACTTCGTCGGATTTAAATGTCTGCTTAGCAGTGGGACCACATGGAGTTATCCGCATGGTTTTCTCGAATTAACCTAGTCATTTCCCTGGTTTAAATGCCGGGGTTAGGTTAGGAAGAGTAAGACTACTCACTCGCCGGAACTAGTAGTAAAAACGGAGGAACGTCGCCGGGGCCGCATTTCATCGGCCAAGAATGGGGAAGAAGGTCGTCTTGCTCGGCCTTTACGAGAGCGGCGAACGCTTGCTCGACGCTGACGCAGCACTGCACTAAGACTTGCAGAATAATCCTCGTCTTCAGACCCATCTGAGAATTAATGAATCAACATTTCCATAATCTGCCATAAAAATTAATAAAAATAAATTTTGCCTACTGCTTCGTCATTGCAGTCATAAAAAACGTAAGTAATAATGTTGCCACCTCTTACAGCAATGAGGAATACTACTATCCGCGCGCAGAAGGTTTACCGATGGCTGCCCCTAGTCACCCTAGTTTTCGCCTAGTTTTAGGCGAGCCCGGGTCGCGGTCGGCGACGTAGGCAGGAGGGTAAGCCTTCGGCAAACCTTCTGCGCGCGGCTTATACAACGTATACCGAAAGTCTGATATAATACTGAAGAGTACGTATATGTAGCTAATAATCATCTGTAAAAATATTTAGTAGAAAGATGCACATTTTTTTTCATACAAACTTATTCAATTGATAATTATATCAATCGAACGCTTAATTGTGACAACCCTACGATTAACCTCGTACAGGTTAACAACGCGCGCGGCGCGCGGTAGTAGGTATACCGACGCGAGCATAGTAGTTTTTGTTTTCTAGGGTTGTGCTAAGATTGTTATTGGTGGAAACTTTCAGGGTGGTTTACTCAAAAACTATAAGGGCTTCGAGTCCAATGCCTGTGCGGAAGAATTATATATGAAAGGTACAATGGTACTCTTCAGTATTATTTCGGACTTTCGATACACGTTGTATATTTATGGGCCACATAATTACGCTTCGGGCCAAGTTTGACTGATGCTTTAATAATAGTGTGTTTTAGGATTATCTACAAGATGGTTTGTAATACAATTTAAATTCTTTACCTAAGATAATAATATCTATAGGTGTAGATTTAACAACTTTGGTATTTAATCGTACCTCTAATTTCGTTATTAGATGAGGTAAAACGAATTTAGAGTAAAAAGTCAACATAAGTATCTAAAGGAACTAACCTCCTGTGGACGGAGAAAACTTGACTTCATTATTAGTGGGTATTTCAGAAGGCAAGTGGAAGAGGTTGACTCCAGAAGACGTCATACTACCAGGGTCAGCCCACGTCACTGATAAGCGGTCCACGGACGGCTGAGGCGAAGATGGCGGTTTGTCATAGGAGCCCTTCCAAAAATGAAGAAAGTTCAAGAATTTATTGAAGATGAATATCCACACCAAAATAGAAAAAAAATATCAAAATAAATTTATTCATTTCATCTAGGCCAACCTGTGGTCTTAGGAAGAGCGCAGACTGGCTACTTTTGGTCGTAGCAATCGGCGTTTTTATGGATCGAATTGCATCAATCGATCGTAAAAACGCTAAATCGCGCGATTTAGCTTTTCTGCGATCGATCGCTGATTTCTGCGTTTGATACGCGATTTGATATACGATATGCGTATTTACGCATATTTAACGTAAGTTTGAAAAGTCGCACTAGGGTCTCTGATCCAAAGTTTTTTTTTAACGGGAATAGGAATAGGTTTACCGTTACCGTTAAAAAAACTTTGAAGATATAATTACAAACTTCAGACTTCAAATTAAGCGGCTCGTAATTATATCGATCGAACTTCACTTAAGAAGCTCGTTTGATCACATAGTAGATACCTATTAAAATAATACCTTTAAAATATAAAATTAAATATTTGTTTTCTTTTAATATAGTTTATATGAGTAGCAAGAGCTGATGGTTATTGGGCTCCCAAGGTGCTGGAGTGGCGACCCCGCATCGGGAAGCACAGTGTTGGCAGACCCCTCCACTAAAACATCAAACGATTCGCAGGTAGCCGCTGGATGTAGGCGGCGCAAAACCGATACCTGTGGAAGTCCATGCAAGTCTCTTTTGCTTTGTTGAGTGTACAGTGGACATCAACTACCGGTTGATGATGAAGAAGAGAAGCCTTTTAAAATTTTCAGTGTAGTTAGTGATGAATCAAATAATAAGCTCTTCGTTCTCCTACAAGATGTTCTAATTCTTCATTATGTAAGTACCTTTAACCATTTGAAAACGACAAACAGTATTTCAAGTATTAAGGTTCTGTACCGGGATTTTTTTCTGGGTAATAGGCTATGGTTAAACCAAATAATATTGTTTATTCTTGGAATAATTGCTAATTTACTCTCGAGTAAGACCCACTATAGTAGGTAGGTGAAATTAAACTAAAATTGACTCCTGAAAATGCCGCCTTTAAAGACTAGCTATTGGACCTAGGGTAAGGTGCTTAACAAGTCATAAATAACTTTTGTAAATTAGCTCAGTATTATCTTTTAATTTAAGTTATAAATTGGCTCAGTTTGAACACATTTCATATTTTGTACACAGCGTCTAAGTGGTGATATGGTGATGATGGTATGAAGGTAGTACTTAGCGCTCGTTATGTTCAATTTCATTTTCACCTTGTTTGCCACAATTAACAAAACTTGCTGGTCTGAAGGGTAACACTAAAAAATTAAATAACAAAATGTGTTAAATAACCCAGGTAGTTACAATTACCGGACCTAGTTTTGTAGCTGTTATATATTATAGAACTTTTGTAGCTATTACAAAAAAATCGGCCAAGTGCGAGTCGGGCCTCACTCTTTTGGGGTTCCGAACATATCATTTTTTTAAACTAGATACATATTTAGATATCTTAGTTCTTAGAAAGTAAGTACTAATTTAGCATATGGGGAAAAAATGCTCGTTTGTTTTGGTCACAATTTACAAACCGCATTATAAATCGGAGTTTTCAGTATTTGTTGTTTAAATACACTATATAGTACATAATATACCAAAATTTCAAATTCCTTAGTTAAAGTTTAGTTTTTGAGATAACCTAACAAAATTGGTCTAAAACCGACAACTTTGACGGCCCCCATTTCATCATTTTTGTAGCTAAAAAATAAAAAAATATTATACTTGAACTCCACTTAATGAGCTCTAGACAATGACACCCCACATGGCAGGGTAAAAAAATAAAATTTTATTTCGACTCCTTTTCCATGTATGGAGCCCCCCTTTATTTTTTAATTTAATTTAATTTTTATTATTTGTTGTTATAGCGACAATAGAAATACACAATATGTGAATAAATCAACTTTTGTATCTATTATGGTTTACAAGATACAGCCTGCTGACAGACGGACGGACGGACGGACGGATTGACAGCGGAGGCTTAGTAATAGGGTCCAAGGGTAAAAAAATGTATATCATAGAGCTATTCGTATAGTTTGATTGCCACTTTTAATGCAAAGTTTAGGCATTCTATGCATAATGAAATCTTTTTTATTTGTGTAACAAGTTAAACTATAAAAGTAGAGTTTAACCTACTGAGGGGTGAATCGCTGAGTAACTAAACCAATGTATTTAGGCGTCAGATATTCGATATACCTAAAAACCATACCTAATAAGTAATAACTGTCAGAATGTCAATCCTTCAATAAAAGTCGATGTTAAAATTGTAGTCTAGGCAATGAAGCTAGTGGACCCCAACATCAATTCCTCAGGCGACGAAACTTTACAGAATGATAAAGTATCAGTAGTTAAACGTATTTTATAAATATCCAAAAAAAAATTAGAACGGAAGTTAGGTATTTTTACCTAAACTCTTTTATGCTTAATATCTCAGTTCGGCAAAATGCTCGGTCAAAACTTTCTTCACCTGAAACATTCATGTAAAGTCTAGAAACAAAATATAAAATATCCAAAATATACTCCTAGTCGAAACCACCAAATTTTGAAAAATACGTTTTTTCAATGTAACTTGCAGCGAAAAATTGCTCTGTGAACTTTTTTCACTGGAAGGACATTCCAGTGAAAGTTTATAGCCGTTTTGTACCTACAACTTGAAAATCCAAACAATATACCAAGAGACTATATTTTTTTCAAAAACTACCCTTTTACTCACAGTGCAAAATTTCTCCATCCATTTTTTTTATTGATATGATTACAATTATTTTTTTTGTATCAAGTATCAAAATATCCAAAAAAATAATCAAGCGCATTAAAAACTATAAACATTTTAGAAAGAAATATTTTATATTTAATCCATCAAGGGAAGCAGGAGCGTGGTGACGTCACGAGACCCGACATAATATTATCTGCCTATTATATCGACATATTTTTTCTACGGTGACGCGAGCCTGCACTCGATAATCGACTGTATTTCGTTGAATCGACAGTGCCAGTGGTGACTATGACGATCAATAATTATTCGTTATGATTTATGAACTATACCGAAGATGTCCCAGATGTCAGTCAGCCTATACGAGATTAGTATGGCTCTCAAACAGCTCAAGAACAACAAAGCGCCTCGTGATGACGGAATCATTGCGGAACTCCTGAAAGCGGGTGGACGTTTATAGGTTGAAAAAGAAGAAATAGATATGAATATTTTTTACTTTTTAAAATTAAAAAAAAATAATTTTGATGATATTATGTTTTAGCTCAAGCTTTACGACCATTAGAATAGAATAGAATAGAAATGTTTTTTTATTCAAATAAACTTTTACAAGTTTTTTTACAATCGTCAATGAGTCTACCACTGGTTCGGAATGCCGTTCCTGCCGAGAAGAACCAGCAAGAAACTCGGCAGTTGCTCTTTTCAAAATACTTTTACAATATACTTAATAGATATTATGCTATGTATGCATTACATAGTGTAGTACCATTAGTAGTGACCTATTTATTCGAAAATTCATGTTTAAGAACACCAAAAATCTAGATCGTCAACGACATTTTTAGCGAATATTGAGACGTAAATAAGACAGATCGAAAGAGCGTTAAAAACTGAGTATGATACCATTAAAAAGTTCAAGTTTTGGCCAAAATGTCCTTTACGCCCTTTGTAATCCGAGGTCCGTGTGTAATCCGATACATCGATGCTGGATATTTCAAATTTTGTAAGCGACAATCCCCTAATTTTCAGGAGGACCAAACAAAATTTTACCTTTTAAACTGTCATAACTCTCATTTTTAGGGTTCCGTACTCCGTACTAAAAACGGAACCCTTCTAGAATCACTTCGTTGTCCGTCTGTCTGTCCGTCTGTCAATACCCTTTTTCTCAGGAACACATGGAGGGTATCAAGTTGAAAATAGTATCAAATACTCAGGTCTGCAATCCCTTGTAGCTGTGACAAAGTCTAAGTCGACGCAATCAAAAGATACGGCCTTTTATGGTCCATCTATGCCGCATATTTTAACACTCGCAAGACCTAGAGGGTACTTCCTGTTGACCTAGAATCATGAAATTTGGCATGAAGCAATGTCATGTAGCACAAGTAAAGGAAAAAATCCGAAAATCGTAAATTTGTAGTTGCATCACAAATTTTTTTTTTTGTGATGCAGTATATCCTACTATCCTAGTTCCTACTATGCGATGCGATGACTATGCAAAAGTTTGTGAGGATGTATGGATGGATGTTTGGATGGATGTTTATTACTTTTTCACGCTACAACGAATGAATCGATTTGGCGGAAATTTGGAATGCAGATAGCTTATAAACAGGATTAACACATAGGCTACTTATTATCCCGGAAAATTACAGAGTTCCCGTGGGAATCAAAAAACCTTAAATCACGCGGACGAAGTCGCGGGCATCATCTTGTATAGTATAACAAAAAATATGAATAATCAATTTAATATAATAATATCGAAAAATTTTGGAATAAAATAAAAAAAATTGGTTGTCTGTAAAGTCGGTTTACGGACCATAGTTTTACGTGATAACGTCATAAAGAAACATCGATGAATAAATGTGTCACAAGCCAACGCTTGGGCCGATCATGCCTCTCTATCGCTTGTTCCGCGCTCTCGCTTTCACCCTCAGGCTCAGGTGGAACGTGACACTTTGTCGTGCGTGCAGCTGGTGTTCATTGATTTATAAGACGTTATCACGTCAAAAGAATCTTACACCTTAAGCCTAATAGTATAATAGAAGTAATTTTGTCGTAACTGCCTGAAAAGTCTTGCTCACTCAGCTATTAATTCATGATATAAAGCTTATAAAATTATCAGATTAATGACGTGATTCGCTTGTCAAAATTGGTTCGATGACAATAAATAGAAAATAGTAGTACTCTTAAATAGAAGACAATTCATTGCTTGATAATTTTAGAGTTTTTTTTAGAACATTTGAAGTTTAAAACCGTATTGATATTGTTCTATATTTGCATTAAACTTTTCAGATCATTGCATTTTGCCACAGATATTTCAGGTTCCAATTCAATTCTTACATCTTTAGAAGATTTTTGGTGCATTTGAAATGTTGGACTCTTCTTCCATTGATTTTTAACAATCATTAATTTTCCAATTTTGTATTTCATTTACTCTAAAATAAAGTTACATACTAAATAATTGACTTCAAAAAAAGGAAGTTTATATCGGCGCGCAATCGGCTCATATTTTTTTCCATGCAGGTATGTACACTAATTTCTTCGAGATTTCAGACCGTATCGCATTTTTTTTTATTTGAAAGAGAATGTTTGCTATTAACTATGAAGATTTAGAAAATATCGATTGTGTATTAATAATGTAAGTAATAGGTATCAAGCATAGACTACATCGTTAAGCTCGAGGCCCCAACTCCTCAATTCTGATGCTGCAGGGTGCTGCACTCTTAAGCTGTGGAATTTAGGAATTTTTGATTGTGAATTCATATTGTAAAGACCAATTACCTTTAGTTAGACTACACAACGAACTCCAGATTCTATCACCTGACCTGAAAATCAGACCTGATGCTGCAGAATATTGCACTCCTAGGCCACTAAAAATAATAACGATTTTCAAAAAACTAACTTCAAACGCCTCTATAAATTACATATATAATCTTTGTTTCTACGAGTACGTTGAAGTAGGATGGGCATATAAGAAACGTCGAAACAAACGGAGGCGCAACGCACACCAGATTTACACATTTGCCGCCAGTAGGCTATTCAAATTTTGCCGCCCCTACAAATCTCTACAATATTGTGTCAGTTCCTAGATTATTTTAACGACCCAATGATTTAATTAAGGCTAGCTGAGTCTGGTGGGCCGAAGCCCAGCAGCATCAGGATTGAGGAGTTGGTACCTTGAGCTCAATGATATAGGTCAGTGATTAACGGCCGTACTACGCAGCTATGTATTCCATACTTGATACCTAAAATATCAATCTGTAATGGAAATTTTCGCGAGCGAAGCGATCGTGAAAATATTTACTGTCAGAATCTAAAATTTGATCTATACGATCTAAAATTTTACGTTTTTTATTACTTACTACAAATATTACATCTCGTATCTCCAGTCCTTATTTATAAGAGATATCAAAATTTGAAATATACAGATCGATAGAGATAAAAATTTCAAGTTCAATGGTGTATCAAGTGTACTTAGGACAAAATGTCCCTTACGACATTTGAAACCAGCGTCGATATCAATTCGTCGCTACTTACGTCAATGTTAATTCAAAATTTTTAAATACCATAATAGATTTTAGATCGTAAAGAATTTTTAATTTTTAACCGACTTCCAAAAAGGAGGAGGTTCTCAATTCGGCCGGTATCTTTTTTTTTTTTTTTTTAATCGACAGAGGATGTTTGCGAAATGGTCCCATAAAAATGTTAACCTTCAACTCCTCAAGCCTGATGCTGCAGGGATATTGCTCACCTAAAACTATGGCGATTTAGGAAATTTCGATTACGAATTGATATTGTAGGTAACAAGTATGGACAACATCATGGAGCTCCAGGTCCTAGCTCCTCAATCATAGAATACTACACTTAAAAGCTTAAAATAAAAATTCTTTTCAAAAAACCGACTTCTAACGCCACTACAAAGTATAAAAATAATTTTAGTTTGTCCACGTTTGTTGAAGTCGGGTGGGCCTAAAATTTCTGGCGTGCCAAATACGTACTTAAACAAAACATATTTAATACATTTCCTCCTTTATTTCCTCAAATCCAAGTAATGAAAAAAAATTGAATTTTAAGCTATTGCATAGCTTTTATCGCGGGCTTTGAACTAGGACAAACAGTTTAAGCGCGGCGACCGAATCAAGAAATTCCGTAACGAAAATAAACCTAACACCGTCGTTCAGTAAGCGTTCAACATTTTAGAGGTTCACAAGTAGCTCTGTTCGGCGCAGTGGGCGAGCGGCCGCTTTCTTTACCGTATGGTGTATGATGTCGCAGGTTCGAATCTCACTCGCGAAGAAGTGACAGTGCGCTTTTCTTGTTTGTTTGTTTTTTAATTATTTTTTTGCATAATTTTTATTTTGTTTTTTAATTATTTTTTTGCATAATTTTTATTATGCAAAAAAAAATATTGCATAAATATTATAATTGCATAAGTTGATAAAAAATGCTATGCAATAGCTTTACTGCGGCAGTCCCCGAGTGCCACTTAATTTTTTATTTTAATTTACTTACCTAGACATAAGCTTACAAAAAAAATAATTTATGAGCCCTTATTTAAGCTCATTTATCTTGTACAAATAAATTAATGTTCAGTTACACGTTTATGTTCAATATTTAGCATTGTAGAAGGCATGTAGTAACATGTATATTGTATATTATTTTGTGAAGTCGCTTCGCTCGCGCACGCTAAACTATACCCAATGTTTCAAGAATTAAGGTGCATTATCGCGAAAACGCAGTTTAGATTTCAAAAAATCTGTTTCAATATCAATGTTCTTCGTGATATTTTTTTTGGATATTTAGGATAAGAGTGTAAATGTGACTACCTACTATGATAAAAAAAAGAAATTGGATTGAGAAATTTTTCATACCGAGTTATAAACAATTTTCAGTTGAAGTAAGATAAATAGATTTTGGTATGGATTTTTTTTTTATTTTCTTACACGTTATGCTAAATTACATTTTAAGGACATTTAAAAATGAAAAATTGACTGAGCAATTTTGTGGTCGAAATTACGGACAAAAAAGGAAACCTCTTTAAAAAGTGACAGTTCCGTTTGAAAAAAGTTTTGGATTTTTATCAAGTACCTCTTATTAAGGCTAATAATTAGTTTGCTAAAAAAAAATTGGACGGAGAAATTATTTATTTCAAAATATTGAGCTATTTGTACTTTTAGGTATAAATACCTAACTTCCGCATGGATTTTTTTTTTGGATATTTTTGTGTAAATTTTGGGTCATCCAATACTACAACCCTGCCAAATTTCATCGACTGAGGATTTGATGTGGGGGTCTCCATACAACAGACCGCCCCATTGCCTAGGCTATTGGCACTAGGGCCGATTTCATTAAAGTAAAATATGTGTGTGGGTATAATTATATTACATATTATTATTATATTATATATTACTATAGGGTTTGATATTTTGGCAGATTTTCAATACAAAACTGTCAACGCCTAATTTATTTCTCGGTTAAACGTCACTCGACATTGGTGAAACCGGCACTTAATCAAGTAATCACTAGATATTCTTAATAAATACTGAATTAAATAATTATTTATTAAATAAATAAATAAAATTATTTAATTCTGAACACTATTAAATTCACTATTAAATGTTCTTAAGAAGAAACTAAATACTTGGTAACATATTACCAAGATTAAGGAAATAAATAGATAATACAAGAACTAAGATATCGGCGGCGTTTGATACTAGTTCCCGACTAGAGGCGAACAATCGTACTGTTTTGAATCAGTGGATGAAAGCAGGGTCGGACTAAACAATTAATTAAACGATTTATGGCATCGTTCAGGTGTTTTGCGTTAAGGCGTCGCACCTTGTTTCGATACCGCATCGCTTTAGGATTATTTCACACTTACATTTTTTGGCTTTAATTTAAACGATTAAAGCCTCATGAAGTCCATTCAGTTAGGGTTGTAGTATCTACTGTAGTGAAAAATATGAATAAGTAATAGATTTCTGTCTATAGCACTCTTTAATACTATTGGTGCATCGTGATTTGGACCCTGAAGCCTCAGTGCGATTAAAAAAACTTCATACATGTTACTCGAATCTGCCAAATGACAAATTCAAATTAGTCAGTTAGATAAGTTGGCCTAGGTGTTGACCTTGATGACAAGTCAAGACTCCACAAAGTTTAAAAAATATTCTCATGAGCCGGCACAAGAAAACTAAAGCTTATTCATATTAAAGAAACAAAAAGTTTATTCTAAACAAAAAAAAAAACCATAACAACATAATTGACTGAGCGAAGCGAGGTTTACTTGAGTGAATTTGCACTTGTCAGTCTGTCCGTCCATCCGAATTTAAAGTTATAAAAATCTTTATTTCAGGGGGCTCTTATAGAAGCGAATGCGAAGTAAAATATTATATATGCGAAGTTACATAGGGGGGGGGGGGGGTTGTATCTTTTAAGAGTGATCTTCTTACAGATGAAATTATAAAATATAATGGTCTAAACAAATTGAAATGTGTGTGACATGAGCTTTATCATAGAAAATTAGGACTGCCCTCTGTTCATTGTAAGGTGTGGTGGAAAATTTATTGTTCTAGTAAGTATGTAGGTAATATACCTAATATAATTTTCAAAGAAGTTAGGTACCTAATAACTAAACATGTGAAATACCTAACCATATAAAAAAAAATAATGTAGAACTAGCAGACTAGATATACCTACATACATATCTATACGAAAATGGTACACCATACTTGGCAAATTAAAATTCTTAACTTGATGTAATAATATAGTTGAGGATCTGCACAGTGATATAGGCTACTTTTTATCTCAATACAACAACTGGTGCCGCGGGATTTTTAGAAAACTTTTGTTTTCGCGAAACGTTAACGCAAAAACGGTTTGATATTGCGATAGCAATTGCGAAAAAATTTTTTACGGATTTTACCTAACTTAGCTAATTTTTAATCTTCACCTAATGCGTAGATTATACGAGGACTGGATCTAAGCTACATTTTGTTTCGGGAATATCACTTTAAAATTCTTGCGAAAAGTATAGAACCTGTTGATAACATATTAGGGCCCATCTTATAATAATCCTTACTAATAATAATATTATAAATGCGAAAGTGTTTTGTTCCCTTAATCATGCAGCAATGGAGCAATTTTTTTACGGGTATAGTTGCGGACTTAGAAAGTGGTTTTATTTTTCCTGTAAAATATACATAAACCTCTATTGATCATAATTATTTCTGATTTTTCGATTGGTAAACTTCAGAGATAAGGGGGGGGGGGGGGGGTATTATTTTCGGTATTTTGCCCAATTAATCGAAAATTATAAATTAATATAATTCTAGATATAAATAAATAACAATCCAAAAAATAAAAATCAAGTTGCAAGAAGCCCGTCTAAGATGGTACGGTCATGTGGCACGGAAACCACAAAGCTACGTCGGTAATAGATGTCTTAACATCGCCGTCCCTGGAGCTAAACCTCGCGGCCGTCCAAAAAAGCGCTGGCTGGATATTGTGAGTGCCGATCCGAGAGCCAATAAATTACGAAAATCGGATGCAGAAGACCGGTCAAAGTGGGCTAGAGCATGCCGGAAAGCGGACCCCACCTAGTGGGATAACGCTTAGTCGAAGAAGAAGAAATAAAAATCCACTGCCACTATTATACACAACTTTTCCAAATTTCATGTCGATAGCTTTAATAGTTACTGAAATAATCAACTGTGACAGACGGACGGACGGAAGGACGGACGGAGAAAGTCTCACCATAAGGGTTCCATTTTTACCATTTTGGTACGGAACCCCAAAAAGAAAAAGTAGGAAACATAAGAACAGTTGAAATACCAAAAATCAAAATTGGTAATTTTGTATAGAAAATACGCGGTGAGAGCGAAGCCTTGGGTAAAAGCTAGTATAAATTAAAATGAATAAGATGTTACTATGTCATTTCCAAGTTACGTATAGTGAGCCGATGATGGGTTTTTTTTTTTTTTATAATACAGGGTGTCCCCTTGTGTCATAGAAAGGGTCCTTTTTAGCTATTCCTATTATAATCATTTTTAAAATTCTTTTTAAAATTTTTAAATCCGTACTACTTAATCTAAGAAAGGTGTGGTCATGCTTCAAAGCTTGGAGCCCGGAGTGCGCAAAATAGGAGAATCATTCCGGCTTTTGCCAGGAGCAGAGCGACGCGATTTATATGCAAGTGCCATCTATATATGCTCACGATATAAGAGGCACTATGCATCTCTATCGGTCGCTCTGTTCCTGGCAATAGCTACTCTCGCTATTTTGCTTGCGTACTCCAGGAACGCATCTCTGCCAGAGGCCTCGCCCAGTATGGTGGGCACGGAGTCTCTGCACAGTTTCATCCGCAATTCTTGCTGTAGGTCCTCCCGGGCCGCTTCGTGTTGAGGACAGTCCATCAGAAGATGTATAATCGATTCTGATACACTGTCGTCGCACACGCAACCCGGGTGGTCCTTGCGTTTGAACCTATGCAGGTACTCCGCAAACCCTCCATGACCAGTCAACACCTGGGAAAGCACCATATTGTGGTCGATCTTTTTGACCACGCGATGTGCAAAAAGCACATCCGGCAGAAAGACCTTTGTGGTGCCCGCGGTTTCTTCGGACGTATACCTCCGGTTCCACTCTTCAAGCGACTCCTCACGGAGCAGTCGCTTGACGAACGAAACCGGGCACCGGTCATAGTCTGGTTTCCTCCTTAAGCCTAGAGCCGCCTCTTTCGCGAGCTCATCGGCTCTTTCATTTCCCTCCAACCCCGCATGCGCTTTCACCCAGAACAAAGAAACTTCCTTGTTCTGAGTGCGACATATTTTTAAATTGTCGACAATGCGTGCGACTAATGGGTGGAGGGTTTTGCGCCCGACCACCGACTCAAGAGATGATCTTGAGTCGGTGTATATGCCGATGGAAGCTTCCGAGCGCTTCGTCGCGAGAGAGGCAGCTCTATCCAGGGCAAAGAGCTCAGCCTGGTAGACCGAGCAGTGCGCACTTAACTTTAGCTTGACGGCTTTGGTTTCGGCCTCGTGATTCCATATGGAAAGCGAGGCCCCCACCTTGCCGTCAATTTTACTGCCATCAGTAAAGATGCGCACTGCTTGAGTGTTGTTGTTCTCAAGGTCTTCTCGGTCCACCAGGCTGGTAAACCGCAGGCACGTCTGTTCCGCCGGGTGTGGTCGCCCACAATATGGTACCTTCCACTCCATCTCCCTATCAAGGAGTACTCGCTGAGACACTCCCCTTTTGGCCTCGTACAATGCCGAGGCCTCTCGGATCCTAAGATCCAAGGGGAGTATCCCAGCCAGTATCAATGCCGAGTTTAGGGAGACGGTTCGGTAGGACTTGGTCATCTTCAGCGCGAAGCCCCTTTGGAGTGCACCCAAACGCTTCCGCACTCCGAGCTTTGAAGCGGCAGGTGCCCAGGCACAGGCAGCGTACAGGACTATTGGCTCCACCACCGCAGTATAAATCGTTTTTATGACTTGGGGATGGAGGCCCCAGCTCACCTTGGCGGCTCTCGACAGCTGCTTGTAGAGTCCTTGAACTCTCATGCAAGTGTTACTTACATGAGAGTTGAAGGTCAGCTTGCTGTCGATCGTGAGCCCAAGGATCTTGATTTCGCTGGACAGACCAATGCTGGCTGGACCAAACCAGTTGCGGGGAGTCGTACTTCAGCTTATTGGTTAGCACCATCGCCTTTGTTTTGTGAGGTGCAAACCTCAGCTTGTTTTTTACTCCCCACTCCTGAACATAAGCGAGAGCGGCATTGGCCCTTCGCGAGACCTCCAGCCCCGTGTCGCCGTCGAAGACGAGGACAATATCGTCGGCAAAAGCCTGACAATAACGCACGCACACATCTTTGTCAATAAAATGTCATCTTTGCTGCTGTCGCCTAAGATACAGGTTTTTTTTTTTTTTACCTAGTTTAGGGACAGCAGATTCTTGAATGTATGAATGTACTATCTTTACGCTGGGTTATGACGTACTTTAAGTTGGTGAAATCGACCCCTAATGTTTTTGGAGATATAATGTTTATTTTTACTCATATATTACTCGTGTTTAATTTTGGTTATGTTATGTTTTTTATGTTTATTTTTGCATGCCTATCCGGCAGATTGTAAGGACTTTTATTATAATGTTAACACCATTGTACTACTCAATCTGTGCAAATAAATAAATAAATAAATAAATAAATATTCTCCCCGCCTTCCCAGGCCCTGCAGTAGTGGATCCAATAAGAGGTTCCACAGGACGGGACCCCCGATGGAGCCCTGAACACAGCCTTTGGTGGTATTGCGCGTGTGCTCGGCTCCCGCGTACCTCACTCTGACCTTCCGATCTCGAAGATAGCTGTCGATCACCCTGCGGATGTTAACAGGACAGTTTTCCTCAGCCAGTCTGACTCTAATAGCTGGCCACCAGGCGCTATCGAAGGCCCCCTCTATGTCCAACGAGACCACAGTTATAAGTCGCTTCTCTTTGAGCTTCCTGTAAATGCGGTCCATTAGGACATAGAGGGCATCTTCCGTGCTTCTCTGGGGCATGAAGCCATACTGGCAAGTACTAATCCCGGGCAGGATGTGCCATTTAATTCGATTGACAACCATCTTTTCGAGAATCTTGCCTAGAACGGGTAACAGTCCGATTGGACGATAGGCCTTGGGGTTGGTGTAGTCCTCCTTGGCTGGTTTTCGGAGGACTATCACGGTGGCTTCCTTCCATAAAATCGGAAAGTGACCCAGTTCCAGACATTTGTTGGCCAGAGTGAGGAACGCGTCGGGATTTCGCGATATGGCGTGCTGGCATATGTCGGTGGTGAGACCATCCGACCCGGGGGCTTTCTTGGGGCCGAAGCTCGAGGCAGCGTCGCTCAATTCGACAGCGGTAAACGGTGGATCCAAATTTTCATTTGGTGTCCACTCGTTCACTTGTTCAGCGGCGCGCCTCGTACGCTGATGGTCCGCGTTTTCCTCAGCACCAAGATCCCCCGGGTAGAATATCCCCGCCAGTAATGCTGCCGATTCGCTAGGGCCATAGGTTTTACCGTTTTGTACGAGTGGGAGATCCTCTCTCCTCACAGCGGTTCTACCTATGACATCCCATAGTCCCTCCCTGTCCTGACGCTCACAGAAAACCTTCCAGCTGGCTATCTGTGCTCTTTTAGCATGCGATTCATAGTTTTCCTTGGCTTGCAGATACTCACGCACGACTCTGTTTCGACGGACCGGGGCGGCGCAGCGGATGCGCCGCCTCTTGGTGTTGACTTCGCGTTTCATCGCGGCGAGCTCATCATTCCACCAGGGTAGACTAAGGCGTTCCGTACTTTTCCTGATTGGCATGCTTGCTTCGCAGGCCGCCACTATTGTCTTTGTATAAGATTCAACACATTTATCAAGATCGACTATGTTGTCGATCTTCCCTATGTCTCCGATTTTGATGAAATTTTCTGCTTGCAACTGGGTGAGCTTCGATCGAAACTCGTCCCAGTTTGCCTTTTTTGTGTTGAATCGCCGCGTGGTCCTAGTTATTATCACATGGTCTTCTTTTTTCAGGTTTATACGGAACGTAATAGTGTTGTGATCCGAGCTCGTCACGCCGTCATCGCCGATGATGGGTTGATAATGATGATGATGGTGATGTCATTTCCAGATACAAACACACCCTGGTGTGTGCCGTGACAGAGAGCATTCAGTCTTGGAGCAAATGACTGACTGCTAATCGCCGATTCTGATTAGCTTATTTGACTCAGGGTTGACGATGCAGGTAAAACAAGTAAGCGGAAAGCTAAGCGGGTACGACTTAATAGTGCTGAAAGCTCAACTTTTCAGTTTCCCGTCCGCACCTTTAAGCGTTAAGCAGTTGAGGCTTTAAACTTAACTCTAAAACTAGATATTATATATATATATATATATATAACCGAAAGGTTGGTGGTTCGAGCCCACACGGGGGCGCGCAATTTTATTTTCATTTTTTATTTTATAAAATTATTTTAATTTATAAAATCGATATTTAGGCTTCCCTGGGGTCATTTTAATTTTCATCGATAAAAAAATCATAATAAAAATGTATACCCGAATAATTACTCTCTTTATACCTCATCGCCATTATAAGATGCGCGCGCATAGGAAAACCGATTAATTTTTCCCGCCATTGCGAAAAATTTTTCACAACTCGTTTTCACTGTTGAAATTACAGTTATTTATTAATTAAAATGTCTACAAGTACTAATTATGAAGAAAATGATTAACGTTAACGAAGCCCTTAACGTTATGGAAAGTTACTTATAGAAACTACCTGAAAACTCGAAGGAAAAATTATTTTTTAGTATTATTTTCTTCACAAGAGTGTTGAAAAAAATCGGCCAAGTGCGAGTCGGGCCTCGCTCTTTTAGGGTTCCGTTAAAAAAATTAAATAAAAATATTTCTATGTACCCATGGAAGTATTTTTATTTAATTTTTTTAATTAAATTTAATTTTTATTATTTGTTGTTATAGCGGCAATAGAAATGCATAATATGTGAAAATTTCATCTGTCTATCTATTACGGTTTACGAGATACAGCCCGCTGACAGACGGACGGACGGACGGACGGACGGACGGACGGACGGACAGCGTAGGCTTAGTAATAGGGTCCCGTTAGTACCCTTTGGGTACGGAACCCTAAAAACGTCGTATGATACACGTGTGTATTGATGATTACCGTCCTCGGCTATCTTAAGACCCTCACCTAACGGCTCGGGTCTCAATGGCCTCTGCGACAATCACCAAAATTACACACTTGTACCATAATGTACTATTAATTCACTAACGGACTAGGTATCCAATAATTTACCTATTTTAGAAATAGCTTTTAATGGTTGCTACCACGCCTAATGGGTTAGATGGAAACAGTGTACAAAATTAAACCATGAACTAAAAGGTACGCAAATCTCTATGAATTAGTAACATGAGACGCAACCCTGTGTGTTTATTCCATTAATTAGCTCCACCCCCTCGTTTTATAGCACACCGCATAATAAATAAGAAGTGATTTTTTACGAAAAAATGGTCAAACGTGGCCGGTCGATAGTAATTATTTTATTATTTTGTTCAGAAAAAATAAATTAGAGACTAATCAGATAAAGGTACTTCAATCTAGTGGGCCCCCTAGAATTAAAGATTGATGGAATAAGATAAAACCTGGCGAAGGTGGGAACTCGTAGAGTTTGCAATGTACCTCGTGAATTTAATGATCAAATCCAATGTATCTTCACCAAAACGATGGAAACAGCCTCTAAAATCAGTAAACAAGGAAGCCTTATAGTTTCGCCATGTCCGTCCGTCTGTCCGTCCGCCCGTCCGCGGTTTACCTCAGACTATTGGTACTTAATTTGATAAGGGTATAAATATTAATCACGCCAACAAAGTGGTGAAATAAAATTGTGAAATATAATTTTTTAGGGTATTTTTTTTTCTCGTCTATCCTATAGTGTGGGGTGTCGTTATAGGTCTTTCAAAAATATTGTGGGTGTGGGAACACTATTTTTCGATTCAGGGATCTGTTTGTGACATGTGATATTTTAAAGTGCTAAATTTTATTAGAGTCAAGTGTCCCCCCCCCCCCCCCCCCTCTGCCAGCTAAATGGTTACATAAAGGATACAAGAAAAAATTCGCAGCAGTAGTATATAATATAAAGAATTTTATAGGAAAACTATCACGGCTAAGTAGGGTTCATAAGTTAAGGAGTTTTAACTGTTTTTCTAGGTTAGGTACGAGTATTACACGGCTAGGGCGAAATTCGATCCGAAAGTTTTTTCAAGCCAGCGGGGCCCTTTTTATCCTGAATATTGTGTTGTTTTCTGTGTTGTGTGTCTGTGTTTGTGTTCTTTAAATCCTGAATATGGTGTTCAAAATATAGTACCTAGTGTAATGTATGTACATTGGATTTGATCATTAAATTCACGAGGTACATTGGAAACTTCTACGAGTTCCCACCGGTTTTATCTTATTTCATCAATCTATTCTAGTAGGGGCCGCTAGATTGAAGTACATACTAATCAGTAATCACTCTTCACGTACGTTCAGGATATCTCGATGGATCGAGTGTATCTCGGCTCGTCGGCTCTTAATCCAATCTGCTTCCAAACCAGCGGAAGAGACTTGACTTATCATTAGAGTCACAAGTTGTGTTTGTGTTGGAGTTTGAAGGTCAAAGATTCACACAGTTATAGTGCGCACTGCACGACAATTTTATTTTTGGGATTCCGGCCAAAATCATTATCATCATCATTAGCAACCCATCAACGGCTCACTACTGAGCGTAGGTATCCTTTCAGCGAAGGGTTATAGGCCATAGTTCACCACGCTGGCCCAATGCGAATTGGAGGACTTAATACACCTTCAAGAACATTATGAAGAACTCTCAAGTGTGCAGGTTTCCTCACGATGTTTTCCTTCACCGTTGAAGCAAGTGATATTTAATTGCTTAAACGCACTTGACTCCGAAATGTGAGAGGTCCGGGATCGAACCTGCGACCCCCCGAATAGGAGACCACAGTCCTAACCACTAGGCTATCACTGCTTCTCCGGCCGGCTCACTTTATCCGGCCAAAATAGTAATTAGTAAATAGAAGATTCCTTTTACTTAATAATTTTTTTGTTGCAATCCACAAACAGAAATGGGTGTAGAAAAGCTTTTCATCTTCCTCCTCCACTATCTCTATTTTAGATGTTTAGTAACATCTTCCCTATCCTCATTAGCTTGTGATCCGTCACGACCGGACGATCAGCAACAAAATGGTGACAATCGCGTTCCTTCATCTGGCGATGTCGCCTACAGGCTGTCCAACGAACTAGTATTGAGAGGTCAGTGGGTTGATATCTACCTATCGGGTGCTAATACCTGTGGCGTTAGCTCGAACTTCGTGTCAACTGTTGACCGCTGCCGCGGTTCCAGCTTCAATATTCCTCTCTCCTTACTCTGAATAAAAGAAACACAGAAAACTTATGAAAAACCAAGGCAACTGACGGACTCTATATATTTATTTATTTGAAATTTTGTAATATTGTTTAGGGGAGACCGAGGAAGTGCTTCTTACCCGTGGTACTACCGGTGGTCCTATTGTTTTTTTTGCCCGTGGTACTACCAGACAACGCGGTAGTAGGTACCACGGGCAAGAATAATCTCCCGTAGTACCACGAACCAGTGGATCACCGGTAGTACCACGGGTACCCCATAAAAGTGAGAGACGAATAGAAATCTGTATTTAATCTATACTTATAAAAAGACTTGTACTGACTGGCTGATATTATATCAACGCACAGCTTAAACCAATGAAATTAGAAACTTGAAATTTTGACAGTAGGTTCCTTTTATGACGTAAACGCGCACTAAGAAAGGAATTTTTGAAATTCCACCCCCAAGGGTGTTAAATGGGGGGTTAAAATTTCTATGAGTCCGTTATTTTTCAATTTTACCCATGAAACTCGGTATTTAGGCTTTAAATTAAAAACAAACAAGTAGTGTTTCACAGTTTTTGAAAATTCTGACCCCAAAGAGTTTAAATAGGGTATGAATGTTTGTATGAAAGTCCATAATTTTTCAATCGAGCAAAGGGTCTATGTGATTCTTTGATGGCTATGTTTGCGGACCTGCAGAGTTACGGGTTACTTTTTATCCCGATAAAACCAGGAGTTCCCACATTTTCAAAGAACCTAATTCCACGCGGACGAAGTTGGGGGGCAAAAGCTAGTATAGATATAATATTATGTAGATTTATTTAAATTGATTAAATTTTTAACTACGTAAACAATGGAATTTCAGAAATTCTATAAAGTGAGCACGAAGTTATACCTACTTACTGTAACATAACATTGCGCAAGCCCTCTCTAATTGAACAAACTAATTGAAAAAGAAGCTGGAACTTATGAATAATTTCCGTAATAGTAAAACATACATGCTTATATATATCAGAGAATCATTATCAAACAAAAATAAAATTGATACCCTTATTTCTTGCAAAAATATATTACATGCTAAAACTTTGCCAACATCGTAGTATACTTATACGCTAAAGAAGTTTCGTCTCTAAAAAAATCAGATTACTTAAATAAAATAATTATTTATCAATATATTATAATATTTAATAATATTTACTTTTCCAAAATGCGCAGACAAACTGACGAACTGAGAACAAATAGGTTTTATTCTCAGTTATAATGTTTCAGTAAGCATCCAAAAATTACACTTTGTACACTTATAATAAGCGTGTTGTACATAATCACTAAACTGACTTTTTCGCAGGGAGCATTATATTATGAAAGAGATAACCCGAGATTTAAAACTATCAATTTAGTTTAGAGACCAAGAGAATTAGCTGAACTATCTCGCTTTTAAAATTAATGTTTCAGATTACCTTCTTCTTAAAATTACTGAGACTATTTTAATGGAAGTTAGATTTTGAATGAATGTTGATATGGACTAGCTAAATACATATAGCAAGAATAAAAAAAATATTTTTGTAATATTATTACAATTTATTTTTAATTGTAATATTATTACAATAATATTTTTTTTATTCTTGCTATATGTATTTAGCTAGTCCATATCAACATTCTTTCAAAATCTAACTTCCATTAAAATAGTCTCAGTAATTTTAAGTAGAAGGTAATCTGAAACATTAATTTTAAAAGCGAGATAGTTCAGCTAATTCTATATTGATTGTAATAGTTTATAATTATAGGTTGTTAGTTAGGTACCTTAGCATCCATGGTGTCTCCGAGCCGGCGATCGCAATCAGCCGTTGACAAGGACTGGGGTTATCCTCACTGTCGCGTGTACGACTACTCTACTGGGAAAATGTCCTAACGCAGTTTATTGCAATTGCAATACCTACGAGAATAATGGGAAAGTGTGTCTGTCTGGGCCTTTTTCTTGTTCATCCGATCATCATCATCAAACCAACAAAACCGTGCACGTGCAAAAAAAGCTCACATCACTTGAGACAGATAGATAGATAGATAGATTTCAATATTTTTTGTTCCTACAAGAAAAGTGAATGCCCCCACAGTCTCTGAGTTTAAATTTACACGTCTTTCTTTTTACGTGTCTGAGTGTCTCCTGAATTAATAAAAATAATGATTTCAACAAAAACGCATCTGACATGGAATAACAAAACGCAAATGACAGTGGAATAACAAAACGTAAATGACAGCTAAACGTAATTTTGTCTTTGGTTATGTATGGTAAAAAATTTGACAATTATAAAAAGTGTTATAATAAAGCATTACTGATATTATAAATGCGAAAGTGTGTTTGTTTGTTGGTTTGTCCTTCAATCACGTCGCAACAGAACAGCGGATTGATGCGATTTTTGCATGGGTATAGTAATGGATGTAGTAGTGGTTCCTCAGACCGGGAGAGCTACTTTTTATCACGGATAATTAAAGAGTTCCCGCGGGATTTTTAAAAACTAAATCCATGCGGACGAAGTCGCGGGCATCAGCTAGTTAGGAATAAAAATGAAAGATAGAGTCAGAAACTGTGATATAAGGGAGGACAAAATTATATGACATAATAAATAAAAAGAATAAGACTATTAAAATGGAAATGCACAGGGAATTTATGTAGAATGGAAAATAAAAGATGTTGGGCTAAACTGGATGCCAAAAGCAAAAGAGGAGGCGACTTCTACCACACAAAAATAACAAAATAGTTTAACACTTAACAACACTTAACATGTACCTATTAATAGATAAATACTCGGCTACTCAAAAATTGTAAGTTGTAGAAAAGGTGGTAGTAAAAATAAAGCCTTTTTATTTTATCTAATATCTTTAAACAAGTAATTCTTATATATATATATATAATGTGAATCTCGGAAACGGCTCCAACGATTTTCATGAAATTTGGTATGCAGGGGGTTTCGGGGGCGAATCGGGTGGTCCCGAAACCAGAGGTCCCCGGTTCGAGTCCAGACGATAATTTTTGTCCCCTATGAATTTTATTATTATTATTATTATTTTTTACTATTTCTTTTTAAATATATAATTTCCAAGAAACACGATTTACCAAAAAAAAAAAAAATAATAACCGAGCAAAGCTCGGTCACCCAGATATTTTATTTTAACTTACAAAAAGAAGTGAAATCCCACCAAAAACATTTTCATGTAATAATGTTGCCACAACTCGCGAGACTAATGGTTCGCACTGTCAAGAAGATATCAGATCTCATGTAGAGCCAAGCTTCTAACTCTACACGGTCTACACCTCCTAAATCTACAAGCCCTAACTTCACAAACTCTACGCGTTAGTCAAAATATGTGGCTGAAATGAAATTGATTTTGACGACCTCCTTAGCGCAGTGGTGAGCGCAGTGGTCTTATAACTGGAAGCTCTCGGGTTCGATCCCGACGGGGTCTGAGAATTCATAATTTTTGAATAATAATTGTCTCTGGTCTGGTGGGAGGCTTTGGAGTTTGGCCGTAGCTATTTACCACCCTACCGTCAAGACGTGCCGCCAAGTGATTTAGCGTTCCGGCACGATGGCGTGTAGAAACAGATTTGGGGTATGGGTTGAATGTACACTGCCATACCCCATCCAAGTTAGCCCGCTACCATCTTAGACTGCATCGACACTTACCACCAGGTGAAATCACAGTCAAGGACTATATCTTATCTTCGAATAAAAAACAATTGTAATTTTCCTAAAAAAGTTAGTTATACCTCTTTTCTGAATGTAGCTCACTAATTAGAGAGAAAGACTGCGCAGAGGTGGGCTGTCAAAAGGGGTGAGAGACAACACAGGTCACTTTACACCTCTAACTACCTGTATACAACTATCTATAAACACTTACTCTACTCAACTGTTCTAGTGAAACATGAGTGAAGTGGCACGACATCCTGAGCATTGCATTTTATGTTACTTCCTCTATGGTTTATACGATAATCATACTAGATACCTATATGTAGAGATTATTGTGATATTTTACCTATACCTTACGTTACTCGTACATGCACGCATGCTTCATCAATAACTTTTTCGTAAAAACTTCAAGTAGTAACATAATATTCAAGCCTATCTATACTTTTTAAAATTATAATGTTACTTTATTTACAGCTAATCCAGTCACTATACAAATCAGGCCCATGTGAAATATCAAGACACGCGAGAACGTGTCCAGTCAAGGTTCAAAAGAAAAGAACGGAACTGGCGACGCAGCGACCGTGTTATATTACACGAACCATTTAGAGGCACTTTTGCCCCCTCAATAACTCAAAATCTATTTTACATAAACACATGAAAGGAGATTGGCGAATTTTGACCCAGCATTTTTAAAAACCGTTCAGATTCAGAAATTATTTAATTTTAATTAAGTAATATTTTTCTGAGTATTTTTCTGTGTAAATCCGATATTTTTAGAAGATGTGGATCAAACATATAAATTTTCACAAGTACACATTATAAATAACCATTACATGGCAATACAAGTGAATATCTTTTTTTTCCCAACTTTATTTGATAGACTTTAATGAACTTTTTTGTTACACTGGTTTACTAGAACAAGCATGAGAAGTTTGATTCATGAACGTGGGCTTGAGGCCCACGGTTCAGTTCGTCTGGGTCAGGAACTCTATGGAATTCAACAATCTCCTTTGGTTTATTTATTGAACCCTTTTAGATTAACTAGAACCGCGAATTTCATAAATATAGCTCGAACGAATAGAGCGGAACAGAGCGGAATATAGTAAAATAGAGCAGAGTAGAGTGGAATAGAATGGAATAGAATAGAAATTCTTTTTATTCAAACAAACTTTTACAAGTGCTTTTGAATAGTCGATGAATCTACCACTGGTTCGGAATGCCGTTCCTGCCGAGAAGAACCAGCAAGGAACTCGGCGGTGGCTCTTTTCAAAATAATTTACATTAGGTACTATGCTATGTATGCATTGTTTCCACAGTGAGTAATAACCCGCAACCCGCAATATGCAATAGAAACGCCGAAAATCCTTAATACTTAGTAATATTATAAAAGTGAGTGTGTTTGTTTGTTGGTTTGTCCTTCAATCACACTGCGTCGGATCTACGGATTGACGTGATTTTTTTCATGGGTTTAGTTTAGGAACTGAAGAGTGACATAGGCTACTTTTAATATGAAATCAAATAGTTCCCGAGGGATTTTAAAAACTAAATCCACGCGGACGAAGTCGCGAGCATCAGTTTGTAATAAATGTTGGCTGGATTCATCTATGTCTGTATAGATGAATACGCAATATTTCTGACGTTCATGAAAATGTAGAAAATAGCACAAAAAAGAAAACTATACACCGTAAACGCAGGAAAAAAGATAAATTTTACATATAATTTTTTAATATAATGACACAGAATAAAAAAGAGACGTGTCAGTAGTAGTTTTTTTTGTGAAGGAATTGTTATAAACTAGTGGTGTCATCTAGTATTAAATTGATTAACTACGATGAATTATTTTTAGTTTATTTCTATTGCACTGATACAACACCAAAGAGTTACTCTAGTGGAGTTACTGTTTTTTCACAGATGGCGTTATCCAATTTATACAATAAAAAATTAGGGAAAAATTCCACATTTAGAAATTATTTAAAATAAAATTGAAAATAGAAAAAAAAACTTGAGAGGTGTCAAGGGACACCCGGATGGAACGTAGTTCCTTTCGATTACATTGTGTTCGGTATTTTCGCGGTACAACATTGAGTCTCCGTAGCCTAGTGGCTCCGGCAGTCGCCTAACAGTTCAAAGTCGATGGTTCGGAGACTCAATGTTGTATCGCGAAAATACCGAACACAATGCAAAATTCACATTCAACAAAAATCGGCCAAGTGCGAGTCGGGCCTCGCTCTTTTAGGGTTCCGTTAAAAAAAAAAATTCCATGTACCCATGGAAATATTTTAATTTAATTTTTTTAATTTAATTTAATTTTTATTATTTGTTGTTATAGCGGCAACAGAAATACATAATATGTGAAAATTTCATCTGTCTATCTATTACGGTTTACGAGATACAGCCCGCTGACAGACGGACGGACGGACGGACGGACGGACGGACGGACGGACGGACAGCGTAGGCTTAGTAATAGGGTCCCGTTGGTACCCTTTGGGTACGGAACCCTAAAAATGTGTCGGTTTGAAAATTATGTCGAGTGTCAGTTCCTTAATTTTTTCCGTCTAGCCCCCTTCCGTACCGCGCGATAAGGAACTTACGTTCCAAAAATAAGCGCATTTTAAAATGTGGTCTAAGCTTATACTTAGTTTAGCTCTGCGTCTTTCAACTTATCTTTCATATGGTTGGTATTTTGGACTGAAGCAAAGCTTGGTCAGCTTATTTCGGAGTTTGTGTACTTAATTGCGTTATGTGATGTTTATCATGTGTTGAAGTGTCAATGAATATTTTATAAGGTTTTAAATATATTTATAGGATTTCATATGCAAAGTTATGTTCAACTGATGGTAAATGAAGATAAGCCAAAGTAGGCTGTAAAATTGTTACCCAATTATGTTTATTTGCTAATCAATCAGATAACGAACTGGTTCTGACGGATCATTTTATCTGGCGACAAATCTATAGTTTATCAGTCATTTTATCTTAAAACATCTTGTATTACATGATTTTGATGATAATTTTACAGATGGTAAAATTAACTGTTTGATTAAACCAGAAGGTCTACCAACTCGCACCTTATGCTTATGGAGCGTATTAAACCTGGGCCTATACTACCAGCGCTTGAAACAGTATTATTTCAATTTTTATGTTTTATTATCATGACACGATGCACGATATAATTATACATTGTACAACCTTAAAGTAATTATTATGATGTTGAAATTGTATGACAAGTCAAAACAGTATTGGAATACCTAATACTTTTAAGGTATAAAACTAGTGGTGTCATCTAGTATTAAATTGATTAACTACGATGAATTATTTTTAGTTTATATCTATTGCACTGTTACAAAACCAGAGTTACTCTGGTGGAGTTACTGATTTTTCACAGATGGCGTTATCCAATTTATACAATAAAAAATTAGGAAAAAAATTCCACATTTAGAAATTATTTAAAATAAAATAGAAAATAGAAAATTCAGTCTGTCGAGCTGGGATTCGAACCATCGACGTTGAATTTATAGGCGACTCTCCTAACCACTAGTCCATGCAGACGCCGAGTTCTAAGGCGAAAATACCGAATACAATGCAAAATTCACATTCAACAAAAAATGACGTTTCAAAAATGTGTCGTGTCGGTTTCCTTAATTTTTTCCGTCTAGCCCCCCTTCCGTACCGCGCGATAAGGAACTACGTTCCAAAATTCAGTCTGTCGAGCTGGGATTCGAACCATCGACGTTGAATTTATAGGCGACTCTCCTAACCACTAGGCCATGCAGACGCCGAGTTCTAAGGCGAAAATACCGAATACAATGCAAAATTCACATTCAACAAAAAATGACGTTTCAAAAATGTGTCGTGTCGGTTTCCTTAATTTTTTCCGTCTAGCCCCCTTCCGTACCGCGCGATAAGGAACTACGTTCCAATACGTTCCAATAATAATTTCTTTACAAAAAGTAATGATATCCCATCAAAAACATAAATGTAAAAATGAGAGCCAAGTTCAATATGAAGAATATAGGTGGTTGTCGACTTCGCCGAAAAAAGAATTGAGATCTAAATATGTGCAAGTTCTGCAGATAATCGAGATGTACGGGATACCTCATAAATATGTGTAGATATTACAACATCATCGTGTGTTTTATTGTTCATGTGTAATTCTGTACATTACTTAACTGTCGCAAAAGGAGACGTCCAAAATTGTATTGACTCTGGGTCTGGTCTTGTACCAGTGATAAAATAAAAGAAAATAGAATATGAACCCATTTTTGATTAATCAAATCCACGAACTCATCTAAATTATGGAGCAAAAAATTATTTATTATCTCCACGTGACGTAACTTAACTAGCTAGGTATAATCTGGATAATGGCGGGCGGATTCATGTTTTTTGACGTAATGAGGTTAGCTGTCAAAATATCATGAGATATTATTTATCCGACCAGAAAGCTATCTTGTGCCACAGAGTACTTTGTTAATAACAAAGTACTCTGTGATTTGTTACAAGCAATGAGCTTGGAACAGGAATAAATTAAAAAATAAGACAGCCATTTGAAAATAGATGCGCGTCTACATGATACCTATCTTCTCTATAGCTTACCGAAAAACTTGAAATTATTTTTATTTTAGCAAGTTATTTATTGCGATGTTTTTATTTATTTTATTTTTAATGAACTTTCTGTATTTTTCTGCTTTTCATGGTATAGTGTACAAGAGTACACCCAAAGTGGACCATCTCTTTTTGTTGCAAGATGTTTTGCACTAAAGACTCCATGGGACCATGGCGTCATCAGGGTCTCCACACCAAATGGAATAATAGTAGATTATTAACCAAGGGGATAAAGCAGTGTCTTCTGTCGCGGGTGACGATTTAAATCGCGAGCGTAACGAAGGACTCGAGGTTTACTCCCGAGCGTAGCGAGGGTGTTAAAAACTTAAATCACGAGCGAAGCGAGGGATTTAAGACGAGTCCTGAGTGTAGCGAGGGATTTAAGTTCACCCAAGACTAAGACAGCTTTATCACCGAGGAAAATACTCTACTTTTCGTACCATTTGCGAAAAAATTAACACAATAATAATATGAGATAAGCATTTATTAAAAATAATGACAATTAAAAGTAAAAGTTAACATTCGAAACATTGGTCAAATTATTATTGATAGAGAGAGTTACATTTTTGTTTGGTACATTTATTGTTGATGAGTTGATTTGAGTATTTCTCTGTTCTTGCGTCTGAGCATTTGCACTGATGGAATCCGACAATCCACTGTCACTGTCGCTTTGATTTAACATCGTAACATATTTTTAGAACATTTACTTATTTATAAAAATAAATTAAAATAAACTTAACGTTTATGTATTTGAAGAAAACAAAAACGCGGCAAATTCCTAGACTAATATTTTTTTGTCGGAAAAGCAAAGGCGTCAAGCTCATACGGCATCGTCGGTTTACGTAATTTTATTTAATAATCATAACTGCATAATAAATGCGTATTCCTTTTTCAAAAAGATGTATAATGCTTTATATACAAACTCAATGGTGTAAACTGTAAACACAGATGTAGTTCAGTATCGGTAAGTATTCCAAATTTAAATCACATTCTCCCCCTTACAATTTTCTTTCCCTGTTTTTAACAGATTAAAAATGACTATTGTTATTTTCGCTTTTTGTGGCACAGAATGTCACTTTTTTGAGAAAGTGGTACGAAAATAATATTATGTAACTCTCCATGATAGTCACATAGGTACTTACTTGCGCGATTGCTTATGCGTGTACATATAAAACGTTCATTACATATATAGAGTAGAGTTAATTATATTGAAGGGAAGCGGCCTCATAACACTTACGTAATGCAATGTTTGATATTGCATTATTTGTATTTTTATAGCCTACCAGCTGTTGCCCGCGATTTCGTCCGCTTTAATTTAGGTTTTATATAAATCTAGCCGTTGCCAGCGGCTTCGCTCACGTTAAGTTCGATTTTTCAAACCCCTATTTGAACCCCTTTAGGGTCAAACTTTCAAAAATCCTTTCTTAGCGGATGCCTACGTTATAATAGCTATCTGCATGCAAAATTTCAGCCCGATCCGTCCAGCGGTTTGAGCTGTGCATTGCTAGATCAGTCAGTCAACCAGTCAGTCAGTCAGTCACCTTTTTCTTTTATATATTTAGACTTATTTACGAAAACCGACTTCAAACGCCACTTATATAAATATTTTGAAAGTATAAAATATCATCAAAAGTGGTTCAGCGGTTTAGGCGTGAAACAGTTACAGATACACAGATAGAGTTACTCTCGCATTTTTAGGATTCCGTAGTAAACAAGGAACCCTTATAGTTTCGCCATGTCCGTCCGCCCGCGGTTTAGCTCAGAGCCTATTGGTACTAGAAATCTGTAATTGACAAGGGTATACTCAATATTAATCACGCCAACAAAGTGGTGAAATAAAATTGTGAAAAATAATTATTTTTAAGGGTACCTCCCCTACATGTAAAGTGGGGTTGTTTTTTTCTCGTCTATCCCATAGTGTGTGGTGTCGTTGAATAGGTCTTTTAAAAATATTGCGTGAGTGGGAACACCATTTTTCGATTCAGGGATCCGTTTGTGAAACATGATAATTTAAAGTGCTAATTTTTATTAGAGTCAAATGTGGGGGACATTTGACTCTAACAAAAATTAGCACTTTAGCACACCCCTCTGCCAGCTAAATGGTTGTTTATAGTACACGTGAAAAAATTCACAGCATTAGTATATATAAATAAATAATTTTATAGGAAAAGTATCACGGCTAAGTAGGGTTCATAAGTTAAGGAGTTATATCTGTTTTTTCTCTTCTCGCGGTGCTACTCAAATAGATAATATTTTTTCACACTTCTCCTGTGAATTTGGATTTTATAACACTTTCTTCAGTTACCATCGTCCTTTGTGGGCCTGGCCTTACTTGCAACTACGGAACCGTACACTGCGCGTGGTCCGACACGCACTTGGCCGGTTTTTTATAATATTCGTTGGTAAGTAGTAAGGACATCCGCGCGGATGAAGTCATGGGCATCAGCTAATAATTTAATAATATATAAAAATCTTTTAAAAAAAACCAACTTCAAACGCCACTGAAAAGTATAAAATAATTTCAGTTTGTACACGTATGTTGAAGTCGGGCGAGCCTAAACAGAAACGATGAAACGAATGCGCCACGCTAGCCAGAATATTGATTTGTAGGTCCAGTCACAGAATATGTACTTGGTACAGGTACAAGTCGGTCGAGCGTTGCAGTTTCATAGTTCTATCACAGAGTAACGAAGGTAAGGTTCATACAGAGGTTCGACGAAGCCGTCTAGACAGGGCAATCGTGCGGTGGGTGCGGTAAGTGCGGAGCGAGGTACGCTCCCGTGTAAGCCTCAGTTACCTGGGAGCTACAGTAAAGGGTTGACATATTACGCTTGCGTAAAATTTTTAATAATCCTTCCTTACTCAGCCATAATTTTATAGTTAATTAATTGAAATGCACATTATTATGTATTATAATTATATTTAATTTAATTAATTGTTTGTTTGTTTGTACCGAATAGGCTCTAAAACTACTCCACCGATTTTAACCTTTTTTCACCAATAGAATGCTAAATTATCAGGAAATTACCCATAGGCTATAATTTATTTTTCAAAATCTTAGAGATCCTTATGAAAATTGCAGTAATGTAATCCCAAAATAGCAAAATTTTGCCTATAACATTCATTATTCGGTGTGCGCTGAGAAAACTATTGATGATACATAAAAATTATGTACTACATGATTAAAATACTCATTATTACCTACCTACAATAAAGTCCGCGAGCTATATAGGTAACTATCATAGTTAATTCACGTCCTTTCGTCCCTTAAAATTACAACTATGTACTTGAACAACAAATACTAAAATTAGAAAAATATTAAACAGGAAATGAAATATTACAACGAAATCATTTAATTTTTAATGGGCATCAGTATTTTTAACTTAACTTCACAATAATGTTAATAGATGGCGCTGTCATGTACTATCGTAAAAACAGTTTTGCATCAACATTTTTATCTATCAAGTGATACTTATTATTATTATTCTATTATCAAACATAACTAAAACTATTAATAATTATTAATAGTTTTATTATATTTATAATCAGATATCATTATTAATGTGTTCGTGCTGTGCACAGATAGTAATTACTAGATGACCACGAGATCATATTTTAGAAAACTTATAATTATTTATCTCCGACACTATGGGGCGCGGTCCCATGTTGATGGTACTCAAACTTCTTGTTTTCGTGTTGTTTATGTGACCACGTGATCAGATTTTTGAAAGCTTATATCTCCGACACTATGGGGCGCGGCCCCATGTTGATGGTACTCAAACTTCTTGTTTTCGTGTTGTTTATGTGACCACGTGATCAGATTTTTGAAAGCTAATATCTCCGACACTATGGGGCGCGGCCCCATGTTGATGGAGCTCAAACTTCTTGTTTTCGTGTTGTTTATGTGACCACGTGATCAGATTTTTGAAAGCTTATATCTCCGACACTGTGGGGCGCAGCCCCATGTTGATGGTACTCAAACTTCTTGTTTTCGTGTATAAGTAACTATATAACTATCATAATATAGTATAGCTTTTAAGTCTAAAATATGTTTATAAATGTTTATTTGCATGCGGCGGAGTTTATTTGCATGCGGCCGCTGAAGCGGCCAGCAAAGAAACTGGTTTTATTATTGATTCAACTACCTAATAATATTTAAATTACAAATTTATTTTTAATTTTTGGTTATTGATTAATTATTATTGTTTATTGTTATGTTGATGTGAAATATAGTACAAATTATAAATATTAAAAGAGATTGTTTCCTTGTGACAACCCTAGCATAAATACACTGTCGCGACGCATGTCTAGACGCTGGCGGCATTTACGACGAGATCAAAGGCGTCGACATACTGATCTCTTCCTTATACTGTGGTTCTATTGAGGCCCGCCCGACTTCAACATACGTGTACAAACTGAAATTATTTTATACTTTTCAGTGGCGTGTGAAGTCGGTTTTTTAGGGTTCCGTAGTAAACAAGGAACCCTTATAGTTTCGTCATGTCCGTCCGTCTGTCTGTCTGTCTGTCTGTCTGTCTGTCTGTCCGCGGTTTAGCTCAGAGACTATTGGTACTAGAAATCTGTAATTTGACAAGGGTATAAATATCAATCACGCCGACAAAGTGGTGAAATAAAATTTTGAAAAATAATTTTTTTTAGGGTACCTCCCCTACATGTAAAGTGGGGATGAATTTTTTTTCTCGACTATCCCATAGTGTGGGGTGTCGTTGAATAGCTCTTTCAAAAATATTGTGGGTGTGGGAAAACCATTTTTCAATTCAAGGATCCGTTTGTGAAATATGATATTTTAAAGTGCTAAATTTTATTAGAGTCAATTGTCCCCCCCCCCCCTCTGCCAGCTAAATGGTTGTATATAGGATACAAGAAAAACAGCGGTAGTATATATAATGAATTTTAAAGGAAAACTATCACGGCTAAGTAGGGTTCATTAGTTAAGGAGTTATATCTGTTTTTTCTAAGTTAGGTATTACACGTAGTGTAAGTTGCATATTTTGTAGTATATTGTAGTATTTAAACCATGGAACTCAAAATGTATTCAATATTCATAAATAAAATAAAAGCACTATCCTAGGTCAGCAATAATATTTGAGACTTTCAACTACGGAACCCTACACTGCGCGTGGCCCGACACGCACTTGGCCGGTTTATTTTAAAAGATTTTTTATATATTATTATTTTAAGCTTTTTAGTGTAGCTTCATAGGATAAATCTACACATTCTCTGATCGCGAGCGATTTGTTTCTATTTTTTGATCAAAACTAATCCAAACACTTCATAGCTGCTATTATTATTTTAAGAGTGAACTAGTGTGCTAGATATCCTGGCTGCAGCATCAGCTTAACGTGTTGCCACCATTGCATTCTATGTAGAATCAAGTACTGATTAAAACGAATCCAAACACGACATATGTGCTATTTTTTTAAGACTGTACTAGTGTGTTGCATATCTTGGCTGCAGTTTCAGCTCCATCATCAGAGCCATTCCATTTATATCATTTAAGACTACTTATCAATACAATTGAAACGAGCCCGAACTAAATATTGTTACGTAGTTTCATTACAGAGTTCTCATAACCATCGTTCAGCTTCATCATCAGACCCTGGATATTATCTAGGACCAGAGTACTTCTTAACACGAATTAAACGAGTCTGAACTCCATGGTATTACATCGTTTTACTACAGAATTTCCATAGCCATCTTCCACCTCCATCATCAGATCAGCTCCATGTTAAAATAATATTGCACTGTAATCCGATTTAAATGTACATATACATTTTCAGCTCAATCGGAAACCGGAAATGGTTCTAATACACCTTGCAAGACTTGACCTAAATATACATTGCAAGACAAATAAAAGCTTGTAAAAATACGATAATAAATAGAAGTTTAGCTAATGTATGTAGGTATGGTTAAAAGTCTACACATACTCTGATCGCGAGCGATTTCCTCTAATTCTTTGAGGAGTTCCGTCCTCCATCTCCGAAGATATTCATCAAATCTTCACCAACCTTAAATCGGACCTACCTGCAGATACGCCCTTTCAGAAAAAAAAAATATCGAAATCGGTTAAGATTTGAGGGAGATATGGAGTAACATCGACAAAAATACGTGTCGAATTGAGAACCTCCTCTTTTTGTATTTTTTGGAGTCGGTTAAAAAATATAATGAATGTAGACTGTTCAAAATAGGTAGGTAGTTACCATGAAAGTAGGAGCTGTATACTAGTTTGTCCAGATGTCAGCCACATGCTGGACAGATTTTTCTGTAGGCATCTTTAATATCTTTTATTATCTTAACTAGTATTTATAAAAATAACTTAACTGGATTCAGTAAGCTCGAGATCCTAAAAACGTTGTTTTTGCTTTACTTTGTATTTTAGCTAAATTGGTTCATTAGTTATGGCGTGAAGAAATAGCACGTGAATTTCGAAAAAAAAAACACGTAGATAAATCAAGCAAAACAGATGCTAATGTTCACATAACTTGTCTAATGAGTAATGAGCAAAGGGATCTTTACGCGGACCCATAATTCATCGCGTTGCATCTCAATAGCCTTAGGTACCAGTGTGGCCCTGACCATCATCATCAGTCATCACCATCAGGTGCACCAGATTAGGTGTATTGGTTTCCTGACAATGAATATTATTAGTTTTCAATTCGATGCCTTAACATGGGTAGCATAAGTATGTCACGCACTCTTTAAACATTTCTGTGGTGGTTTCGTGTGATGCGGGTTGTTACGTTCCCTCAAATATGGTTGAGCGAAACAATGGCTGGGTCATGCGTCATGTTCGTGAACGGGTGCCACCGGCGGGAATGGGGCTACTTTATGTCTGCCCATCTTAAGATAGAAGTTAGTCGGTATGCATTTTCGGAACTTCCCTCATTGTGGAAACACTGCATATATAGCATAGTATTTACTGTATTTTTGAATGTAAATTTGTTTTGAAAAGAGCAACCGCCGAATTTCTTGCTGGTTCTTCTCGGCAAGAAAGGCATTCCAAACCAGTGCTGCAGTGGTAGATTCATCGACTATTCAAAAGCACTTGTAAATTTTATTTGAATAAAAAATATTTCTATTCTATTCTATTCTATTCTATTCTATTCTATACTAATGTTTTCCTTCCTTACGGCCAGAAAAGTCCAATTCCAATATGTCTGTTAGGATTATTCGCGTATAATGTCTAGTCTGCTCGCTAGGTCCAATTTCCTGAATGTCGAATTCTCGGAACGACTAATCTGCAATCTAGGTCCAATATCGTATATAAAAGTAAACTTCCATCTGTCTGTGTTCTTAGAGAGTGGTGCCCTTTACCGTTGAAGCAATAAATTATATTATTAATTCATTAAAACGATAATTAATTTGTTAATAATAATTAATTTTTGAATTCCGAAAAGTTAGAGGTCCTGCCCCATAATATAAATGTTTTAAATGCTAAAAAAACAATACAAAATGCCGCGAAATATTATCAATACACTTCTGTCTTTGATCAGCTGCAGCGCCATCTAGTCTAGCCCTAGCCAAAACTTCAAGTGACAACGATCGTAGAAAGAGAATAGACACAACGAAGTGTAACTTGGCTAGTTACTAGATAGAGTCCCGGATAGAGTTCGCCGCGATCCTCCGAATAGGAGACCGCAGCCCTGGCTATGAATGTCCCGACCTTAGCAACTTAGTAACTTTTACAAAGTTGTTTCCGCTAATTTGATCCTATCTTTTTCTTAGAGGAAAGAGGCATCTGATCGTGTATCCAACCAACCTCAGTGTGAGAGAGAAGCAATTATAGCCGCGAGGGGAACAGCCCTTTCCAATGACCTAATGCACTCGCGTGAGTCATCGCTCATCGCACTTCCAATATAATCGGATTCACATGTAGCTACGTACAAATGTAATAAGTACGTACTACATACGTACGTACTTATTACATTTGTACGTATTTATAAGTAGTTATTACCTATTTACCATTGTATTTTAAGAAAAGTTTCATATTATAAGTTTGAGTTACAAATTTAAAATACCTACCATCGCAGTTTTTTTTAACTATGTAGCATGCCGGTTTTATATCAAACTTTGCTGTACTTAATGGTGAAGAAGACTTTGATAGGAATGTAAATGTGTATGTAATTTGGTATAAAAACCTAATCTAAACTAGGTGTTTGCATATTATGAAAACTTTTTCTGGTTGGTAACCTTTGAGGTTACAGCTTTCTTAGAAATAATATGTAAAAAATATACCTATTTAAAGTTATATAATATAATGATATTCATTAAGTAATTTAATATTTTTTAGTATCTAATAGGTATTTTTATAATTTTCAATTATATTGTTCTAACTATTGTATTCAAAAATTCAAAAATAGGAACCGAATTTTTAAAAATAAATACTCATTTAGGTTAAATTTAGACCATTTTACGCTTAAATGACCACATATGGTGGCATTCAGGCAGAAGACAAAAGCTCAGACCTTTTCAAGTTCGTTCACAAAAAAATGGTCGCTATGAGGCCACCGCGCCATGCTTAGAAATGCTCTACCATTTTGTCAAAGAATAAATGTACTAGTAAGTAGGTACATATAGACGACGATAATTAAAGTAAATATAAAGCAATAGGTAATTTTTATTGGAAAAAATATAAATTTTAAAACGAATAAAACGATATGAAAAGTATAGCATGAAATCATTGCCATAAGGATAAAATATTCACAGTGAAGAGCTCAACGATGAAAAAAATAATTTATCAATCAACGAACGAACTTAAAATTTTAAGGTAGGTAAGTTCCTTCTATGGCTAAGCATATCTCCTCACCCATCAGGTAAGCGGTAGAATGTAGAAGGTTATATGAAAGTCCTATGTGTTTGAAGTGAGAGACATGAAAATCGACATTCGAAATCGTAAAAATTTGTATATGCAATTTTAGAAAAATTACCTCTTCAGGGTGGTAGAATAGAGAATGAGAGTTTGTATGGGAAAATTTTAATTGATATTATTTTAACTTCAGCTAAGAAACAGTTTTGAGAAAATCTATCTCTAAGGGGGCGAAATGTGGGTTGGAAGGTTAAATGAAAGTCATAATATAGAGCCTATATGAGAGTTAAGCCTCAATAGCCCAACGGTTAAAGGTGCGGACTGAAAACTGAAAGGTCGCAGGTTCAAATCCCACCCGCTGCACTATTGTCGTACCCACTCCTAACACACGCTTTCCGCTTATTTGGAGGAAGAGGAGGATATAAGTGATATTATATATATATATATATATATATATATATATATATATATATATATATATATATATATATATATATAAATCATTTTAAGAAATTGCCCCTTGAAGGCGGTAAAATAAGGAGTGAGATTTTATATGGGATTTTTATTGTTCTCTCTAAGGGGTTAAAATGAGGGCTAGAATATTGGATATAAGTCCGATGAAGTTTGGTCGTAGTGGTATTTTTGTATACCTACTTACATATTTAACACCTGATATAGTTGAGGACCTAGGCAGTGACATAGGTAGGCTATGTACTTTTATCCCGAAAAACAATGGGCGCCTTGGGGATTTTTGGAAAACTTACTCTACTTCAACTCCACTCGGAAGAAATCTCGGGAAACAGCTAGTTTTCTATATTCCTTATATACTTATTTACTAATCTTTAGTTTGATATACTATTTCGATTAACTTTAAATGTTATTAATTCTCAGTGAGACAAAGTCGTTCGTGTGCCGATACCCGTTAACTGATCTTTGTTATAGTGTTCAGTGTTGTGAAACGAGCCAAGCGTCCTGCGTCAGCCGTCAGTGCTCGGTCGACCAGCAGGCGCGTCGACACGGGCTCCACGCGATAGCACAAAATGGCGCGGCCATTCATTTACACATACTTTCTAACGTGTATTGCCTTCGCATTCGCACAAGATTATTTCCAAACGCCAAATATTGGATCACAGAAACTAGCCTCATGTTACAATAATGAGGGACAACCACAAGTAAGTAACATAAGTGGAGCTTTAAAACTTTAAAATTGTGTCAATTTTGACGTTTCCAATTTCAAACCATGGCTGTGTTTTATAATCTGTGCTTCGACTGCTTCGACTCTCGAGTGATTTGTTACAAGTTTGTTACCGATTAAAGAGCACAATCTAGATCCATAAAGTACCTAGTTACTAAACTATAATTTATTATAATCACTGCTAGGATACTTTCTAGATCCTAGAAGACTCTTGTTAAACCAAAACCGAATAATGTTCAGACTTTCTTTCTTCGATTACATGTCTTGATAGAGTCGTCTATTTTTACCTACTATTGTTAACACTTGATATTATAATTATTGTTATCTAGTTCTCATAACGATTCGATACTTGTTTTAAGGCTTCTATAAAGTTTTATTATTATAATAATATGATACCCAATAACTATTTTCATTTTTATTACAAACTAGCTGATGCCCACATTTTCGTCCGCGTGGATTTAGTTTTTAAAATCCCTCAGGAACTCTTTGATTTTTCGGGATAAAAAGTAGCTTAGCTATGTCACTCTCCAGGTCCTCAACTATACCCATTACCCATGCAAAAAATCACGTCGATTCGCAGCTCTGTTTCGGCGTGATTGAAGAACAAACTAACAAACAAACACACTTTCGCATTTTTAATATTAGTATGATTTATTTACCAATTTCTTCATTTATCTACATTTCACAATTTCGTTGATATTCTTTTATGTTGGAACTTGGAAACGTTTATAGTATGTACATGTACGCTTTTGAACCATGATACCTACCTACTTCTTTATAAATTTACCAGTAATAATATGTAATATTCTATTTTACTGGATACAAAATTTTACAAATATAATATAACAATATAAAGATCACCTAGATACGATTTATAAGATGAACCTATCCTTACTCTGTGGTAATACTTAGATACAAGAACTTAAATAGCCTACCTATTACTATCTAAACAATTAGATTTTACGTAGAATTATACCTATAAACTTTACCTAATTGAAGGCTCTACATAAAGTAAGAGATTCCTATTAAGTACCTAGGTACCTTGGATAATAATGAACCGTATAGTTAAAATATATATGGAGGCACCGAAAATCATGTTATTTCGACATTCATACCAAGGAAAATTTTCGTTTTATACCTATTTGGGATACCTCCAGTAGGTACCTATAACAATGAGGTAGGTATACTTAAAACGATTCTTCTAAAAATCTAAATCGTTATATTCAAAAGTACCAACACCTAAATCTCCATAAAATGATTCTCAATTGAGTGTATTATAGGAAAATGAAGCCTTTTCAAATAAATAATAACAATGCATCCAAAATATTACTAAATGATGGCGATAACGTAAATTTTAGTAACGACCCGATTTCAGCAGATTATCGGAAGGTTATCGAAACGCAAAAGAGTGAATAGGCTGTGAGTGAGCCCATGATATTGTTCGAGTTCGTTTACTCTCGCACTTCTCGCAGTCTAATGTTTCGTTATCAGGGGCCAACGGGACGAGCTTATCGCCACATCCGTTAAACATAGATACGTTATATATATCTTATTATATTTCACAGCTTTGAATTAATTTTTGAGTGTACAATTGTACATAATATACTATCTCGTTGCTTTAGATCATGGATTCCCAAACTATTTTGGGGAAGAGACCCCTTGTCCAAAATGAACTGATACCTCATACAACCATAGCCAAATTATTTTAAAAACCCTATCACTAGTTTTTCCTATTGATACAAAATACTCAACAATTTAAAAACTTTGGGGTTGGTTAAGTGAGAATCATTTTAAACATAAAATTCAGTAAATCTGAGTTTTTCATCTTGTATGAACTTGTGCACACTTATCGACTTGTTGAGGTTTTTAAAAGTATATAATATAGTAGATATATCTCCAGACTAGACAGTAGACTCTCCAGACCATTAAACTATATCTACCAATGCAAAAAATCACGTCGATCCCCAGCTCGGTTAAGACGTGATTGAAGGACAAACGAACAAACACTTTCCCATTTATGCGAGTGACATACTATATGCAATACTACTACTACTTTTTATCCCGGAAAATCAAAGAGTTCCCGAGGGATTTTAAAAAATAAATCCACGCGGACGAAGTCGTGGGCATCAGCTATCTTATATTTTGGTTTGATACGATCATTCAAAGCCAGTGCATCAATGCAAAGCTGCATCATTCATTGCTACAGCCTCAGGTGTGATTTCGACCCCTTGGGGTCAAAATATCAAATATATCGACCACTTTGGGATTCCCTGCTTTAGATGAACTCAATATGACTTAAATAATGAATAAATATATGAAGTTAGGCTTTTATAAATCCCGCGGAATGTCTCCGGGATACAAAGCCTAATGTCACCCTCCACGTTTTCAAATATACCCATACAAAAAATCATGTCCATACGTTGCTCCGTTGCTGCGTGATTGAAAGACAAACCAAATAACAAACAAACTTCGCATTTATAATACTACTATTACTTGAAACGTGTAAGCTGATGTACAAGCGCTATTGCATATTATGTTAAGCGTTGTTATAGGTTTATAGGATGATGCGAACGTCCTCGGCTACTCAAGTTCTATATATAACGTACCTATTTTGGTGTCAAAACCGCCGTTAGAAACAAGCCCTGTAAAGCCGTTTCCGTATACTTTCAAAGTTATTTCTGTTTGTATTTAATTTAATATTCGAATGCTAAGTAGGTACTATTCTTTATAAATATAAAAAGAAAATTCTCTATTCACTCACTGACCGACTCGTCAGCGACCAGTTCAAAAACTGAATCCTGAAATTTTGTACAGAAAAATGCATAAAATTTTGAAAGCTGATTGATTTGAAATTTTGATGCTGAGAAGAGCCGGCTAGAAATTCAGTAGGTAGTAGCTTTTTTCAAAACAAATATGTTACAATTATTATGTAGCTTAATTATCTTGTAGACAGATAAAGCAAAGCCGATTGCTTCCAAGCAACTTTATCATTAAAAAATTCATTAACTGTATTATCCTCTACTTATATTGGATTAAAAAAAGTACGATAACCTCACACAATATATTTTTATTATGTATGTTTTTGTATGATAAAAAATATAGCAATAAAGTTTGTACAAAAATTATTTAAGTATTCTTGTTTAATCCTACTTCCTACTTCATCATCATCATCATCTCAGCCTGCAGACGTCCACTGCTGAACATAGGCCTTTCCCAAAGAACGCCACCACACCCGGTCCTCAGCCTTCCTCATCCAGCCACTTCCTGCCACTAGCTTTATATCGTCGGTCCAACGTGCTGGAGGGCGCCCCACACTACGCTTATTTTTTCGCGGTCTCCACTCTTAAACTTTTCGGCCCCAACGGCCATCGCCATTTCAGCTTGCTACTGGTTTGGGCTATGTCGGCGACCTTGGTTCCCTTACGGATCTCTTCATTCCGAATCCTGTCCTTAAGAGAAACTCCTAGCATAGCCCTCTCCATAGCTCTCTGAGTGACTTTAAATTTGTGGATCAAGCCTTTTGTTAGTGTCCACGTTTCAGCACCATAAGTGAGGACGGGAAGGACACATTGGTTGAAGACTTTCGTCTTCAGGTATTGAGGTATTGACGATGGGAAGACCTGACTTAATTTTCCAAATGCCACCCAACCCAGCCGTATTCTTCTGTTGGCTTCTTCGTCGAAATTGTTTCTACCCAGTTGTATGATCTGGCCAAGGTAGTTGTACTCTGAAACAATCTCGATTCCAACATTTTCGACGCTCACGGGTATTGGGACAACATGTTGATTTTGTCCTTGGTTTTGTCCATGTTTATCCCACAACCAACTCGTCTGGAAGAGCGGCTTAGGCTACTCAGCATCTGTTCCAGATCTTCTGGAGTCTCTGCCAGGATAACCACATCGTCGGCGAACCGTAGGTGTGAGATGTACTCGCCATTTATATTAAAGCCTCGTCCTGTCCAGTCCAGCGTTTTGAAGAGATCTTCCAGTGCACTATTAAACAGTTTTGGAGATATTACATCCCCCTGTCTAACCCCCCTTCTCAAGTTGATTGGTTTTGTTTGCTGAGACTGACTTGGACGGTCATTGAAGTAGTATCGTAAATACATCGCAACACCTCGATATAACGCCAATCGATTGAAAAACGTCAAGTCTTCGGGCGACAATTTATAAACATGGCTCAAGAGTGATATCGGCAGATAGTTCTTCAGAAGCTCCTTGTCTCCCTTCTTAAAGAAAAGGATTACCACACCCTTTGCAATGACTTCATTAAAGAACTTTGTTAGCTCTTTCAGGATCGGAGTACCTCCTGCACTTAGAAGCTCTGATGTGATGCCGTCATCGCCAGGTGCCCTGTTGTTTTTAAGTTGCTTGAGGGCTATTCGCATCTCGCCAAGGTCAATGTCTGGGATGTCTTTGGTGTAGTGGCGGGTTAATGTCGCACGTTTATCGTTCGTATCTTGAGCCGCTTTTGGAGCTTTGGAGGCGTATAATAATTGAGAGTAAAATCGTTCAATCTCCTCTAGAACCTCTGCTTGTGACGTTACGATTTTACCGACGGGGTTTCTCAACTTTGTTAAGTGGCTCCTCTCAAGTCGCTTAGCGAACACTTTCGAACCGCGGTTTTGCTCGATCGCACTTACTACTTATCCTACTATTATTATAAATGAGAAAATTTATGAGGATGGATGGATGGATGGGTGAATGTTTGTTATTGTTTCACAACACAAGGAATCTCGATTTGGCTGAAATTTGGGATGGAGATAGTTCACACCCAGGATTAGCGCATAGGCTACATTTAATTCCGGAAAATTAAAGAGTTTCCGCGGGAATCAAAAAATCTTAATCCCCTTGATGAATTAGCGGGCATCTTCTAGTATTATAATATAAAAGTGGAATTAAACTACAGTCACACAATTCCTAATTTTTAACCAAAAGCATCCAACTAACGGACTATGGACTTTTTACAAACTTTAATATATATATAGCTGCTCGTGCTGATTCACTGACTCACTGACTGATTGATCACCTCTCCTGTAAAATTTTGTATGAAAAATTTTTTTTTCACCTATGGTTTCGTATAGAGGACAAAAATTCATTCAGAGGAAAATTATGGAGAGAGCTGATGATTGAGGATTTCGGAGACGGGTGAAGAGCACGGCCGGGGTATTGAAGATAGGTGGGGTGTGCTCCAACAAATGTCACTCGAAACCTCATCCAATTCGCAGTGAGCTGAAAATAAATTCAAAATGGCGGAAAAAAGATGGCCGCCATACAAATTTCGTCGGTGTCTATCTCGGGGAGTATAAAAGATGGAAGAGTGGTTTCTTGGCAAAAGATGATCAAGACCAAAAGGTCTATTTGATGAATAGAAAAAAAATCCAAGATGGCGGAATTTTTTTTTCTTCATACAAAATATATGGCGAATATTGATGAGACTAGAAGCCGGGAGGCGGGATTCATGCAAGACTTTGATACGGTTCCTTTTCAAGATTTGTTTTTATTGAAGAATTTTCATTATGACAAATGATGACATATGATGATCGAGGGTTTGGAAGGTGGGTGAGGAGCACGGCCATGGTAATAAAGATAGGGTGCTCGAACAAGTCACTCGAAACCTCATCCAATTGGCAGTGAGCTGAAAAAAAATCCAAAATGGCGGATTCAAGATGGCGGCCATACAAACTTCAACGGTGTCTATCTCGGAGAGTATAAAAGATGGAAGAGTGGTTTTTTGATAGACAATGATCAAGACCTAAAAGTCTACTTGCCGAGTAGAAAAACCGCGGTCCGCTTGCGGGCCGCGCACCCACGCGCCCTACTAGTTCTTCTATAACTTCCGAAGGGGTTGAATTTTGAATAGACCTTTGTGAGATCTTACGTCACAAAATAGTTGCCTGCCGTCGACTTCCATCGTTTTACTCGTAGTATTACACTCTAGATGTGGGACACCTATTATGTCGGACCATATATATCTAGAATTGAGATGAAAGAACGCAAATTAATAAATTCTTTTATTTTTTAGAAATGTGTACCGGAGTTTCAAAACGCGGCATACAACCAGCCAATGGAGGCGACCAATACATGTGGTGACAATGGCGTAACGAAGTACTGTATTCAGACCTCAGCTGGTACTTCTACCCGGTAAGTAGAGATTTTTCTCATAATCGATAAAAATCTTTGGGAGGTTTCGATCTATTTTATAAAGAATATTTACCATGCTGAATTTGACTTATATTCTCCTCTCTTCTCCAATTAAGTGGAAAACTTGTATGTATTAGAATATTAGGAGTGCACCATAATAGTGGAACGGGAGGTCCAAGCGAACTTATACCTAATACAGTTTTAAGTCCACACCTTTTTGTCAGGATATTGAGGTTATTTGTCCAGGATTGAGATGGGTGACGTGTCACTGCGCTGGCTTGATCGACTGCTTTGATTTTTGATTGGCTTTGCTGGCTTGATGTCCTGGCCTGGTCTTGCTTCCGAGCAAAGGATGACTCGCGTGGGTGCCGCACATAAAACAAAAAAAAAGATTCCGATGAATTGAGAACCTCCTCCTTTTTGAAGTCGGTTAAAAATACGTTTTTTCATAAATATCAAAGTAACATACCTAAATATTATTAGTACCTAGAGCGTGTCACCAAAATTTCATTGAGTTTGATTGGTTAATATTCAAATGTGAAACCTGCGTGGGGTGGGCGTGCTAGAAATTAACAAAACTTCCTTAAATCGTTTGTTTAGATCATGCGACTATTGCCAAAAAGGCGAGTTCTCGAGCTACTACTTGACAGATCTGCACTATGAGCAGGACAACCAGACTTGGTGGCAGTCAGAGACGATGAAGGAGTTCATGCAGTATCCTATAACGCAAGTTAATTTGACGTTACATTTGGGTAAGCAATTTTCAGACTTTCTTGAAGCTTAAACTTTGAACATGATATTAATCTCCGGCCTTTTTGAATATACGTGTAAATAATAAATGTTCATACACATTCACAGGTAAAGCTTACGATATAACTTACGTGCGAATAGTTTTCTACTCGCCCCGGCCGCAAAGTTTCGCTATCTACAAAAAGGCCAGTGCAGATTCTGATTGGGAACCTTATCAGTATTTCAGGTATTTTAATAGTTTTTTAGTTGAATTCAATTGCTTAATCTACTATAAGTTAGTTAGTAGGTTCTTACACAATACAAAATAAAAATAAATTGTTACGAATAATTAAAAAAAAATCATTCAAATCGGGCATATAACGGAGAATGACAATAGGCGGGGCTAAAGTTCGACGAACCGAAAGAGTATGTTACTATGTTGGGATCTCAAGGTACTGGAATCGCCGCCACGCGCAATAATGCGCAACATACCACTCCAACTACACAAACTTAAGTAACTAATAAAAAAAACTTAATTACTCAACAGTAATTAAGTTTTCTTTTATACTTGATCGTCATCGTCTCACCATCAGTATGCGTCAATTGCTAGAGACTGCTCTACCAATAATCCTCCCTAAACACGATTTTGTGCCAGTTGTTTCCAGTGGATGAACGTTTTAAATCTGATTAATCATTTTTGAAATTACCAGTGCATCATGTCGAGACACATATGGGGTATCAGATCAACGTGCAGCTGAAATTGGCGCTGAGACCAAACCGCTCTGTACCAGCGAGTACTCTGACATTTCACCCTTGTCAGGTGGCAACGTACTTTTCTCAACTCTGGAAGGAAGACCGTCTGCTTATACCTTCGATAGCAGTCTAGAACTTCAGGTGTGTAGTAATGCTACATAAGAGTATCCGTTATGTTCATTACATGTAACGCAAGGAAAAAAAACCTTATTTTGCTATATTCTAATGAACTAGATAAAGCATGTTAAAACGCGAAGCAAGCGTGTGTGCACCACTTGTAATTTACTTAATTAGTTGGTATTCGTAATAATGGTCGTGTAAATGTTTTGTTATAGGAGTGGGTCACAGCCACAGATTTGAGGATATCACTTGATCGTTTCAATACTTTTGGTGATGAAATCTTCCTCGACACGCAAGTGTTGCAGTCGTACTGGTACGCGATAGCGGATGTCGCGGTCGGCGCGCGGTGCAAATGCAATGGACATGCGGCCAAGTGTGATACTCAGTGCAGGTTTATGTTCATTTTTTGTTTACAATATAGCCTATTCTTATCTAATTTAGCCAACTGTAACAGAACTCGGCAAAGGCCTCCGGTTTTTCTACCTCTACCTACTGTGTTTAACTCAGAGGGTCCCAAATGGTAGGAACTTGCCCGGTTACTACTCTGATGATACGGCTACGCGACTATGGCAAAAGTATCCTACATCCCAAAACTTTTTGTCCTCAATCACAGCTCACCACTATTATCCCCACTTTCCTTCATTACATGCCTCTTAGGGCTTAAAGAAACAAATATGGTTGAGCGAAGCAACGGCTGGACCATGCGTCATGCTCGTGAACGGGTTCCACCGGCGGGAATGGGGCTACTTTCTGCCGGCCGTCTCAACATGTATTGAATTGTAAATTTTCATTTTTTGGAACTTCCCCTCCCTATTGTAAACTTGTTTTGAAAAGAGCAACCGCCGAATTTCTTGCTGGTTCTTCTCGGCAGGAAGGACATTCCGAACCAGTGGTAGACCGACGATTCAAAGGCACTTGTAAAAGTTTATTTGAATAAAAAATTATTCTATTCTATTCAATTCAATTCTTAATAAAACCGGGCAAGTGCGTGTCGGACCACGCGTAGTGTAGGGTTCCGTAGTTGAAAGTCTCAAATATTATTGCTGACCTAGGATAGTGCTTTTATTTTATTTATGAATATTGAATACATTTTGAGTTCCATGGTTTAAATACTATAATATATTACAAAATATGCAACTTACACTACGTGTACTACCTAACTTAGAAAAAACGGATATAACTCCTTAACTAGTGAACCCTACTTAGCCGTGATAGTTTTCCTTTAAAATTCATTATATATACTACTGCTGTGAATTTTTTATTGTATCCTTTATACAACCATTTAGCTGGCAGAGGGGGGGGGGGACACTTGACTCTAATAAAATTTAGCACTTTGAAATAATATATTTCACAAACGGATCCCTGAATTGAAAAATGGTGTTCCCACACCCACAATATTTTTGTAAGACCTACTCAACGACACCCCACACTATGGGATAGACGAGAAAAAAAAATTCATTCCCACTTTACATGTAGGTCCTAAAAAAATTATTTTTCACAATTTTATTTCACCACTTTGTCGACGTGATTAATATTTATACCCTTGTCAAATTACAGATTTCTAGTACCAATAGTCTCTGAGCTAAACCGCGGACGGACAGACAGACAGACAGACAGACAGACAGACGGACGGACGGACATGGCGAAACTATAAGGGTTCCTTGTTTACTACGGAACCCTAAAAAGGCCTAATTGTAATAGTCGATATCAAAGGAGGATAGCTGGCGTTTATTATGTCTGATAATAATATGTCATGTGAATAGAGCTGCAGTACTTTTCAACGCAGTTATGCTGCCTAAGTCTGTAGAATGCTGCAAATGACAATAATTAATCATTATATTTTTTAGATGTGAGCATAATACGGATGGCCCTGAATGTGAGCGATGTCTGGATTATTATAACGACGCACCATGGGGTCGAGCATCAATTACAAATGTTCACGAGTGCAAAGGTAGTTCAATCACAATATTATTGTAGAACTGCTAATATTGAAACTATTTACTATAGAAAAGAGCCATACCTACAATCCAATAATAATATGTTGTTTAGTTTTTTTTAAAAAAAATCAAGTTTTGCGGTCGATTTGATTTTTTGGTATGAACATTATACTAGCTATTTATGCAACTGCATCGTAATGAGGGTCATTTTAATTCGAGTGCTGTTTTTTGATACGAGGCTTGCCGAGTATCAAAATAGGATAGTACGAGAATTAAAATGACTAATTACGATCAGTTGCATACAAGATTTTATCTACGACAAGGAAAATAAAATCATTAATAAAATACGCCGTAAGCTCAATAAAGTAACAAAAAATAACTCCGTAAGCCGCCACCAGCCGCCTGTGGCGCCTCTGTCAACAAAAAGTAACTCCGTAAGCCGCCACCAGCCGCCTGTGGCGCCTCTGTCAACAAAAAGTAACTCCGTAAGCCGCCACCAGCCGCCTGTGGCGCCTCTGTTGTATGAAAAGGTACACAAGTGCCAGAACTCAGAGCCTTAGCTTTAGGTATCCTATTTTAAGAAGATAACCATTTCGATTCAGCTCCCATACAACGAGCTGCATCGAAATGAGAAGCAAAACCGAAAGAAGGTTCATTTCGATTCAGCTGTCAAATTCGAAATTGGAACTTTTCGATGCTGGAGTAGATAAATAATATTATGATTATAATATTATGTTGCATAGTTTTAAAATTTCGGATAAGAGTGTTACCACCCCATTTATGTTATTATATTGCGAGCCATTTCATTACTTTCCTTGTGCCTTACGTATTCACAATTCGATGCGACATCATAATTAATTTTGCTTGGCACTTAATATTTAACAGGTTATGACTGAAAACTAATGTACTATTAAGCGATTTAAAGGAATCTCATAATATATTTTTACCCAACCACGGCAAAGCCAAATGGAAGGGTTATGATTTTAGCAGTCTATGAATGTATGTACGTGACTATATAAGTATGTTTCACCGTAACGGCTTACCTAATGAGTTGATTTCAATTTTTTTTGGAACGAAGTTCCTTTTCGGACGGTTTGGCGGATGGAGGCTGGGCGAAAAAAAGTGTAAGAATTTTCCGACACCTTCGCCTTCGTTTATTAAACACGTTCCATTATAGCTTTGGTGGCGTAGCGGTTAAACAAATTAGTGAAATTATAGGTTCGGGGGTTCGAATCCTGACTTCAGATTATTGTTTTTATTTTTTATTTATTTTTATTATTAATTTATTATTCAAAGGCAATTCGTTCCTACCGAGTTTTCCAAGACACTCACGCATTTATTATTTATTTAATCAAATAATGCCCAACAATATTAACAAAATAAAGTTTGAATATACTACCTACCCTGGAGAAAAAAATTAATAACGGCGTCGCACTGACCTCTACGGTACTTGAAAAATATCTGGTTGTTCATGTGCTTATTCAAAGTAGCGTATCGATGGTTCTGGAAGTAAAGACAATTCCCGATACGCAGCATCGCACTTCACATTTTTTTCTATGTTAATGCCAAAAAGGAGATATTCAAGTTGTTTTATTCTGATTTCACCTTTTTCCTGTTTAGCATACTAGTATCATATAGGACAACACTGCTTTGCTAATAAATGTTACAATTGAATGCCTGATTAGATATCACCCGAGCAAAAAATTATATTGATCTAATCAAGGCTCAGGGTCACTCAGCGAGCGATGGAGAGAGCTATGCTCGGTATATCCCTGCGAGATCAAATCAGAAATGAGGAGATCCGTAGGAGAACAAAATTCACCGACATAGCTCAGCGAGTCGCGAAACTGAAGTGGAAATTGGCGGGGCACATAGTTCGAAGAGCTGATGGTAGTTGGGGTCCCAATGTGCTGGAGTGGCGACCCCGCACCGGGAAGCGCAGTGTTGGCAGACCCCCCACCAGATGGACCGACGACATAAAACGAGTCGCAGGGAGCCGTTGGATGCAAGCGGCGCAAGACCGAAGCCTGTGGAAGTCCATGCAGGAGACCTTTGTCCAGCAGTAGACGTCTATCGCTTGATAAAGAAGAAGAACTAAGTTTAGAACTTAATTTCTTCCTCAGCTTGCAATTGCAATGGATTCTCGCAAAAATGTTACTTCGACAAGGACCTGTATGAAAGGACTGGCCACGGCGGCCACTGTATTGACTGCACGCACAACAGAGACGGGGCGAACTGCGAACGATGCAGGGAGAACTACTTCCAGGGCACTCAGGGTAACTGCTCGGCGTGTAATTGTAACCCAACTGGTAAGTGGTATTCCTCATTCTGACGGGCCTCCCATCGATCGTAAGGACAGTGAATTTTCCAGAAAATCTGTTTCTCCCCTTTCCCTTTCTACCCTTTTAGCAATGAAAACTGTGATGAAAACTATTAACGTATTTTTGAATTTTTTCATTTCATTTTATTCTTTCATCATTGGGCACGCATTATTTTCAACTTTTCGACAGAGGGACACATGTAATGGATGGACTGATGGACAAAGTCGCAGAATTAGGGTTTAATTTTATAATTTCTTGTATTGTATAGAATCTTAAATAAGAGGTGTATTTCAGGATCAAGAAGCTTGCAATGTAATGCTGAGGGCAAATGTCAGTGCAAACCTGGCGTCACTGGCGACAAGTGCGATAGATGTTCCCCCAACCACTATGAGTTCACGAATCAGGGTTGCAAGCCGTGCGGTTGTAACGATTCTGGGTCCTTCGCCAATATTCCACAGTGTGACCCGGAAACAGGCGTGTGTATGTGCAAGCAGAACGTTGAAGGCAGACAATGTAGAGAGTGAGTAATCATTTTCAAAATATATTAGTAAGACTTCACTAGGCACCTCTTAAACTAAAGGGAACCATAATTTATAAGACGGTTGTTAAGAAGTGTTTAATTTTGTTCAGAATGTTGGGCGATAAAGGGGACGCATATCAGAAGAGTATATGCTATCAAAATGCGTATGGCTGAGATGGATGTGTGGTATGACAAGAATGAATAAATATATAAGAGGAAGTTTGAAAGTGGGCCACTGATAGATAAGATGAGGAGTAATAGGCTGGCGTGGCATGGGCATATAATGAAGAGGGAAGAAACCTACATCACTAGAAGACTGTTGAACATGCATATAGACGGACAAAAGAGTAAAGGAAAACCAAAGAAAAGATGGATGAATTGTGTGAAATAGGTTATGCGTGTAAGGGGAGTGGATAATGAGGTGGCGAATGATAGAAGGGAGTGGAAGAAAAAGACATATTGCGTACCCCACATAGCGTGGGACAAGGACAAGAACAAGAATATAAAGTATAAAATACTATTATAAAAGTATATGCGAAGATAATAGTGGCATAAAACCTGCTGTGATATTCTCGCAAGTTACCTAAGTCTAGCAGTGCTCCCAGGGAATCTCTTTTCGTATAAGTTTTCCATATCCGTTTCTAGGATGCAAGCTGTAACTATATTAAACCAAGTTTCAGCTAGATCGGATGAATATTTTTCAAAGGAAGAGGAAAAAATTTTGATATCTACCGTATATCATACAGGAACAAAGATATAAGGGTTTCTATTTTCATTGTAGGTGCAAGCCTGGGTTTTTCAATCTTGATATCGGGAATGAGTTCGGCTGCACGCCATGTTTCTGTTTCGGTCACTCATCACAGTGCAGCCCCGCACCCAAGTATCAAGCGCATCAACTCAGTGCACATTTCATTCGAGACGCTGAAAAATGGACCGCCGAATACTATAATCGCACATCAGCCCCACTAAAATTTAATGCCAACATGCAAAATATAGGTTTGTTATTAACACTTATTAGACTGAATGTTATTCCACCAGGTGGGTTCAGCATTTGCGGTATGCTTTTGACAACTATGCCCGACCTACTGCATCCGATTTTTTCAATTTATTAGTTCTCAAATCGTTATCGCGTACAAGTTATGGTGCCAGAGCTTTTTTGGACGGCCGCAAGATTAACATCAGGGACGGCGATGTTAAGATATCTATCACTAACGTAGCTATTGATGTAGATTTTTAACACTATCTAACTAGTGGTTCGCCCAGAACTGAGACCTCGCGGTAACGGTATCCCATGATTATTCATTCAATCGATACATGATAACCAAAACTGACATTATTATTATGCCCGTTTTCACCAAACATACCTAAATCATCCCCTAAGTAGGAGTCTCTTAACGTAGGTAGCTCCTAAATACAATCCTAAGTCCTAACATCCGTCCCAATATCCTTTTAGGTGTCCCGTACAGGATCGTGATAAATAAGTTGACAGAAAACATCAATCACCTAACTTATAGGTAGCCCGTAAAGGTTAGGGAACGTTAGTGAAAACATTGAATTATTTATCAAACATTGAATTTAACTCGTAGTTCCATGGGAATAGTTACTGACTGCGCCATCTATTAGCATTATTGTGAAGCTATGTTGATGCTATATGAATTACTGACGCCCATTAAAAATTAAATAATCTCGTTTCTTTATAATATTCATATAATTTTAGTATTTGTTGTTCAAGTACAGGATATAAGTGACCTAAAAACATAAAATCAGTTTGAAAATCCATAGCGGATTTTTCTAGAGAGCGTCTTCAAGCGAGCGTATAAAATCGCCACTTTGAAAGCCCCCCATTTCGTCAATTTTAAGGGAAAAATTAAAAAAAAAATATTTTTGTACTCAGTTCAAAATTATCTTTAAAATGATACGTAACAATTTTATGTAACGCGATTTTTTTTTTTTTACTTCGCATTCGCTTCTATGAGAGCCCCCCTGAAATAAAGATTTTTATAACTTTTTAAGCCATTTTCGGCTGGAGGCCATCGGTTTACATATTATATCTAAATTTGAAGTAATTACGTTCAGTAATTCAAAAGTTATAAGGCTCTGACAGACGGACGGACGGACGGACGGACGGACGGACAAGTGCAAATCGCCCTAGTTAACTCAAAGACCTTCGCTTCGCTCGGTCGATAATAATTCAGTCAGTGGTTAGCCAGTTTGACTACGGATGATTTAAGATCTTGGGTTCGATTCCCGGATCGGCCCATAAGTTGTCTTGGGTAATTCTGTCAAGAAATTCAAAGATTGATGGTGGTGTTTCACTTCCGTGCATGAAGGAGTAAATAAAGCTATCGATCCTATACCTGATCTTTCTCAGATTGTGTCGGATTTCCGGCCCATTATAAATGCAAATGCGCAAATGGCTAATCTCTGTGGAGATTGGTCGCTGTCAAAATACGGTCGGGAAAACATTATTATTTTATATCTTAAACGAATTACAATTCTTTCAAGTACCGGATATTTTTTTACAGCTGTAGCAGCTAGGGATTCCGAAAAAATTTACTTCGTAGCTTCCAAGCAGTTCCTTGGCGATCAAAGGCCTTCTTACAATCACGATCTTAAGTTTTCGTTACGCTTGGGCGAGAACAGAGGCTATCCTGAATCTCAAGATATAATTCTTGAAGGCGCCCGCGCTTCAGTCTCTTTGCATATTTATGGTCAGAATAATCCGGAGCCTAATGATCAGGTATGGATATATTTATATTATATGCGCTGTGCGATTTCCTCACGATTTTTAGCATTGCTGCGAAAGTTTCTATGCCTAATATGCGAAATTTTATCATAATAAATAATTGATTGTGCACCGTGTTCGTGGTACTATCGCGAAGGCGATTTTGTTTTGTTTCTCTAGCCTTTATGATACTAACAGGCTGCATTATTATTATGCTTAAGAAACAATTTGTATTGGTGCATTAATAAAAGGATAGCGGAAGTTTCGGAACTAATGTGAATTGTAATTTTGTTAGAGCATACCTGTGTACCTTATGTACCTTTGAATCGACTTAAAAATCTGCTGTATTTTTTAGAACACGGTCAGTCAAGGTATACCAGGAACAATCTGATAATAATAATATTGTAGTAATATTTACTGCTGTGCTTTGTATCATAAAGGTCTTTGATTTTTCTTGATATTCGAAAGAGTATCTTCATTTATTCATTTTGGTTGCAGGAGCAAGAATATACCTTTAGGTTACACGAAGATCCTCGATACGGTTGGACGCCAACCTTATCGAACTTTGAATTCATGTCTATGCTTCAAAATTTAACTGCAATTAAAATAAGGGGCACATATAACAAATTTGGTCAGGGATATTTGACTGGTTTCAAACTGGATACTGCAGAAATTGGTAGGGAAAAGGGTTCAGCTCCCGCTAATTGGGTTGAGAAATGTTCATGTCCGAAGGCGTACGTCGGCGATTATTGTGAAGAATGCGCGCCTGGGTTCAAACATGAGCCCGCGAACGGTGGCCCTTACTCCACTTGCATACCTTGTGATTGTAATGGACATGCTCATATTTGTGATACGGCGACAGGTTAGTGAGACAATTTTCTTCTTCATCTTCTTTATCAACCGACAGACGTCTACTGTTGAACATAAGTCTCTGCCTCAGTCTTGCGACGCCTGTATGCAGTGGCTCCCTGCGACTCGTCTGAAGTCGTTGGTCTACCTAGTGGGTTGTCTGCCAACACTGCGTTTTTCTGTATGAGGTTGCCACTATAGCACCTTGGAACTTCAGCAACCATCAGTTCTTAGAGCTATGTACGATTCGCTGAGCTATGCCGGTCACTCTGGTTCTCGTACCGATTTCCTTATTCCTGATTTGATACCCGAGGATAGCTCTCTCCATTAGTCTCTGAGTGACCTTGAGCCTTCTTATGAGACCCATCTTCTTCTTTGTCAACTGATAGACGTCCACTGCTGGACCAAGGTCTCTTGCATGGACTTCCACAGGCCTCAGTCTTGCGCTGCCTGAATCCAGCGGCTCCCTGCGACTCGCTTGATGTCGTCGGTCGGGGAGTCTGCCAACACGGCGCTTCCCGATGCAGAGTCGCCACTCCAGCACCTTGGGACCGCAACGACCATCAGCTCTTCGAACTATGTGCTCCACCCATTTCCACTTCAGTTTCTTGACTCGCTGAGCTATGTCGGTTACTTTGGTTCTCCTATGGATCTCCTCATTTCTGATTGATGAGACCTATAGTCTCGTATATTTATATTTTAAACTATACAGGGTGGGCCAGACCAGGTGGATATAAAATTTTTTTTAGATTGTTCACTTAATGGCCTACCAGGACCCGCAAGGAAAAAAATCGTTTCCCACTCGATTACGAGAAAAAAAATTTTATTTAAAATTTTGGAATATTTAACGAACATTTAATTTTTTTTTAATTTTTCCAGTGATAATTTCAACAATTTTTTTATGGAATATCTTTAACTATTAAGTGTACTCTCTTAGAAAAAAAATTCAGTCTGATTGGCTGGTTTTAAGAGCATTAAATTTTAAATTATTTCAAGAAAATTAAGTTCATACAAAATCTACAGAAAACTTTAAAATTCCATTAAAAATAAAAGAAGAGGTTCATTGCACTGGTGATTTTTTAAAAACTGTAGCAACTTATGTTCTTTTGATTGCTAAAAGAAAAATTGCATGTCAATGTGCCGGAAAAAAGTTATGATTTTTCAAAAGTCTTCGTTCCTCATTCGTGTAAATAACGACATTATTGAAAAAAATGTTAATTGTTTGTGGAGACTGCAGTATGACCTTTAATTTTAACTGCCTCATTGGTCTCGTGTTCAACTGCGGCTGACGAGGTCTCTGGTTCGAGTCCCGGGTCGGACCATATCAAGTATTGGGTTTTCCGTAAGAAATTCTCAGTACTAGCCCGGAGTTAGGAAGTTGGCGTTGTTTCACCCCCGTGCCTTGGAGAGCACGTCAAGCCGTTGGTCCTGCGCCTAATCTCTCTCCGCCTGCGCCTAATCTCTCTCCGATCGTGTCGAATTTTCCTTCCTATCGGGCTATGAGAGTAAAGAAACAGAGAGTGCACCTGTGTTCGCGCACACACTTGTGCACTTCAATATCTCTCGCACAGATGGCTAATCTTTCTGAAGATACGCCGCCGCCGTGGCCGAAATTTGGTCGGGAGGACTTTAGTCCTTTAATGATGACTGACGGTATCTACATTTTTAAGAGAAAGAAAAATAAAGCAATGTTTTATTTTTCCGAATTTCGGCCACGAGAGAGAGATTAGGCGCATGCGGAGAGAGATTAGGCGCAGGACCAACGGCTTGACGTGCTCTCAAAGGCACGGGGGTGAAACAACGACAACTTCCTAACTCCGGGCTAGTACTGAGAATTTCTTACGGAAAACCCAATACTTGATATGGTCCGACCCGGGACTCGAACCAGGGACCTCGTCGGCCGCAGCCAAACACGAGACCAATGAGGCAGTTTAAATTAAAGGTCATACTGCAGTCTCCACAAACAATTATCATTTTTTTCAATAATGTCGTTATTTACATGAATGAGGAACGAAGACTTTTGAAAATTCATAACTTTTTATCCGGCACATTGACATGCGATTTTTCTTTTAGCAATCAAAAGAACATAAGTTGCTACAGTTTTTAAAAAATCACCAGTGCAATGAACCTCTTCTTTTATTTTTAATGGAATTTTAAAGTTTTCTGTAACTTAATTTTCTTGAAATAATTTAAAATTTAATGCTCTTAAAACCAGCCAATCAGACTGAAATTTTTTGTCTAAGAGAGTACACTTAATAGGTAAAGATATTCCATAAAAAAATTGTTGAAATTATCACTGGAAAAATTAAAAAAAAATTAAATGTTCGTCAAGGCAATGATATTCCAAAATTTTAAATAAAATTTTTTTTCTCGTAATCGAGTGGGAACCGATTTTTTTCCTTGCGGGTCCTGGTAGGCCCCTAAGTGAACAATCTAAAAAAAATTTTATATCCACCTGGTCTGGCCCACCCTGTATAATATTATGTATTATGTAAGACCTACATCTTTTTTATTGCAGGTTTTTGTATTTGCAAACACAACACTACTGGCAGTAACTGCGAGCTTTGCGCAAAGGGTTTCTATGGGAACGCCATCGCTGGGACCCCGGACGACTGTAAACCATGCCCTTGTCCTAAAGACAGCGGGTGTATTCAGTTATGGGATCAAAGCATCGTTTGTACCGACTGCCCGGCTGGATACGCGGGTAACACACTTGTCTTGTGAACACATGCCCTGGTACACAATGCATGCTCTTGCGAAAAACGTCAAAAAGCGATTTAAAAATCCATATTGTTATCTTGACCACTAATAACATATGACCAGTGTTTAAAAAACAAAAGTTCCAACTTTAGCTTTTCCAAAAAAATCACTTTAGCTGCTTTAGCGAAAGCTGGTTTTCGGTATGAATATTTACATTTTTTGTTTTATACAAGTTTGAGAATTTTTAAAAATTGTACACTGGGTTCGATTCGACGTAAAAATTTTCCTGTAAAAGTATCTATTTACTGAGATATTCGTGAAAAACTGTCAATGGAAAACTCTGTGTGTGTGAAATTAATAGTACGTACTTAGGTACTTTGATTGATGAGGAATATCGCGTCATTATCTTAAGAATCTTAAGAACTACAAATTACAAATTACAATATCAAGGGTCATATCAAAACCCAGCTTTCTGGAAATTTCCAAAAGCCCAACGGTTAAAGGATCGGACTGAAAACTTAATAGAAAGTGACTGTTCATAGAAAATGATATTCAAAAGAGCTTTATATAAGTTCGCTGAGTAATATGATCTTTCTTTTGATTTAGGGCCAAGGTGTGAAGTTTGCGCTGATGGCCATTTCGGTGATCCCACTGGTCAGTTTGGCCCAACTAAAGAGTGTGAGGAGTGTCAATGTAACGGTAATGTGGACCCCAACGCTGTCGGAAACTGCAATAGGACTACTGGAGAGTGTCTGAAGTGTATTTATAACACTGCTGGCGAACATTGTGATAAGTGCTTAAGCGGTAAGTTATCGTTATTATATATTAATTCTGTAAGCCTAAACTGGTAAAATGTAGAGTTTTGTAACGAAGTTCCTTATCACACGATACGGATTTGGCGGATGGGGGCTAGGCGAAAAAAAGTGTAAGAATTTTCTGTCACGTGTCCTGTAGATTATCCATAGCGCGTATGCTATATTACGAGATGGTTCTAACATGTGGCGAGAGATGGCGTTGATTCTAATAAGAATTTATCCGAGTATAGTGTAGACGTTTATCCATAGCACGTATGATATTGGCTGTGCCCAGGTGCCTAGGTGCGCACTTTTTTATAACGAGATGGTTCTAACATGTGACGAGAGATGGCATTGATTCTAAAAGGTAATCTTTTTAAAAGGAACAACGTTCCAACCGAGTGTTCCGGGATACTCACGCATTTTTCAATTTTGTTTTGTTTTCTTAAAAATATATCCCTTGGCCTCATCAATAGCGACGATGTAGACTAAGATGGTAGCAGATTAGCTTGGAAATGGCTGTTTAAAATCCATATCCATCGTTTTCTACACATCATCGTGCCGGAACGCCAAATCCCTTAACGCCACGTCTTTGTCGGTATAGTCGTTACTAGCTACAGCCAAAGACCTCCCAATTTGAGATCACAACGCGACAGCGCTCAGCACTTCGCCAGCGAGATCGTCAAGTTATTTCAAGCTTAAGCGCAGCGCTCCTATTCGGTTCTGCCATTTTTCTCTGTCTCTGATCCTCTCTTTCGTGTAGGCATATACTTATAATTATGATGCTTACCACTTTATACGCGTGGATTAAGCTATAACTAACCAAAAAGTACTACTTGGTACTACTAACACTACTTTACTACTTATATATATATATATAATTATATATATATATATATATATATATATATATATATATATATATATATATACTTTGGTACTATACACTTAAAAAAATGTTCCAGGATTCTTTGGCGACGCGCTTTTACAAAACAATAAAGGAGACTGTAAGCGGTGCGAGTGTCACGAAGCGGGTACATTGGAGAGTCCGGAAGGCTCAATCCAGTGTGACGGTCTCACAGGCTATTGTGCGTGTAGGCCTCATGTCATTGGCAAGAACTGTGACAAGTGTGAGGTAATAAATAATTACTCCAACTCGTTTTCATTTCCATGTTCACTTATACTTACTCGTTTAATTTACACGTTCAACTTTAGGAATGTTAAAACGAGTAAGATTGCTTTTCTTTTTCGAGCTCAGTGGATGCATATTTTTATATTCTTGACAAGACTACAAGCCATCGTGCCGGAACGCTATATTCTTGACGGTAAGGTGGTAACTAGCCACGTCCAAAGCCTCCTAAATCTCTACAAGACCTCCAAATCTCTAACAGAGAGGTATATACTCGTATCTCTTCACTAGTCGCCTTTCAGATATTACGGCATCTATGCGAAGAACATTATAAATTTATAATATAGTGATTATTATAATCAAAATAATTGCAAGGAATGATGCATTAAAATACTCATTTTACTCATAACATTCATAACAGTTTTTAGTAAAACTTAGCATGTACCAGATTCTAATGGTAGAAATCCGGGAAATTATCTCACTTTATAAAAATCCTTACATTTACCAACTCATGTTGTTAAATTCTAAGACTTACAAATAAAACCTAAGAATTACGTTGGTAATACCTACAAGCTTTTAGATATATCTCATTGGATGCCATGGCAGCGACGCCAACAGCGCTTCCGTGGCCTACCCTTAGCGTCCGTGAGACGCCAAGTGAGGTAAGCTTAGGTACATTGTAATACAATTTGACACGTTTTGACTGGCAGCGCTGCCATGGCATCCCTAATGAGATATGGATCTAACAGTAACATGTACATATTTAACAATAATAGACAATGTTAAATTTGTCACCAGGATGGTTACTACGACATCCGCTCGGGCAAAGGTTGCAAAACCTGTGATTGCAATCTTGAAGGATCATACAACGCCACATGTGATCCGGTTAGCGGCCAATGTTACTGTAAGCCTGGTATTGATGGGTAAGTGCGATTATTATAATATGAAGCTAGGTAAATGTGCAAATAAACTTCATATCCTACCTGAAAATAAACAACTTTTCCTTACATGTCATAAAAGGAAAATAAATTACAGAAAACATTTCGGAGAAACGCGCAAGCGACGAATGTACGTTTTTCGCTTGTAGCATGATTTCATTGTCAATGCGGTAAAAACGTCCCTTAAGAAATGCAAGTACAGTTTTTGCAATTCACGAAGGCGAGTAAGCTTTACTCGTGGTTACATCGTGTCTTTGAGTAATAAACCAGCAATGGAGAGGACTTGACCCCTAATTTATTCGCAAAAAAGTCTGTCAATTACGGTGGGGGGCGAGGTAGCACACATGAAAACTTGCTTACTACAGTTGCATTTTTCCATCACGTCGCTATGCACGCACACAATATAATTAGCAAACACTACCTTAAAGTATATGCACACTATCACATTCACACACAGGGACGCTCTATCATTACATGAAACAATCGCATCATTTGTGTAAACATTTTAGGGATTTGACACTATCGATTATCGACTTTCGATAAGTTTTTCTAATAATTATTTACAACAGAGTTACTTTATTCGAGAGTAAATTTTTTTGTTCGAGATCTTTAACATGGTAGGTATATAGAAGCGCTAGGAAACGAGACTCTTGCCGTTATTTTAGTCATAATATGCCTTTGCTATTAGATTGACTCTTTGTAGGCTTTTAGTACTTGCGTAAAGATACAGCTAGAAACTTTGGACTATATTGACGCTGGAAAGCGATCTAGCTTATTTCGAAAAATAACAAAATGACTTTTTTATATATTTGGAAGAAAAAGATACTGCGTCGGATTGTCGGATTTTCGTTTTCTTATGACATTATTTTTCTAAGATACTATGTTGACCTTCTCTGCATGTTTATATTATATATTTTTTGTTATTCCACACCACACCACACCATCTATTTTTCAATATTATACAGATACTTCAAAAAAGTTATCAATACTTTTTAGCAGTGCAGTGCACTTAGGCGAACCTACTGTAAGGACTTAGGATTATCTGATTATTAACAGATTTTGTAGATACCAAGGTATTTACTCCGTCACTTTACTCTCAATCTCATGCTGAAAGCATGCTGTAGGTACCACAGTATATCACCTTAGAGCAGCTGTTTAGTTATGATTTAAGGTTATAAGCCACCAGGGAGTGCTGTACTTTGTCATAGGTTTTTAATAATATTGTTTATTAAGTTGAGAGACATTTAATTTTTATTTGAATACGTAGTGGGTATTAATATTGAACACATTGATTTTTTAAGTAATCTTGTTTAAATAAACATACAGCATTTTTAATGAAACATCATTTGTTTTATTTATGTTTAAAGCGAAATTTACGATGTATCTATTTCTAAAAAGTATATTAAGTACAAACTGTTAGGACTACATCGTGTTTCCTTAAAAATAAATACAGCATAATTAGCATTTCAGAGTTTAGAGTTATTTCGTGGTTTCATATGTTTCAAATACCAAGTTACAGCAACATTGCTTCTTAAAATTGAAAAACTATTAGTCGAAATTGATATAAAACTAATGTATAAAACTAAAGTAATTCTACTTTAGAATTATATAATTAGTATCATCTGATGTGTTACTTTAAAAAATATGCTTTTTGAAAAAAATCTGCTCCTGATAGCTTATTATGAGCTGTTATGATTTTTTAAAACGTTATTGGCTCTGGTTTAAAGTTCACTTTTTCGATTTACAAGATCGTTTTCCAGCGTTGAATAATATTCTCTCAGTCCAGTATGGAGGAAACATAAAAAGTAAAAACTAAACCCTAAAAAAAATGTATTTAAAGTTATGATTGGTAAGTTAAAACTTGTACCTACATACTTTACTTGGAAGGTTTATTTTTTTCATCTACTTCATCTGAACGAAGTGTATATTTGTTTGTAATGCTAGGCTGCCGCCATGGCTATAGTGGCCACCCCATCTGTAATAAAACACCGCCAAGCTATTTAGCTTTCCGGTAAACCTAGCGGGATGAATAAGAAGTATGGGTACTTTAATTCAATTGCCAAGTTTTAATGAACCAAATATGTATAGAATTTAAATATTTTTTTTCGTCAATGAACCATTAGTAAGACGATAAAAATATCTCGGTATAAATAATTTATACAATCCCCCCACCAATATCGACATATGAAATCTTGCTGTCCAGCCCTAATTTTATTGCGGTGTGGCCGACTTCATAAAATTAAAGTCCTAATTTTCGAGTAAGAAAGACTTACGTAGAACTTATCATTATTATTAAACAATTTTTTAGTCTCGTTTTCATTATTTTTTGTATTATATTTGTAAAAATCCTTTCTTAGCGGATGCCTACGTCATAGTAGATGTGCGTTGATAGATAAGTGAGTCAGTCACCTTTTCATTTTATATATTTAGAAAATCATATCACACTGGTTATATGGAAATATATACCTATAACTTTTGAAATAATTGAGTAAAAAAACTAATTTTATGAATTCGCTGAGTTTATGGAGCTCTAGCTGCATCAATGCATTTTAAACAATAGTGGGAGAGTACCAGCCAATCAGACACCATTGCGATCGTTATAATAATGCAATCATTTTAACCGACTTCAAAAAAGGAGGAGGTTCTCAATTTGAATTTTTTGTATATTTGTTATCCAATTATTCCGCCAAATAATGAATGGAATTTGATAATTTTTTTTTGTTTAGTAGGGCATACTTCAGAGGTGGTTCCCATATAAATTTTTGTTGATATAATGTTAGATGTTACTCCATAACTACGTCAAATCTGAACCGATTTCAATTTTTTTTGAAAGAACGCATAATAAGGTTGGGCCTATTTAAAAGGTGAAGAGAAGATGATTCATATCTTCGGTGATGGAGGAAGGAACTCAATGATTAAGAGCAAATTGCTCGCAATCAGAGATATACACAAAAAAGCTTAAAATAATAATGTAAAAAAAATATCTTTAAAAAACCGACTTCATACGCCGATCGGGCAAAGTTGGGCTAGCGTCGCGCATTAGTTTCATCATTTATATTTAGGCCCGCCCGACTTCAACATACATGTACAAATTAAAATTGTTTTATACTTTGTAGTGGCGTTTAAAGTCGGTTTTATAGAAAGAATTTTTTATCATTATTTGATAATCCCACAGACGATCAAAGTTCGTATTTATATATCTAGTCATATTTTACTTAAAGCTTATAAATTAGTCGTTCACCCCTTCTTATTCTATCGTGATTTTAATTCTATGGGATCAATTTATAATGCAGTTCATGAAAAAGGTCTCTAAACGAATAGTAAGTAGGAAGATTAAGTTTCAATATTTTCCCCAAATTATTTCATGTACGTTTAAGTAGCAACATTTTCAGATCGACAGTTTTCTTAAGTTTTCTGCATAAGTATTGCATTATTTGGATAAAATAATACATCAGAAGTAAATAAATGTTATCCTTTAGTAAACTGGATGTTTTAAATATTTTTTTTAGAAGAAAATACTCTCATATTCGGCATTTATAGCGGAGCTCATTCCCCGCTAACCATACGTAGTTGACAGGCGCGTGACTGGAGTCAAACAGTTTTATATAACGAGTATGAGCACTGCTCATACCCAACTTACAGAGGGGTACGCGCGTCAATTCTTCTCCTAAAGCATCGTGTACATGCACATTGCATAAGTGTCAAAGCCTGTCAAAGCCTATGTGGGAGCGGGCAGGCGCGAGCATTGCGCTCGCTCACACTTATACAGATACGACACACACACAACCATAAGTCAGTCGCCCTCGTGAATTGCAAGAACTATAATGGCATTTTGATGTATTTTCGCTGAAAACCCCTAACTAATGTGTGGGCATATCAAGTCTAGTCATGCCACATGCCGCGGGCTTTGTACGATCGCGCACCGTACGTCTGTCATTTACTTACTGTATGTTCCTCTTTTGGTTTTATCAAAGCTTCAGAGGCTTGTATTGCATTAAAAACAATGTTAAAAATAAATTATTTCACACCGTTTATTAATTAAAGGGTTTTCTAAAACAACTAGTTAGTTTAGTGTGATAACCATTTTAAATTATCGATTAACTAAAAAAGTACGTCAATTGTTTATGACGTTTCAGTTCACATTTACAAGCTCCTAAACTATACGCGCGTTTCGACGTTTGTTAGAGTTGCTACGTTCTAAAAACTCGGCATTTTTGGAATTAAACATTTGAGAATTCATCTTTTTTTAAGAAGTCGACGTAGTGGTCCCAAATGATTGACATGTTGGCAACAATCCTATTGTAATGTTAATATTATCATTTACGTTTAGGATCCATTGCGACCGCTGCCAGCTAAACCACTACGGGTTCTCGATGGAGGGCTGTAAAGACTGCGACTGTGACGTGTGGGGGTCCTTCAACTCCCAGTGCGGCATGGACGGCCAGTGCACTTGTCTGGAAAATGTTGAAGGCAGACGGTGTGACAGGTAAGAGTTTGATTTAGTTTAATTTGTGTATGGATCGCGCGGATCCCCAGAACTGGTTCAGTAGAGACTTTTGTAGTATTAACAGCTAACGTTTCGCCATTCCAGTACCTTTGGCTAAAGATTTTATTAGTAGCTCAGCTGCGGGATTAACTTAAAAATGATTGCTATAGCGTGAAGATTGCAATAACCTCTGATTGGCCGATAGTTAGGTACCACTGATCTCTACAATTAATCTTAAATTCACACTGGACAGGCTGCAGTATTTTTTTGGGCCTACTTGATTGACGCCATTTTGGCGCTGTAAACAGTTACGAGTGTCCAAGGAACTAAAATTAGTGAGGGCACTAGTTGACAATTGATAGTTGATGCTTTTTGGCACTTCCAGCATCTCTATATTAATTAGTTCCAGACACTCATATGTCAAATGTGGTTCTTCAAATTGATCCATAAAAGCTGTCATTTGATTTTGACATCCAGTCCAGTGCTAATCATAGATTTACTATAAATACTAAAAATATCGTTGAGCAACGGCTGGGTCATGCGTCATGGTCGTGAACGGGTGCCACCGGCGGTTAATATAAAAAAAACTATGCTAGTTAGAGCGTTGCGTTTATTTTTCCTGTAAAATTTACATAAACTTCTATTGACCATAATTATTTCTGATTTTTCGATTGGTAAACTTCGGAGATAAGGGGGGAGGGACGGTATTTTTTCGACATTTTGCCCAATTAATCAAAAACTATTATATTTAAAAATAAATAAAAATCTGTTTTAGAATGAAAGGTAAATCCCTTGCATATGATACCCCACTCGGTATAGTTATCTTACTTTGATGTTGGGCCACTATTATACACAACTATTCCTAATTTCATGTCGATAGCTTTAATAGTTACTGAAATAATCGACTGTGACAGACGGACGGACGGACGGACGGACGGACGGAGAAAGTCTCACCATAAGGGTTCCATTTTTACCGTTTTGGTACGGAACCCTAAAAACGGTGAATTACTGCTCCATTAATGTGGCGATATTGAAACTTCTTAGTTTTAATAAAAATTATGACTATATTACGTACATCATATTAATGTCATTACATACTAAAATTTTAAATAGAATAAACCTATTATCATAGGATATGCATTTTATTACAATTTATTCTATTTAAATTAACAAATTAAAATGGACAAATACTTAAAACCAGAGCGGTTCAATGTGGAACCAACTTCCAATACTGCTAGAATAGAATGGGAACACTGGAAGATTACACTAAACTAGCGGCACGCTATGATGGCCGGTTTGACACATTACAATAGTGATGTGGAATGTCAATTTATTCTCGAACAAAAAACAATTAAGTTTTGTTTTTGTACCTGATTAAATAGGTTTAATAAAACAAAAATGTATATGTTTATTTAATTTATTTGAACGAACTGAATATTTGAATGATAAATAGTTACGAAGGCGTATTACGAACTCACGTGTCTGACTATTTAGAACAGTTCTCTGCGTACGTTCGGTCATATCGACGAAATCCACAACAAAGGGCTTGAACAGAGTCCAAATTAACGAGCAAGGGTCAACAGTAATGCAGTATCAATATTTGAAATCCAAAGCCAGGTCAAAACTATATCACAATCGCATTGCACTGACAGTTTATACTTTTCGAAGCAACGTCAATTCGAAACTGCTTTGTTTTGCATTGAGCATTGACGCGAGTTTGCCGGAGGTAGTAGTTGTGCTAGCCAGCGATCCTATGTGACGATCGTATTAGATTCCATTTTTAAAAATTTTCAATTTAGAAAACCAAATGCCGAGTTGTGGTATATATCATATAAAAATAAAAAATTTACCTTTTGTATGAAACAGCTGATATTTTTTTGCGATTTCAGAGGTTTGTCCACATAGTGAAAATTGTTCATATTCACAAGTACATTCACCCCTTAAATGGTGCAAACTGATTTTTCTACACTTGTATACATTTTAGAAATCAATTTAATAAATAAATTTTGAATCCTAAACCTAAAACTACATTCGATAAAATTTATGAATCTCTGCACATCACTATCGTCAATAAAGTAATACAATTATTTCCTTCAAAGTCGTTATCAATTAATACGGAACTTCATGAGCGGACAAACGTCAAACCGGCCATCATAGCGTGCCGCTAGTGTAGCGGCACGCTATGATGGCCGGTTTGACACATTACAATAGTGATGTGGAATGTCAATTTATTCTCGAACAAAAAACAATTAAGTTTTGTTTTTGTACCTGATTAAATAGGTTTAATAAAACAAAAATGTATATGTTTATTTAATTTATTTGAACGAACTGAATATTTGAATGAAAATGAATATACATACTTTATATGCACACAAGAAACATATGAATACAAAAGATACCAAAAAAGGTGCCACAAAAGGCCATAATTAATCAGATTCGTCCATACTACTATTTTCACTGTTGTCACTGCTATCATCACCTACATTAATAATTATATGTTCGTTTTCTATAATATTATCTATTTTCACATCTCTTTCATAATCTTCCCTTATTAATTTAACAGTTCTATTCACAACCTTTTCCCAGTCTCCTTTAGTCACATGTTCACAAGCTTCTTCTAATAATTTTAGCATTTTTTTTGTGGTAAATGGGGGTTCTGTATTGTGTCTTGCAGCATATCCCTTAATTTGAGCCCACACCAACTCAATCGCATTATACTCACAATGGTAAGGCGGTAACCGTATAACTCTGTGCCCATGTTCTAATGCTATTTCGTCAATGACGTATCGGATCTTGGTTGGTTTGTTTTCTTTTAAAAGACGTACTAATTCCGCTTTTAACATATTCATGTTTGCATCTACGCCATTTTTACGAAGCCATGCGACGATATCAGCTTTCTTTTGGGATTGGGCAGGTGGCTTGTCAATTTGCATCGAGTGGTATGGGGCGTTGTCCATAATTATAATAGATGGTTCAGGGAGGCTACACAACATTGAGGTAAACCATTCAGTAAACTTTTCTCCATTCATGTCTTCATGATAGTCTCCAGTGGTTTTTGACGCAAAAGCCATGAGAGAACCTTCGACAAACCCGTTGATGGTTCCGGCGTGACAAATTATAAGTCGCGATCCTTTTCCTACAGGAACTTTGGAAGTAGATGCTGCTGTGTCATCGTTCCAAGAACGGCCTACAGTATGGTTAGCATTAAGCCATGTTTCATCCAAGAACACAACATTTTGCCAATTTATGATTTCTTTCACTTGCCGTAAAAAAGTATACCTTGCCATCGCTATATCAAATCTTTCCATCAATATTTTGCGTTTGTTACATTTTTTGTATCGAAATCCAATGGTCTTCAAAATCTTCGTTAAAGAACTTTCCCCACCGAAGAATAATCCAGCTTCCTTCAGTGAATGCACCAACTTTTTTCTTGTTGGATACTCCTTCTGTAAATAGTAGCCGTAAACATGTCTTCGGATAGCATCGGCATCAAAGCTATCGATGCCTACGACTGGTTTTGCTCGTTTTCTCTTTTTTGGTGTGTGAAGTTTATTTTCTTCTGTGCCAGTCTCGCCATATTTTTTTTTAGTTATCCGTCTAACAGTTCGTTGTCCAATATTAAGCGCATCAGCTACGCGTTCAACCACTGACGTTATAGGTAAAATTGGCCCTCCATTTTGAGCTTCACGATCGAAATAGTTACGAAGGCGTATTACGAACTCACGTGTCTGACTATTTAGAACAGTTCTCTGCGTACGTTCGGTCATATCGACGAAATGCACAACAAAGGGCTTGAACAGAGTCCAAATTAACGAGCAAGGGTCAACAGTAATGCAGTATCAATATTTGAAATCCAAAGCCAGGTCAAAACTATATCACAATCGCATTGCACTGACAGTTTATACTTTTCGAAGCAACGTCAATTCGAAACTGCTTTGTTTTGCATTGAGCATTGACGCGAGTTTGCCGGAGGTAGTAGTTGTGCTAGCCAGCGATCCTATGTGACGATCGTATTAGATTCCATTTTTAAAAAATTTCAATTTAGAAAACCAAATGCCGAGTTGTGGTATATATCATATAAAAATAAAAATTTTACCTTTTGTATGAAACAGCTGATATTTTTTTGCGATTTCAGAGGTTTGTCCACATAGTGAAAATTGTTCATATTCACAAGTACATTCACCCCTTAAATGGTGCAAACTGATTTTTCTACACTTGTATACATTTTAGAAATCAATTTAATAAATAAATTTTGAGTCCTAAACCTAAAACTACATTCGATAAAATTTATGAATCTCTGCACATCACTATCGTCAATAAAGTAATACAATTATTTCCTTCAAAGTCGTTATCAATTAATACGGAACTTCATGAGCGGACAAACGTCAAACCGGCCATCATAGCGTGCCGCTAGTGTACGTTTATAAATTTCCTTAAGGTGAAGGACTTCACGATCAAGGAACTATCCGATTCGCAAGTAAAATTGCAATTACTAATAAATAATTTATCGGCATTAGTATATGCGTATATTGCAGATGTTGACTCATTCGATGAGGCAATAACTACATTAGATAAAATTTATATTAAACCTTTAAATATTGTATATGCTAGACATATTCTTGCTACCAGAAAACAGAGTACGAACGAGAGTATTGATACATATATGCAGGCTTTAAAACTTTTATCTAAAGATTGTGAATATACGGCCGTTGATGCTGATACGAACAAAAATGATAGTATTCGTGATGCCTTTATAGCAGGAATACAATCCGATAAAATACGGCAACGATTGTTAGAAAATCATTCCCTTTCCCTTGATCAAGCATACAATCAAGCGGTCTCTATGGAAAGAGCAGAAATTAATAATCTAAGCTTTCAATCTCCAACAGTAAATCCTGTATCAAATTCACGACAAGATGAAACTGTCAATTACATTAATGAAAATGTAGCAAAAATGAAATGCAAGCGTAAATGCTATTTCTGCGGGGAGAAAATTCACGCCCAACGGAAAAATTGTCCTGCTTTTAACGCTGATTGTCAATTATGTCACAAAAAAGGCCATTTTGCGAATGTCTGTAGAAGTAAAAATAAGACGGTGAATACCATCGTTTATGAAAATACTGATGATGATGAAATAAGCGCTGCTTCACCCTCCTCTTTAAAAAAAGCAACAGTATCTGCTATAATTAATAATACAAAAGCTGAAGCGTTATTGGATACCGGAAGTTCAATTAGTTTCATCAATGACTCTTTTGCAAAATTATGTAGAATGAAAATTACTCCTTGTAGACAAACAATTTCCATGGCTTCCTTAAATTACACATCTCAAGTAGAAGGTCAAGGTTTTGAAGATATGAAAATAGGAAAATACATGTATAGAAATATACGACTACTAGTTGTAAAAAATTTGTGTGCAGATTTAGTAATCGGTCATGATGTTCTAAAGCAACACTCAGTTATAGAATTTTCATTTGGTGGTTCCAAAGAACCATTCAAAGTATGTGGCGTAACTGAAGCTTCAGTACCTGCTGTATCATTATTTTCAAATGTTGGGAACGACTGCAAGCCTATCTCAATTAAATCTCGAAAGTTTTCAGAAGATGATAAATCATTTATAGAAAATGAGATTGCCCAACTTCTGTCTGATGAAGTAATAGAAGAAAGTAAATCACCTTGGCGAGCACAAGTATTAATAACTAGTACAGCAAACCACAGGAAACGTCTAGTTATTGATTATTCACAAACAATAAATAAGTACACAGAATTAGATGCTTATCCTTTACCTAACATAGAAGACATAGTGACTAAAATATCTAAATATAATAATTTCAGCACTATCGATTTAAAAAGTGCCTATCATCAAGTGCCAATTTTAGTAAATGAAAGACCATATACAGCTTTTGAAGCGATTGGTAATTTGTATCAGTATAAAAGAATTCCTTTTGGTGTAACTAATGGAGTATCAAGTTTTCAACGAACAATTGATTGGATTATAAGGCAGGAGAATTTGAAAGGAACATTTGCCTATCTTGATGATATCACTATATGTGGTAAATCAGTTGAAGAACATGATAAAAATTTAGAAAATTTTATGAATGCTGTTAATAAATATAAACTAACAATAAATAAAAACAAATGTCAATTTTCACAGAAATCAATTAATATTTTAGGATATACCATTACTGATAATACTATTAAACCAGATAATGATAGATTGCAGCCATTAATAAACTTACCTCCGCCGCATGATAAACAATCACTAAAGCGGACCTTGGGAATGTTTGCACACTATGCTAAATGGATTCCGAAATTTTCAGAGAAAATTTACGATTTGTCAAAAGCAGAAAGATTTCCTTTATCAAATGATTTAGTCAAATCATTTGAAAGACTTAAATCAGATATTTTGAAATCGATGGTACATGCTATTCAAGATAACATTCCATTCACTGTAGAAACGGATGCTTCAGAACACTCTATAGCAGCTACTTTAGCGCAAGATTCTAGACCAATAGCATTCTTTTCAAGAACACTTAATCATAGTGAAGTTCGTCACTCGGCTATTGAGAAAGAAGCATATGCAATCGTCGAATCTCTAAGAAAATGGCGCCATTTTTTAATTGGAAGACCATTTCAATTAATTACTGATCAAAGATCAGTGTCTTTCATGTTTGACAGAAAGCATTCAAGCAAAATAAAGAATGAAAAGATACAAAGATGGCGTTTAGAATTAGCCGCATATAAATACGAAATTATTTACAGGCCAGGAAAAGAAAATTATGCGGCAGATGCCTTATCTAGAGTTTGTGCTTATATGGATGCAAAGAAATCTAATTTAATTACCCATCATGAATCTCTTTGTCACCCAGGAGTGACAAGAATGTATCATTGGGTTAGATCTAAAAATTTGCCATACTCTATAGATGATATACGTACAATGACAAGTAATTGTAAAATATGTTCCGAAATAAAACCTCGATTCTATAAAAACGATGTAGAAAAGCCAAAATTGATAAAAGCGACAGCCCCTTTTGAAAGATTAAGCGTTGACTTTAAAGGCCCATTGCCGTCAAATACTCAAAATAAATATATGCTAACAGTAATTGATGAATATTCACGGTTTCCTTTCGCTTTTCCGTGTTCTGATATCAGTGCCAAAACTGTAACCAAACATCTTCATAGTATTTTCACAACATTTGGCATGCCAAATTATATTCATTCTGATCGTGGGACTGCATTCATGTCAGAAGAACTAAAATGTTTTTTGAGTTCCCGTGGCATTGCAACAAGCAGAACAACGCCATATAATCCACAAGGCAATGGCCAGGTAGAAAGACTTAATTCTACACTTTGGAAAGCAATTCAGTTGGCATTGAAAACTCAAAATTATGCTATAGAAAATTGGGAGAAAGTTTTGCCTCAAGCATTACATGCGATAAGATCACTTTTGTGTACATCAACGAATTGTACTCCACATGAGAGAATCTTTACATACAAAAGACGATCAGCTAACGGGATGTCGTTACCAACTTGGTTAAATAATCCAGGAACAACAGTACTAATGAAGAAATTTAATCGCTCTAATAAATACCAACCCCTGGTAGAAGAGGTGACTCTACTAGAACCAAACAATGACTATTCATATGTTCGACTCTCTGATGGTAGAGAAACTACAATATCTAATAAATATCTTGCGCCTAAACCAATACAAATACAAAGTAAATCTTTTGATGAAGAAACTGATGACGAGAAAGAAGATGAAACTCAAGAAGATAATAATAGAGACCAAAATCAAGAAGATGAAGAAATATTAAATAATGACGAATTTATGACTCCAGAATCGGAGCCCCGAAGATCGACAAGGGCGCGTATGTTACCACGTCGTCTCGAAGACTATCATCTTCATTACTAACCGGGGAAGAATGTGGCGATATTGAAACTTCTTAGTTTTAATAAAAATTATGACTATATTACGTACATCATATTAATGTCATTACATACTAAAATTTTAAATAGAATAAACCTATTATCATAGGATATGCATTTTATTACAATTATCTTATCGACAATATAAAACTTCGTGTTTTGTGCTAGGTGTATGGAGAACAAGAAACGCCGGGCTGACGGACAGGGCTGCGAAGGGTGTCCGCCATGTTACGGTCTCGTGCAAGATGCAGTGAATCAGCACAGAAAAGAACTAAAAGAATTGGACGATGTGAGTCTATTGATTTTCCATAATTTACTTCGTGACGGCTTTGGTTGACGGCTTGTCAATCAAATCAACAAATCAAGAAAATCAAAGTGTAGCAACTCGCAACTTGGTGGTCTGTGCTGCACTGGGAATGTAGACCGGTGGGTTATAACGATGACAATAACACTTCAAACTAGGCAATAACAATACAAGTACGTACTCTGGACTGCTACTTGCACTCGATGATTTTCCACCAGATCCGGAAATTTTGATGTGGGTTCGAGCCTTTTCGTTTGGGTGAGGCTTCGCGACGATAATCTTGTTGCAACGGTTGGCAACGGTCTTTTTTGCGAATTCATGTGTAAGCAGTTGACAGTAACGTTTGGTGATATGTCGGGGTGCGTTCACTCCATGGAACTAGGAATTACGACTATGTCCAATTTCGTACGAGAACGTAGTCGTAATTCCTAGTTCCATGTACGAGAACGTCGTGCATGACAGCCGATTTGAGCTGCATGTTGTCATTGCACCGTAGTCGTAATTCCTATATATAGTTCCATATATGTCCTATATATAGTTCCATATAGCCTATATATAGTTCCATATATATAGTTCCATATACATCCTATTTATAGTTCCATGCATTGCACTAAATACGAGTGCCAAACATCTCAGAAGCACGAAATTTGAAACGATACATACCAAGGAACATACTACTCTCTACCGAGAGGTATAAACTGATCATATCTATCATAGAAATACACAATATATCTATGAAACTGACGTTGCAGTAACGGGACACAAAGAAAATTTATTTTGTATTCTAAATTTCTTGTAATTACCAAAGCATTCAAACATTTGTGCAGAAATCCGAACATGTGTTTGTTTGTTGGTTTATCCTTCAATCACGCAGCATCAAAGCAACGGACTGATGTCATTTTTTGAATGAGTGTAATTGAGATCATAGAGAAGACTCTCCACGTCATCAAATTTACCCATGCCCTAAATCACGTCGATCCGTTGCTCTGTTTCTGCGTGATTGAAGGACAAACCAACAAACAAACTTACTTTCGCATATGTAATATTACTAAGAATGGGCATCTTATAGGCAAGCGCCTACTAACTTAGGCTGTAAGTTCACTTACCATCAGATGATGATGATGATGACTGTCAAGCGCTATATACTGAAAAAACTTGATATTGGTCTCTTTGTCCTAGATACTTTCGAAAATATCTAAAGCGCCGACTGTGGTAGAGAATGCTGACTTTGAAAACGAGTTGCAACGTGTAAAAGCTGAAATAGAAAGGTTGGCGGAAGAGGCACAGGCAGAGCTTGGCAGCGGGCCCGGTACCAATATCACAAACAACCTAGCTGACCTTGCCGACAGACTGGCTGACATTAGGTATGATAATCTAGAAAATATTTAAAAAAATGACTATCATAAACTAATAGCTATCCTTACAAATACAATTCTGTTATTTACCTTGTGATCCTTCAGCAATAGTGTACTATTAACTACAAGCTTTAATAACTATAATCTAATAAATAAAATTCTCATGTCGCGGTGTTTGTTACCATACTCCTCCGAAACGGCTGGACCGATTTTGTATGAAAATTTGTGTGCATATCGGGTAGGTCTGAGAATTGGCCAACATCTATTTCCTTACCCCTAAATAATAAGGGTGACCCACCCCTAAATATTTTTGTTGGCGGTACGAAGTTCGCTGGGTCAGCTATAATCAGTCAGGTCAGTTTTCTTTATAAAATTATCTCTTCTTGTAACAAATTTCCACATAGCTATTTTTGTGAGCACTCAGGGAGCCAAAGAATAAATCAACGTTCTCAGCTATAAGGTTAAAAGTTCGAGGGCGCATAATGTTCCTACTTTCGTCTAGACAACACTGCTTTCACGACAATACAATATCAAAACGATGACTTATATATAATAACTTTCACGACGATATTTTTGTTAATGTACTATCGGCTTTAATCTTTTCAGAAATATGTTATTCAAAATTGAGGACGAAAGCTATGAAGGTAATGAGTCTGTTGAAAGAAGCAAAGGTAATGTTTCAAAAGCTGAAGATACCATAGAAGCTGCACAAAAGGAAATTAATGTAAGTTTTTTGATAATGGTTAAAGTGTAATAATCATGTGTTGAACGTACGGGGGTGACATTATCAGTATACTGTTAAAAATCTCATAAAAAAATAAATGCACCTGAAGTAAATGTTGAGATAAATATCTCTAAATTGCTTGTAATTTATTCATGGTATGGCATTATTCATGAAAAATTATTTATTCATGGTTAAAGTAACCTGCATAAAGCTCTTTATTTATGACTTTGCAGAGTGCATTGGAGTATCTCGATGGGGAAGGAGCAGCTGCATTATCTAAAGCTCGCAATAGATCTGACCAATTCGGTAAACAATCTGTGGACATGTCTTCATTGGCTAAAGAGTCTCGCTTATTGGCCGAAAAATTAGAAAACGACGCAAAAAATATCAAAGATATCGCTGAAAAAGCGTTAAACACTTCCCTCACTGCAAATACAATAGCCAAAGATGGTATCACAAAACAAGCTAACATAAGGTAAATGAAAACGAAATCACAATAAGTAAAGGTCAAAATTAGCTTATCAATTTTACTTTTATATGAATAGTATATTTTAACCTACAGTAACGAAGTTCAAATCTTGGCAAACGAGTTAAACGCAGCCGCAGGAAAGTGGAACAGCCTAACGGAATTAGCTGATCAGGCCTTGAAGAGGGCTAAGACTGTGTATGACGAAGCTTTAGGACTTTATGCTGAGGTCAACACCACTTTACTACCAGACATCAAGCTGAACGAACTACACACTTCCGCTGTAGAAATGAATAAAACTGTAAGTGCTTTAAAAATATATCTCTATAAATATAAAATTCTCTTGTCGCAGTGTTTGTTACCAAATTCCTCCGAAACGGCTTGACCGATTACTATGAAATTTTTGAATTCTCAGACCTACCGAATATACAATTCGGTAGGTCTGAGAATAGGTTTTAAACTATTTTTTATCCCCCTAAGTGATAAGGCTGGCCAACCACAATTTATTTTGGACAAAAATTTTTATTTTTATTTTTTATGATTTGGCATTAAAAATACATATAGCCCTTAATTTTCACCCTTCCAACCCGAAAATTTTGGTAGTTAAATAAAAATAACTAGTGTGTGGAGATTTTTATTAAATTTTTTGTGTATATTCGGTAGGTCTGAGACTATTCTCAGACTCTTCTCAATTCAATTCTGAGACTATTCTCAACTACGGGGTATAAAAATTGTTTAAGACCTGTCTTAAACAAACTACTTTTAAGTATTATTTAGTTTTATTTATATAGATAAGTTGGCGGCACGAAACTTTGTGCCACCAACTTAAATTATTAGATGTAACTTTATTATGTTATATCTAATAATTAAATTTATTTGCATTTTACATTGTATAACACAAACCTATTGATACAGATTGACGAGAAATGGGCGGAATTGGATCAACTTATGAATGATACTGAGGGAACTCTTCAATCTCTTGAAGAAGAGATCAGCCGTGGAAAGGATCTCTTGAAACAAGGTCATGAAAGGCAAGACAAACTCTACGACTTACTTGGTCAGCTTGATGAGCTAAGAGCTCAAGCTCAAAAAGACGTAGAACTCACTAATGCTACATTAAAAGAAGCAGATGATATTTACAAAACGCTCAAAGGTAAGTTCATTTTAGCCATCCTTAAAATAGTGATACTCGATACTTATTTTTTCACCCAAAATAAGTAGTTAATAATGACTGAAAATATATTTTATTCGATGTAGAATTCAGTGATCAAGTAACGGAGTCCCGTCAGCTCGCAGAGCAAGCTGCTTTAGATGTACCTGGAGTACAAGAAAAGGTGGCTGCTGCCGACGCAAATATAACTAGTATAACTGATGAATTGACAGCTGCTAGTGATAAAGCTAAGGAAGCTAGGGACTTGGCTCAACAAGCCCAAAAGGATTACGCTAATAAGGCCTCTGAGGTAACTGTTTCAGTGCAATTAATCAAAACTTCGATACACTTGTACATATTTAAAATATTTAAATATTTAGTTTAATCAAACAAACAATATTACTATACAATATTTTCTAAAGGTAAGTAACTAATATTACTGTGCCATACATGGTATAAGCAATTAAATTTCACTTGCTTTAACGGTGAAGGAAAACATCGTGAGGAAACCTGCACACCTGAGAGTTCTTCATAGTTCTTGAAGGTGTGTGATATCCGCCAATTTGCATTGGGCTAGCGTGGTAGACTATGGCCTATAACCCTTCTCTGAGAGGAGACCTTGCTCAGTAGTGAGCCGTTGATGGGTTGCTAATGATGATGATACATGTTATACTTGGTACATTTACAAAACATCTTGTTGAGTTTTTTCTGGAATTAATATAATGATTACCGTAAATTTTATGATATTAATCTTAACATAATAAATCTCATTTATTTTGTTTAATTAAATTTTTATAGGCAGCTCATGAAATTCGGAAAGAAGCATCAAGATCTCGAGCAGAAGCACGCAGACTCCGAGACGAAGCTGAAAAATTGTCAAGTATAATAAAAATTTCAATTTTATATTAGCTTTGCCTGCATAATATATCATTATTTAACTGTAAAATAATTCTTTTAGCTCGAGTCCAAGGAACTGCAAAACAAATCAAAGAATTGGAGAAGCAGGCGGATGACAATATGCAGCTGACTCGAGATGCTAAAATGAAGGTAGGAAACTACGTAGAACGTACGTAAGTTTCGATATCGAATAAAGTTTTTTAATGTATGTAATATATTTTGTGATTTTGATGTAATAGTGTTCATTAATTCAGAAGTTATAAGGTGCTAACAGGTAGACAAAGAGACAGACGGAAAAGTTGAAATTTAAGAAAATTACGTAGAATATGAATAATATTAAGATGAAGCTCATTCTTAATCTTACGAAGAAGAAAAATTTTATTTTAAAAAACAAGCTTGTAGTAGCTACTATTTCAGATCCTGGATATCATCTAGGACCAGAGTACTTGTCACGACGAACCAAATAAGCTCAAACACAATGGGGCTACGTCGTTTTATTACAGAGTTTTCATAGCCATCTACCGCCTCCATCAACAGATCAACTCAATGTCACAATAATATTACATTGTCATCCAATTTAAATATACATGCACAGCTAAATCGGAAACCGGGAATTAGTTCTAATTCATCTTGCAAGATTCGACCTAAACATACATACAAACAAACATACATTGCAAGTTGAAATATAAAAGCTTATAAAAATAGATCACTTGATCGCTGGGTAGCCTAAGAAACATATAGTAATTGAGCTTTGAATTCCAATAGGTAGGTCAAGCAAATACTGATGCTCGAGAGGCCGAAAAACAAGTTTCGAAAGGATTGGAAGATTTGAAAGTTATCACGGACGAGCTGCAGAACTTACCGACTTTAGACGATGCGGCACTTGATCGATTAGGTAAGTGCCTAGCAATAATAAATAATAATTTATTGTTATTTTAGTGCAAGAAATCTGTATATATGACATAATTTTTCGTATTGCAGAGGAAAGCTTGAAAACAGCTGAAAATTCGTTGCGGGCAGTGGATCTAGATGGCAAGATCAAAGCCCTAACAGAGGCTAAGAACAACCATCAAAGGTATATGTATAATATTATTATTATATTTTTTACCCAATAATTTAAAAATCGGCCAAGTGCGGGTCGCGCCTCGCTCTATTAGGGTTCCATACATATGACCAATTAGTTTTTTTAAAACTAGATACATTAAGATTAAGATATCTTAGTTCTTAGAAAGTACTAAATTAGCATGTGGGGAAAAAATGCTCGTTTGTTTTGGTCACAACTCATATATCGGTGTTTTCAGTATTTTTTGTTTAAATACATTAGATAGTTCCATATTAAATTCCATATTATACCAAAATTTCAAATTCCTAATAGGCCAGTAAATAAAGCCGTTTTTTTTCGGTCAACCTCGCACTAAATTTTCGATCCAATTTTAATTTTTTTTTTAGGTTAAGTTACTTACTGACCATAAAAACACAAAAATATGCTGACAGATCCAGGTGGAGCTTCGATCGCAATCTTAAAGAAAAGTTTTTGACCGATATCTCGGAAACTATCTACTTTAGGGCAAAAGTTATTCAGACCTTTTTTGTAGAGAATAAAATTTTGCATCTTTTATTTCCTGTAAACTTTTTTGTAAAACTTACCGTTTACGATTTATGGCCCATTTAATGAACCGGTTTTTCGTGTGTGTGTGTGTGTGTGTGTGTGTGTGTGTGTGTGTGTGTGTGTGTGTGTGTGTGTGTGCCGCAACCGGGCTATGGATCGACGTGATTTTTTGCACGGATATAGTTGAGGACCTGGAGAGTGACATAGGCTACTTTTTATCCCTGAAAATCAAAGAGTTCCCGAGGGATTTTAAAAACTAAATCCACGCGAACGAAGTCGCGGGCATCAACTAGTACACAATATGTGAAAACTTCAACTGTCTATCTATTACGGTTTACGAGATACAGCCCGCTGGCAGACGGACGGACGTACGGACGGACAGACGGACAGTGGAGGCTTAGTCATAGGGTCCCGTTGGCACCCTTTGACCACGGAACCCTAAAAATATTTACTTAAGTACATTATTATTTATTCGTCATTTAGTTCATTTATTTACTTAGATACGGTATTACCATATTGTGTCATGTGTTTTATATTTTATTTAGATGGATTAAACAATATCAAGACGAGCACATCCATCTCCGTAGCGAAGTGGACAACATCAAAGATATCTATCAGCAATTACCTGGTGGTTGTTTCAAGAAGATCGTCCTGGAACCAACTGAAGGGCCGAGTAGACCAGCCAGCTATAGATAGTCAATTAAAGAAGTTTTCATCGTACCGCCTTTAACAAAACAACAAAAGTCAGACTTTAGCCCCATACGTTAGCTCTTATTACTGACTGTAAAGTGTAAGTGTTTGCCCTTTAAATATAGACCTGATCAAAGAAAAACATTCTTAAATTCCTATAATCTTAAATTATGACTTCTGGTAAACAGGCAATTACTATACTTTTGTCATTTACATAGGCTTTTTACAAACGTAGTTCAAGTTTTAGAGTTCCGCAATTTTTCTTTGTGGTTAGATTATTGCGCCTAAGTCCTTTAAGTTATCCGTTACATATTTTAGTGGAAAAGAACTTAATTATAATAAAAATTTGCAATGCTAAACAAATAAAGATGGCATTGTATTAGCATGAAGGGAATTCGGTCTTATGCACTAATCTTTATTTTAAACCTCAAATTACACTCAACTTTGAACGTATTTGTTCGATTGATGAATATTATTGTATTTCTTTAATAAATAATTATCATGTACTTATGACTATCAACTGCATTTATTTTCGCATTTTACCTTCTAAATTATATGTAATTATAGATAGTGACGTTTAGGAGTTGTTTAACAATATTACTATAAGTACAATATTTTTTGTTAGTTAAGTTACTAATATTACTGTGCCATTTAAACTTGGTACAATTTGTAAATATTCCTAATAATAATTCAAATATTAAACACACTCTGATGTTAATGTTATTTTAATTAAAAAAATTGATTGTTTTTCAAAATTATTACACGTATTTCGCCAAAGAACGAGGATATCAAGAGTGGTGTATTTTTTAATATTATCATTATATTATTTGTTTTGAATTAAGAAAAATTAGTAGATTTCACTTAAGTTAGTAGATTTCACTGTACTTTATTTATTTATAATAAAACTTAGAAAAAGACAAGACGTGTTTTATTTTAATAGAAGTCGAACTCACATTTTACTCTGAACTATTATAAAAATATTATTTCTCAATAGCACAAAGATGAATAATATTGGGCATTGTGTATAAGCCGAGGGTGTTAACGGGGTAAAAGCATACGAAAGGCGATTTTCGGTGAGCTTTGTGAGGTATACAAATTGAAAACTATAATTTCAATTTGAATAATTTCAAAGCAGTATGTAATTTTGGTCTCTTATCTAAAGGATTTAGAGGTAGGAACACGATTGGAAAAAAAAATCTCGATAGAAAGTTTTCCCAAACCTTGCTCCAATAATCTCCTTTTTTTTAGTTTTAATCGGAAACGGTAGGTTTTTTCCTGCTATTTTTTTATTTGTGTTGATATAAATATTTACCAAAAGCGGTGTCAAGTACCTCATAGTTCATAATTTTTTAAAGATTTTTTCAATTCCCGCCCCCTGAATCTATAATTTCCATCTCTTTCCTAGCACTGCAAAGTATATAGTTCCATCCATTTCAGTTCATTCCAGTTTTAACCAGTTAACCAAACTGATGGCTCCTGTCAGCGTCGGACGTATGTCCGGATCCGTCAGGATAATATGTATTTTATTTCGGTTAGGAAAAATTTAAAATGCCTTGATGGCGCTTGAAAATAGCAGGTTGTACCTACTCGGCGACCAAAAAATAAAATACAAGGCTTTTATCGTAAAACTACGAAAAAGAGCAACGCCATCTATTAGTCATTGACTAAATGACTAAGCAACATTATATAAAATTGGTTTGTTACAAAGTTCGGCGGAAATATGATTTGCGTGATGCCTTCGATTATTTCACACATTTCTCGGTAGAGTGTCTAGTGTGGTGGCATAGGTGACGGAGTGAATCCTACGGTTCAGGGTTCGAATCCTGACTTCAGATTATGTCTTTGTTTGTTTTTTTTTTATTTGCCATAATAAAATAAAATTGAAGTTTCTGCTTGTAATGCCAAGATAACAGGTATAAATAACTAAATGCATATTATGAAAGTAAATATGGTACTCTATGAATTCTATTATGTCTAGAAGGTGTGTCGCGCTACTAAAGAACGAAAAAAACAGGCCAATGCCAGTGTGCGTGACATGAGTGCCGCGCATGCGCGGCGTGGATTACTGAACGTGCGTAATGATACCAGGTACAAGTAATTCCAATAAAATTGGGAGAATTATGTCATTAAAATTTTTTAAACTATAAAAATAAAATTAATACTTTTTTTTATTTATTATCATAAAACAATAATTTTATTAATAATATAAACTCTAATGACTCACTGTATATAGTATTTTGTATTGGGTAAATGGTTGCCAAAATTTTAAAAAGTCAGCGCCATATTAAAATTCTTTGTTATTGCACCGATGTCGTTCAAAATCGATATTTAGGGTCCCCTAGCGTCAAAAGAGACGAAATGGTTGCCAAAATTTTAAAAAGTCAGCGCCATATTGAAATTCTTTGTTATTGCACCAATGTCGTTCAAAATCGATATTTAGGGTCCTCTAGCGTCAAAAGAGACGAAATGGTTGCAAAAAATTTTAAAGGTCAGCGCCATATTGAAATTCTTTGTTATTGCACCGATGTCGTTCAGAATAGATATTCGACCGAGCGAAGCGAAGGTCTCTGAGTTTACTAGAGCGATTTGCACTTGTCCGTCCGTCCGTCTGTCAGAGCCTTATAACTTCTGAATTACTGAACGTAATTACTTCAATTTTAGATATGATATGTAAACCGATGGCCTCCAGCTGAAAATGGCTTAAAAAGTTATAAAAATCTTTATTTCAGGGGGGCTCCCATACGAAATGGGGGGCTTTCAAAGTGGAGATTGTATTCGAGGATAGATCTCTAAAACCACTTTGTTTTAAAACTTGAAACTTACACATAATTTGAGTTATATTCTGTACTTGAACAACAAATACTAAGATTAGATAAATATTATAAAGAAACGAAATTATTTGAGTTTTAATGGGCATCAATGTTTTTAACAAAACTTCACTATACTGTTACTAGATGGCGCTGTCTTTAATATTGTAAATACGCATCCCATCCACGAAAGCAGATGACTATTGACGTCATCAGATTCGGCGCGTTTTAATTACAATATAGTTAAAACTACCTTATGGGAATTATGGGATACCGCGAGGTGTCAGTTCGGGGCCAACCACTAGTTATGGTCCCCTAGCGTCAAAAAAGACGAAATGGTTGGCAAAATTTTAAAAAGTCAGTGCTTTATTGAAATTCTTTGTTATTGCACCGATGTCGTTTAAAATCGATATTTAGGGTCCCCTAGCGTCAAAAGAGAGGAAATGGTTGCCAAAATTTTTAAATTTCAGCGCCATATTGAAATTCTTTGTTATTGCACCGATGTCGTTCAAAATCGACATTTAGGGTCCTCTAGCGTCGAAAGAGAGGAAATGGTTGCCAAAATTTTAAAAAGTCAGCGCCATATTCAAATTCTTTGTTATTGCACCGATGTCGTTCAAAATAGATATTTAGGTTCCCCTATCATCAAAAAAAACGAAATGGTTGCCAAAATTTTTAAATTTCAGCGCCATATTGAAATTCTTTGTTATTGCACCGATGTCGTTCAAAATCGATATTTAGGGTCCCCTAGCGTCAAAAGAGACGAAATGGTTGCCAAAATTTTAAAAATTCATCGCTATTTTTAAATTATTTGTTATTGCACCAATTGTAAAGAAAACTACTTCATCAATATCTATCTGTATATTATCATGTTGTTCAGTATAGATCCATTCATTATAAAAATGACTCTACCGCCCGTTTCGCAAGGTGCTATCTATAGTCGTGGAGAAGAAAGGGCTAAAAAACTCCACGACAGCACATCTTTTGAAATATAAATGTAAATATCAAAAACACTTATGGAGCCACAGTCAGCCTCAACGCTCAACGAGAACTAACTTTAAACTAATTCACATTTCCCTTTTATATTTTTAGACTTACAAAATGGACCAATGATTACAATTTCCCATTCCATTCGACCAATCAGCTTACATTTTCAAGTCAAATTAAATTATATTCCTAACTATTTCCTTAATTCCCGTTTCATGCTATATAATTTAGGTCAAATATTATCTTATTTAGTTGAAAGTCATGACACGATGTCGTTCAAAATCGATATTTAGGGTTCCCTAGCGTCAAAAAAGACGAATTAATAGTTGCCAAAATTATAAAAAGTCAGCGCTATATTGAAATTCTTTGTTATTGCACCGATGTTGTTCAAAATCGATATTTAGGGTCCCTTATCGTCAAAAAAAAAACGAAATGGTTGCCAAAATTTTAAAAAGTCAGCGCTATATTGAAATTCTTTATTATTGCACCGATGTCGTTCAAAATCGACATTTAGGGTCCTCTAGCGTCGAAAGAGAGGAAATGGTTGCCAAAATTTTAAAAAGTCAGCGCCATATTGAAATTCTTCGTTATTGCACCAATGTCGTTCAAAATAGATATTTAGGGTCCCCTAGCGTCAAAAAAGACGAATTAATAGTTGCCAAAATTATAAAAAGTCAGCGCTATATTGAAATTCTTTGTTATTGCACCGATGTTGTTCAAAATCGATATTTAGGGTCCCCTAGCATCAAAAAAGACGAAATGGTTGCCAAAATTTTAAAAAGTCAGCGCCATATTCAAATTCTTTGTTATTGCACCGATGTCGTTCAATATAGATATTTAGAGTCCCCTATCGTCAAAAAAAAACGAAATGGTTGCCAAAATTTTAAAAAGTCAGCGCTATATTGAAATTCTTTATTATTGCACCGATGTCGTTCAAAATCGACATTTAGGGTCCTCTAGCGTCGAAAGAGAGGAAATGGTTGCCAAAATTTTAAAAAGTCAGCGCCATATTCAAATTCTTTGTTATTGCACCGATGTCGTTCAAAATAGATATTTAGGTTCCCCTATCATCAAAAAAAAACGAAATGGTTGCCAAAATTTTAAAATGTCAGCGCTATATTGAAATTTTTCATTATTGCACCGATGTCGTTCAAATTCAATATTTAGGGTCTAGCGTCAAAAAGGCGAAGTAGTTGCCAAAATTTTTAAGTCAGCGCGATATTGAAATTCTTTGCTGATTTTTTAAAATTTTGGCAACCACTTCGTCTTTTTTGACGCTAGGGGACTCTAAATATCGATTTTGAATTACATCGGTGCAACAACAAAGAATTTCAATATGGCGCTGACATTTTAAAATTTTGGCAACCATTTCGTTTTTTTTTGACGATAGGGGAACCTAAATATCCATTTTGAACGACATCGGTGCAATAACAAAGAATTTGAATATGGCGCTGACTTTTTAAAATTTTGGTATCCATTTCCTATTTTTGATCCGAGGGAACCCTAAACCCTATTCCCAACTCAATCGATGAATCGCTAAATCGCTAAAAGTCATTAAAACGCCAATCGCTGTCGCTAAAAGTAGCCTGTCTACTTTCTCCCAGTAAAATATTCGTTTAAAAAAAAATTAAACTAAAGACGAATAAAAAGAAAATCAAAAAAACGAAAAAGTTAAAAAAAATCTAACAAAAAATAAGAACTCCCCTGTTTTTGAGTTCGAATAACGATGGGGATTATTTCGAAATTTATAATTTCTGAAATATCTCAGATCTGGTCTGGTGGGAGGCTTCGGCCGTGGCTAGTTACCATTCTACCATCAAAGATCGCTAAGTGATTTAGCATTCCGGCATGATAACGTGTAAAAATGTAATAAATCCTAGCTTATCCCCTTCCAAGTTAGCCCTTTACCATCCAAACCGCATCTTCACTTACCATCAGGTGAGATCGTAGATCAAGGGCTGTCTTGGGAAGGAAATTTAAAAATGACATTATCCGTAATCGCTTTTCGAATATTATCGGTATAGTACATACTAAGGTTTCATTATTTATTAGGGAAATTTTTGGTTCGTAAACTGGCCACACACAGCAAATGGCGAACTCTAATTTAATTATTTTCTAAAAATTTCAATTTCTTATTTTGCAGGACTGAGGTGATGTTATTGATTGTTTTAGATCGTCATTTTTAATGTTTTCACATTTTAACCACAAAAATCGCCATTTTAAAAAGAAACATTGATGAAACAAGCCAACGCTTGGGCCGATCGTGCCTCTCTATCGGTTGTTCCACGCTCTCGCTTGCACGCGCAGGCTCAGGCGGAACGTGACACTTTTTCGTGCGTGCAGCCGGTGTTCATCGATTTATAGGCCGTTATCACGTCAAAAACAAAATATTGGCTCGCAATATTCACCTCTGCGATTTTCGACGCGTTCACAGCTTTAATATCATATTGTATATCTATTACGGTACTTTTAACAAAACACAATTTTTTTGTATGTCTGTCTGTCTGTTTGTTCCGGCTAATCACGGGAATGGCTGGACTGATTTTGACGAGACTTTCTCTGGTAGATAGCTGATGTTATAAACTTCGAGTTGATAGGCAACGGTTATAAGGCTACTTTTTTACTGACTTTCAATAAAGGAAGAATTGTGTTTTTCTACCTACGAACATCGATATCTCCGAGATTTCCAACCTTTTTTTAATCCACTGCGAAATGGTTTGTGAGATGGTCCTTTAAAATTTACGGGTTCCAACTCCTCAATCCTGATGCTGCTCTCTCTCGTTCTCATACTTTTCCACAATGTTATGTTTGAGTTTTTCGCGCGACACGCGCCGCGCAACGCCTCGCGTGTGCAAAGACGTATCCTTCTCGCGAAGCGTCTCGTTTTGATCGTACCTACAGTAACAATAAAAATAAAACTCGTGAATGAATCGATTTGTTTGCGAGAATCGATTTTAAGTTATTTCTATATAGATATTTTTTAAAAGACTATTCATATTGATTTTGATGGATTTTATTATTAAAATTGAATTGAACATCTACTGCAAGTGTTTTTATATGTTTATTGATTAACCGCTTTCATATTACTTAATCGATTAAGTAGGTACTTATCTTCTTCTTCTTTATCAATCTGTAGACGTCCACAGCTGGACAAAGGTCTCCTGCATGGACTTCCACAGGCTTCGGTCTTGCGCCGCTTGAATCCAGCGGCTCCCTGCGACTCGCTTGATGTCGTCGGTCCACCTAGTGGGGGTCTGCCAACACTGCGTTTCCACCCCACTCCAGCACCTTGGGACTCCAACGACCATCAGCTCTTCGAACTATGTGCCCCGCCCATTTCCACTTCAGTTTCACATGGTTTCGTGACTCGCTGAGCTACGTCGGTGACTGGTTCTCCTACGGATCTCTTCATTTTATTAAGTAGGTATAGTAATTGATAACCAATTTATTTGTGATCTTATGTTATTTTTTAGATTTCTCATCTTCCAGATTGTGTATTAGGCTAATATTTTAAAATTTCAAATAGAATAATATACCTACCTTTAATAATCCGTCTCCTGTATACGATAAAAATTGAGTATTTTTAGGGTTCCGTACCCAAAGGGTACCAACGGGACCCTATTACTAAGCCTACGCTGCGCAGTCCGTCCGTCCGTCCGTCCGTCCGTCAGCGGGCTGTATCTCGTAAACCGTAATAGATAGACAGATGAAATTTTCACATATTATGTATTTCTATTGCCGCTATAACAACAAATAGTAAAAATTAAATTAAATTAAAAAAATTAAATTAAAATGGGTAGGTGGGTAGATGGAAATCTTTTAATTTAATTTTTTTAACGGAAGCCTAAAAGAGCAAGGCCCGACTCGCACTTGGCCGATTTTAAATAGTAATAATATTTATATATTTTGTAGGTATGTATTAAAACATTTTTAAACAAAACAGTGATTTTCTATATCAAATATTATTATAATTAAAAATAAAAGTTATTTATTTTTACCAACGCCATCTATTTTATCAACGTGACCTATTAGTATTCGAAGGGGGTGCGCCCCGCGGATGGTTTTTGGCCCCGCCTATTTTTATAAAGTACTCTCCAAATTCGAAAACATTTATTTTCCGTTTATCGTCTTAACATTCAATATGAAAATAGAAGAGAGGTAGCTTAAAGGCCTGCACAGACGAGCGACAGTCCTTGAGGTACTTTTTGTCCGTCAAAATATATTACTTAAACTGCATTGAATAATGCACACGAAAGACTTAAACTACGCTGTACAATAAGTCCCCCGAATAACCGAGGACATTGACGACCTTACGTACCAAGGCGCGCCAGCCGTTAAAGCACAAAGCGGACATTAAATGTCCGCTTTGTGCTTTGACAAATTTTGTACGCGTTGAGCGCTCGAAAGGAAATTAAGAGATGGACCCCGTATGCTCTTTGGAAACGTCTTCTTTTTTTAACTTCAAGAAAATTACAACACAAAGTAATCTCAGAATATTTGCTTCCATAGCGAGCGCTTCATTTAATTTCCGACGAATAAATCGGCGGACATTTTATCTAAGCTTCGGGCATTTTTGTCCTCCATGGACAAAAGTCCGTCGTCTGCGTAGGCCCTAAGCGAGGTAGGTACGAGTGCATTACTTAAACTATTTTAGATACATAAATGTATGTGTAAGAAGAGCTTAGAAGGCTCTGCGGACGCACGAATAATCCGTAGTCTCTGCGTCTGACTACGGATTATTCGTGCGATTCAGTCGACGCGCGACGGACCGTTTACCAATAACCGACTTCCAATACCACTACAAATTATAAAATAATATTAGTTTTTACACGTATGTTGAAGTCGGGAGGGGCTTAAATAGAAACAATGAAACCGATCGCGACGCTAGCCCGACTTCAACATACGTGTAGGAACAAACTAAAATTATTTTATAATTTGTAGTTTTTATACTATTTAGTGGCTACTATTTAAAAAAACCGACGTAAAGTCGGTTTTTTTAAAGAATTTTTATATATTATTATTATTTTAAGCTTTTTAGTGTAGCGTCAAAGAATTAATCTGTACACACATTCTCTGATCGCAAGCAATTTGCTCTTAGGTATTCATTGAAGACTCCCGTCCTCAATCAACGCGGATATTCATCAGATATTCCCCAAATTTAAATGAGACCGATCTGATGGCATGGCCTTTCAAAGAAAAAAATATTGAAAATGGTTCAGATTTGACGGAGTTATGGAATAACTTCGACAAAAAAAAATCGCGTTGATTTGAATCGCTCCTTTTTTGGAAGTTGCTGAAAGCTGAAAGAAAAGCTGCTCTTCCCCATCCAACGAAGCAAGAGAAATAAACGATAAAAAAGATCTATGTCGTCTATAAAAGATCTCCGATCATCTGTTGGAGGAAAAATAAAGGACACACTTTAAAAAAAATCGGCCAAGTGCGAGTCGGGCCTAGCTCTTTTAGGGTTCCGTAAAAATTGATCTAAAACCGACAACTTTGATGGCCCCCCATTTCTTCATTTTTGTAGCTAAAAAATAAAAAAATATATATTTGAACTCCACTTAATGAGCTCTAGACAATGACACCCGACATGCCAGGGTAAAAAATAAAATTTTATTTCGACTCCTTTTCCATGTATGGGAGCCCCCTTTATTTTTTAATTTAATTTTATTTTTATTATTTGTTGTTATAGCGGCAATAGAAATACACAATCTGTGAAAATTCAACTGTCTATCAATTACGGTTTACGAGATACAGCCCGCTGACAGACGGACGGACGGACGGACGGACGGACGGACGGACGGACGGACGGACGGACAGCGGAGGCTTAGTAATAGGGTCCCGTTAGCACCCTTTTGGTACGGAACCCTAAAAAAGACCCACAAAAAGTTAAACAACATGAAACCTAAAAAAATCAGCGATGTACGATTGTATCACCTTAACGTGGCCACACTACTCGGTCGGTATGCAAACGGTACAACTCTCGCGAGAAGAACAATTTATGGCAAGTATTCCACAGAATTTTCTTTTGTTTTTTCAAAAGAAACGTTCTCTCTTGACATATCTCTCCAATGTTACAAGTATTTACATATGTAGGTGCTTTGCACACGTTTTATGTATCTCCGCACTCAGGGGCTTTCGGCCCCATGAACACTTTTACATTTACATATTTTTATCATAATCTTAAGCGAACTGTTACATCTCTAGTTCTAAGCCATGTATTGCTGAGCCATGATTATTGTCGATTGACGTAAATAATAAAATGTTAATCAGAAATATATGCCTATAAAACGGCTAATTATTACCAACTCTCCGTAGTCGTTCTGGTATTAGCCTAATTGCCACCAGTTATGGACCTGGCTTCTGCCCGCCGGTCTGGTACAGCAAGGAAGCTAAAGTCCTGAACTTAGTCGCCGAAAGACCTTTTGGAGGTCCTCGTGAGTTGCGTAATTTTAAAAGTAAAGTAGTGATTTGAGTAATTAACTAATGTTAGTGAATTGTGAGAATCATATAAAAACAATAAACTATAGTTAGTTCCAGTAATTCGTTATGTTATTTTTACCATAGAGTGCTAGAGACTAACAGAACGTACCTATTACGAAACAAAATAAATCTATTCAAATAAACTATTTATTAGATAATGAACGATTATCTACACTAATCTACGCTAATATTATAAAGAGGAAAGATTTGTTTGTTTGTTTGAATTGGCTCCGAAACTACTGGACCGATTTGAAAAATTCTTTCACCATTAGAAGCCTACATTATCCCTGATGAACATAGGCTATACAATATTTTCAAAAAATTTAATGTACTACAGTTTTATAGAAAGTCCAGGATACTATTTATGTCCTATTACAGTTATGTCACTATAACAACTTTTTCATATTAAAATCATACCTACTTAATATTGTTATTATAAATGTGAAAGTGTGTTTGTTTGTTGGTTTGTCCTTCAATCACGCCGCAACAGAGCTACGGATCGACATGATTTTTTTCATGGGTATAGTTGAGGACCTGGAGAGTGACATAGGTTACTTTTATCCCGGAAACAAAAAGTTTCAGAAGGAATATAAAAACTAAATCCACACTGAGGAAGTCGCAAGATTCACTTAGTTCATAATAAAAAGTTTTAAGTTAAGACTATGAAAATAAAAAAATAGCAAATTAAACCTCCCCTTCAAATTTGAAACTTAAAAAGTTCAATCAGCAAGGAAACTTCTACTTAGGGACGAATTTCATTGCGTGAAAAGTAAAAAAATTAAAAATTACCGTTTTTTACGACGCTTAAAAGAAACTTGGTACCGAATTTTCCCCGCGATCCACAATTTCATTAGAGCGTAACCGACTAATTAATTTTTTTAGTCCAAATTAAACTCGCTGCAAATGATGCTCATTCGTGCGGAAATTTGAAAATTTGTACGCCATTTTATTACAATCGGGAATTCAATAATTATTGTTTCAAACATTTCTTGTAAAATTAAGAACTTTGTTTTACAGGTCATAGGTTGACCCTAATAATATTACTTTCTTTTAAAATAGCAATATAGCTATACATGAAGAGCCGATTTCACCAACGTATAAAATAAATCTTATCCGAGCGTAAATTTGATCTTATGACAGATTTTCAATACAAAAACTGTCAAAATAACGTTTGGATAAGATTTATTTTATGTTGGTGAAATCGGCCCTAAGTAACAAGAATTGATAGGTATTGAATAGCTTGAATGGAATGCGGGCCTGGGATAGAACTCCAGGCCTCCTCGAAAAAGAGATCAGTCTTAACTCTCACATTCTATATCAACGAATGTATAAAGAAAAATAACAATATTATTACATAAAGGTTGCAAATAGGATTAATGGAAATTATATTTTCGGAGAGTTAGTCCTTAACTCTAGTAGGTAGCCAGGTTTGTTTTACTTCGCGCCTAATTCGTTAAGGGAGTTAGTTTCACACGGTAGGTATGTATGTAATTAAGAAAACTTTTCCGATTATCCCAGTTTTTCCACCTACAGCTACCAATATAGTTTGATCCTGCTCCCCCTTTTTTGTATTAATGAAGCGGGACGCTGTGAGAGTGATCGCCACTAAATTGAGGGTCACAGTACATTGGTCGTTTTATCCCATTTTTCGGCCACTTATTTAGTTTTAGTATATTACCGTATTTCAGAAACACCCAGCCCCTAGACAGTGAGAAATTTGCCAATTTAGTTGTTGTAAATTTGTTTTGTTAGAAACGCGCTTTTACTAAAAGCCGTTTATGTTAGCAATTCATTTCCTCGGCCAACCATGTGGGTGTTATTTTTTTTTATTACCAATACAAGCGTTACATATAATTCAATTCAAACGTGTAATATAAATAATTGATATAAAAAGCGGTGACAGCTTAGTGGTTAAGACTTCTGCCTCCTTTTCCGAAAGTACGAGGTTCGATTCCCAAATTCAATCTGAGATAGCCAAACCTCCTTCTCTCAATCTCATTAAAATTGATTCAGTCGTTTCGAAGATTAGCCCGTATAAAGAGAAAACGTATTTTACGGTGTCATTATGAACTTAGCTATGCATTAAGAGCTTAAATCTTAATTAAGAGCTTAGTTATAGCTAAAGCTTAGTTAAAAATAACTGAATTTTTAAACCACTTTAATTTTATTTATCGATGATTATTATTTTAGTTTAGTTATTTTATTTTAAGATTAATTTTAGTTTCCGGACTTTTTTGTAGATATTGATATCTTCGAGTCGATATCGCTTACGCTGCGGAAACTTTTGACAATAATAGATCTATTGTTATCATTATCTTTATCTTATAATCATTTCTATAATATTCCAGCAATTCAGAATATGCCACAAAAATAACAAGTGTAAATAAAAAATAATAATTTAAAAATACAAGTAGTACATCATTACACCCTGGATATCATATAAAGACTGGAGTACTTGTCAAGATGAATCAAATGAGCCCAAACTCGTTGGGGTTACGTCGTTTTATTTCAGAGTTTAAGAAGGATTTTTTGGCGGGAAACTCTCACAAATTGTTGTACTACGAGCGCATCTGTGCTGTAACTATCGATTTTGTTATGGAATTAGGTCTTTGAGTATTAAACCAACTTATGTAGAAATAATGTTGCAACCCAAGAGTATAGAAACACTACGTTCCGTACGTAACGTACAGTTGCAACGTGCGAAAAAATAATGCACATAAAAAATAGCGGGGTGTTTTAGTTTTTTTGAATTTTCATCTTTTGGGGGTCGTTCGTCGTTTAGTGCCACTACCTAATAGATAATTATTAGGATGTAATTGGGTGTTAAAGTATTTTTTTATTGCTTATCAATATCTAAATGATGCCTTCGTCTGCGTGTATTAAGGTTTTTGGATTCCCCCTTCAATTTTTCGAGATAAAATGTAGCCTATTATTCCAGGGTATAATCTATCTCTATTCCAAATTTCAGCCAAATCCGTCCATTAGTTTTTGCTTGAAAAAGTAACAACGCGGCGCGCGAAGCTAAGGTCACTGGTTGCATGAGTCCCGTCATCGCCATCGTCGCGCGTCGGGTTGAAATCCGCGTATTTATATTGTTCGTTTTTATTTTGCGATAACTCCTAAGTTATTAATTTATATTATATGGTGTAAAGGATTTAAGTAACGTAAGAACGTATTTAAGTTGATAAGGATTAATACTGTATCCGTCTAAATAGATTTCCAATTACCGCATGGTAAGTGACCATTTTTTTAGAAGTTAAAATGGGTATAGTGAGCTATCCTTAAAAGATATATATACCACCGCGGACTTTTCTGTAAAGACTTACACCACACCACCACCATGCCACCACCATAAATTGTTTTGGTATATCTCAAAGAAATTAGGCAGCATTTTCGATGAAAGCTCCCAAGCGGCTTGAATTTTTCCAACATTGTCAACAATTATCGTCATATTTCAACTAATTTACACAAAACCTTAACAAATTATACAGTTAAACCTTCCTCATGAATCACCCCATCTATTGGTGAAAACTGCATGAAAATCTGTTCGGAAGTTTTTGAATTTATCGTGAACAGACCGACAGGCAGACAGACAGACGCGGTGGGGGACTGTTTTATAATATGTAGTGATTAATGTGATGTAAGTGTGATAAAATTAGCTTTGTACATAAACCCCAACAGTAAAACTTTGGGTGACATACTTTGGAGAGACAAAATTTCCATTTAAAGTCCGCGGAGAACTGAAAAATCACAGGCTTCAGTAGCTTGCAAGCTACTGAAGTATTCAATCAAAAAAACTGGTAATGAGGGGCGGATCCAACTTTTATAGCATTAGGGACGTCCTAATGCAGACCAATTTATATCTTTCCTGAAGATATTAAACAATTAAACCTTCTATAAATACCTACCTACTGTAAATTATATCTTCGCATGAGGGACATACAACACACACTTTCGCATTTATAATACATATAATAAAACTGTAACTGGAAGATTTCTGTACATTTAATATATTTTGAAAATTTTAATTGGGGGATGCTTTACTATCGATACTGAGCCCAAAACAGATTTTTATTTAATTTTTGTCTTTTTGTTTGTCCTTCTTTCACGTAAAAACTACCGCACAGATTTCTACAAAATTTTATACCGTGGTAGCTTATTACTCGTGTCAACATCTAGGCTACTTTTTATCCCGGAAAATCAAGGAGTTCCCGAGGGACTTTAAAAACTAAATCCACGCGGACAAAGTCGCGGGCATCAGCTAGTTTATAATAAGTAGTAAGGATAAATAAGACTTATAAGAATAATCAGGCGATAACAATTAAATGTAAAAATGTAAATCTATATAATACCTTTAAACGACCCATTCTTGTATATACTCGTATATGTATAATCTGATTTTCATGAAATTTAGTATGCAGGGTGTTTCGGGGGCGATAAATCGATCTAGCTATTTCATTCTTAGAAAAGGTCGTTTTATCCGTGTTTTCAAGCAATGAAAAACCCCTTACAATATCATTAGAATACGAAGGTAAATTTCGCTATTATCTATAAAGTTCCGATAGCTCGGGAAATCGGGCGATCCCGAAACCAGAAGACCCGGTTCGAGTCCAGACGATTATATTTTCCCCTATGATTATTATCATTATTTTTTTTTATATTTTTTTAATATATAATTTCCAAAAAACGCGATTTAATAAAACCACCCAGATATTACCTATAATTATGTTCAGAGTACCCAGTAAGGTAGTAGGTATCTCTATATTAGCTATAACTTTCCGGATATTCTATTTAACAATAACTGTGATTTAGTGACACCCTATCTAAATTTAGGGTTCCCCTGGCTGCGTGGACACCCCACGCGGTCGGGAATTGATTTATTTATAGCGCACAGTGAGTTTTCTGGTTCCGTATCAGGTATGCCACTTAAGTACGTTAAACTGATGTGATTTCGCTCTTTCAGGGAACATCCAGAAATTCTCACTTGAAGAATTGGTTTTTCAAATATAAATCACCAGATAAAACGTTCTGTCATCTTGTAATGTGGTACTGTTATAAAATCATGATTCCATAAAATTACTAAAATCTTATTTTTAATAAATCGTATGGATACCTAACGAGGAGGAAGAGCTCAGAACCAACCAGTTTTTTTTTGTGTAATCTTACTTAGGCTTCAGTAAAAAATCTCCTATTTCAAATTTCAAATGGTCAAAGTTAAAAATGTGTTGTGTTTGTATATGATCCCAGATCCACAATAATAATAATCAAAGATGGTTTTATCTCAAAAGCTGTACCTACATTGTTTAATGTTAAATTATCAAAAATATAACAAAGATAAAAAAAATCTTTTACACTAACTTTGCAATCAGACAGGGGAAAAAATCGAATGTTTAAAAGTAAAACTTTAAAAAGTTATTTTTGAAGTAAACCTATTTCAAAAAGGTACTCGGTAGGTAGTTACATCTGCACTTAATTACAAAGTAAATATTGAGCATATTATAATTCATCTGCTAACCTCAGCCTAGCTTAAAATATTCATAGAGCAATAATGCGGTTGTTACTGACATCGCTGAAGCGAAGTACATTTATTACCTTTGTATTGATAATATTTGTTATATTATATTTTTAAAATTATAACTCAGTTAGTTTACTACCTACTTTTATAATCCTACAAATATTATAAATGCGAAAGTTTGTGAGGTTGGATGTATGGATGGATGGATGGATGTTTGTTTGTTACTCTATCACGTCACAAAGAATGAACCAATTTGGCTTAAATATTTGGAATGGAGATATCTCATTAATTAGCCTATATAAATTAGCCCAGGATTAATCCTGGATAAAAAGTAGCTTATGTGTTAACACATAAGCTACTTTTTATCCCGGAAAATTGAGTTCCTGTGGGAATTCAATTCAAAACCTTAATCCACGCGGACGAAGTCGCGGGCATCATTTAGTTTAATTTATAAAATTATTTTTAAAAGACCGACTTCAAACGTCCGTGCCACTATGTTGATTATTCGAAAACTGCTTAACCAATTTCGATAAAATTTAAATGGGTTCACCGGGGAAGTTATACCCTTTCAAACAAAAAAGAATTTTCCAAATTGGTTCAGGCGTCTTCGAGTAGTCGGTGAGCATACATAAAAAAAGAATCCGACGAATTGAGAACCTCCTCCTTTTTTGAAGTCGGTTAAAAATACAACTCATACACTTCAAAAAAGGAGGAGGTTATCAATTTGTCGGAATCTTTTTTTTTATGTGTGTCCACCGATTACTCGAAGACGCCTGAACCGATTTGGGAAATTCTTTTTTTGTTTGAAAATTTTATCGAAATCGGTCGAGCGGTTTTTAAAATATCAACAATAAATTATATACTTTGTATAGTGTGTGTGTAATGTAGTAAAGCTTGAGTTTGAAGTCGGTTGTTTAAAAATATTTTTTTTATATTAAATTATCTCATATGCTAATTATGTGATTTCCGACGATCTTTATCATTTCTTTGGCCACCAGATTTATTATAAAGACTAATTTTAAGAAGTATATTTAGTCAGCTATTCGTATATCACAACCCACTTGGAACCCACTACTGGCCATGGGTCTCCCGAACAAGAAGGGTTTAGGCTAATAGTTCACGAAGTACTGACCAAGTGCTGATTGGCAGATTTGACATACCTTTCAGAACATTATGGAGAACCCTCGACAGGAAGCAAAAACTGCTCTGCAGGTCTTCACTGGATAATTTTCTTTAAAACAAGTGATAGATAAGTTCATAATAATTAAAGCCTCAATAGCCCAAAGGTTAAAGGTGCGGACTGAAAACTGAAAGGTCGCAGGTTCGAATCCCACCCGTTGCACTATTGTCGTACCCACTCCTAACACAAGCTTTCCGCTTATTTGGAGGGGAGAGGAGGATATTAGTCATCTCCAATTTGACTAATATTCTTTTTAAAAGAAAAAAAAAATGTTTTCCTGCTGCTCAGATGCTTGCCTGAGAACCGCGAACTCTATGAAAAGGAGGCTGAAGTCCTGTCACCACTTTATAGTCAGCTGTGAGTTGATTTAATAGCTACGAGTTTTGTGAGATGCTAATAATAAAAAAGAACGCTCGGCTGAGTTTTTGGTGGCTCTTTTCAGACTAGTGCGCATTATTAACAACGGAAACCTAAAGCTTCCAAATTAAATAATTATTATCAACATTACCCTACTCAACATTACTCAAATCATCATCATCATCATCATCATTATCAACCCATCATCGGCTCACTACGGAGCGAGGTCTCCTCTCAGAGAAGGGTTATAGGCCATAGTCTACCACGCTGCCCCAATGTGAATTGGCGGACTTCACACCTTCGAGAACATTATGGAGAACTCTCAGGTGTGCAGGTTTCCTCACGATCTTTTCCTTCACCGTTAAAGCATGGGATTTTTAATTTCTTAAACACTCTTAACTTCGAAAAGTCAGAGGTGCGTAGTACCCAGGATCGAACCTGCGACCCCCAGAATAGGAGACCACAGTCGTAACCACTAGGCTATCACTGCTTATCTCAAATAGACGCGTAAAATTAATTAACATGCAAAAAGTGTACAGTGAACCAATTTTGTAATCAGTTAAGTCTAAATATAGTAATCAATATTAAAACAGTCTAAAGAATATTGTGTTATTCGAGTAAAATCTATTAAATTGTCTTGAAATCAAACAATCCTAGATAAACGAACTGCCATTGACGTCTTTGTCTGCTTTCTATAGACGTCCTATATCAGATCTCAATTCCTCTAGCTAAGCAGACCGAATGGTTCCAAACATCGACAAACATTCATCCAATTAGGCCGTTAAACCAAACAGCTAGATTAGCCAAATATTGTTTGTGTTACACAATACAAGACCAATCTCCATACATCCAATATTAGGGAGTAACAATCATCGAACTGAGGGGAGAGCATGCCTGGGGCAACAGCTTGATCAAACATGCCACCGAACGTCTACCTACCAGTACGTCTCTGATCACACGACGTTGAATTAGGAATGTTAATAGGCATGTAAAATCACTTGAAACTTTGTTACAGTAAAGCTTTTATATATGTCGCAGTAAGATAACACTCGCTCAGCCCGTTCCCGCTCTTCCGTATGACGGTTTTAGGTATTCTGTGCTTGCGTTTCAAATGGAAGCCATGAAACAAAACAAAACACTGCGCGAGTAAACTAGTGCTACTACAGCTGGCAACTTGTGACTAAGCGGAGCGTTGGAAAGTGACGTCACACGCAGTCACTTGACAGTTATCGGGACTCGATATTTATGCGAAATTTGAATAGGTATAAGTAAAATCATAACTACTTGGTAAATTTAAATAAAACAAAATTAGTGTATCTGTATAATATATATGTCGCAGTAAGATAGTTGAGGCCGTGTTATAGTTATAAACCTAGGTTTATAGCTATATGCCGGAATATAGCTATACGAAAGCGATTCATTGCTATCTTACTAAGAATATAGCTATAATACGAACTCGATCTAGTAATATAGCTATCTGACTAGAGTTATCTAGTAAAATGGTTACAGAAGTATACATTTTGTTTGATTTGATTTGGCTATTGAAGTAGGTATAAAAACGCTCGCTGTTCGACAGGAACAGTCAGGTGCCCTTAGGTTCCATTTGGTCAATATTCCTAAGTTAAATATGCACGCATATTATTATCTGGTTATACCAAATGGAACCTAAGTGCCCAGACTGTTCGTGTCGAACCCTAACCTAACCTAACTTTAGATTTTGGCAAGACTTGATATGTATCTGGTGTGATTTATTTGAAATTTGGTGTACTGTTACTTCGGAACGAGTTAAAAACGAGTAACCAGTTTGTGTTGTGTTTATAGCTATAAACCTATGGCTATAAGCCATAACACGGCTTCATCTATCTTACTGCGACAGCTGTATTAATAGATCGCGTTCGTATTATAGTAATATTCCTAGTAAGATAGCAATGAATCGCTTTCGTATAGCTATATTCCGGCATATAGCTATAAACCTAGAAACCTAGGTTTATAGCTATAACACGACTTCATCTATCTTACTGCGACATATATATACAGATACACTAATTTTGTTTTGTTTAAATTTACCAAGTAATTATGAGTTTACATATACCTATTCAAAGTTCGCATAAATATCGAGTCCTGCTAACAGTCAAGTGACTGCGTGTAACGTCACTTTCCATCGCTCCGCTTAGTCACAAGTTGCCAGCTGTAGTAGCACTAGTTTACTCGCGCAGTGTTTTGTTTTGTTTCATCGCTTCCAGTTGAAACGCAAGCACAGAATAGAGCGGGAACGGGCTGAACGAGTGTTGTAAGATGACGTCACGCGTATTGAATGCGAGTCGTCCCGCGCTCACTTTAAAATTCTATATCTTGGAAACTAATATTGACGTATCGAAATAATTTTTCACGAGTATGTTTTAGTTTCAACGGAGAATACAGATTATAGAAAGCTAATATTCAAAATAAGTGAACATTCAAACTCTCCATTATAATGCTGATCGTGACTAATATTTCAATGGATGGGTTTGAAAATTTAAAATTGCATTCCACTATCATATCAATTATACAAATCTATAAAAATTTTAAATAAAAAATGAAATGCTGAGGGCTGGTAAACGCTAAAGGAGTACAGACCGCTTTTGGCTATTTTTTGTTTTTAAATATTTTTAACTAGCTGATGCCCGCGACTTCATCCGCGTGAATTAAGTTCTTAAAATCCGTCGGGAACTCTTTAATTTTCCGGAATATAAAGTAGCCTATGTCACTCTTCAGGTCCTCAAATATACCCATGCAAAAATCACGTGGATCTGTAGCTCTGTTGCGGCGTGATTGATGGACTTGCATGGTATGTCTTTCAAATCATACCGTAACAGAGATCAAATCAACAAAACAACAAACACACACACTTTCGCATTTATAATATTAATTTGATATCCCGGATTTTATGGAAAGAAAAATTAATTAACACAGATTAATGTCGTTTATTCTATACTCGTAGGTATTTTGAATGAACTCAAGACTCACGATGGAAACGATGGATATACCTACGTAATTCTTTTTAAGGCCATGGAAAATATATCAGGGAAAATAAACTGACGTCCTCGTTGGTCTGGTTGGGTTGGTATCAGAGTTTGAATATTGGCAATGCTACACCACCTTACCTGGTAAATTACGTACAGCGCTGTCTAGTCATTGCGAAGGGCAGAAAGATATAGAGTGCCTACCTGACTACCTCTGTGTACCTTATTAGCTAGTCTCCACTGAGATTGGCTGTTGTGACCGAAATTCAGTCGAAAAGAATGTTTTTAACATAAAATATTATTTGAAAAATATATTGTGAAATATAACATGTTTTCTTTTTCTTTTACAACCAAAACATAAATTCCATTCATGATGAGTCTGATAAAGGTTTTAGTAAGCAGGATATGGCTCAGGGAAAAATCGATTTTTAAGCATATTGAGGGGGTAGCTAATAAACCAAATTATGGTAACTCTTTATTATATTTATGACTAGCTGCCCGGACAGACTTCGTTCTGTCAAAAGTTAAAAGTAAAAATTATTTTTTTTGTTTGTTTTACCTTTTTTTATTAAAAGCTTCCGTGGACCTTAAGGAACATACAAAAAAATAAATTAACCGAATTGGTCCATCCATTCTTGGGTTATGCGCTTACCAACATTCATTTTTATTTATATAGATTTTAAATAATTACACGTCAATTCATGATAACCAATTAGAAAGAAACAATTGCGGACTTTAATTTAATTTCAACATCGATTTACTACTTTTCTCTGCGGTCGTATTAATTAAACATGTTAAGAGAATTAAGTGCAAGCAAACACTGAGTAAAATACGAAATAGGTACGTTAGAGCCTGAGGCGACGACCACCCGTGCGAGTACTACGTTAAACATTGTAATTGATTAGTTTTTGCCACATGTTGCGTTTGCAGATTGAGAATTAATGCAATATTAAATGTAAGTCCTATATTATTATGTATTATAATAATTAAAATAAATATTAAAAATATTATATATATTTTTCATATTTTACTACAACAAATGGCTGTTTTAGATTTTATTTATTGCGACTGTTAAATTATAAATAAAATCTAAAACAGCCATTTGTTGTAGTAAAATATGAAAAACAATTGTACTTAATTTTACCAAAATAACAGAGGACAATGGAAGTTTCTGTATTTGCAGAGTCAACTTTGCAATTTTTTTCCATCGAGAAAAGTTTGCGTCATCGTTTTTAGGAAACAGCCATCAGGCCAGAAATACGATCAATTATAACTACTTCTTTTTTTTTTTCATAATATTATGACCCATAGATTTTAAATAAGACGATCTTCATTCGGCTTGTGATTCGGCTCACGAATGAAGATCGTGACTGAACACAGCGCCATAAGTTCAGAAAACAAAATATATGGAATATGAAATATGATCCACTGCTTACAAGATTCAGGTATCGGCGGATCTCGGTCTTCAAGCTATAAAAAAAAATAGGCACCTACTTAAAAACTTATAGGTTAATATTAATCGAGCATTATTATTTAAGAATTTTCAAGATTGCCTATTTACTAATCCCTACTTAATCTATACTTAAAAAAGACTTGTCCTGACTGACTGATTTATCAACGCACACCCTAAACCATTAAAATTAGAAATTGAAATTTGGACAGTACGTTCCTTTTATGACATAGGTGTGCAGTAAGAAAGGATTTTTCTGAAATTCCATCCCCAAGGGGGTTAAATAGGAGGTGAAAATTTTGCCCGTCATTTTTAAGTTGAGTCCACGAAACTCGGCTTTCAATTAAAAATTACGAAATCAGTATTTTACAGTTTTTGAAAGTTCCACCCCAAAAGGGGATAAAAAGGGGATGGAATTTTATATGAAAGTCCATGATTTTTTTAAGTTATCGTTTTGAAAATTCCACCCCAAAACTTAATTCCACGTGGATGAAGTTGCGGGGACAAAAGCTTGTTTTGGTTTGTTTTTAATCATGCAGAAACGAAGCAACGCGCAACGGTGGGATTTAATAATTTTTGCATGGATTTAGTTGGTGATCTGGAGATTGACATAGGTTTTAGCCTTTATTGTGAAAAAATTACAGGGATCCCGAGGGATAAAACTTAACTCCTCCAAAAATAAGGTGTCTATTCAAATAGCTAGGAAAATGAAAATGTATTTACCAGTAAGGGCTATAACTAGAAAGATGGTGGTATCTATAACTTAATTTGCTTTACTCTGACACTAAAATCGTTGGCTATGGTAACTCCGACGGACACCGGCTCTTACTACGAGTATCTTGTGACTATCACATTACCGATACGAAAAAATGTAATACACCAGTCATTTGGTGCTCAAAAAGGGGGGTTACCTGGAAAGTTTTCCGGGAGTTTTGAAAATTGGTGATTTTATGGATTTCTACGTGCTCTTTCCGAATTTTCATTTTGCCACCTCGTATCTTTGCCGCTCGCGCCGCCATATTGGAAAAATGGCGCCCAAAAACAGTTTTTTGACAATTACTTCTGTCAGACTCATTTTATGATGAAAATAGTCATATAATAAATTAAACTACAGAAAATTTCCTACAATGTACGCATAGACTTTTTTTTGTAAAATCAATAGTTTCAGCCTAAGAGAGCCGCAAAGTCCACTCCAACACGCGTTTTGGCCACATAACTCGTTTCCACACCACCATGAGGTAGAGTAAGTGGCGAGTTTTTTTTGTGGTATCCCCAGTAGGCCTAATCCACATGTAAAGCACTATTACAAAATTTAACGCATTCTCCTGCGAACTGTTTACAACAGGGTGGGCCAGGCCAGTCTGATTAACTGGTTTTAAGAGCATTAAATTTTAAATTATTTCCAGAAAAATAAGTTCATTCAAAATCTACAGAAAACTTTAAAATTCCATTAAAAATAAAAGAAGATGGACTGGGAACCGGGACTGTTCAGACCTTCGTTATTTTATAAAAGCTGAAAGTTTGTCTGCTTATGTCCCCGATAGAGATAAGAACGATCCCCGACTATGAAGTTTGGATCTTGGTGGCTTTGGGAGATATTAGGTAGTAAAGGTGAATAAATTCAGAGTATACTTTCGTCATAGTATAAATGCTGAGTTATATATATGGTACTTGGGAAGCTATCAAAAGATGTTTCCTCAGCAGTCAAACACTTCCGATGGTTCTTACGCCCTGTCAGACACTTTGAATATCTGCCGTAGGTTGGTAGGTATGCGAACTTTGATGAAACCATGGACTTTTATGGAATAAGAAGTAGTAGAAGTTAATACAGGCTATAATCTATCCCTCTTCCAAATTTCAGCCAAATCGGTTCATTAGTTGTGGCGTGAAGACGCAATACGTGAATTTCGGGTTTTCAAAATATTTCGGGAACCATGAATTTTCACGGAATAAAAAGTAGCCTAAAAGTAACCTAAAGTAAAGTCTATCTTCGTTTCAAATTTCAGCTAAATCAGTTCATTAGTTGTGGCGTGAAGAAGTACTACGTAAATTTCAGTTTTACAAAATCCTGCAAGAACCTGATGAACCTGAAGATTTTTATGAGATAAACAGTAGTATATTCATTAATCCAAGCTATAATCTATCTTTATTTCAAATTTCAGCCAGATCGGTTCATTAGTTGTCGCGTGAAGACGCAATACGTGAATTTCGGGTTTTCAAAATATTTCGGGAACCATGAATTTTCACAGAATAAAAAGTAGCCTAAAAGTAACCTAAAGTAAAGTCTATCTTCGTTTCAAATTTCAGCTAAATCAGTTCATTAGTTGTGGCGTGAAGAAGCACTACGTAAATTTCAGTTTTACAAAATCCTGCAAGAACCTGATGAACCTGAAGATTTTTATGAGATAAGCAGTAGTATATTCATTAATCCAAGCTATAATCTATCTTTACTTCAAATTTCAGCCAGATCGGTTCATTAGTTGTGGCGTGAAGACGTAATAGGTGAATTTCGGGTTTTCAAAATTCTGCAGGAACCATGGTTTTTTACGGAGGGAAAAGTCAACATTTTATGAAACTACTAGATGATGCCTGCGACTTAGTCTGCGTGGGTTAAAGGTATTAATTCTCGCGAGAACTTTATCTTTTCCGGGATAAAATGTAGTTTCGTTGTGACGTAAAAGAGTAACAAACATACATCTATCTTCACAAACATTCACATTTTGAACATAATCTTACGAGGACTTAATTATTTCGCAACTATAAGTCATAGTAGTGGTAAGTCGGGGTCAGCTCTCCCCAGAGACACATGACGTATGGCACTGTGTGGCACTAACTCACAAACGCCGGTGTGCGTCTGCCTTTACACATTTTTATCGCAATGTACCTACACTTAAGCCTTTTATAAGCACCGGTGCTAACAGAGGAGCGACAACAACGACAACAGCGTAAGTGATATTATTATACTTTCAAATTAAGATGTTCGGACATACGTATTTTGTTTGTTTGTTTGTCCTTCAATCACGTATCAACAGAGCAACGAATCAACGTGATATTTGCATGGGTATAGTTGAGAACCTGGAGAGTGACATAGGCTACTTTTATCCAGGAAAATTAAAGAGTTACTCATCTGGTGATTTGCTGACTCATATATATATATATATATATATAGGATATATATATAATAAAACAAGTAGATTTTACTAATATTTCTATTCTTTAATTTATTGTTTATTCATTCTTTTTAAGTAAGTGTTCCTTTTAGTATTATTATTAATAATGTAGTTAAGAATTAATAAATTGCAAGAGAATCTACTAACGTCTACTTAAACTTAGCGTTGATTCAAGAACTGTGTTTACATTGGTCAAGACGTGGTGTATTAAAATAGTCAAACATAGGGGTGACAAAAATAAATAGATCACAACAATATATTATTATGGTGTTGTTACAGTAATTTGAAGGTTTGGTCAGACAGTGGACGGAGCGGAACTATGGCGCGACAGCGAGAGCAGTTGTTGATGTCACACTCGGCGCACGGCTAGCGGCCACGTCGCAACGCGCAACGCGCCTGACGGAATCATTATAAGGGCCAATTTAGACTGTGCCTCGTTCATCGTTCATTTTTGGGAAATGAACCGTCTTAATTTGCCCTAACAGGAGCGCGGTGATATAGTGCGCGGACGCGACGTGAAAAAATGTCCTTTACGAGTATTAGTTCTAGTAATCAAACAGACAGTAAAACAGGTGCACGTCACACCTGACGGGATGCCAGCCTTGTATACGTATTTGATAACAAAAATGGACAATGAAGTACTAGAAACGCTAATTGAAATTGTTCGAGGCCACGTTTTTTGTATTACTTGGGCCACCAACAATACAAAAATGCTATGCAAAATAAGCAATACCGCTTCCACATCAATCAATAAAAAGCCTCAATAGCCCAACGGTTAAAGGGGCAGACTGAAAACTGAAAGGTCGCAGGTTCGAATCCCACCCGTTGCACTATTGTCGTATCCACTCCTAACACAAGCTTTCCGCTTATTTGGAGGGGAGAGGAGGATATGAGTAAACTTCAACTTAGTTGATATTCTTTAAAAAATAAAATAAAAATAATAATTACTCTTGACGTATAGTTTCAAAATGCTCGAGAAATTATGCTGAGTGCGGCTGGACAACCGTAGCTGACGCGACGCTGTTGCATCCGTCACGCTAGAAATGTAACATCCACATTCCACACCACGCTACCACGTCCCGTCAGCGTCTCGTTGCCGTCTCGCCCCGTCCGCTATCTGACCAATGCTTAAAGCTCGATATAATGTGTTTCAACTGAAGCAGAAATTTTCTCATTATTATAACTAACCTTGGTTCTAAGAGACAAAACCTGATAATCCATTTCTCAGTACTTTCTTGCAAAATGTAAAAAGGTGCGCTTAATACCTAAACTAGAATTGCTGCTTCAGCTTTATTGCATCTTGTTTTTGTACTAATATGAGTACCTATAAATTTAAGTTTAGCCATAAATATTGCTACTAAACAGTAGTATGTTGGCCCCATAATATCGTTGTTGCCATTTATGTAAATAAAGAATAATAAATATTGACAACGGTATTTTCGCACGACAAAATCACAATAATTTGGGCCATACCGCATAGCATTTTATCAATTAAATTGGTATAAACCAATGCATTTAACAAAGATATAATCTGTGCCAATTCACAGAGTTCATAGAAAGTTTGCGAATAGAATCATCCGATTTTTGCGATGCGATGCAGACCTTCTAGTAAATAGGAATGTGCGCAAATCTTTGTGTCCAGAAAAGTAGCTTTTCAATACTGATTAATAATATTTGAAAGTTAATTCCTTATATAAAGCTGTGGACGTCTATCGGTTGATAAAGAACAAGAAGAATGTTCAGAAAAAATATTGAGATCTACGGGAAAAGAGTCTGCTTAACAAAAGCAGACTTTTTTTAACAAGAACTTTTCTGGTTACTTATTATTAATTTTACATTTAAAATAAATAGATCATGTTAATTAACGCTAAAGCGCGATATAGGAAGAATAAATATAATAATCATTTTACTTTAGAATGTTTTATCATTTATTTATTTCGTGACAACTTTTTGTAAGAATGGCCAAAGACTATTTCAAGTAAAATAAAATCTATTGCTATCAACAAAACTTTGGTCTTATATTCATAATAATATTTTCAACACATTTGCTCGTAAAAAGAATAGTACATCGCTATCAATACTGTAAATACATAGACTGCTCAAATCATAATCCCTCCTTTTGGCTTTGCTGTAGCCAGGTAAAAAGACTTTACGGCATAAGTGCAACTAAAATATTACTGCAAAGCTGGTCCAATAAATGGGGGTAAAAGTCGAACTAAAGCTAACTAAAAAGATTCAAGTAAGCAAGAGGCGCAGAGCCGTGCCTCTTTTTATTTTATATAAATAAGGATTACTTTTACTATGTATTAATTTATGAGTTCAATCAGTAGTTAGTATAGCTGACTAACAGATTAGCAACTATGAGGCTGCCATTTTTATAAATTGATCGGGCTTGAGCCCGTGACTATAATTATATTATACTAGCTGATACCCGCGAATTCGTCTGCGTGAATTTAGTTTTTAAAATGCCTCGGTAACTCTTTGATTTTTTGGGATAAAAAGTAGCCTGTCACTCTCCAGGTCCTCAACTATAGCACCAAGTCCTGCAAAAAATCACGTCGATCCGTAGCTCTGTTGGGGCGTGATTGAAGGACAAACCAACACACTTTCGCATTTATAATATTTCACATATAAAGTGCAAGTACATATAGTCGACGTGTTTTTTAACACAGGTAAAGTTGAGGACCTGGAAAATAACACAGGCTACTTTTTGTCCCGGGAACATACATTTAAACGCCCGCGCCACTACAAAGTTTATAATTTATTGTTGATTTTTTAAAAACAGCTCAACTGATTTCGATAAAATTTAAATGGGACCACCTGGGAAGTATACACTTTGAAACAAAAAAAAGAATTTTCCAAATCGGTTCAGGCATCTTCGTAATCGGTGAACATACATAAAAAAGATTCTGTTGAATTGAGAACCTCCTCCTTTTTGAAGTCGGTTAAAATAATAATAAAAATTAGTTTAAATCTGACGAAGTTATTGAGTAAAACAGTCAAAATAGTTCAACCCCTATCTCAGAGAACATACATCCATCCATCCATCCATCCGTATACTACATCTATCCATAAATCCATCATCACAAACTCACATTAATTATATTAGTAGGATAGGATATAGTTAATGTAGTTATAGTTAGTAGGAGGAGGATATAAACATACATAAATACAAACATACATACATGCATGCATACATACATACTTACATACAGGCATGCATGCATGCATGCATACATACATACACACATACATACATACATAGATACATACATACATACAAACATACATGTATGCATGCATATTGGCGAATAATTTAAGGATAAATATGTGAAAAGTAGCATACCAATATCCCGCGGGAACTGTTTGTTTTCCCGGGATTAAAAGTAGCCTTTGTCACTTTTCAAGTCCTCAACTATGACTATCCAATAAACCACGTTAATCTGTTACTCCGTTGGCGCATAATTGAAGGATAATTATGTGAAAAGTAGAATACTAATATCCCGCAGGAACCGTTTGTTTTCCCGGGATAAAAAGTAGCCTTTGTTGCTATTCCAGACTATAATCTATGTCTGTGCCAAATTTCATTTCATTCATTGTCGCGTTAAAGAGTAACAAACATCCATCCATCCATCCATCCATCCATCCAAACATACATCCATCCTCACAAACTTTCGCATTTATAATATTAATAGGAATAGGATGAAACTGTAGAAGAACTAGGAAATACTAAAACTGTGCTAAGCTAAGCTATCGTACGGGCTTTACTGGCGTTCATTATATTATATTTTATTTTTTACAATTTTTACTTTCAAATGTGTTGAAAAACATTTGGCAATATAATTAAGAACCCTCACATAATTATTATTAAAAGCAATTTACCACATTTAGATTCAATCAGATTTTTTTGAGTGAAAATGCTTCTGTCGAGTTTAATCTATTGTATTGTATTGTTTTGTTGTTTCAGATTAGTGAAATCTACATTAGATGTACATAATATAATGGTTATATTTAGTTACAATACAAAATAAGTTTCTTATGCAAATAAATTATAAAACAATATTGAATTACAATGAAATGAAAATTGTTTCGTATTATTTGAAATATAGGTATTTGTTGACAGTCATAACGATAAAAAAACAAAAGAAAAAACAAAATTATTAGTATTCTAGACTAGATTCAGTGGAATAAAGCTTTCAAAACCTACATGATATTAATTGTTAAAACTCAATAAATTCCTATGAGCAAATATAAGATTTACAATAATTAATTTAATAATAATTACCAAATTCTAGATTGCACATTTCTTAACTTAATTATTACAATATATTTACAAAATTTTATTTAAATCATTAAGTACAAATTACTAATCCGCAAAATTTTCATTTTTAACATAAGCTTTTTATTAAAAGGTCTTTAGTGCGGGAAAGGTAATATGAAATTAATTAAGTAAACTTAAAAATGACTTTAAAAATAATATAATATTTTAGTGAATAATATAAATTACATAGACCCAAACATTAGACCCATAGGTACTATTGAAAATATTAATTATTTTAAAATTCACCCGCGTTGTACTAATTCCTTTCAATTATAGTAACTATGGTTTACTAAAATCTAAATATAAATCGTAATGACTTTTTACAATGATTTTTTATAGACTATTTTGGCTAAATGTCACTAATAAAACTCTTAATCTAAACTTGTGCCATCGTTGTGAAATTTGAGAGGCGTGTGTATGTATAAACAACAATAAGAAATTAGATAATAATTAAATTAAACAAATGGTTTAATATACATCTCAACTAAAACTTAATTACTATCTACACTTTATTTATAAAAAGGGCACTCTTATAATTACTTTGTACAAGTTTTTATAATAAGTACAATACAGGAACAAAATTCTTAACGAAATAATACTAAATACGAACCTTAGCTAAATACTGTAACATGATTAGATGAGCAAAATACTTTTTTCCATCTTTACAAAATATACTTGTTTCATACTCGCAGCGTACCTCACCTAATCTAGATACAGTCTAAGGTATAGTCATAAAATATTTATCGTATGTTTTTCGATGTATGGTACTTCGACAGGACATCTTATCCAATGTGTCCGAACCGTATCCGCAACACAGCGATCAAGTTACTAATATTAAACACAGAATATTGATAATTTGCAAGGCACATTTTCTTAAAAATCCTGATTTTCAATTTTCATGTACAATTCTATGATCGAAAAACATCAAAACTCGGCGCGTTGGAAATTAACATTGTACGAAACTCGTATATTAATATAAATGATAAATTAAATAAAATCAAGTATTTACCTACCCTGTCATTGTAAAATATAATATAAAGGTAACTTTAATTGATTTCATAAAAATTAGAACACCAGTTACTACATTTCGATCGAACCGACAATGTAAAATCAAAATAATACAGATGGATTTGCGTTTCAAATGAGATCTTATTATTGCTCATACAAAGTCATCTTTGGCGGTGGAGCGCCGACGTCGCTGATGTGGCCCTTTGACCGGTCATGAGCAGACGGGTGCGGCTGGCGGCCTAGTACCCGTACCCAGTTCCTGGGTAGAGCAGAGCCGCGCCGCCCCCCGCCGGTCAGTGTTGCGCCGCAAACTTCATGCGTTTTTGTTTCTGTCTCTGGTTGCAAAACCAAACTCGAACGACGTTCTTTTTTAGGTCCAACTTTTCCGCGATTGCTGCTATTTTTTCGCCAGACGGTCGCGGCTGAACTGCAAAATAGGCTTCGAGACTTCTTTTTTCCGGCGCCGCTATAGATGTTCTCTTTCGTTTCTTTTCGCCTGCTGGCAATACACTCGGTGCATCTGGATCTCGTCTTTTGTTTTTTGCTTGTGCTTCCGCTTCTTCTAGCCAAGCTTGTAAAATAGGTTTTAATGCTATCATATTATTATGACTCAGCGTTAAGCTTTCAAACCTGCAGATTGTACTTTGCGAGAGCGCTCCGACTCCCGGTAATTTCAAATTCGCCAGCGCCTTACCAACATCCGCCTGAGTCACACCTAGTTTTATCCGTCGTTGTTTAAATCGCTCAGCAAAAGCTTCTAATTCCCGGGGGTCCGTGTCTGTGTCGGGATGCAGTGCAGCAGAGGGGTGGCCCAGGTGGGCCGGCGGCGCATGAGCCAGCCCGCCGGCGTGGTGGTGGTGGTTCATGACGTGGTTCATGGCGCCGTAGCCGTGGAGCTGGTGGTGAGGTGGTGCCGCTTCGCCCATCGGCGCCAAGGTCGTCATGGACGACGAAGTGAGGGGATCGAGCATGTCGAGTCCTTCCATGCCGTGGTGGCCCATCTGCGGGAAAAATGGCTTTTGTAATTCATTTTTATCATACTGTCAAATTCACTCGTATTAAGAGGATTACTATAGATATAGGGTGACGTGATCTTTATTGTCGTTCGCCGAATTAACTTCTGTATTCATGTTAAATCAGACGTTTTATTGTAAACAAGGAGGGGGTGGCTACAATAGCCGAACTCGGGGACGATATGGAAATAAACAATCATCTTTGTTCAGATTTGCACTCATTCTTTATGAGTGCAAACACTTGTTTTTTCATAGGAGGGTGAGTCTGTTGTGACGTTGATTGGTTGCGAGTGTTTTACCAATATGCTTACGTTGTTGACCGGCTTTGTAGCGAAAATGAATGTTTGCAGTGCTTAGAAAATATGCCCATATGTAGGCATTATAATTTTTAACATTAAATTCGAGTTCTGATTTTACTGTACGCTATGATTGAATAAAATATTAAAATATAAAAATACCATTGAATTAAAAAAAAATATTTAAAGATAAGTTAGTCATAGAATTGTGTTATTTAAAACGTTAGATGAAAAACGAAATAAAGTAAAAACTTTAAAAAACTATAATAACATGAGTTTAGAAAGAAATTAGAACACAATTGAGCATCTCCACAGGGCAATATATCTTAGTGTAGAAGCAGGCCGTAAGTCTTTTTCCATGGCGCTTCCAAGGGGCGGTAGGTGCAGTGGGTCCCAGTATTACTTCCCCCGGGGCCAGTAGATCACAATTATCTGGCACTAGCCCGCGTGTAGCACGTAATGTTACATGCTACACGGTTTACTGTGCCCTTCTTGGGAACTTGTCGCCGGTTCCTTTATAATAAAGATTCTACGGCAAAATAAAGCTTAAAAATCACCGTAGGCTTCAGAGATGTAATATCTCTGGAGTAGTAGAAGAATACCTTGTAAATAAAAAGTAATTAATATAAATTCTTTTTAAAAACCGACTTCAAACGCCCGCACCACTACAAAGTACATAATTTATTGTTGATATTTAAAAACCCCTCAACCGATTTCGATAAAATTCAGGCGTCTTCGAGTAATCAGTTATATAAAAAAAAGATTCCGACTAATTGACAATCTCCTCCTTTTTTGAAGTCGGTTAAAAATGAAAAATCATATATATATATATAGGTATCATCCACCACCATAATTTAAAAAAACAGGCGACTGACGACTTTAAAATCATAGAAATATGCATAGTAAATTATGTATTATCCTGCCTGTACAAGTATTAAAGATATTTTCACAATCTTCTCAGATTTAATAATCTTTGACCTGCGTTTGAAACAATGATGCTGCATTCAATAAAATATTTAAAATAGCGAAGACCAATTTTAATAAATTTTCGCTAACCCAATTTTCTGCAAAAATGCAATCCACGTGATTTTGCAGTGCTTTTTCTACTTTTTCCATATGTCTGATTTGATCAAGAGATAAGAGAAATACCCCATGTTGGTGTAGCTCTCTCTATGCATGGCCGGGAATGTCCCAGGGCCTTCTCATAAACTGTTTTTATGATAATTTTATATTCAATAAATATTTCTTTTTCCCTCTAGTGTGATCATTGTACTTAACTATAGTTTGTCTATACTTCTATACTAATATTATAAAGAGGAAAGTTTTTTGTTTGTTTGTTTATTTGTACCTACTGTATAGGCTCTGTAACTACTGGACCGATTTTAACCATTTTTTCACCAATAGAAAGCTAAGTTATCAGAAAGTAACATAGGCTGTAATTTATTGTCAAAAAATTAGAGATCCTTAAGAAAATTGCAATAATGTAACCCAAAGTAGGAAAATTTTGCCTATAAAATGCATTATTTGGCGTGTACTGAGAAAACTATTGATGATACATAAAAATGATGTACTACATTATTAAAGTACTTATTATTCTCTACAAAAAATCCCTAGTAAATAGTAGCTTTTGTATTCTAAAATTTAATTAGATCGCCTTTATTATCGTGGTATTTATTCTTCCTTACTAATACGTCATACTAATATTATAAATGCGAAATTGGTGTCTTTGTTTGTTGGTTTGTCCTTCAATCACGCCGCAACAGAGCTACGGATCGACGTGATTTTTTGCATGGGTATAGTTGAGGACCTGGAGAGTGACATAGGCCGGGAACTCTATGATTTTATCCCGGAAAAACAAAGAGTTCTCGAGGGATTTGAAAAACTACATCCACGCGGATGAAGTCGCGGGCATCAGCTAGGTTATTATAATTGTATACCAATTTTACAAAATTATACGTCAAGCTACTACTATCCAATCCCCTATACCGGTTAGAAGTCTGAACGATTAGGTCTGGTGTAGAACACAATAATTATAATAATAGAATATAGGTACAATAATTTAATAGAATATAGGTACAATAGATATTGAGAGCAGTGATAGCAGGTTAGGGCTGCGGGGAACACCTCTGACTTTAAACATTACAAAAATTCAAAATTATTTGTTTCACGTAGGACAACCTGTGGTTCTGATGACACGTCATGACTCTACCACGGGTTCGTAAAGCGAATTTCGCTGAGTAGAGCCGGCAAGAAACTCAGCAATTGCTCTTTTTAAAATAATCATTTTACAATATTATTATATAGCTATTTACATTGTAATAAGTTTTTTATACTATCTTTTGGGCAGCTGGATGCCAAGCCGATTTACCCTATGCTACTTGTTAGAATAGAATAGAATATTTCCACAATGAATGAAGGGAAGTTCCAAAAATGCGTACTACAATTCATCATGTTAAGACGGGCAGACAGAAAGCAGCCCCATTCCCACCGGCTTTTCGGACGTTCTACGAAGGAAAACATCGTGGGGCAACCTGCACGTTGAAGGATACTTGGGAGTTCTCCAAAATGTTCTCAAATGTATGTGAAGACTGCCAATTTTCTTTGGGCAAGCGTAGTAGACTATAACCCTTCTCTGAGAGGTTATCTGTGCTTAAAATATATACTTATTGTGTTCTGAAAACATAACAAAAGATACAGCCAACTATGGTAAAGGCCAATGTAAATAAAGCTGAGTTTTAGTTGTTGACAGAGTTAGTTGATGTTGCGCCGACGATTAGGTATAATCAAATTATTGAAACCAAAGGCTCTGACTAACCTACTGAATATAATATTTTGATATTAAAAAGATAAAATAAAATTAAAACCTGATAATATATCTCCTAATTATGAAAAAAAATATTTGATGACATAAATACCATATAAACAGTAGTTATATGAATAGTAAAACAGACATGTTTTAATTTTTATCGATATTTTATGGACTCGCCACTAGATAATATTCGTACAATGCAATTGCAAGTGGATATTAAATAAATTATACCCCGTTAATAGTGATTTGTATCGCACCATTATGATTTGAACAAGTGGCCGAAGTTACAGAGGGTGTGCTCTGAGGACTTGAAAAAGGCGATTTCCTCTATGCATTTATTACTGTTTAAGTTTATATTAGACACAAATTATAATATTATTATTGCCTTTGTGTCAGATTTTATAAATAAAATTCTAATAACCCAATAAGAAGATTTTTATTAAATATTTTTTAATTTCTTTATTAATTGCATGCCCATAGTTACAATTATTCCTTAAAATATATTTTAAGTCGATAAAAGGTAAGGCAGGCTATGGATACCTAGTTTAGGTGTAGCAACAACAGTGTATTAAAGTATGGAGACCGATTTTACTTGTGTTTGTCCGTATCATTAAAAACAATAATAGTGTAGTAACACTTTTCAATTAGACAATTTTTAGGGTTCCGTACCCAAAGGGTGCCAACGGGACCCTATTACTAAGCCTACGCTGTCCGTCCGTCTGTCAGCGGCCTGTATCTCGTAAACCGTAATAGATAGACAGATGAAATTTTCACATATTTTGTATTTCTATTGCTGCAAATAATAAAAATTAAATTAAATTAAAAAAATTAAATTCAAATATTTCCATGGGTACATGTAAATATTTTAATTTAATTTTTTTAACGGAACCCTAAAAGAGCGAGGCCCGACTGGCACTTGGCTGATTTTTTAATCATACTAATATTTAAACAGTATCTTTGTGCAGAAATTCATATATTGTTTTTATCTAGACATATAATAAAAACATGCCACGATGGCGGAGAAGTGCGAATTCATTGATGGAGCCAGTTGCCCATTCCGCCAAAACAAAGTCAGCAGAAGTGTTTACAATGGTGAACAAGAATCTTGATGGAATAGCTGTCGCTGCTGTAAAGAGTGAGGCTAGTCAGGTTTTCAACTCTACTTCAAATGTCATTGGAAAAACACTGAAGTTGCACAGTTCGGAATCAGCTGCTAGTGTTATGAAGAAAACAAAAAATTTCAACACCTGTATATGTCAAGTGAGCATAGTTTTGATTCCAGAACCTGATGATGAAGAGGATACTGAAGTTATTCTGTCTTCAGGGCAGATCACACTGCTATCCACGTATAAAAATAACTGGAAGCTCTCCAATGCGTGGACGCCACATACATATAGTGCCCGCATACAGTCCAGAGTTCGAGGCCTGGCGCTCGAGTCTAGATTTAAAAAAAAGGGGGATTACAGCATTAACCTAATGAACCGAAAGGTGGCGGTTCTATCCTTTCCACCAACAAAAGCATTCCCAAAGAGGGTTGACGTCAGGCAGGCGGCCGGTCGTAAAATGTCAAGCCGAACCATTTACAACATGGCTTACAAGACATGTTGTCCCAACCTCACTTAGCGTGGGACAAGAAGAGGAAGATGATGATGACTATCATCCTTACTTATATTAATATAAATGCGAAAGTGTGTTTGTTGGATTGTTGGTTTGTTGTTTTGTCCTTCAATCACGCCGCAACAGGGCTACGGATTGGAGTAACATAGGCTACTTTTTATCCCGGAAAATCAAAGAGTTCCCGAGGGATTTTAAAAACTATAGCCACGCGGACGAAGTCGTGGGCATCAGCTAGTGTGTTAATAAAGTATTGTTTCTTTTTCAATTTTTCTTATTCTAGTCAGGTTATTAGATTATTATAAATTTTATTGTAATTATGTAGGGGCTCGAGCTGTGCAGTACTAATTTTGAGAGTGGGAGAATCAGTTTGTTAATTACATAATATTTACCTTCCTTTATATTATAAGAAGGTAGATTAAATTAGGTTTTGTACTGTTCAACTCATGCATACATAATTTTAATTTTTTAGATTATGGGCTATTTGTGAATTCTGTGGTTTTTGTGATAAAACCTTTCTTATACAACCTATCCTTACTCTGTGCTTATACTGTATAGTCATTAACAACTAGTTGAAATTGTAGGCAATGATTGGCCCTCGTAGAAGAATTAAAAATGGGGCTCAAGGGGCTGTAATCTTTATTTTCCAAATAAAACAGATAGGTACAGCAGGTACCTACTTCCGGCTTGAGATACTAATAATAATTATTATTAGTATCTCAAGCCGGAAGTATTATTGCCTGTAGGGCTAACATGCGCACCACGAGAAAATTGTGTCTACTCATTTACTCGTGAATCTATAATAGAAAATGGCAAAATTTTTTCGTGGCGCGCATGATAGCTCTCCTGGTGAGCGGAGATCCAAAACTTCTGGGAGGCTAAGCCACAAGTTATGAATGCTTAAGTTATGAAAAAGTAATGGAGAAAAAGTGATGTTGGATTTTAATGAAAATTAAAAGAAACAGCAGAAATGAACACAACTTACTTTTTAAAGTTAAACCGCGTATTCTATGGCCCTACGCACATTATTTGGTACCCTCTATTTTACACATACGACCGGAGTGCAATACGTATGCGGGTGTCTTTGATGGGACAACTTGCATGCATTATGATTGCTATGATGTGTTCCGACTTGTAATTAGGGTTGTTATACATGCATTTTCGATATAACTGGCATAAGTACCTAATATTACGAAACACTTGCTTTTTTCCCAAAATTATAAATCTAGCATGAAAAATCTTTTAAAGCTTATTTACATAAACAGTTATATTCGCAAAGCAATGAGGATATATAGAATTTTTATGGGCGATGGAGAGGGCTCAATATCTCTAATGGATAAAATCAGAATAGAGAAGATTCGTAGGAGACGCTGACGTTAGAATTCCAAGATGCTTGAGTGGGGACCTTGCATCGAAAAACTTAACATTAGAAAACCCCCCACAAGCTAGACGGACGATCTAAAGGAATTCTTTGGCAGACGCGGGGTACAAGAGGCACAAGATCATGTTCTGTAGTAATCCATACAAGAGGCGTATATCCAGCAATGGAGGTCAATCGTCTGAACCGACGACTGTTTAACTTTAAAGTATTGTGTAAGTTTTAAAGCAACTTTTGAGCGCACGGTCCCGTCCCCAGCGGGCACGGTGACAATTGCTCACTAGCAGTAAAAACGCTCATATGTCCTGTATTCCCTCGTGTAAACTCGTTTTTTTATATTTCCCCCTTTCTTGTAGTTTACAGTTGGTATTTTATTTTAGTTGTGTTTGTTTGTTTACTCACAACGTTGCTACAGGGACAAATAAGGTCACAACGAATGTAATGCACTTTGAAGTAAGCCTCATATTATGGTAGGGTACATAAATACTTATGCCTATACGTTGATAAGCAAGCAGTGATAGCCTAGTGGTTAGGACTGTGGTCTCCTATTCGGGGGGGTTGCAGGTTCGATCCCGGATCGCACCTCTGATTTTTCGGAGTCATGTGCGTTTAAGCAATTAAATATCACTTGCTTCAACGGTGAAAGAAAACATCGTGAGGAAACCTGCACACCTGAGAGTTCTTCATAATGTTCTTGAAGTTGTGTGAAGTCCGCCAATTTGCATTGGGCCAGTGTGGTGGACTATGGCCTATAACCCTTCTCTGAGAGGAGACCTGCACTCAGTAGTGAGCCGTTGATGGGTAGCTAATGATGATGATGATGATGATACTTTGATAAAAATATTTGGTAAAATTATTACTTCATCTTAGGTATATCACACCGTTTTGAATTATAACTTGTCAAAATCGAGTACGATATTTTATATCGAATACAATGCTAATAATACATAATCAATATCCACGGTGACAGTTATACATTTTCGCATTGAAAAAAATTTTTTTTTAATTTTTTGGCTATTTAAATTAAAATAAACTAAGCTTAATTTAATCGTGTAATTGTGTTAACTACTATTCGCAGAGTTTTTGATACCGCATGAATCCGCGGGAATTTTAGTGTTATCTCAAAATGTAAAAACGAAACCCTGTTAGTTTTTTGTGCGACTGTATATTATTAAGTACTAGCTGATGCCCGCGACTTCGTCCGCGTGGATTTTGTTTTTAAAATCCCTCGGGAACTTTTCGATTTTCCGGGATAAAAAGTAGCCTATGTCACTTTCCAGGTCCTCAAATATACCCATGCAAAAAATCCCGTCGATCCGTAGCCCTGTTGTGGCGTGATCGAAGGACAAACCAACAAACAAACAGACTTTCGCATTTATAATATTAGTAAGGATTATTTAGAAATCAAGACCTCTATATAGAAACTCAGTTCTAAAATGTTTCAGCTCAGATTACAATCCTATTTGTGGACCCAAACGATAACGTTTGGGATCCGCGGGCTATAAAATACACATTACGTGGCCTTACTTGTAGTTTATAGGAGGAATTGAGCCAAATTGGAAGAGAACAGCATGTGTTTGGAGAATTTCATGTAGTAAGTAGTATTGTTCTAAAACCAAATGAATTTATTTCGAAAATAATTTTTTTTAACCGAAACCGTTATATCAGAAAACAAACACAGAGCCCATTCTTTATGAATGAGCTCTGTTAGTTTTACAGCGTTATTTTTGATCAATAGAAAAGCCGAAAAATGTATAAAATATGGAAATTCAAAGATTCAGAACCTTTGTATTATTTTTTTTAATTGAAAAAAAATTAAGTGGCACTCGGGGACTGCCGCGGTAAAGCTATTGCATAGCATTTTTTACCAACTTATGCAATTATAATATTTATGCAATATTTTTTCGCACAAAGCGCACTGTCACTACTTCGCGAGTGAGATTCGAACCTGGGACATCATACACCATACGGTAAAGAAAGCGGCCGCTCGCCCACTGCGATAAACAGAGCTACTTGTGAACCTCTAAAATGTTGAACGCTTACTGAACGACGGTGTTAGGTTTATTTTCGTTACGGAATTTCTTGATTCGGTCGCCGCGCTCAAACAGTTTGTCCTAGTTCAAAGCCCGCGATAAAATCTATGCAATAGCTTAACATTTTAAAAGTGAGAAGCTTTCAAATTTTCAACAATTTTTTTTGATTGAATGTGGCATGATTAAAAATTTTTATAACAGATTACGAACAAACGAATAATATTTTCTATTAAGCGAAGAATTTCGCATAAATGACATATTTGGAGCTTATATGATACTAAAAAATATTTAAAAATACTTTGAAATCAAAGAGATATTTTAAAAGAATGATAAGGTAAACGGACACGTAATAGAAAATATAATTTATTTATAACTGAAAAACTTTAATCATCTATTAAACTAAAAACGTATGATTATTGTCAGTGAGTGTCTGGTGATATAATGAGTTTCAATATTTACTTAGATTTTAATTGTTATTATAATAATTTTATTTACATTGAATGAACATACTTTAGACTCACTCACTTGTTTCGGCTTTGTTTAAAACAATTATATTTTAAAGAGTAAGCACTAAAAGTAAATTATGCTCCTGCAGTCATGTAGATACGCCTTATTAGATCCGTGACATATGAGGGTTGTGTATGAAATCCAGGGGTAGGATCACAATCGACATTACATTGAACAGTGCATAAAATTACCTCATTTTTATAGCGGAGCGAGTATATTTCTTACACATTACAGCCTCTATACTACCCCACGCCAATGTTCTCCCCAAGGACCCAACCCTCTTTCGGCTCGACTCCTGACATAGGAAGACTAAAAGATTTTCCAAGGTGTATGGGGCACCGAGAAATGCATTTACTTTTATTATTATTATTTATGCCAAAGTGAAGGCGCGGAGTGTACCAATTTGCCAACAATTTTATGAGTGCGTTTTAGTTTTATCGTTTCTGAATTCGAATCAAATGATTTCTGTAGGTCTGGTTCCCTCCCTGGTTTACATCGCCAAATAGTATATTACACATCTAGGGCAGTAAAATAAGAAATGTCTCAGATCACATGTAATTGTTGTCCGAGGCGAAGCCGAGGTCAATAAACATGTGATCTGAGGCTTTCTTATTTACTGCCCGTGGTGTGTATACTATTTTTCTCCTCGGCGGAGGCGGAAAGCGACATTTTCGTTTAGCGCAGCGGGAGTAAAATTGACGCTTTCCGCCCGGAGGTGAGAAAATAATATGTTCAATTCACTAGAAAGTAGGTATTATATCATATATAGCATATCTATAATTTTGGATTATAGATATGCTATTATAGTGATTAATTAGAATAGAATAGAAATGTTTTTTATTCAAATAAACTTTTTTACAAGTGCTTTCGAATCGTCGATGAGTCTACCACTGGTTCGGAATGCCGTTCCTGCCGAGAAGAACCAGCAAGAAACTCGGCAGTTGCTCTTTTCAAAATAAGTTTACATTCAATAGAATAGTTAAACAGTTCAATTACCACCTGCTGTCTCATGAATCGCTGGAAAGAATTATGTCCACGCTTTTTTATCATCTAAATAGTCTTCAATTGCATAATATGCTTTTTTCATGAGATTAGTTTTTACTGATTTTATATTATATTATGCATATTATAAAATATTATCATATATATTATTATATTTTAAATTCTCGATAAAGTAATATTTATACTTAAATTAGAAATGCACTGTTATTGATTCTACCTACTTTTAAGACTCAATAACACAACGTTTCAAGGCATGCACTAGAAAGGTCTCTGGTTCAAACACCAGCCGTTGCATATAATTGACGTACCTGCTCCTATGACAAGATTTACACTTAGTTGGAGGGAAAAGGGAAATATTACCCAAGTTTAGCATGCTAGGTAGGCGTAAAGACACAAAAATTAAACAAGTGTAAATAAAAAAAAAGATTTTCATAAAACAAGCATTTAGTAGCTGGCTACATCATGAGGCCCTGGATATCATCTAGGACCAGCGTATCTGTCAAGACAAATCAAACGTGCCCAAACTCGATGGGGTTACGTAACAGAACTTTTGAACTCGAGTTTTTTTGCGTACAATACTGTTTTTAACCTTGAGCTGAGTGATAGCGTGATGTGTGATAAAAGTGTTTTTTGGGGGGTGCGGAGTTCGATCCCAGGCACGCATATCTGACTTTTCGGATTTAAGCAATTGAATATCACTTCCATCGACGTTGAATGAGGTGAAACTTCGCGAGGAAACCTGTGTGTTTGAGAGTCATCCATAATTGTGTGAAGTCTGCCTATCCGCACAGTCAGCGTGGAGGACTATGGCCTAAACCAGGGATTCCCAAAGTGGTCGATATCGACCCCTTGGGGTCAAAATCAGTTTTCCAGGGGTCTACATAAACGATAACTGATTTTGGGGATCGACGAGGTCTAAAAATCGACCCACAGTAGTGTTACGTGTACCGTTTGTATTATTAATAATAAATTATTAATTACACTCGATATTTACTGAATTATATGTATATTTATTTAATTTTGATAAGAAAATATCAAGTTTACTCACTAGTAAGTAGGTATTATTTTGAATCAATAGGAAAAAAAACTAGAGGTAGGATTTTTAAAGTTATTTGGCAATGGGGGTCTGAGGTATCAGTTAATTCTGGAAAAGGGGTCTTTTACCGAAAATAGTTTGGGAATCCCTGGCCTAAGCCTTCCTCATTCGAGAATAGACCTGTGCCCAGTGGTCCGCCCGCGATCGATCTTTATTTTTTTTCGATTACAAGATAGTCCTTGACTGCGATGTTACCTGATGGTAATTGACGATGGTAGCGAGCTAACTTGTAAGGGGTATGGCAGTGAACATTCAACCCATAACACTAATCGGTTTCTACACGCCATCTTGTCGGAACGCTAAATCGCTTGGCGGCACGTTTTTGACGGTAGGGTGGTAACTAGCAACGGCCAAAGCCTCCCACCAGACCAGACCAGAGACAAGTCAGAAATTATAAAATCCCAAATTGACCCCGCCGGGAATCGAACCCGAGACCTCCCAGTTGTAAGACCACAGCGCTCACCACTGCGCCAGGGAGGTTTAGATGAATGAACAGCGACTCTACGAACAGATTAGCTAACACGAAGAACCCGATAGTACCTGATGCGGCCTGGTGTTATGAGGAGGAGGTCCTCCGACGCCGTGGTGGTATACCATATCGTGTTTGAGTTGCGGCAGCGGGGGACCGGGCTGAGGGCCAGACTGGTGTTTGCCGATGTCAACTGCCGCCAGAGCCTCAGCCCTACTCAGCAAGCCGTCGTTTAGTCCGCCGAAGAGATCGCCCTGATAATGATATAATATACAAATCAGTTCAATGTGCTATGGTTGATTGATAAATAAGCTAAGTAAAAATATTTCGCAGTCTGATAGTCATTGGGGTCCTGGAGTAGCGACCCCGCACTGGGAAGCGCAGTGTTGGCAGACCTCCTATCAGACAGACGAGTTGTAGGGAGCTACTGGATATAGAGAGCGTAAGACCCGATTAATCAAAAACTATTATATATAAAAATCTGTTTTAGAATGTATAGGTAAAGGACTTTCAGATACCCCACTCGGTATAGTAATCTGACTTTGAAATTTCAACCCACCGATTTACCCCCTTTTTTAATTAAACTAAAAATCATTTTCGATTTTTTTATTCCAATTATATTGGGCCACTATTATATACAACTATTACAAATTTCATGTCGATAGCTTTAATAGTTACTAAAATAATCGACTGTGATAGACGGACGGACGGAGAAGGTCTCACCATTTTTACCATTTTGGTACTGCAATAAGAGCAAAATGGAATTTAAGATAGATTTAATGTTGTAAGTGCTTAATAAATAAAATAATAAAAATAATACAGATGCACGTTTAGAGCAAGGTTTTAGATTTCTTTCATTAGTTTATGATATTACAAAAAATATCGAATTTACGAATTTAAAACAAAGATTGTTTAAATTCGTAAATTCTGTACTAACAGATTGTATTTGTGGGCGCTATTCATTTCCGTTTAATTTATATTAATTATTTAAAAGTATTGTTTTGATTTCCGTATCCTTTTGTTTATTGAATTTAGTTTAATCAGATTGACATTGGACTTTGACAGCGCGGGAACGCCATCTTGCGCGCCATCTTGAAATATTAGTATAAAACGGCTGTTTTGACGATACGAATTCAGTCTCTGCCCAGAGACTCATTTGACTAGTAGATGCCTTCGCGTCTAGGTCGTTCTATTTGATTGAGGGATTGCGATAGCAATCGCTCCCTAATCAAATAAATATTGTCTTTACGCTTAGATTAGTGTTAATGATTAATTCATACTTTGACAGTCTCTGCCCAGAGACTCATTCGACTAGTAGATGCTTCCGCGTCTAGGTCGATCTATTTGATTGAGGGATTGCGATAGCAATCGCTCCCTAATCGAAAAATATTGTCTGTACGCTTAGATTAGTTTAAATGATAAATTAATTCTTTGATATTTTTGATAACTACCCTCACGTTCAGATGGTGGTTTGTCTGTCGTGCTGTGGTTATTAGCTGAGTGGAAAGGGGCCGTTATTGGGGATGGTGGAGACGGCTTTAGGTAGGGTTTCAGCGTTTTAAGAGACGCGTTCTCTTAAAGCCTGATTAGTTTTGAGTAATAATTCCCGCTTCTGGTTCATAGCTAATAAATGTAAAAGAAGGGCTTTTGAGGGTACTTTTTTCGAAGAATAAACATCCTTAGTAATTAATTGATCTTTCCACGCTACCTGTCCTCGTTGCGCAACAAATATGTCTGACTTTGTTGCCGACGAGGATACCTGCTCCGACATATTCAATAAAGCTTGCGCTTGTTTTGCGCTTTACATCGGATTTCATAGTTTTATACTGTTTATATATGTTACGCTCAAAGATCAAAAACGCTCATTGAGCGGAAAAATAGCTCACTTGTCTGTCCTACCCCTAGAGTGTTTTTATGAAGCGCGAAGCCAGAAGCTCGCGAAGGAGGTCCTGAACGAAGGTCGAGTAGGCGAAGCTGAATGAAGGGGCGACGGAGCGAGTGTTCTGGCGTATCCCATTTGATTTGTAGCTTGAACAAAACGCAACTCACGCCACAGCCTTCGTGTTTATTATTTTCTACCGCCTAGAAAAACTTGAGCATTGAGTTCTATTGGTTTGAAATGAAGAATCGAATTGGAGGGGCTTCTATGCTTCCTCTACTCCTATTGCCCTCCCTGCCACACTTTCTATAAAATGAAAAATATTTCTTAAGGACATCTACCAAAACGTTTCCAGCCTAGGCCTAGTAGGATCTATATCGGAAAGTAGTGTGCGTTGTAATCAAATAGTATTCCATACGCGTCATGGCTTTTCTTCATTGCCACAACGCGTTGAGATCGAATAGCATGTAAGCCACGACACGAATTTCGCTATTTGGTCTTTCTTTGATTGCCACAACGCGTCGTGCGCGTTTTCATTAGAGCCATAACACGAATTTCGCTTTGTGGATGTTTTACTGTGACCACATCGCGTTGTGAGCTATTTTTCCAATGAGCGTTTTTGATCTTTGAGCGTAACATATAATTATAATGAATTATTTGTTGGTTTGTTCTTAATCGCTGTCTCAGGCAAAAACGGAATCCCGTGGGATTTTTATACATATACGAGTACATAATTTTATGTTACGCGGACGAAGTCGCGGGCAAACGCTACTAATTTATTAACATAGTATGTTTTTACTAAGTAACGGAAAAATTATACCTATATCAAAGCTAGTACCTAATTGCTGAGAAAGTTAACCTTTATGTTTTATGTTTATGTTAACCGTTATACTTATAATAAAACTGTAACTGGACGAATTCTGTACATTAAAATAAATATTATATTAATTTAACCAGATTAAAATGAAGATTAAGCAAAGTATTAAGTAACGTTAAAGCAGCTAGTTCAAAAGGGCAACACTAATTCGCTAGACGTAATACGTTGGTCACATGAAATAGTCATGGAGGCTCAACCGACTGCCCGCGGACAGGGGTTTTTCCCGGATTACTTTAAATTATTTATGAGTGACTCTGACCTCGTGTACTTGGTTACTCGTTACTCGGATCCACGCCGTCTTCTCGGTTACTCCCGACAGATGCTTGGCGCGCGAACCGACTCTCAAACAGCCATTTTATAGAGCCAGAGAACACTTTTTAAAGTGATAGTTTCTCTTTTCGATTTACCGGTGGTACACACATTTGCAGGTTTTATCTTCACGTCCCCTTTTAAAGACGGGGTTTGCATCTAAATTGTCGATTTCGGTTTGACTTGTTTTGTTGTATGATGTTGTACCTCCCTATTTTATTATTGTATGGAATGTCCATGAAATAGGTACAGGTGTACGATTCAACAAATATAAATGTATCAAACATTCTGTGCATCAAGAATTCTAAGTGTTTCCTAACCAGCAATCGGAAATATTAAATTCAGGATGTCAGTAGGTATAACGAGACAAGTGTCTATTTTTTTGATATTTAACACATTTCCTAGATTGGCTCGAAATTGTATGTATTTCCTAGGAATTCTATACAATTCCTTTGGATTACCTTTTGTATAAATAAAAATCTATTTAATTTGTTTATGTTCGTCTTCTATGCGTTCCGAAACCATTGATCAGATGGTGATGAAAATTTGGTAGGGTGTTCTGGGGACGCTTGCGAGGGTTCCTGGCCCAAAAAAATCAATGATATAATTTCTTTATACTTTACGTGGCATTGCGACGCATGCCGGGTACAGCTCAGAGACATATTAATTTTATAGTCAAAGGTACAGCTATTAATTAATACATTTCGTACATTTGACTTATGACATCTTTTGTTTGTTTTACTCAAACTTCTATAACCACTGTTACCTCTAGGTAAGTATACGTACGTTGATAATACGTAATACGTATGTTGATAAAGGTTTTACTGATTAAATGATACTTACATTTGACGTCATTAATTTAACTTGTGTTAAGTTGTGTAAAGTGGTTTCTCAAGCGTTCATGATAGTTACCTAAGTTTCAGCATCTTACTCATAGTTCTGGATATATTCACTTGCAACTACTTAATAGTTGACGTGACTAGATCCAATCTGGGGCTGCTATTTAGGTATTTAGGTAGTAGTTATATGTTTGGATATTATTGTTTTAACTGTTTTATTTACGCGGTACGTTGTGCTACAAAACTATCATGTCTAAAGTAACTAAACTTTTAACGACATAGCAAACACCTAAAACATAAAATGTCAATACAATTGAAAGATAGGTACTTGAATCAAAATCCGATTTAAATCTATCACTCGCATTTATCCTGCCAAAAAACGTAACAATCGAGCGTGGGAACAAAAGTTTGTCCCTACTCCCTTCCCTAATCATTAGCGTCGTGTTACAGAAGTGATTCTGCATACCCCAGTCTAATTGTAATTGCTAAACAAATTGACCCTGGTGCTGTGAGATATGTTATAATTTGTTTTGAAGTGCCCGGGGAGAGGCCGCCTGAAACTGTCTAAAATTTGAATAAATTCCCCACATTTATGCGTCACACAAAATGCCTACATATTGGCATCAACTTTGCGATTGTGATGTTTCTTTTAAGGTGCTTTTCTTTTTACATATTCTCATTATTGAAATAAGAGTATTATTTTAAGGTCAACGTTTTCAAGCTCACCAGTTGCTGTTAAGATTGTCGTGCCCACTCTAAATACATAGCTTTACGCATAACTTGGCCTTCAGTTGTATAATATGCTTTTTTTATGAGCATGTTTTAAATAGATTTCATAAACTTGTGTAAAGATACGGCCTAGATAGACTGTAGAATTTATTATCTAGAACGTTACGCCCTTTCCCACAACTTTCTTCAGGCGTAGGTGTAAGTATAGTGTAGGCGAAGAACGGCCTGTTTCACCACTATTCGCTAAAGTATCTCATATATAATATCTAACAGATAAAATATCTGTCAGATATATCTGTTTGATTATCAGAGAGTTTATCTGCTAGATTGGACAAAGGTTTAAAGGACACTTGTGAATCAGAAAATTAAACGCTATCTGTCAGATTAGTTGGGGATAGGCTATTAGGCACTTTATCAGCAAGTGATGAAACAGGCCCCTAAGTATTGCACCTACCTAACAACTCTGAGTGGTCCTTAATTGTTGTAAACATTAACCGAACTCGCATAACGCAACAAAGTGACTGCCGAATTCACTACTCAAGCGAGTAGTAGACATAAACTAGCAACAAAGGCACATCCCAGCAATCCCTAAAGCACTGAAATAATCCATTACTATTATTACTTATCAACGTTCTCATTTTAGGGTTAACTGGCGACATCTTCTGATCCCCAGATACATCTGTGCCACGTAATGTAGGTATCAAGTGTCATAGAGAACTAAAAGCCGAGGGGGCTTAGCGATTATATAGTACGTGAGCGTGAGCGCAACGCTCACATGCATTTGAATTGGGTGTAATTGAATTAAAATATTTGTTATTCATTCGCGTTCTACCCGTAATATGAAACAGGGGTATATGTGAGAATTATAGTTCTGTTTTAGGTGTTGATTAATAATGAAGGACAATACGAAAATCCTATCTAGTATCTTTTATTATTTACATAAAGAAAAATATTAAAAAAGAGTAAAAAACCCGACTGCTTTAAAGAATATCAATGAAAATATCAATTTTATAATTTAAGAGAAAAAAAAATGAAAAATATATTTTCGTAATCACATTTTCAAACTCTTTAATTTGATACCTCACTCAATCTAAATTTAATTCTAAAATTAAAACTAAAATAAAAAACTAATTAAAATCTAAAACCCCATCCAAGCCACCGCAGTGTGGCATAGTACCCAAGATGCTGGCAGCATTACCTCTTTGGATGGCCAAGCTAATCCTTTGGCCAAGGTAGCTGCCAGCTCTTGGATCCCCGGTAGACTCGATCACTCTTTTTGATATCTCTAAAAAAAGTGCGCGAGCCTCCGGGCCCCACGGCCCCAGGGTCTCTACACCAAAAGGCGCAAATATGAAACCACTGTCAAGTTTTTCATATTTGCGCCTCTTAGCCTGTTCGGCGTTAGTAGCCTCACTCAATAGGATTTGAAGAAAAAAAATTTTTGAACCCCAAATTATGGCGTCCAAACTCCATAATTTGTGGTTCAAAATTTTTATCCGCCATTTTGAATTTTTCCAATTTTTATGTTCTCGTGCTGGCATGGCGAATCTAACGACGTGCCACTTATCAAAATCGGGCCATGCGTTTGGTCTCTAGAGTGCCACAAAGGAACAAACATGCATTTACTTTTAAACACATTACCACTCCTTTGCGTCGCGCAGTCGGGTGAAAAATATTGAATTTTCATGGAAAGTTACGGTAGTAACACTGAAAGTTCAAAGAATGAAAAATAAAATAATAATTTTTATCGAATTTTTCAATTACAGATAGACAATCCACAACGCAAAAATGCCATTTTTTCAGTACAGGGAAAGTTGCGGGAGGGGTGACAGTTGACGTAAAAATTAAATCCTTCCCCCACTCACATCAACTCCCACCACCCCGATCACACAGCTACCTTATCTCAATTTTGAAAAAAATATTGATATTATTGTATTTATATCTGGACATTATTTTATCTACAGAAATTGATATAATTATCTATATCTCAAAAACTCGATTTTAATTTTTATTGTTCACTCTAATAGAGGAGCGGTTTAGAAATTTAAAAAACTAGTTTTTGATAAAATTAAATATGGATATTAAACTCCTTATTATAAATGTAAGTAGGAATTTAAAAGCATTATATTGCGTTCTCATTTGTAAAATATGAAAATGATTTATCGGAAAATAATACCCGTATCATGAATCGGCTTTCAATTATCCGTTGATTACATATTAATAGACTTAATACAATTATTTTCCATTGAATTTGGGATCACTTTCGAAACCAGGCTGACATATCACGATATTGGCGAGCTGGTAGCATTTACTTTTTTTTTTACGGCATAGCCTTTTTAACCACCTACTAAAATGTCAGCTCAAGGCAATATAGGTAGCTTGACTTCTACAAAAATGAGAAACAACTTCTGTATTAAGTTATTTATAAGAAAGTTGTTACTGAATTGAAATTTTTATTTTAACTTGACTCATCATGCAAGGTAAAATAAAAGGCAGACGAAAGCCTGCAGGCCTAGCATGCACGTCGAAGTGATATCTCGCGAAAAGAGAGAAGAAATGTCGACGAAGAAAGGGTCGACCGATTTCTCGTTTACTCTTTTAAACTTCTAAATTCGAGAAAATAACGTCGCCACTCGCCATGTTAGAATTCGTAGAGAAAAATAGAGAAAATAATTTTATCTCTACTTTTGACATAACGAGACGAATCATTTCGATAGAGATATAGGTAGAGATAATACGAGAAAAGACGTAGACAAAATTTTCTCGCGCGTGCATGCTTGGCCTGCTGGTCGAAGAAAAAAATGTGAAAAATATCCTGCCTTAAAAAGCTTCGCCAGTAGTTCACCAATACACTTCCAGGTTCAGGTTTAGAGCCGCAATAGATAAACTACAACTAGCCTTAATAATTGCCAAATACCAACCTCGGCTTGGAAATGGCGTTAGAAGAAGATTACATAACAAAAACATCGAGTATTGACACAGCGCGACGAACGCTCGAGTGCTCGACAATGGAAAATCGAATATTCGAATAATCGGCAAAACTATCGGTTTAGAGAGGCGATAATCGCTTTCGAGAGGCGAAACTACCATCATTTATTTACACTAGGCAATAGATTGCCTAGCAAGTAACTGTCGCTCATATTCGAGGAACTCTTCAACTGCAACTGTTGCAAATGACGCTTAAGCATGAACAAGATCGTTGGAGGGTCCGGAGCCAGTCTACGCCACGTGAAATAAACCCGTTGTAAGCCCCACTCGTGATCGGCCCGGAGAGCGTAGAGACAGCTTTTCTACACCTCAGAAATGAAAAGAAAAGGCGCTATACAGTTTCAATTTTCATTTTCAAGCACTTTTCTAACGTCTAGATCCGAAAACATTAGATTTATAATATAACTAGCTTTTGCCCGCAGCTTCGCTCACGTTAAGTTCTATTTTTCAAACCCCTATTTTACCCCCTTAGGGGTTGAATTTTCAAAAATCCTTTCTTAGCGGATGCTACATCATAACAACTATCTGTATGCCAGTTTGAGCCCGAAACGTTAAGTGGTTTGAGCTGTGCGTTGATAGATCAGTCAGTCAGTTACCCTTTTAACCGACTTCAAAAAACACAAAAAGATGTCAATGATTTGTCGATGTTACTCCATATCTCCGTCAAATATTAACCGATTTCAATATTTTTTTTTATTTGAAAGGGCGTATCTGCAGGTAGGTCCCTTTCAAATTTGGTGAAGATTTGATGAATATCTTCGGAGATGGGGACGAAACTCCTCAATGAATGATAGGAAATCGCTCACGATCAGAGTATGTATAGACTTTTAACCATGCCTACTGCATAACATACATACATAAGCTTTTCTATTGATCATATTATTTTTACAAGCATTTATTTATCTTGCAATGTATGTTTAGGTCAAGCCTTGCAAGATGTATTAGAACCATTCCCGGTTTCCGATTGAGCTGAAAATATATATAAATAGTACTCTGTGATGTGCATGTACATGTAAATCGGATTACAATGCAATATGATTGTAACATGGATCTGATCTGATGATGGAGGCGGAAGATGACAATGGGCATTCTGTAGTAAAAGGATGTAACACCATGGAGTTCGGGCTCATTTGATTCGTTTTGAGAAGTACTTTGGTCCTAGATCCAGGGTCTGATGATAAAGCTGAACGGTGGTTATGAGCACTCTCTAATGAAACTACGTAACCATATTTAGTTTGGGCTCATTTCATTCTTATTGATAAGTAGTCTTTAATGATATCCATGGAATGGCTCTGATGATGAAGCTGAAATTGCAGCCAGGATATGCAGCATACTAGTACAGTCTTGAAAAAATAATAGCAGTTAAGGCGTGTTTGGATTCATTTTGATCAGTATTTGATTTTACATAGAATGCAATGAGCTGATGAGCTGATGCTGCAGCCAGGATATCTATCTAGCACACTAGTGCACTCTTTAAAAGCACATACCGTCAGGTTGGTCCCATTTTAAATCGGTAAAGATAATATGATGAATATCTTCGGTGATTGAGGACGGAACTCCTCAATGAATAGAAACAAATCGCTCGCGATCAGAGAATGTGTAGATTTATCCTATGCTACACTAAAAAGCTTAAAATAATAATATATAATTTTTTTTTTAATAAAAACCGACTTCAAACTGCACTGAAAAGTATAAAATAACTTCAGTTTGTACACGTTTGTTGAAGTCGAGCGAGCCTCAATAGAACTATGAAACTGCAACGCTAGCCCGAATTCAACATACCCGTACCAAGTACTATTATATTCTGTGCCTGGATCGACAAACTAAAATTTTGGCTAGCGTGGCGCATTCATTTCATCTTAGTTTTAGTTTGTTTCTATTTAGGCCCGCCCGACTTTAACATACGTGTACAAATTGAAATTATTTTATACTTTTCAGTGGCGTTTGAAGTCGCGAACGAACGCGAGCGATTTGTTTCTATTCATTGAGGAGTTCCGTCCTCTATCACCGAAGATATTCATCAGATCTTCACCAAATTTAAATGGGACCAACCTGACGGTATATCCTTTTCAATAGAAAAAAAGTTAATGAAAATGGTTCAGATTTGACGAAGTTATGGAGTAACATCAACAAAAATTGTGGAGTTCCGTCCTCCATTATCGAAGATATTCATCAGATCTTCACCAAATTTAAAAGGGACCAACCTGACGGTAAGTCCTTTCAGGTAAAAAATTGGAATCGGTTCAGATTTGACGGAGTTATGGAGTAAGATTGCCAAAAAATAAAATAAAAAAGTCGTGTGGTGTCGTGGCCCGTGGGACACCAGATAGGAACGAAGTTCCTTATTATAAGAATATTAATTTCAAGTTCTATTTGAGGTATAAAGAAAATAATTATTCGGGTATACATTTTTTATAATGATTTCTATATCGATAAAAATCAAAATGACCCCAGGGAAAGCCTAAATATCGATTTTATAAAAAAAATAAAATTAAAATAATTTTATAAAATAAAACATGAAAATAAAATTGGGCACTCCCGGGTGGGCTCGAGCCACCAACCTTTCAGTTAACAGCCGCACGCGAGTCGATTGCAACACGGGAGCGATGCACAACTCGTTGAAATTATTATATAAGATTTTTAGGCCATCAAAAAATGTATAAAATCTTACGCTTTTTTATTTAACGTTACGGATGTTTTTTGCCGGCTTGGGTACCCTCCGCAACGCGCCATAAGGAACTTCGTTCCAAAAACAATACGTGTCGAATTGAGAACCTCCTCCTTTTTTTTGAAGTCGGTTAAAAATGGAAACGCGCGCATGCCGCGCAAGTTGCACTAACACGCCTATCACCTTCAGTAACTTTCAGACCACGCAAGCCTACCTTGGACAACTCCACCATAGCCACACTAGAACCATAGCCACATATCTATGAAATGAAAACGGACTCTGTTGTGAAAATATTAGATATTAGATTATTATTACATAAAAAAACGACTTCAAACGACGAAAAATATTATAAAAACATAAAAATTATTTTCGTATATAAATAATACTATGTTTAATGTTTATGATCCAAAACATAAACTCGTATAAACTAAAAGTTCAGTTACTAAAAAAACCAATTGAATGTAGTATAGAAAACGTGACATGCTTTCTATAATATAAAAATAAACAATTGTAACAGCAAAAAAATCGCAGCGCAAATACAATGTTAAATAAAAATAATAATAATATGGGATATCTTTGGCCAAAGATAATAAACTACTATAAAGTTCGCAAGGCAGAATCAACCACCTAGTAATAATATAATGTAGGGGTCAGAATAACAGTAGGTAGTAAATAGGTATCTTTCGTGCAACTTACATTGTGTCGCGGTGACCACGAATTGCACATCAATGATGCATCCTCCAGAATTCGGCTCTGCGAAAAGAAATCTTGGCTCGCTTAAACATTTTGACTTTTGCATGCAATATACATGGTAATAGACACATGCAAAACAACATTTAGCTTCAGTCAATAGAATACGGAACTATTAATCAAACATCAAATATTTATACCCACAAAATATTTCGATATGTAGTGATAGGTAATGAACTATTTAATAGTGTCACGCTACTAAAACCAACATATTAGTAACAGAATGGCATAAGAAATTCTATTTGATTAATTGCACGACACTTAACCGAACGGTCAGTGAGTAGTGTGTACCTTTAACGCCAATAAACACGCCTACAAAGATTAATCAAATTTTAATGTATTGTTCGAAAATGTGCCTGCTTTGTACCTATTCCTGTTACTACTTCTTTGTGTGCATATTTCAACTTTAATTATTTCGCGTCATTTGATCCGGCCACCGACCGTATTGAATTTATTTCACCATTGCATCGCCGAGTAACGTTTAACGATTAAATGCGATGTTTTGACCGATTTTCAATAAAAAAACTGACAGACTTTGAAAACTCCTCGAAAACTTAAATAGTTATTAAACTAATAAAATAGTTATTAAACTAATAATATCCATCACTATAGGTCGACCGTATAATTAACTCGCGTATCGCCTGCGCGGTAAGAAGGGAGCGGGGGCGGGTAACGCTACACACGCTAATAATCCAAAGATTTATCTCGAGATAGACATTGTTAGTAAAGAATTAAGTATTTATTTTTAAGTTTTAACATCTCTAACATCTCCCTCAGCTCCCTTTTTACCGCGCAGGCGATACGCGAGTTAAACGGTCGACCTATAGTAATATTTTAAAATGTGATTTAATATTCTCATTTCAGAGCTTATATGACTAATATCATCATTTCATTTCAAAATATGCTCTTACTCCGGTACTACAGAAGAGGTGACGGTGTTATGGGTACGGTAGATGATAATATTATTATAGATTCCCTTATATACGCGCGCTTGTTATGACGTCACAACTGCGCCTGATGACGTGCATTTATCGTCACACGTCACAAACATGAAATAGATATAAAAAAAACTTTCTGGATAAATCATCGGCCTGAAGAGCGTAAGTATTTTGATCTTTATTATTTCGCAATTTTTTTAATAAACAATAAAAAAGGCAATTTTTACATAGTTTTTCATAGATCATTTTCATGGCTTTAATTAAATTGATAGTCAGTTCCATTAGATCGCAATAAAAGCTCACTGCCCCCATGTATACAAAAGTATTAAAACAGGTAAGTCTACCGTTTACGCTACCAACTCTTTATGAAACATAACTTTTAATATTATGTTTCATCAAATTACCCTTTAAAGAGTAATTTATTTAACCTTTGTCATAAATTCTGTATGTATGACTTTGTACGAAGATAAAATATCAATATCTTCAAAGAACTGAATTTGTTCAATTTGTATAGCTAACGTAGTTCAAAGCGTACTTTATGGTCCGGGAGCCAGTGACAGATTTTCATGACCAAGTCCCTCCCAATCAAAACTTCGTGAAATGCATTAGGGATTTATATTATGAATATTCGCGACCTTCAGCTGCGACTCCGTGGGTGGGGCGGGCAGTGGCAGCCTCCAACGCATGGAGAAAAAAAAAAGTTTTTTAGTCATTTCGTCCCATTTGAAAATTTGTCAGATTATAGTTTACCTAATATTTTGAAGGAAAAATAAATTCAGCTGACCATAACATGGTGGATTATACTTCAGCTGGCTGCTTGAACATGAAAAAAAAAATTATATTTTCAATGATTTCCTCTCAACTTAAAATTTACCTGGTGATAGTTTATATGCTACTATGAATGAAAATTAATTTCAGCTTGCTGTATCGCGGTGGAAAGTTTGTCAGCTGGTACCTTGAAAGGTGTGACGTAGCAGCATCTATCACCTACTGAATCTTATCAGCTGACGACTTTTCCCTTGACTTAGAGCTAGCTGATTTTTTTCATTATTTACTAATGCATGTTAACAATCCTCTTATAAATTTTCATCCAGGAGGAAATCACTTTTCTTTAGTTATTCTCTTTCTTTTTACAGATTGAGGCTATACATAAGCATGGAGGAAAAAAAAGTTTTTTAGTCATTTCCTCCCATTTGAAAATTTGTCCGATTATAGTTTACCTAATATTTTGAAGGAAAAATAAAGTCAGCTGACCATAACATGGTGGATTATACGTCAGCTGGCTGCTTGAACATGAAAAAAAAAATATAAATTCAATGATTTCCTCTCAACTAAAAATTTACCTGGTGATCGTTTATATGCTACCATGAATGAAAATTAATTTCAGCTTGCTGTATCGCAGTGGAAAGTTTGTCAGCTGGTACCTTGTAAGGTGTGACGTAGCAGCATCTATCGCCTACTGAATCTTATCAGCTGACGACGACTTTTCCCTTGACTTACAGCTAGCTGAGTTTTTTCATTATTTACTAATGCATGTTAAAAATCCTCTTATAAATTTTCATCCAGGAGGAAATCACTTTTCTTAAGTTATTCTCTTTCTTTTTACAGATTGAGGCTATACATAAGCCTTCTTTCACGTAAAAACTACCGCACAGATTTCTACAAAATTTTATACCGTGGTAGCTTATTACTCGGGTCAACATCTAGGCTACTTTTTATCCCGGAAAATCAAGGAGTTCCCGAGGGACTTCAAAAACTAAATCCACGCGGACAAAGTCGCGGGCATCAGCAAGTGTTTCTATAAGACGTTATCACGGAAAACTACCGTCCGTAAACCGAGTTTACAGACAACCAATTTATTTCTACCAAAAATCTGCATGTGCACTATACACAATAAAGGGCCTTTGTACGTAGTCATGGGTAAAACTTACCCCCTCCAAGTGGACCTTTAGCATTCTATGCTCTGCTATAGCATAGCATCTGGAGAAGGTAATTTTAATCCACAATCTAGCTGCAATATAGAAAGGGCTTATGTATAGCCTCAATCTGTAAAAAGAAAGAGAATAACTTAAGAAAAGTGATTTTCTCCTGTATGAAAATTTATAAGAGGATTGTTAACATGCATTAGTAAATAATGAAAAAAATCAGCTAGCTGTAAGCCAAGGGAATAGTCGTCAGCTGATAAGATTCAGTAGGTGATAGATGCTGCTACGTCACACCTTTCAAGGTACCAGCTGATAAACTTTCCACCGCGATACAGCAAGCTGAAATTAATTTTCATTCATAGTAGCATATAAACGATCACCAGATAAATTTTTAGTTGAGAGGAAATCATTGAATATATAATTTTTTTTTCATATTCAAGCAGCCAGCTGACGTATAATCCACCATGTTATGGTCAGCTGACTTTATTTTTCCTTCAAAATATTAGGTAAACTATAATCTGTCAAATTTTCAAATGGGAGGAAATGACTTAAAACTTTTTTTTTCCTCCATGCTTATGTATAGCCTCAATCTGTAAAAAGAAAGAGAATAACTTAAGAAAAGTTATTTCCTCCTGGATGAAAATTTATAAGAGGATTGTTAACATGCATTAGTAAATAATGAAAAAAATCAGCTAGCTGTAAGTCAAGGGAAAAGTCGTCAGCTGATAAGATTCAGTAGGTGATAGATGCTGCTACGTCACACCTTTAAAGGTACCAGCTGACAAACTTTCCACCGCGATACAGCAAGCTGAAATTAATTTTCATTCATAGTAGCATATAAGCTATCACCAGGTAAATTTTTAGTTGAGAGGAAATCATTGAAAATACAATTTTTTTTTCATGTTCAAGCAGCCAGCTGAAGTATAATCCACCATGTTATGGTCAGCTGAATTTATTTTTCCTTCAAAATATTAGGTAAACTATAATCTGACAAATTTTCAAATGGGAGGAAATGACTAAAAAACTTTTTTTTTTCTCCATGCGTTGGAGGCTGCCACTGCCCGGCCCACCCACGGAGTCGCAGCTGAAGGTCGCGAATATTCATAATATAAATCCCTAATGCGTTTCACAAAGTTTCGCTCGAGAGGAAATAATTGACCGAATTTGTACCTGGCTCCCGGTCCATTAAGCGTTTACTGAAATCACGCCGTACCTATACTGTTTGAAAATAATATTTTGGATCCTATCCTTTACACATTGTGTAAATCAAGAAGTTTTATATAAACAAGATGTACATCTTAATAGAATATAAATATTTTTTATTCAAATAAACTTTTTATAAGTACATTTGAATCGTCTGACTCTACCACTGGTTCGGAACACCCTTACTGCCGAGAAGAACCAGCAAGAAACTCAGCGGTTGCTCTTTTCAAAACAAGTTTACAATACGATAATTAATACTTTGCTATGTATGCAGTGTTTCAACAATGAAGGAAATTCCAAAACTGCATACCTAGCAAGTACTAACAATGTAATATATCTTAATAAGGGCAGACATAAAGTAGCCCCATTCCCACCGGTGGAACCCGTTCACGAGCATGACACATGACCCAGCCGTTGCTTCGCTCAACCATATTTGAGGGAACGTAACAACCCGCATCACACGACACCACCACAGAAATATTTAAGGAGTTGTAATGTTTCTATTACTGGTGGTTCGCCCCGAACTGAGACCTCGCGGTAACGGTATCCCATGATTATTCATCAATCGATACATGACGACCAAAACTGACATTATTATTATAACCGTTTTTACCAAACATACCTAAATCATCCCCTAAGTAGGAGTCTCTTTACGTAGGTAGCTCCTAAATACAATCCAAAGTCCTAACTGTATTTAAAGCGCAAAAGAAATGCTTAGGCCCATATTTAAATTAAAAACCGGCCAAGTGCGTGTCGGGCCACACGCAGTGTAGGGTTTCGTAGTTGAAAGATACTGAATATATTTTGAGTTCCATGGCTTAAATACTATAATAAACTACAAAATATGCAACTTACACTACGTGTAATACCTAACTTAGAAAAAACAGATATAACTCCTTAACTAATGAACCCTACTTAGCCGTGATAGTTTTCCTTTAAAATTCATTATATATACCACTGCTGTGAATTTTTTCTTGTATCCTATATACAACCATTTAGCTGGCAGAGGGGGGGACACTTGACTCTAATAAAATTAAGCACTTTAAAATATCATATTTCACAAACGGATCCCTGAATTGAAAAATGGTGTTCCCACACCTACAATATTTTTGAAAGACCTATTCAACGACACCCCACACTATGGGATAGACGGGAAAAAAAATCCATCCCCACTGTACATGTAGGGGAGGTACCCTAAAAAAATTATTTTTCACAATTTTATTTCACCACTTTGTCGGCGTGATTGATATTTATACCCTTGTCAAATTACAGATTTCTAGTACCAATAGTCTCTGAGCTAAACCGCGGACGGACGGACAGACGGACGGACATGGCGAAACTATAAGGGTTCCTTGTTTACTACGGAACCCTAAAAACGACAGATAGTGGTAAGCCCTATTTTAAAAAGTATAAAATTCTTACAATGCCATGTATGTATATTTATGAAACTATTGTATTTGTTAAAAGTAATTTAAATTTATTTCAAAATCGCAACAGCAAAAGACATGCCATTGAGCTGCAACAGCCACCCAGTAGATGTGCTCATTTTACAAAAAGCTTCTTCTGCACTGGGCCTCGTTTATAATCACTTACCCAGAGAAATTATTGAAACGCAGGGGATCCCTATGTTGAAATTTTTTTTGATAGATAAGAAATATTATACAATCTGTGATTACCTTATGGAAAAATTTTAACTGTTGTATATTATTTTTTTGACATTTATTTAATTTTTTTGACATATTATAATAACATTCTTATCTTTATTTGTCCGGGATAAAAAAATTAAAAATGGATGTTTTGTTATAAATACCGAATATACAGTAGTTATACATATCCTTAACACGGATAGTTTGTTTGTTTGTACTGAATAGGCTCCGTAACTACTGGACCGATTTTAACCATTTTTTCACCAATAGAAAGCTAAGTTGTCAGGAAGTACCATAGGCTTTTTATTTATTTAAAAAAAATTAGAGATCCTTAAGAAAATTGTAACCCAAAGTAGCAAAATTTTGCCTATAAAGTGCATTATTTGGCGTTAGGTGAGAAAACTATTGATGATACAGAAAATTATGTACTTATACATGATAAAGTACTCATTATTCTCTACAAAAAGTTCCCGAGGGAATATATCTAACTATCATATTTAATTCACAATAGTAGAGTAGTAACTTTTGTCTTCTAAAATTTAATTAGATCGCCTTTATTATCGTAGTATTAATTCTTCCTTACTAATACCACAGAATATATAATAGTACTACTAATACATAATATTATAAATGCGAAAGTGTGTTTGTTTGTTGGTTTTTCCGTCAATCACCCTGCAACAAAGCTACGGATTGACGTGATTTTTGGATAGGTATAGTTGAGAACCTAGAGGGTGACATAGGCATCCCGGAAAATCGAAGAGGTCCCGCGGGATTTTAAAAACTAAATCCACGCGGACGAAGTCGCGGGCATCAGCTAGTATATATCTATATATGTAAAAGAAAGTGGTGTTAGTTACACTATTTATAACTCAAGAACGGATGAACCGATTTGGCTGAAAATTGGTGGAGAGGTAGCTTAGAACCAGGAGACGGACATAGGATACTTTTTATCCCGTTCGACCACGTTTCCGTCTAGTCACTATAAAACGTGGTATAACAAAAACGCATCTGACATGGAATAACAAAACGCAAATGACAGTGGAATAACAAAACGTAAATGACAGCTAAACGTAATTTTGTCTTTGGCTAAGTATGGTAAAAAATTTGACAATTATAAAAAGTGTTATAATAAAGCATTACTTATATTATAAATGCGAAAGTGTGTTTGTTTATTGGTTTGTCCTTCAATCACGTTGCAACAGAACAGCGGATTGATGCGATTTTTTGCATGGGTATAGTAATGCATGTAGTAGTGGTTCCTCAGACCGGGAGAGCTACTTTTTATCTCGGTTAATGAAAGTTCCCGCGGGATTTTTAAAAACTAAATCCATGCGGACGAAGTCGCGGGCATCAGCTAGTATAAGAATATAAGATAAGATGTACCAAGGGTTTCGCTACACTTACTAGGAAGTTTATTAAATACACTTTTTTATTTCTTTATGTATCATACAACATTGGTAAGTGCAATTGCAACAAATTGCTACCAACGTAATTTCTGTAATTTACGATAATGGTTCACTTGAAAGGAAAATTACAGTACACATTAAATATAAACTGCAATCACTAGAATTTAAATGAGCTTTCACCATATTTAAACAAATCAGAGTTAAATATGGATAAGTAAAAATATTTAACTGTTTCGTCCATCCAAGTTTCTTTATCCTTTCATTCTGAGCACAACAAATAGAGTAGATAGACTTAAGGTAATAGGTAAATAATATAATAAGTATATGTACGTTCCCTCAAATATGGTCGAGCGAAGCAAAGGCTGGATCATGCGTCATGCTCGTGAACGGGTTCCGCCGGCGGGAATGGGGCTACTTTCTGTCTGCCCGTCTTTGACATGAATTGAATTGTTACGTTTTGTGGAAATGTTATATTCTATTCTAACAAAGATGCACGGGTTAAATCAGCTTGGCATCTAGCTGCCCACAAGATAGTATAAAAACTTATTACAATGTAATAGCTACTTATTAATATTGTAAAATGATTATTTTGAAAAGAGCAACTGCTGAGTTTCTTGCCGGCTCTTCTCAGCAGAATCCGCTTTCCGAACCGGTGGTAGAATCTTGACGTGTCATAAGAGCCACAGGTTGGCCTACATGAAATAAATAATTTTGAATTTGAATTTGAATTTGTAGTTAAGTTACTAATTACATTTAACACAAAATATTTTAAGCACTTTTGTTTTAGAACAGTTGTTGCAGTAATAAGCGGCATTAGAAATAATATTTTCACTAAAATGTAAACATACCTTGTTTACTTATGATAATAAGTAAGTTAGTGAGTATTCATATAAGTCTATCTAAAGGTTGATGACGACAATGAATCCGATCTTCTGGCAGAAAAACAGACAAAGGCACCGTTTTTCCTACAGAAAGATCAGATTCGTCTCTAGTCGTCTCTATTATCGTCGTACTATAACGATACGACGAGCGCAATAGTCGACACGGTGATAAGCCATTTTTAGTAAGCCTTTAAAGGCCGACTAATCGCGTTAGTACGACGAGCTCGCAGAAAATTATTAAAAACCCAGCTTTTGCCCGCGGCTTCGCTCACGTTAAGTTCGATTTTTAGGTTTCCGTACCCAAAGGGTACCAACGGGACCCTATTACTAAGCCTACGCTGTCCGTCCGTCCGTCCGTCCGTCCGTCCGTCTGTCAGCGGGCTGTATCTCGTAAACCGTAATAGATAGACAGATGAAATTTTCACATATTATGTATTTCTATTGCCGCTATAACAACAATAATAAAAATTAAATTATGTAAATTAAAAAAATTAAATTAAAATATTGCCATGGGTACATGGAAATATTTTTATTTAATTTTTTTTAACGGAACCCTAAAAGAGCGAGGCCCGCCTCGCACTTGGCCGATTTTTCAAACCCCTGTTTTATCCCCTTAGGGTTAGAATTTTCAAAAATCCTTTTTAGGGTTCCGTACCCAAAGGGTACCAACGGGACCCTATTACTAAGCCTACGCTGTCCGTCCGTCCGTCCGTCCGTCTGTCAGCGGGCTGTATCTCGTAAACCGTAATAGATAGACAGATGAAATTTTCACATATTATGTATTTCTAATGCCGCTATAACAACAAATAATAAAAATTAAATTAAATTAAAAAAAATAAATTAAAATATTTCCATGGGTACATGAAAATATTTTAATTTAATAAATTAAAATATTTAAGCCTCAATAGCCCAACGGTTAAAGGTGCGGACTGAAAACTGAAAGGTCGCAGGTTCGAATCCCACCCGTTGCACTATTGTCGTACCAACTCCTGACACAAGCTTTCCGCTTATTTGGAGGGGAGAGGAGAATATTAGTCAACTTCAAGTTGGTTGATATTCTTTAATTTAAAAAAAAAAAAAAAAAAAAAAAAAAAAAAAAATTTTAACGGAACCCTAAAAGAGCGAGTCCCGACTCGCACTTGGCACTAAAATATTTAGCGGATGCCTACGTCCAATTTTTAGCCCGATCCGTTCAGTGGTTAGAGCTGTGCGTTGATAGATCAGTCAGTCAGTCAGTCACCTTTTCCTTTTATATATTTAGATGACGTACTTTTCTTTAAAAGGGTGTCATACTTCATCACAATAATCATCAAAACGTAACTTTCAGTACCACTACCAGAAAATAAAAAATGCGTGAGTGTCGTGGAATACTCGTTTGGAACGAAGTTCCTTTTAATAATACATTAATAATAAAAATAAAAAAATTAGGGAAAATTTCCACATGTAGAAATTATTTAAAATAAAATTGAAAATAGAAAATTCAGTCTGTCGAGCTGGATTCGAACCATCGACCTTTATGCGACTGTAGAAACCAAAAGGCTACGGAGATCTAACATTTAGTGTGAAAATATTAAACACAATGCCAAATTCACATTCAAAAAAGTGTCGGTTCAATTTAGTCTTAATTTTTTCCGTCTAGCCCCCTTTCGCATCGCGCGATAAGGAACTACGTTCCAATTACTTGGCATTTACACATATATTAGTTGTTTTGAGCCTACGTTTGGAGCGGAATTTTGTTGGAAACTTCTGTTCTAAGCGTTATATTTTGATGGTTATGATGCATTTTAAATGTCTTTGTGTGACTAAGGAATTCTAGAAACGAATAACGCACTTTGAATTTGTGTTCTAATAAGTGAAAGGTGAAATAGCTGACTAAAAAAATTAAGTGGCACTCGGGGACTGCCGCGGTAAAGCTATTGCATTGCATTTTTTATCAACTTATGCAATTATAATATTTATGCAATTTTTTTTTTGCATAATAAAAATTATGCAAAAAATAATTAAAAAACAAACAAACAAGAAAAGCGCACTGTCACTACTTCGCGAGTGAGATTCGAACCTGCGACATCTAAAGAAAGCGACTGCTCGCCCACTGCGCCAAACAGAGCAAAATGTGAACCTCTAAAATGTTGAACGCTTACTGAACGACCGTGTAAGGTTTTTTCGTTACGGAATTTCTTGTTTCGGTCGCCGCACTCAAACTGTTTGTCCTAGTTCAAAGCCCGCGATAAAAGCATATGCAATAGCTTAAAAATCAAGTAAATTGCACCAATTATGTTCCCCAGAAAATCGAATTGGAAATCGTAGAACGCTCAATGCTCAACCAATAGCAAAGGTTACCGTACTTTGAATACACTACAACATCGATATAGGTACAGAAGTCCATTTGTGAAATGGCAAGGTTCAGACTATCGATAATTCTTGGTTCTACGAATAATGGAGGAGTGTTGATTTTTTTATTACACTATAATTTAAGCTGGAATGAAACCTGCGTAGATAGGTTCATATTACTTCACTTAACAAAGAGCTGCAAAGCCAAAGGACAATCAAAGAATATATTTTGCAGCGCTTGCGTTTGACTTTGGTCTCATATCCGTTTGACTCTTGTCATCAAACACAAAGAATTGTATAAACATCGAGTCACAAAAGCTGACCAATACAACCGTGACTCAAGAGCTGAGTCTGACATAATATAATCTAGCTATTGTGCTTGTGTGTTTCAATATTGCTTTGCTATCCAAAACGGAAATAGCACATAGCAATAGGTTAAAGCTAGGTTATTGTTTTTAATAGGCTCAGGGTCACTCAGCAAGCGATGGTGAGAGCTATGCTCGGTATATCCCTACGAAATCAAATCAGAAATGAGGAGATCCGTAGGAGAACCAAAGTCACCGACATAGCTCAGCGTGTCGCAAAACTGAAGTGGAAATAGGCGGGGCACATAGCTGATGGTCGTTGGGGTCCCAAGGTGCTGGAGTGGCGACCCCGCACCGGGAAATGCAGTGTTGGCAGACCCCCCACTAGGTGGACCGACGACATTAAACGAGTCGCAGGGAGCCGCTGGATACAAGCGGCGCAAGACCGAAGCCTGTGGAAGTCCATGCAGGAGACCTTTGTCCAGCAGTGAACGTTTATAGGTTGATTAAGAGAGAAGAAGAAGAAAGAGATTATTTTTAAAACATTAATTTATTTACCTATTTTGGTTTTTAACTTCAAGGTTCTCAATTCGTCACAACCTTTTTTTACGTATGTTCACCGATTACTCGAAGACGCCTGAACCGATTTGGATTTTTTTTGTTTGAAAGGGTATTATACTTCCCAGGCGGTCCCATTTAAATTTTATCGAAATTTTTCGAGCGGTTTTAAAATAATAATATATAAAAATTCTTTAAAAGAACCGACTTCAACCGCCACTGATAAGTATAAAATAATTTCAGTTTGTACACGTACGTTGAAGTCGGGCGGGCCTAAATAAAAACGATGAAACGAATGAGCCAAAATTTTAGTTTGTAGGTCCAGGCACAGAATATAATAGTTCTTGGTACAGGTATGTTGAAGTCGGGCTAGCGTTGCAGGTTCATAGTTCTAATGAGTACCAACGTAACGTTGTACACGTTACAACAAGTATTAATAAATATTTTATACTTTTCAGTGGCATTTGAAGTCGGTTTTTTAGGGTTCCGTACCCAAAGGGTGCCAACGGGACCCTATTACTAAGCCTCCGCTGTCCGTCCGTCCGTCCGTCCGTCTGTCAGAGGGCTACATCTCGTCAACCGTAATAAATAGACAGTTGAAATTTTCACATATTGTGTATTTCTATTATATTATATATAACGACAAATAATAAAGATTAAATTAAATTGAAAAATAAAGGGGGCTCCCATACATGGAAAAGGAGTCGAAATAAAATTTTATTTTTTTACCCCGGCATGTGGGGTGCCATTGTCTAGAACTCATTAGGTGGAGTTCAAATATATATTTTTTTATTTTTTAGCTACAGAAATGAAGAAATGGGGGGCTGTCAAAGTTTTCGGTTTTAGACCAATTTTGTTATGCGGTATATCTCAAAAACTAAACTAGTTAGGAATTTGAAATTTTGGTATATTATGTACTATATAGTGTATTTAAAAACAAATACTGAAAACACCGATTTATAATGCGGTTGGTAAGTTGTGACCAAAACAAACGAGCATTTTTCCCCATATACTAATTTAGTGCTTTCTAAGAACTACGATATCTAAATATGTATCTAGTTTTAAAAAATGATTTGGTCTTATGTACGGAACCCTAAAAGAGCGAGGCCCGACTCGCACTTGGCCGATTTTTTATTTTAAAAGAACTTTTATATATTACTAGCTGATTCCCGCGACTTCGTCCGCGTGGATTCAGTTTTTAAAATCCCGAGGGTGCTCTTTGATTTTCCGGGATGCTTTACACTCTACAGGTTCTCAATTATACCTATCCAAAAAAATCACGTCAATCCGTAGGTTTTTTGCAGCGTGATTGACGGACAAAACAACAAAGACAAAATTACGTTTAGCTGTCATTGTCATTGTCATTTACGTTTTGTTATTCCACTGTCATTTGCGTTTTGTTATTCCATGTCAGATGCGTTTTTGTTATACCACGTTTTATAGTGAATTGACGGAAACGCGGTCGAACGGGATAAAAAGTATCCTATGTCCGTCTCCTGGTTCTAAGCTACCTCTCCACCAATTTTCAGCCAAATCGGTACATCCGTTCTTGAGTTATAAATAGTGTAACCAACACCACTTTCTTTTATATATATAGATTATTTTAATATTTTTTAATGTAGTTTCATAGGATAAATCTACACATTCTCTGATCGCGAGCGATTTGTTTCTATTCATTGAGAAGTTACGTCCTCTATCACCGAAGATATTCATCAGATCTTCACCAAATTTAAATGGAACCAACCTGACGGTTTGTCATTTTAGATAAAGAAAATGATTGAAATCGGTTCAGATTTGACGGAATTATAGAGTAACATCGCCAAAAAAAATACGCGTCGAATTGAGAACCTTTCTTTTTCTTTTTTTTTGAAGTCGGTTAATTAAATACTGATAAAAACTATGTAATCCAAACACTACATGGCTGCTATTATTCTTTCAAGAGTGTACTAGTGTGCTGCATATCCTGGCTGCAGTTTCAGCTCCATCATCAGAGCCATTCCATGGATATCATTTAAGACTACTTATCAATACGAATGAAACGAGCCCAAACTAAATATGGTTACGTAGTTTCATTACAGAGTGCTCATAACCACCGTTCAGCTTCATCATCAGACCCTGGATATTGTCTAGGACCAGAGTACTTCTCAAGACGAATCAAACGAGCCCGAACTCCATGGTGTTAAATCGTTTTACTACAGAATTCCCATAGCCATCTTCCGCCTCTATCATCATATCAGCTCCATGTTACAATAATATTGCATTGTAATCCGATTTACATGTTCATGCACATTTTCAGCTCAATCGGAAACCGGGAATGGTTCTAATAAATCTTGCAAGACTTGTTACATACATTGCTAGATAAATAAAAGCTTGTAAAAATAAGATGATAAACAGAAATTTAGCTTGTGTATGTATGTTATGTACATGTACATGGTTAAAAGTCTACACATACCCGGATCACGAGCGATTTTCTCTCATTCATTGAGGAGTTCCGTTTTCCATCTCCGAAGATATTCATCAAATCTTCACCTGGGACCTACCTGCAGATGCCCTTGCCCTTTCAAATAAAAAGAAAATTATTGAAATCAGTTAAGATTTCATGGAGATATGGAGTAACATCGACAAAAATACGCGTCGACTCCTCTTTTTGTTTTTTTTTTTTTGAAATCGGTTAAAAATGAACCTGAGGGTACGAAACACTGTCAAGAAACCTATTCTAATCGCCTTTGGTTTTCTTATTTGAACCATTTTAGTGAATACCTGGCCAAATAAAAATCTACATGTTGCGAGTGTATACGTACAGACCTATTTCAAATTAATTAACATTTCAAAACATAAAAGAGTCAATATTCAAATTGGCAACCCGAAAAATGTGGAAAATATGAAAGGCTCCAGAGTTGACTGTGACATCTTCAGTGCGATTCCGTGCCTAGTCGCATAAATAATTAATTCTTAGCCCTTTGCCGTGCCTGTTAAATGGCGTGACTAAATAAGGGAGGGTCGACCCGCTCTACCTACGCCCCCACCCTGAAAACTTTTAATACTGAACGTTTGTTTGGGATAATTTTGAGTGGTAGCTCCGAGCATGTATCCATTAAACTATTGTTACATAAAGCATTCGCAAATATTTAGTGTGGATTTTTGAAATGATTTACACATGATTTATGCATGATTTTACCGATCAGATTGTTTAAATACGAGTATATTTTATAAGATGGTCGGTGATAGAGTAAGGTATTAAGGTTAAGAAAGCCTTTAGCCCATTTTTCGGGGGCCCGTGGTTCGACCCCCGATCCGCGACTTTTTTGGAGTTGTGAATTTTAAACATTTAATATAAATTTCCCTGCCTGTCCCTGCGGGATCGAATCAGAAATGAGGAGATCCGTAGGAGAACCAGAGTCACCGACATAGCTAAGCGAGTCGCGATACTGAAGTGGAAATGGGCGGGGCACATAGTTCGAAGAGCTGATGGTCGTTGGGGTCCCTAGGTGCTGGAGTGGCGACCCCGCACCGGGAAGCGCAGTGTTGGCAGACCCCCCACCAGGTGGGCCGACGACATCAAACGAGTCGCAGGGAGCCGCTGGATTCAGGCGGCGCAAGACCGAGGCCTGTGGAAGTCCATGCAAGAGACCTTTGTCCAGCAGTGGACGTCTATCGGTTGATAAAGAAGAAGAAGAATATAAATTTCTTTAAAGGCGAAGGAAAAAATCGTGAGGAGACATACATGCCTATCTGTTATGTTCTCAAAGATGTGTGAAGTCTGCCAATCTGTACTCAGCCAGACTAAAGCTAAGGCAATGAATAACACTTTTCATTCAAAATTCGAAAGTCGATCTGAATGAATCAATGAATGAAATACTAGCGATACCTGCGATTTCGCCGGTGGTGCTCTGGGATTTTTTGAGTTTTAGAAAAATGTATATACATTGTCATTTCCAGAAGACAATAGGTGCCAAATGACAAGATCACTAAAGCCGTCAAGCCATGAAAACTGAGCAGAGAACCAAATCCAAATCTTTCGCATTTATATTACTAAGGTGGTCTTAGTGTGGTTTTAACTATTTAACCCAATGAATGCGCTATATTTAGATTGTAATAACTACGTAGACTACGTCAAAAATAAATGATATTTACTGTAACATAATAATTCCAAATCTTAATTTATTTGATGCTTATACCGATCACTCTAAAAATTATTTATATCCCAAAAAGAGTTACATTGAATATTTATCAGAACTGCAATAAGAATCTACATAATAATAGCTTGATGAAAAGATACTAAAAACAATTTTTCAAAACTTTACGAGTACTTACAAGAGTTTGCATATTCATTAATGACGGCCTGTCAATATAATTATTTGTGTCTGACAATTTAATTCACATATAGGTATGTCGGGGGCCGGAACAATTCAGCACTGAAACACCTGAAATGTTTCACATGAAATGTTAGTACAAAGTTGTAGCTGTAAAAATTATACGTGAAAGCTCTCCAGCACGTTCACATAATTACAGCGACATCATCGCGTACAAAGCACCCAAGAACTGCGAAGTAATCTTACCTAAATCATAAGAGAATGAGCCTTAAATTTGCCGTTGAGTTTAAAGCTTTGATAGAAGGAGAAGGCAATACGAAATAATGGGGGGGAAACGGGACAACTAGCCGGAGATTATGGTAATGACTATAAAAATACCCAATGAGGGTGGCGGTACTTAGAAGCAATTTAAAGATATTGTATTTAATGTTCGGAGAGGAGTTGTTTAGGGGCGTCGTTGGGGCTTAGAGGGATTGGAGGGGGTTTGTAAAAGACTCGGATGCGCGCTGGATTTGTGAATTGATAATTACGGTGCACTCAATCGGTGCTTTTTATGTCGGAGCTAAATGGATCTTAAAATATTGCGACTGTACTTATAGACATCGATGCGCTTAGACAAAATCTGTGAAAACAAATAGTTAGCGAGACAAACAGAGAGACAGACAAACACACAGACAGACAGACAGACAGAGAGACGGAGAGATGAACAGACAAACAAAAACAACAAAACAGACAAATAGACGGACATATTAGTGTGGATAAAATGAAGTACACACCCTGTGTTTGTGTGACTTATTTAAATTATTCAAGTAGGTAAGTACTGTTTTTTTAATCACTTAGGATCTGTTTGATTTTCCAGGATAAAATAACTAATCATAATATGTCTATATCTGGGTTGCAAGCTATCTCATTGCCAAATTTCAACAAGATCCGTACCGAATACTATACAATTTATAATTTTTGTTCGTATGGATACCCAGTAAAATTATTCAGTCAGTTATTCAGATTGTGAATTCTTAATAGAAATCTTTTAATGGAATATTGCATTAATACCTACCTACCTTATAATAGGATTTGTGTAATAATAATGAAGTTGCATTGAGTATAATAGCTGTTTATTACAAGCTTTAAAGCTGCTTAAGCAAGCAATGCAAAGCTTTTATAAGCTTTGCTTATAAGTAAAGCTTATAAAAGCTTTACTTTTATAAGCTAAAAAAGTAAAGCTAAGCTAAGCTTTTATTTAGTTTGACCAGTTTATTTATTTGTTTGTTTGTTTGGATCAAATCTTGCAAGATGAATTAGACCCACTTCCCGGTTTCTGATCGAGCTGAAATTTTGCATTTATGTGTAAATCGGATGACAATGCAATATTATTGAGACATGGAGCTGGTCTGATGATGGCTATTGGAACTCTGTAATATAATGACGTAATCCCTTCGAGTTTGGGCTCGTTTGATTCGTCATAACAAGTACTATGATCCCAGATGATATCAGGCAGGAAAGGTATTCCGAACCATTGGTAGACTCATCGACGATTCAAAAGCACTTGTAAAAAAGTTTATTTGAACAAAAAATATTTCTATTCTATTCTATTCTATCCAGAGTCTAATGATGTAGTTACTAAAAGCTTGCATTTAAAAATAAAATTTTTAATTTACACTTGTCGTACCTCTCTCTACTCTCTACCGGATTTAGACATATTTATGTGGCATATAATTTCACAATATAAAACGATACATCATTACTTGTCGGATATAAAATGAAATCGTTGGAGGCTGGGGCAGGTTATCATGATCGATTTATTAACATGTATAGAAAATCTCATTTACCTAAATCTACCTATAATATGTTTGTAATTAATCTAATCGAATCTATGTTACCAATGAATCATCAAATACGAGAAATATTTGCCCAAATGTGGGCAGTATAATATAAGTTCGATTTCTGCCCACAATACTCCTTAACATTTTACCATCGTCATTTCAAATATTCAACTTATTCGCGGCCCACTACAAACTGGGCACGGATCCCCTCTCAGATTGAGAAGGACTTGTGCATCGTCTCGCTGGAAAAATGAGAAAAATTCAAAATTCTTTATTTCACGTAGGCCATCCTGTGGCTCTTATGACACGTCATGACTCTACCACCGGTTCGGAAAGCGGATTCTGCTGAGAAGAGCCGGCAACAAACTCAGCAGTTGCTCTTTTCAAAATAATCATTTTACATTATTATTATGTAGCTATTACATTGTAATAAGCTTTTATACGTTCTTGTGGGCAGCTGGATGCCAAGCCGATTTAACCCATGCAACTTTGTTAGAATAGAATATAGTATTTCCACAATGAGGGGAAATTCCAAAAAAGCGTATTAATATTCAATTCATGTTAAGACAGGCAGATAGCAAGTAGCCCCATTCCTGCCGGTGGAACCCGTTCACGAGCATGACGCATGATCCAGCCGTTGCTTTGCTCAACCATATTTGAGGAAACGTAGCAACGCAGAAAACTGCAAAATTTGCAGAGACTCATTTGAAAACATAGAAAACTCTGTTCGTATGGATACCTAGTAGTAGTAGTATAGTAGTAGTATATTTTTCCTTCACCGCTAAAGCTGGCTATTTTTAATGGCTTAAGATACTCTTAGCTCCGAAAAGCTATATATATACCTACATAGTATATAACTGAGATGTGTGAGTCAAAACCGGAACCCCGAAAAGGAGTTCGATGCTTTAATCAGTAGGCTATCATAGCTCCTTGTCCGTTCTTGTTAATAATGATGGCCTCCCGAACGAATCCGGTTATGTTGGTCAACCTCCTCAGAGATTAGTCATCTGCACGGGAGATATTATAGTGAACAAGTGTGTGCGCAAACACAGCTGTGCACTCTCTGTTCCCTCACTCTCTTAGCCCGATGGGACGGAAATCCAACACGGCCGGAGAGAGATCAGGCGCAGGACCAACAACCAACTTCTTGAGAATTTCTTGATAGAAAAACCCCATACATTTTTTAGCCCGAAATCGAACCCGGGACCACGGCATCCGCAGTCGAACTTGCTAACGAGGTAGTCTTGTTAATAATGTAGGTACGTTTATGAAAATCTGATTTTAATGACCTACTCAATTAAATCTAAATCTATACTTTTGGCATATTCAATGGAAATAATTACAAGACAAACTGGCGGTAGAGCGTCGGAGTAAATACAGGTTGACTAGTTTACTGCTTTTATAGTTGCAAATTGCTGTTTTATGCTGATCGCATACTTACTCCAAAACGGCTCAAAGCCGCGAGCGCCGCGTGTGTCAGTTCTGAAAATGGAAATGATGTCAGCAGTCGTCCGCATAATAACAGCGTAAACAAATTCAAGCCAGGAGTGCTTTACATCTATTTAGGCTACAATTAAGTAGGTTACGTAGGTTATTTATCAACTTACGTTCTATGTAATAATTTATGCTAATTAAGAATTTATAAAAAAATGTTTATAAATAAGTAGCATAAAGAAGTTACTTCCGTAGACTATTTAACTTACACTATAAAACGATAGGTAAGTGATTTGACTGTTTACATTTCGTAAGTATATCATGCAAGCTATTTACGTGAGTAAAACTTACGAGTGTAATTGCGGTTTAATAATAAGAATGTGTATGTGTGATATTGTGATATGATGCACGCTTGCGATTCCAAGTACAAGTTGCGCGCGGCCCTCACGGCTCTTGCGGTATTGTTTGATCAATTCGGTACGAGTATACTTACTCTCGGAGTGTGAATGTTGTAGCAGTTGTTGTTAAACTCATTAGTAATGCATGCATATACATGCAGTACCTACTTTAAATAGCACAATTTTACTAAAAAATACTTCGTACTCAATAATATTTTGATGTCGCAATGGCTTAACGGATCGGAGTGAAACCCGAAAGGTTGAATACCCCCATCCGTTGAATTTAACATGGAAAATATATTTTATACTACACCTGCTCGGAAAATACCTTCTGATTTGTGTCATATCGAAAAAGAGCAAGAAAGAAAATACGTGTAAACAAATCTGCGGTCTGAATAAATGTATGAAATTTCATTACTAACGTGCTTCAGCGAGCTGAAAAGTTGTATGAATATCCATTACTAACGACTTTGAGTTTTAAACCGTGCTGGTTTAATACTGAAAGACAGAATAAATGGTCATACCTACGTCATTTAAAAAATTATTATTCGTATTCTTTTGTTTTAATTGAATTTAGAATTTATAAAATTACAAGCTTTTAGTAGAAACCATAAACTTTACTCTATGTCTAAAATGTCTATTGGTGATAATAGTGTGAACTCAAATTGTCTATAGTGAAAAATGAAAATCTCTTACCAGAGAAATCTAGAAATCGATAAATACATCAAAGCATTTTATGAAGATTTATTGCAGTTGAAAAGCGAGAAAAATACTACCATGAGTTTTAATAATTGTATCAATTTTAATAGTTATTTAAGAATTAAATTATGTGTCTATTATTTTCCTCGTAGGTGTAGTGTATAAAGCACTATGTATCACTCGGGAGAAAGTGTGATTCCTAACTCGGGTGTAATCGATCACTTTCACCCCTCGGTGAACAATGTACTATTTTTACAAGCTTTTATTTAGCTTGACCAGTTTATTTATTTGTTTGTTTGGGCCAAATCTTGCAAGATGAATTAGAACCACTTCCCGGTTTTCGATTGAGCTGAAATTTTGCATATATGTGTAAATCGGATGACAATTCAATATTATTGTGACATGGAGCTGATCTGATTATGGAGACGGAAGATGGCTATCGGAACTCTGTAATAAAACGATGTAACCCCATCAAGTTTGGGCTCATTTGATTCGTCATGACAAGAACTCTGATCCTAGATGATATCTAGAGTCTAATGATGTAGCTACTAAAAGCTTGTATTTAAAAATAAAATTTTAATTTACACTTGTTTAAATATCTTATTTCAAATCAGATATGATTGCTACCTTCACACTATCGTTATCATTTTTAGACAATCCCACAGAGTTATTCTTCGTGGACAAATAAAATATTATACATTTTCCTTCGCCGTCCATTGCGTCATACTTTATTGTGTCTTAAACAGTAAGTTGACACGTTACATTTTTGAACATTTAGCAACATGTAGTGACGGAATTAATTTGACATCGTTTAAGCTAAAGTTCAGAAAACCAGCGTCAGAGTTCAATACAAAAACCTTACATTGGCTAAACAAAATTAAAAAAAATGTATTTTTCATTAATGAATTCTGAGGTTAGGTGCATAATTGCAAGGAATACCTAAGTAAGGTTCCAGCGATAAACGAAGATCCTAAAAGGGACCCCGCCACCATTTCTGCCACCAAATAATACGTTGCATTAGCGAGTGGCTGTAACAATAACCGTTAAGCGTTAATTGTTATTGCCAATGTTCTCAGCAAGGCAAGATACCAAGGCAGGTGCTTCCTTATTCACTTAACCACGGCGAAATTGCTGCACGCGGAGTAACCCTACATCTTTGTACACTCAGCGTAAAGTACCCCCTGATGAAGGTATTTTAAAGGTTCTAATTAGTAAATTAAACTAATAAGTAAATGTAGATTGGTATAGGTATATTAACATTACTAGATGATGACCGTGACCGTGATTAAGGTTTTGATTACCGCTCTTTAATTTTCCGGGATAAAATGTAGCCTATCTGCTAATCCTGGATATTATGAACTATCTTCATTCCTTTCAGTCAAGTCGGTTCATTCGTTGTAGCGTGAAGGAGTACCAAACATCCATCCATCCATCCAGCCCTCCATCCGTCTATACATAGTATCTACATAGATAGTACAAACTTTCACATATATAATATTGGTAGGAAGGATTATTTTTTATTATTTTATTTTTATACATTATTTTCCAATCCTTCTGGAGAGCTGAGATGGTGATATTGATAATTCAACCTGAGTTGGGTTTACTGATTCTATTATATGGGCATATTATGGAGTAGCGAATAGGTACCCCACCATGTTAACAGATATTAGTATCACAATTATAAAAAAAATCCTATGATTAATAACATTGACAATTCGGTGCAGCCGGCGGAATAGGTATATCTACGATAAGGCACGCAAGTGGTTAAAACAGGTTCAAATAACACAGTTATAATAAGTCACTTCCACTCTAAAAATATTTTCGTTTTCTAGCATTGTTCCAGGCAAAATTCTTTAGAAATCTAGTTAACTGGGTACATCAACTGACAGACATTACAGTGAGCCGTAATCCACATAGTAAGTTAAGAACGGGTTACATATTATCAAAAAGTCATCTAGTAGGTGAAGACATGACATAAACATCAAGAAAATCCATTCAAAACAATAAGCAGTACTTTCTAACCCGAAACCTCATGAAAGAGTAGATAGGGCAAAACGCGCACCACGAATTTCAGCACAACGACGGGGCGGGCCTGATCAATATAAGGCGTGGCCAGAGATTTGACGCTGCGTACCGGTATGCGCTATACGCTTGTCTAATTGATTGACACAGACGGACTGACAGCCAGACGCACGGCGTTTTGGCGGCTTTTTATTGTGTCCTTTGAGGGGAGACAGGGGGATTCGAACCGAACGTAACGGTGATTAATTTTATGCAATTATTGGCTTTTGAAACGGTGTAGTTTTTAACAGGTTCAAACTTATATCAGCGATGTTTGCTATTTAAGGGTTACTCGCCACACCGATTTTAAAATGTTCATGTTTATGTAGCTTTAATATGGTGCTATGTTTGTTCGGATTTTAGTTTTTAAGCCGTGTTCATGAAAAATTAAGTAGCTTAGAGCTAATATTATTAACTAGCTTTTGCCCCGGCGATTTCATCAGCGTATGGAATTAGGTTCTTTTAAAATCCCTTGGGAACTCCTGGTTTTGTCGGGATAAAAAGTAACCTGTAACTCTGCAGGTCCGCAACCATACCAATCAAAAATTCACATAAATGAAGTGCCAAAATACCAAGTTTTATATACATAACATGAAAAATGACAGACTTTCATAAAAACTATTAGCCCCTATTTAACCCCTTTTTGGGTATAATTTTCAAAAACTGTGAAATACGCACTTCTTTGTTTTAAATCGAAAGCCAAAATACCAAGTTTCATATACATAACTTGAAAAATCGGCCAAGTGCGAGTCGGGCCTCGCTCTTTTAGGGTTCCGTTAAAAAAATTAAATAAAAATATTTCCATGTACCCATGGAAAGATTTTAATTTAATTTTTTTTATTTTATTTAATTTTTATTATTTTGTTGTTATAGCGGCAATAGAAATACATAATATGTGAAAATTTCATCTGTCTATCTATTACGGTTTACGAGATACAGCCCTCTGACAGACGGACGGACGGACGGACGGACGGACGGACGGACGGACAGCGTAGGCTTAGTAATAGGGTCCCGTTTGTACCCTTTGGGTACGGAACCCTAAAAATTGACAGACTATCATACAAAATTTCAAACCCTGTTTTACCCCTTCGGGATTGAAAGTGTCAAAAAATGTAAAATACGTAAGTACTTTTTTATTTTTAATCAAAAGCCAAAATACCAAGTTTCATATACATGACTTGAAAAATAAAGGACTGTCATAAAAACTTTCATCCCCTATTTTTAAAGGCAAAATGTCTTTCGGGTAGAATTTTCTAAAACTGTGAAAACTTGTTTCCTTGTTTTTAATTTAAAGCTCAAAAACCGAAAAATACAGAGTTTCATGGGTATAACTTGAAAAATGACGGACTGTCATACTAACTTCAATTCCCCATTTAACCCCCTTGGGAAACCCAACAAATATAAATTTATATAAATATAAATATAAATTTTTTTTAGATTGTTCACTTAGGGGCCTATCAGGAACCGGAAGGAAAAAAATCGGTTCCCACCTGATTACGAGAAAATTTTTTTTATTTAAAATTTTGGAATATCATTGCTTTGACGAACATTTAATTTTTTTTTAATTTTTCTAGTGACAATTTCCGTAAATTTTTTAGAGAATATGTTTACCTAATAACTGTACTCTCTTAGAAAAATATATCAGTCTGGTTAACTGGTTTTAAGAGCATTAAATTTTAAATTATTTCAAGAAAATTAAGTTCATCCAAAATCTACAGAAAACTTTAAAATTCCATTAAAAATAAAAAAAGAGGTTCGTAGCACTGGTGATTTTTTAAAAACTGTAACAACTTATGTTCTTTTGATTGCCACAAGAAAAATTGTATGTCAATGTGCCGGATAAAAAGTTATGATTTTTCAAAAGTCTTCGTTCCTCATTCGTGTAAATAACGACCTTATTGAAAAAAATGTTTATTGTTTGTGGAGACTGCAGTATGTCCTTTAATTTTAACTGCCTCGTTGGTCTCGTGTTTGACTGCGGCCGACGAGGTCCCGGGTTCGAGTCCCGGGTCGGACCATATCAAGTATTGGGGTTTTCCGTAAGAAATTCTCAGTACTAGCCCGGAGTTAGGAAGTTGGCGTTGTTTCACCCCCGTACCTTGGAGAGCACGTAAAGTCGTTGGTCCTGCGCCTATTCTCTCTCCGGCTGCGCCTAATCTCTCTCCGGTCGCGAATTTTCCGTCCCATCGGGCTATGAGAGTAAAGAAACAGACAGACACACACTTGTGCACTTTAATATCTCCCGCAGTGCGGGAGATATTAAAGTGCACAAGTGTGTGCCGCACAGATGGTTAATCTCTCTGTAGATAGGTCACTGTGGTCGAAATTTGGTCGGGAGGACATTAATCCTTTAATGATGACTGACGGTATCTACATTTTTAAGAGAAAGAAAAATAAAACAATGTTTTATTTTCCGAATTTCGGCCACGGCGATGGCATATCTTCAGAGAGATTAACTATCTGTGCGGGTGTGTGCGCGAACACAGGTGCACTCTCTGTTTCTTTACTCTCATAGACCTATAGGACGGAAAATTCGACATGACGGGAGAGAGATTAGGCGCAGGCGGAGAGAGATTAGGCACAGGACCAACGGCTTTACGAGCTCTCCAAGGTACGGGGCTGAAACAACGCCAACTTCCTAACTCCGGGCTAGTACTGAGAATTTCTTACGGAAAACCCCAATACTTGATATGGTCCGACCCGGGACTCGAACCCGGGACCTCGTCGGCCGCAGTCAAACACGAGACCAACGAGGCAGTTAAAATTAAAGGACATACTGCAGTCTCCACAAACAATAAACATTTTTTTCAATAAGGTCGTTATTTACACGAATGAGGAACGAAGACTTTTGAAAAATCATAACTTTTTATCCGGCACATTGACATACAATTTTTCTTGTGGCAATCAAAAGAACATAAGTTGCTACAGTTTTTAAAAAATCACCAGTGCTATGAACCTCTTTTTTTATTTTTAATGGAATTTTAAAGTTTTCTGTAGATTTTGGATGAACTTAATTTTCTTGAAATAATTTAAAATTTAATGCTCTTAAAAACAAGTAAACCAGACTCGATTTTTTTCTAAGAGAGTACAGTTATTAGGTAAAGATATTCCATAAAAAAATTGCGGAAATTGTCACTGGAAAAATTAAAAAATAATTAAAAGTTGGTCAAAGCAATGATATTCCAAAATTTTAAATAATTTTTTTTTTCTGGTAATCGGGTGGGAACCGATTTTTTTCCTTCCGGGTCCTGGAAGGCCCCTAAGTGAACAATCTAAAAAAAATTTTATATCCACCTGGTTTGGCCCACCCTGTATATATAGATAGATAAAGAAAAGTAGTGGGTACTTTACATTACATGGACAGTATACTCTCCATGCCAATAACACATAATTAACATAATTATTGACCGAGCGAAGCGAAGGTCTCTGAGTCTACTTGAGTGAATTTGCACTTGTCCGTCCGTCCGTCCGTCTGTCAGAGCCTTATAACTTCTGAATTACTGAACGTAATTACTTCAAATTTAGATATAATATGTAAACTAATGGCTTCCAGCCGAAAATTGCTTAAAAAGTTATAAAAATCTTTATTTCAGGCGGGCTCTCATAGAAGTAAATGCGAAGTAAAATATTTTTTATAGCGGTTCATTGGATTGCTGTGTATCATTTTAAAGATAATTTGGAACAGAATACAAAAGTATTTTTTAATTTTTTTTTTCCTAAAATTGAAGAAATGGGGGGCTCTTAAAGTGGAGATTATATTTGACCTCAGAAGTCATGATCGCTTGAACGGCCGGGCTTGAAACTTTTTTAATTAGCGTTGTATATATGTACTTGAACAACAAATACTAAAATTAGATAAATATATTTTATACATAATTAGATAAATAAGGAAACTAAATTATTTAATTTTTAATGAGCTGCAGTATTTTTAACAGAACTTCACAATGATGTCAATAGATGGCGCTCTCATCTCATTTTGCAAACGCAGCAGAAGTACTACTACATATAAAACATATTATTCAATTAATATTATTATATATTTAAATATCAAACATCAATAAAACTTCACGTCGCGACGGACGGACAGACGGACGGACGGACGAGTGCAAATTCACTCAAGTAGACTCAGATACCTTCGCTTCGCTCGGTCAATAATTATAGCATTAACTACCTATTAACAGGTTTTAATTATTCAACCAATATCAGTTCATTATTTTAAGTCACTTCGACGAGCACCTTTTTAAAAATAAAAGGTTTTTATTTATTACTAGCTGATGCCCGCGACTTCGTCCGCGTGGATTTAGTTTTTGAACTCCCTTGGAAACTCTTGGGTTTTCTGGAATAAAAAGTAGCCTATATCACCCTCCAGGTCCTCAACTATACCCATGCAAAAAATCAAGTCGATCCGTATCTGTTTTAAAGGACAAACCAATAAACCACTTTATATGTTGTCGATTCAAAATAATTAATACGTGCTTGAATTCGAGTGGACCCGAGTCTACCGTACCTACCGACGACGCTAAGAGACGAACGTCAAATGTTTGACAGGAAAGTAGGTAGAACACTTTATATGGGAAAATGAAATTGTTGTTTTTACTATCTTCCACGCAATTTTTCCATATTTTCTCACCGTTTAAACCTTCCCTGGACTACGACAAACATTTCTAAATAAAAATCAGCTAAATCGGCCCAGCCGTTCTCGAGTTTTAGCGAGACTAACGAACAGCAATTGTTTTATAAAATATATGTATGTATATAGAGATAGAGATAGAGATTATTCCACACGTTAATTGCAAGCTCGTTTATATGGAAGTGCCTTTTAAAGCTTATCCGCCGGCTTAATCGGAACCTGTGCCAGTGGAAATAAGCCTGTTGTTTTTGCATATTTTCTGATTGTGTCGATAGACGACGCTGCGAACAAATAATTTCATTTGAATGTTCCAAAAACTATACCTAGGTACCTATTGATACCTGATTTCACTACAGTTCCCTAACCTTTACGGGCTACCTATGTTAAGTTAGGTGACGCTTTCTGTCAACTTTGTTATTACGAACCTCCACGGGACAACTAAAGGTGAAAATGACATTGGGATGTTAGGATTGTATTTAGGGGCTACCTACGTAAAGAGACTTCTACTTAAGGGATGATTTAGGTATAGATGGTGAAAACGGGCATAATAATAATTTCAATGTTGATTGTCATGTATCTATTGAATGAATAAGTAATTATGGGAAACCGTTACCGCGAGGTCTCAGTTCGGGGCGAACCACTAGTCTATTAGGTAAGACAGGAGCAGAAAATTGTAGGTAGGTATAACCTATTATTTTTTGTTATTTTATTGTATTTTTTATAAAGGTACTTAAACTGTAAGTTTCAATGTATTATATTTAATTTTAAGTTGAGTAACTTTTATTAATTCATATAACTCACATAATGAAAATCTTCTTAGGGTCGATTTCACTAACGTAAAATAAGTCTTATCCGAGCGTAAATTTGATATTTTGGCAGATTATCAATACAAAAACTGTCAGATGCCCAATTTATTCCTCGTTTAAGCGTCACTCGACATTAGTGAAATCGGCACTATGTATTAAGTACGATATATATGTAATTATATAATAATATGAAAAACCTGTATTTAGGGATCGTGTAACTTGCTTTTAATCTTTCATATCTGTTAAGTGTAACCTAACGCTTTACAATAACATAAAAATTTAATCTTTTCTCCTTACCTGTCATCGCATCGGTCTGTAAAATAAAAATCATAACAGATGCACCGGTATAATACAATACTCATAAAAACATTGGGGGTTGATGTAATGACGCTGATAATTATCAAACTACCCGCAATACACTTGACATGTTTGTGAATGAGCGCCGGAAGCCGGGGTGAATCCGCGGTCACGTGACCGCCGGCCGCCATCTTGTTTAAGTACACACTTCCGCCACGGCGCACGTAAAATGCAGTGGTCGTCAACGGCCGGCAAATTGTATTAAAGTTTTATTGCGAGGTGCACCGTGCAGAGCGCATTCGTGTTCCTAACAAATTTTTAAGATGGAGAGGCAATTCCGTTCCACTTTGAATTTTGGTAGAGTAGGCACTTTTATTATGTTTAGTTGATATTTTATAATGTACTCGTATACACCTATTTTTATTTGTACACAAACTGGAGCGTGCAGCTTTCGTCGAATTCCAAGATAGAAAACCACGTTTGGCATAATCATTTATCTGTCAGAGAAAGTCCAGTTAAAAACGATTCAGCCGTTCTAAAGTTTATCCCGGACAAATAGGCAGACAATTAATAATATGTATGTTATGTTAAATATGTATGTTCGACTTGTTCAAATATTCATACTTCTAAACCAAATAAAAGTCAGTAATAATTACTATATTACAGACAGTCTTCAATTTTATTTATTATAATCTTCTATCTGCCCGAAAAAGTGTTGTTTAACTCTCTCAAATAAATAAACACATAAGACGTGAGTGTCTTAGAATTATCGACCGAGCGAAGCGAAGGTCTCTGAGTTTACTAGAGCGATTTGCACTTGTCCGTCCGTCCGTCTGTCACAGCCTTATAACTTCTGAATTACTGAACGTAATTACTTCAATTTTAGATATGATATGTAAATCGATGGCCTCCAGCCGAAAATGGCTTAAAAAATTATAAAAATCTTGATTTCAGGGGGGCTCCCATACGAAATGGGGGGCTTTCAAAGTGGAGATTGTATTCGAGGCTAGATTTCTAAAACCACTTTGTTTTAAAACTTGAAACTTACACATAATTTGAGTTATATTCTGTACTTGAACAACAAATACTAAGATTAGATAAATATTATAAAGAAACGAAATTATTTGAGTTTTAATGGGCATCAATGTTTTTAACAAAACTTCACTATACTGTTACTAGATGGCGCTGTCTTTAATATTGTAAATATGCATCCCATCCACGAAAGCAGATGACGATTGACGTCATCAGATTCGGCGCGTTTTAATTACAATATAATATAGTTAAAACTATCTTATGGGAATTATGGGATACCGCGAGGTCTCAGTTCGGGGCGAACCACTAGTTTATTATATTTTCAAAAGCCCACGAAAGATTACACTTAGCAAAGGAATAATTTCGTCAATTATATAAACTTTAGGAAAACTTGATTTTTTATACGTGTAGTCAGATATTGTAACAATTACGTACATACTATATATTTAAAATATTAAAATTATGAACATAATATTATTATTAATGTGATTGTTAGCTTTTCACGCTTAACCACCGTACCGATTTCGGACATAGCTTATATTCCGAGGAGAATATTATCAAGGAACTCTAACGGGATCCTAGAAAACTTTAATAGTTACATACGGACGAAATCATCGGCATCAGCTAGTAAGAAGATTAGGTTCGATGTCTACAAGTGGAACAAACTGAAAAAAATGTAGATTCGATAAAACGTAATAAGGAAGTAGGTATCAATCAATAAAACAGATACCTAATAAATCGAATAATAAAACACACAAAATCACTTTAGCAAGCTCTACTAATAAGGTCATAGAACTGGATAAAACTAGACTTAGAAGCGAAATCTCTTTGACCAAATCGATCCCCGACAGTTATGAAAAGACAGTATTTGTAAGAGAGAAAAAGAAAATCCGCGTAAGCCCACGCTCGAGGAAAACCTCAGTACGGTTTATTAAAGAAAATATTTCCTTGGATGTCGCGTAGTTTTGCTTGTATCGCAAAATTGGCTTTGCTGATAAAAAGGCAAACCTAACCTCTATTGTAACGGAATAAGATTGAGTTTTCTAAGACTATAAGACACGACAAAGCCGAAATGTAGGCGACTAAAGCTGATATGGGGAAAGTCAGTAAGGTTCCTGTCACCGACTATCAATATCGGCTGTAAAGTGACATTTGGGGTAGCATAGGCCGTCTCAAATCGATAAATTGTGTTCGGTTGGTACTTAAGGAAGTTTCGACGAGTTTATTGGCTTTATTGACACGCTGTCGCTTGAAGTTTGCTTTGTCGGGATCAGGGAGACACGGTCAGAACGTTTGCGTAAAAACCTCCGAATTGAAAGTAATACGAGAATGCATAATATCGGAGGTTCTAACTAATAAATTACAAATATAATATATTAAGTTGAAAATTTTCGATGTAAAAATATGTCATTTTAAGTTTACGATCCCTATTAGAAGAGTCAGTGAAAATCGCGTGATGTTGACCGGAAGCGATGTTGTCCCCAAATCGTTTCCGAGTGGCAACCACTGCAACGCACGTGCTACTAATTACACACACCCCACGGTTTTTAATAGGGCCTTTATCAAAAATTTGTCTACTTTTGAAAAATGTTACAACTTTATAAAAATATTGGTGAATGGGTTTAACTTATAAAAAAAATCCAAATGTTTTTCATTACTTTTGCTAGTATAATAACTAGTAAATGATGTGCGTGGGATTAGAGGAGAATTGCGTCTTAGGTTATTAAAGTAGTCTGCTATGATAGAAGTTATTAAGTTTGAATACCAAATACAGAGTGAGTTAGGTATACAAATCAGTAATTTTAATTGCATGGTAAAAGTTGAGGGTCAGAGTTTTCTCCTAATGTTCAAAGTTTGATTCCTTACTAATATTATAAAAGCGAAAGTGCGTTTTTATTGGAACGTAGTTCCTTATCGCGCGGTGCGGAAGGGGGCTAGACGGATCGACACTTTTTTGAAACCGACACTTTTTGATGTGAATTTGGCATTGTGTTCGGTATTTTCGCGATACAATATTGGATCTCCGTAGCCTTGTGGTTTCTGCAGTCGCTAAACAGTTAAAAGTCGATGGTTCGAATCCCAGCTCTACAGACTGAATTTTCTATTTTCAATTTTATTTTAAATAATTTCTACATGTGGAATTTTTCCCTATTTTTTTAACTTATTTTTAAGTTATAAAAAATTAGGGAAAGGTTCCACATGAAGAAATTGTTTAAAATAAAATTGAAAATGGAAATTTCGGTCTGTCGAGCTGGGATTCGAACCATCGACCTTTGGCTGTTTGGCGACTGTGGAAACCACAAGGCTACGGAGATCTAATATTGTAGTGTGAAAATGTTGTACACAATGCCAAATTAATTTATCGAAAGGAACTTCGTTCCATCCGGGTGTCCCTTGACACCTCTCAAGTTTTTTTTGGTGTGTTGTTGGTTTGTTGGTTTGTTGGTTTGTCCTTCGATCGCGCCGCAACCGGGCTACGGATCGACGAGATTTTTTGCATGGGTATATCTACCTAGTTGAGGACCCGGAGAGTGACATAGGCTACTTTTATCCCGGAAAATCAAAGGATTCCCGAGGGATTTTAAATATTTAATCCACGTGGACGAAGTCGCGGGCATCAGCTAGTCTGAAATAATTACAGTTGAATAGGGAAAAATAAAATGAACTGTTTTCGAGACCTCTGCAAGAATCCTGTATTGCGCTTCCAAGATAAAAGAGGTTTTGTTTTTAATGTTGTCACATATTTGAACTAAATATCTTTACCCTCCCTTCCAAAGTACGATGCCCTCACTTTTGCCCATTTTTCTGGTTCTAAGGAAGCATAAATGACGTAAACCTTTATTATGTAGCTAAATTTAACCTAGCTGAACGTGTGAGTCTGCAGGTATTGCAACATAGTATAACTGCAGGAGTACAATAGAAGCTAAATGACAGGATCAAGCACACTTGAACAACCTCTCAGGTAATCAATACTCAAAGTGTTCGCAGGTTGGTAAGTTTACGAAACTTTGCTTTTGCCTGTAGCCTAGACATGATGCATGTTACTTAAGATTACATTGATTTTTTATATACTTTAGGTTCGGCTTTTAAAATGTGAAAGTGTGTGGAATTGAAAAAAAACTATAATTAATTTTTTTTCAATCTCACATGGAGCAACGAATCGATATGAATTCTTGCAACTTTTCTTTTGGGAGAACAAAACAACAGTTTTCGCGGGATTTTCAAAATAACAACTCAAAATCTACTCGTAGTTTGAAATGTTTTTAGCACTAGATATTAGATGCATTTATAGATTAACTCAACGTCGAAATTTTCGTAAGCCATGTAATCTCATCATTATTATGTACTTAGAGCAAAATATAATTATACATCACGTACACACTATTTTGATAAACTTACCTATCATTTCCACCCTGTACAAACATATCGAGCCCCAAAAAAACGAACGAGCTGACAGCTTACGATGTTCCACTACGGGCCGATCGTAAAAATGATAACACGCATAAATTCCATCATAAAGTGTAGATATGATAATATGCATCTGATCTGCCAGCGTGATTCCGCCCCGTGATAAATTATTCCATCCGGTTTTCTATTTATTACTATTTCGAATTTTTCTCATACTTACCGCAATAAACTCATATCTAAGATACATGTGATGGCAAAATCGCGCAGGTTGGCATTGCAATTGTCAACATTTTTAAGAAAAAATATCCTACAAAATAGAGTGGCCGCCGCTTTTCTGGCATTCCCTAATGCTCAATGATCATGAACTTACGTGAATTGTTTAATATAAATTCAACGTGGTGACACATATTTTTGCCTGTGTTATAGATACACACATATAAAATGCGAATGTAAATTGTAAGAGCCGCCGGGGGATCTCAAAAGTGACAAAATATTTCTCATGCATTCATATATTTAGCGCAGAATGGAAACTCTAATATTTTAGGTATGCTTCGTCCACATGTCAAGTATTTTGAGGACGATAAAAGCTGAAAAATAGTTAGGTGATTTTCTGCGATACTTGTGTATGATATAAAGTAGTCCGCTGGGTTCTCGAACGAAGAAATGTTTAAATACCTTTTTTTAAACATGGGCTCCAAAAGTTAATCTCATTTACCGCTATAAAAATTAAAGTAGACTTTTACGTACAAGTGTGATTATAGCATTACCACTCAGTTGATTACTTAAAATGTCGTGCGGTAAATTAAATTTTTTTTTTTAATTTCATCTGCCTGTTATAACAAGTCTACCCGCGCCGATTAGGAAAGCAGATTTTGCTAAAAAGAGCCTAAAGAGAGTTGATCTTTTCTATAGAAAATATTACAATACTAGCTTTTACCCGTGACTTCGTATGTGTGGAGTTAGGTTTTGAAATCCCTCGGAAACCCTTTGTTTTTCCGGGACAAAAAGTATCCTATGTAACTCTCCAGGTCCTGAACTATACCCATTCAAAAAATCACGTCACCTGTAGCTCTGCTGTGACATGATTGAAGGACAAAACAACAAACAAACATATTTTCGCATTTAAAGTATTAGTGAATTTCTACTATATTATTTAGGATCGTATTTTAACGTGCGAATTGAAAGTCAAATTAAAGGTTTAAGAAAAAAACAAATAATGGCTACTGAATTAATAAATGGGCGACAGACTGTGTGCGACTACAAATATTAAAAACTTAGTAACTAAAAAACGACCAGTATAATAATTCTGAAGTGAAAAATATACTATTTTGTTGTCAATTTGACAACTCACATTTAATTCAAAATTTTGCAATATTTTAGTTCAACAATTCTGCGCTATTCTAATTAAGGTGATTTTTAAATATCATGTAGGGCAATGAACTAATGATACAAAAAAAAAAACAACGAAACAATTAATAACACTAATTGGTATACAGTAAGTAAGTAAGTATAGTATCATGTAAAGCGTAACGAATAAAAATATGTTATCATGGATTTATAACGAAATGTTTTTTTCAACAAATTATACAAAATAAATATTTAAATGTAAACACACTTTTCTGGCTGATCCTCGAGGGTAGGTCTGCATCTTAATATAGTGGTATAGTAGACCTTATTATAGCGTGTAACAATAGAAGTAGGAGCCGTATTCATGGCAGAGTGCATATCCCTCCCGTGGGCACCAAGTTAATTTCAAGTTTACGAAGCACCGTCGACGTGCGCTCAGTTATTAAAATACCAACATCTTGAAGCTTAATAGGTTTTGGGAACTACTCTGTTGAGGAAAATTTGAAACGCTACCCAGTTTGTTCTACATCAGTTTATCACTGCTAAATTAGGTTCCATTATACCTACCTACGCCTACCTACTTTACATTAGTAGGTACGGCATTTGTGAAGGCATTTAACAGTTGCCCATATTGACAGTTTAGAATGTTTGCTAGCAGAGGACATTTTGAATGAAAAGGTACTTTTTGAAAATGTTAATGGTATTTTATCGTCTAAACTCTAAACCTTGCAATCAGGAAGTACTTAGGTTTTTAGTAGGTATTAACTTAGATACACTTATCTCTTGTGTGTAACTGTTGTGTCAAGTATCATAACACAAACTGTTCGTTCTTGACAAATGGAAAATTTTATTTTGTGGACCATTTTCATCGATTTTTTTTTAAAGAAGATCAGCCAAGTTGAAGTTGACTAATATTCTCCTCTCCCATCCAAATAAGCGACAGGCGTGTGTTAGGAGTGGGTACGACAATAGTGCAACGGGTGGGATTCGAACCTGCGACCTTTCTGTTTGCAGTCCGCACCATATACATTTATATTACGACTTTGGCCGAAAGCTTCATCGACTTTATTAAAAAAAACCGGCCAAGTGCGTGTCGGGCCACGCGCAGTGTAGGGTTCCGTAGTTGGAAGTCTCAAATATTATTGCAGACCTAGGATAGTGCTTTTATTTTATTTATGAATATTGAATACATTTTGAGTTTCATGGTTTAAATACTATAATATACAACAAAATATGCAACATACATTACGTGTAATACCTAACTTGAAAAAAACAGATATAACTCCTTAACTAATGAACCGTACTTAGCCGTGATAGTTTTACTTTAAAATTCATTATAATATATATACTACTGTTGTGAATTTTTTCTTGTATCCTATATACAACTATTTAGCTGGCAGAGGGGGGGGGACACTTGACTAATAACATTTAGCACTTTAAAATATCATATTTCACAAACGGATCCCTGAATTGAAAAATGGTGTTCCCACATCTACAATATTTTTAAAAGACCTATTCAACGACACCCCACACTATGGGACAGTCGAGAAAAAAAATTCATCCCCACTTTACATGTAGGGGAGGTACCCTAAAAAAAATTATTTTTCAAAATTTTATTTCACCACTTTGTCGGCGTGATTGATATTTATACCCTTGTCAAATTACAGATTTCTAGTACCAATAGTCTCTGAGCTAAACCGCGGACAGACAGACAGACAGACAGACAGACAGATAGACAGACAGACAGACAAACGGACGGACATGGCGAAACTATAAGGGTTCCTTGTTTACTATGGAACCCTAAAAAGTACCTACTAGCCGACACGCCCTGACTTACTACGGATGGACTGTTCTATAAACAAAAAATTTTCAATGTGTTATACTGAAACCCTCTTCGAAGCCCGCATAGATTAAAAATTTGTATCTGTACTCGCAACTTTATATGCGTTTATCTTAATCTATAATTATCTTCTACCTATACCTACCTAGATATCGGTATCATTATAAAAATCAATTGATGTTCGTTAGTTTTTTTTTTTAGTTCGCTCTAATACAAGGGTAGTTTAAAATGAAAAATAGGGAAAACACAAAAAACAGCTGAAAAATCGAAAAAAAATTGGTAATATTGTATAGGAATCACCACTTCGGATTACTTTTAATAGATGGCGGGAGGGAAGCCGCGTGTAAAAGCCAGTTATAATATAAAGGTCAGATGTTTAGCAACGCACTGGCGCGTTCATTTACGTTCAAGTACGCGTAAACTGATGTGATTCTGTCATAAAGTGATACATAGTTTCTTTATCAGGTCTCATCTAACATAGTTTTTGGAACGTAGTTCCTTATCGCGCGGTACGGAAGGGGGCTAGACGGAAAAAATTAAGGAACCGACACTCGACCTCGACACATTTTTGAAACCGACACTTTTTTGTTGAATGTGAATTTTGCATTGTATTCGGTATTTTCGCCTTAGAACACGGCGTCTGCATGGCCTAGTTGTTAGGGCAGTCGCCTATAAATTCAAGGTCGATGGTTCGAATCCCAGCTCGACAGACTGAATTTTCTATTTTCAATTTTATTTTAAATAATTTCTAAATGTGGAATTTTTCCCTAATTTTTTATTGTATAAATTGGATAAAATGCTAACGCCATCTGTGAAAAAACAGTAACTCCACCAGAGTAACTCTTTGGTTTTGTAACAGTGCAATAGAAATAAACAAAATAATATAATTCATCGTAGTTAATCAATTTAATACTAGATGACACCACTAGTTTATTAAAATTCCTTCACTAAAATTAATCGGAAGGAGCTACGTTCCATCCGGGTGTCCTTTGACACCTCTTAAGTTTTTTTGTTAAGTATTGTAACTTAAGATGTATACGTCTATCTTATGCAATTACAATCTTGTGCAATGTGCATGTGGGCGACATAGGACTTCAAAGATCCGTGACAGAAAGGATTACTAAGGGCTATTTAAGTAGAGTACTAGACAATAGACCTTGGTTACCTGGTATTATAACAATAAGCCTGTAGTTTGGGCTCTGACCAAAGATCGAACGTTAGTTGGATTCGTCAATCCCATTGCGAATCGGTAATGTAGTAACCAGAAGTATCGCTTCAAATCGAATTCAGGTAAACTGTTGTACCGAACTTTGCAATTGTTCTTTAAACGCTATCCGTTAGATAAGTTTTGGATAGGCTATCGGACCTTTATTAGCAAGTGGTGAAACATACCATTAGTGTAAGGGGCATTTTGCCCAAAATGAGTTATAATAAATCATTGGATTCGGAATTTTGCACTCTATTGACTAGTTACTAGTATATTTGAGATTTTGATATCGTTCAAAAAATGTCCTTTACAGTACACATTTTCGGAATTTCTAGAGCGATTTTTGGTAAAAAAATTTAATTTAACGGACTGTAACTTTTATTGTAACATGATAATTAAAGTAAATCGCATTGATAAATTTTTTTGACCCTTCCATTAAACTTGAGTTAAAAAAATTAAAATTCATGTATCTTCTTAATTCACAGTTAGAGCTTTTCCAGAATTAGTCCCCTTACATTATTATGTTACGAAAAATGTAAAGAATGCGCTCTTTAGGTACTCTAGTGGTATGCGTATAAAACATTATACATCAGTCACTACTTAGAAACAACCGACATTTCTACGTAGGACGCCGCAGCGGTGACGCGGAAGCATACCGCGACACGTTGCGGTGCTAGTATAGTAGTTAGTAAGGGCCAATTTAGACGGTGCCTCGTTCATCGTTCATTTTTGCGAACATTTTTGCGAAAATTAACCGTCTTATTCATCCTAAGGGCTAATTTAGACGGTTCATTTTTCGAGATTTTTGCTTTCATTTTCGAGGCTTCATCGATTCGTCATCGAAAATGAACCGTCTAAATTCGGCCTTAGGGCAAAGGGCCTTAGGGCAAAGGGCCTTAGGGCAAAGGGCCTTAGGGCAAAGGGCCTTAGGGTTCATTTTCGCAAAAATGAACGATGAACGAGGTACCGTCTAAATTGGCCCTAAGAGTTACTCAACACTACACTAGCGGCACGCTATGATGGCCGGTTTGACACATTACAATAGTGATGTGGAATGTCAATTTATTCTCGAACAAAAAACAATTAAGTTTTGTTTTTGTACCTGATTAAATAGGTTTAATAAAACAAAAATGTATATGTTTATTTAATTTATTTGAACGAACTGAATATTTGAATGAAAATGAATATACATACTTTATATGCACACAAGAAACATATGAATACAAAAGATACCAAAAAAGGTGCCACAAAAGGCCATAATTAATCAGATTCGTCCATACTACTATTTTCACTGTCGTCACTGCTATCATCACCTACATTAATAATTATATGTTCGTTTTCTATAATATTATCTATTTTCACATCTCTTTCATAATCTTCCCTTATTAATTTAACAGTTCTATTCACAACCTTTTCCCAGTCTCCTTTAGTCACATGTTCACAAGCTTCTTCTAATAATTTTAGCATTTTTTTTGTGGTAAATGGGGGTTCTGTATTGTGTCTTGCAGCATATCCCTTAATTTGAGCCCACACCAACTCAATCGCATTATACTCACAATGGTAAGGCGGTAACCGTATAACTCTGTGCCCATGTTCTAATGCTATTTCGTCAATGACGTATCGGATCTTGGTTGGTTTGTTTTCTTTTAAAAGACGTACTAATTCCGCTTTTAACATATTCATGTTTGCATCTACGCCATTTTTACGAAGCCATGCGACGATATCAGCTTTCTTTTGGGATTGGGCAGGTGGCTTGTCAATTTGCATCGAGTGGTATGGGGCGTTGTCCATAATTATCGACCGAGCGAAGCGAAGGTCTTTGAGTTAACTAGGGCGATTTGCACTTGTCCGTCCGTCCGTCCGTCCGTCCGTCCGTCTGTCAGAGCCTTATAACTTTTGAATTACTGAACGTAATTACTTCAAATTTAGATATAATATGTAAACCGATGGCCTCCAGCCGAAAATGGCTTAAAAAGTTATAAAAATCTTTATTTCAGGGGGGCTCTCATAGAAGCGAATGCGAAGTAAAAAAAAAAAAAATCGCGTTACATAAAATTGTTACGTATCATTTTAAAGATAATTTTGAACTGAGTACAAAAATATTTTTTTTTTAATTTTTCCCTTAAAATTGACGAAATGGGGGGCTTTCAAAGTGGCGATTTTATACGCTCGCTTGAAGACGCTCTCTAGAAAAATCCGCTATGGATTTTCAAACTGATTTTATGTTTTTAGGTCACTTATATCCTGTACTTGAACAACAAATACTAAAATTATATGAATATTATAAAGAAACGAGATTATTTAATTTTTAATGGGCGTCAGTAATTCATATAGCATCAACATAGCTTCACAATAATGCTAATAGATGGCGCAGTCAGTAACTATTCCCATGGAACTACGAGTTAAATTCAATGTTTGATAAATAATTCAATGTTTTCACTAACGTTCCCTAACCTTTACGGGCTACCTATAAGTTAGGTGATTGATGTTTTCTGTCAACTTATTTATCACGATCCTGTACGGGACACCTAAAAGGATATTGGGACGGATGTTAGGACTTAGGATTGTATTTAGGAGCTACCTACGTTAAGAGACTCCTACTTAGGGGATGATTTAGGTATGTTTGGTGAAAACGGGCATAATAATAATGTCAGTTTTGGTTATCATGTATCGATTGAATGAATAATCATGGGATACCGTTACCGCGAGGTCTCAGTTCGGGGCGAACCACTAGTAATAGATGGTTCAGGGAGGCTACACAACATTGAGGTAAACCATTCAGTAAACTTTTCTCCATTCATGTCTTCATGATAGTCTCCAGTGGTTTTTGACGCAAAAGCCATGAGAGAACCTTCGACAAACCCGTTGATGGTTCCGGCGTGACAAATTATAAGTCGCGATCCTTTTCCTACAGGAACTTTGGAAGTAGATGCTGCTGTGTCATCGTTCCAAGAACGGCCTACAGTATGGTTAGCATTAAGCCATGTTTCATCCAAGAACACAACATTTTGCCAATTTTTGATTTCTTTCACTTGCCGTAAAAAAGTATACCTTGCCATCGCTATATCAAATCTTTCCATCAATATTTTGCGTTTGTTACATTTTTTGTATCGAAATCCAATGGTCTTCAAAATCTTCGTTAAAGAACTTTCCCCACCGAAGAATAATCCAGCTTCCTTCAGTGAATGCACCAACTTTTTTCTTGTTGGATACTCCTTCTGTAAATAGTAGCCGTAAACATGTCTTCGGATAGCATCGGCATCAAAGCTATCGATGCCTACGACTGGTTTTGCTCGTTTTCTCTTTTTTGGTGTGTGAAGTTTATTTTCTTCTGTGCCAGTCTCGCCATATTTTTTTTTAGTTATCCGTCTAACAGTTCGTTGTCCAATATTAAGCGCATCAGCTTCGCGTTCAACCACTGACGTTATAGGTAAAATTGGCCCTCCATTTTGAGCTTCACGATCGAAATAGTTACGAAGGCGTATTACGAACTCACGTGTCTGACTATTTAGAACAGTTCTCTGCGTACGTTCGGTCATATCGACGAAATCCACAACAAAGGGCTTGAACAGAGTCCAAATTAACGAGCAAGGGTCAACAGTAATGCAGTATCAATATTTGAAATCCAAAGCCAGGTCAAAACTATATCACAATCGCATTGCACTGACAGTTTATACTTTTCGAAGCAACGTCAATTCGAAACTGCTTTGTTTTGCATTGAGCATTGACGCGAGTTTGCCGGAGGTAGTAGTTGTGCTAGCCAGCGATCCTATGTGACGATCGTATTAGATTCCATTTTTAAAAATTTTCAATTTAGAAAACCAAATGCCGAGTTGTGGTATATATCATATAAAAATAAAAATTTTACCTTTTGTATGAAACAGCTGATATTTTTTTGCGATTTCAGAGGTTTGTCCACATAGTGAAAATTGTTCATATTCACAAGTACATTCACCCCTTAAATGGTGCAAACTGATTTTTCTACACTTGTATACATTTTAGAAATCAATTTAATAAATAAATTTTGAGTCCTAAGCCTAAAACTACATTCGATAAAATTTATGAATCTCTGCACATCACTATCGTCAATAAAGTAATACAATTATTTCCTTCAAAGTCGTTATCAATTAATACGGAACTTCATGAGCGGACAAACGTCAAACCGGCCATCATAGCGTGCCGCTAGTGTAAGGGTTTTTTTAATGTAAAACACCTCAAAGGCAACGCAGCGAACCGGTAAGCGCCGTATGGCATAACTCTAACTTTATTCCTCAAATAAAAAAACTCAAGTAATTTATCCAAAAAACTTTAAAGTTCTAAATCTATACAATAGGGAGCCTAACACAATCACATTGAGTCCATATTCGTGCCGCTGCCGGCCGCCTCGACGTCGACACCGCACAATACGAACCTTGTTGAATATTTAACCCGTAGTTAGCGACACATTCCGAGTTAACTCGTGGTGCAGTTAGCTCATAATTGAGTGTGCAACGCTAACCGAATTGTTAGTTTGCTGGGTACCCACTCGGAAGCGGAATTTGTTTTTTATTCTACGGATAACCCACACTAATATTATAAATGCTGAAGTAACTACATAACTCAATCATTTTGATACCTTTTTACGGCTCAACCTCTATACAAATCTTGAGGGGAAGGATTTGAGGTGAAGTTTGCACCCTGGAAATGGTCACAGGATATTTTTTATGCCGGGAACGCTTCGCACATGATTTTAAAAACCCATGTCCATGAAGTCCCGTATTTCAGCTAATTTGTTTTATATACAGGGTTAATTTTAATTCATCAACAACCTCCCACGTGTAACTTCTAAGCATCAAAGTAAATAACTTTTGTTCCACGACTTTTTGAAATTACTAAAAATAGAAAAGGTTTCTTTACATACAAAAATAAATAATATTTATTTTTCTGTCCTTAAATTTTAAAAGCTCTATGCAACACGTGTCAAAGGGTGGCGTATTTGACGCGCCGTCACTTGATATTCGGTACTTAATGCATGTCCGATACTTACGTCTGTCACCGCGGAAAGCCTTTTTGGTGTTCGCGATAAACGAAAAATTATGGACTTGCAGACGATAGCTCAGCCTGTTAGTAATATACATCACAAAGCATTTGTAAATACGAAGCAATAACGTTAATTGTTACGCGGTTAGTAACTTAGTAGTCGACGCTTCACACAGGTGTGGAGGAGACATTACATAAAATGATGATGACAAACAAAAACATAGATTTTTTTGGTGAATTTATTGAGTTATGTGCAAAGTCGTTGAACAAATGTTGTTCAGTATTATGCACAGAAGTTACATGTGGGAGGTTGTTGGTGAATTAAAATTAACCCTGTAGGTATATGTTTAATATAGATAGATAGATAGATTGATATAATATTATAATCTATCATTTAAGGAAACAATTTATAACAACTGGAATAAACAGATTAAATCAAATCTAAAATCAGTTAGGTATTATACCTAACTGATTTTTTATATTTGGCGGACCTTTAAAACGAAAAAACTTGAGTTTTCCCTCAAACACTCAAATAAATATTCATGACATTCTTTCATTTGAATATTTTTTATTATTTTCCTTGTAACGTCGTACTGGTTTCGTTAATAAAGATCAAAATCGCTCGACCTGTTTCTAGGATAGGAAGTGTGGGGCTCACAGGTAACACTATAAGATTCATGGGAGTTTCAACTTAAATGTTATTACAATGGGGGCCTTAGACAATGCCTTATTGTTAAGTGGGCCCCCGAAGGCTTTTATAATAAAGTTACAAAATGTGTACTTACTTACCAAAAATTATTCGTAGGTACACTCGTCATACTTATAATAAAAACTACATAGTTTCTCAGCAATCAAGTTAAAATAAAATTCAAAAGTTGCATTTTTTAACTAACTTTTGCATGCAATATCGTGCACATGGAATCATTTTGCTTTTGAACTTATAGGAACCCTTTAATATTCCTATTATAAAAGTAGCCAATATCAGCCCTCTAATTTTGCCTGCCTGAAAAGTCCTATAAAAATCGGTTTATACAAATTTGGTATTTCGGCCACAAAGAGACACAATAAATGGAAATGATGAAAGTGGTAAAGGATAGACAACACCCCTAATTTTCGTAAATCAATAAATTAAGTAAACCAAGTAGAGTAAAATGCCCAGTCTCCGGCCACTTAAGGTATCTGCTAACTTAATCCATTCATAACTAAGCTCTACAGAGGAATTAGTGCACAAGTTTTTTTTAAGTCGTGTATATATTCAAGAATACATTTAAAATTTATTTGAAATATTTAGGCCAATTTAAAAAAAAATGGTTTTTTTAAAGAGTATGTTTTCTCCATTGTCCGGCCGTCCAAACCTAGTGCCCGACCACTTCGTGTCCAGTCCCCGGCCGCCTTCATAAAACGACTCAAAGCCTGCACATCTACTGCTAAAAAATCAAGCTAACCAAAGTAGCGTAACCAAGGAACCTCGTTTTGGAAATTAAAACAGACACACTAGTCTCACCGATTTTTTTATATGGAAACTGGCCGGAGACTAGTACTACCTATACATATAGTACTATAACTAGTTATCCGACCGCTAAGTCTCGTTAAGGGCCGGATTACTAGGCAGTACTACCAGTTTCCGGCCACCATATTCTCATAGAAGATCTGGTACCCATAATATTTAATACAGATTTTTTGGCAGCCGAATACTGGACATAGATTAATTGAAACTAAGAGACATTATCAATAAAATCATACTTGACAGTGTGCTTACGTTTAATAAAATACAATAAATCAATTCAGTGCTCAAAGCCAGTGCCCGGCCGGGGTAGGCCGAATACTGGGAGTAGCCTTTTATTGCTCCAGTAGATACACCGGCCTCTGATTTTTTATATAATGGAGCAATTTAACGCAAATTTTACTTTAAAACCAAGTAAATAGACTTATATTTGTATCATAAAATATAAGTCTATTTACAAATAGACTTATATTTATTTTATATAAATCAAATCTTTTTTAAAATAATGATTAATAGAACTAGAACTCGTTACTTAAAATCACTTCTCCACTAATTTTTTTCTTAATGGAACGTGGCTGTCAACACGCATGCTCTCACCTCTGCTTTCAAATTGGAACTAATACTCTAATATTTACTAGCGTCACATTTCTCACATCACTTGCGTCTAAGTTGTAGGTTTCATTTTTAGAAAAGCCCTTTTTTCCGTGTTTTCGGGCTATGAAAAACCCCTTACAATATCATTAGAATACGAAGGTAAATTTCCCCATCATCTTTAAAGTTCCAATAGCTTGGGAAATCGGGCGGTCCCGAAACCAGAAAACCCCAGTTCAAGTCCAGACGATTATTTTTTCCCCTATGAATTTTATTATTTTTTCTAAATATAGATATAGGTAATTTCCAAAAAACACGATTACCAAAAAAAAACGAGCAAAGTTCGGTCACCCAGGTACTTTTATTTAAAAATGATGTCGTGTGGCCGGACACTGGTGGGGGCCCATAAACTGGGCAAGTTTATTGTATCTGTCACTAAAAATATTTTCTGAAAAAAAATCCTGGCTCCCAATCAGCCATTAGACCTTGGGCCAGCCTTGTTTACATACGAGTACTATCAAAGGTTCCGATAGATACATTTTCTTTTTTATCATTCCTTTTATGAACGGCAGACGTTAGCAAGTTACTATATAAGTCGAATAACAATCGTCCGTGGCCGCTCACCCTCGTCTTTGTTTTGTTTGTAGCTGAACACGAGAGGTATTATCCATCCTTTCCTTTCGCAAAGCACCTAGCATAAGCCCGTCTCATTGCACTGTATGTTTCTCGCCTCCATGAATAAAATAAGATAGCACCAGCAGACTCTACCTGTCTCACTCCGTACAACCAATTACTCCGTTTGGCAAAACGAGAAAGTCATAGCTGCCGGCGAACAGATATGCAATAATAGCCTGCGCCTACACGAGAGATTTGTTATCATATACAAAGTTATAGTCTAGTATACACGTCGTATACTAAGTAGACGTGTTCATTTGTTTAGCAGACTGTTTGTGCACGTGGTAATATTCGTTTAATTTGGATAATGATGATATTTCGTTTAAAATTTGTATGAAGTAGAGCGAGAGATTTTATAAGGGGATTTCTTTTTGCCATACCTTTTGCTCAGAGACATTCATTAAATTAAGATTAATTACTTAATCATTGACTTGTGATTAACTGCCGCACTCAGCCGCATGTATTTAATGATATTATTTAATGATTAATTAATTATAACTTAATCAAAAGGAAATGACCTCTTACAAAAAAAATGTGTTTGTTTTAATTACGTTAGTGTGTTTATAAATGAGTAAATGAGAAGTGTCCGGCGTATAATACTGATTAATATGGCGCAAGCTGAGATTGACCGTACTTGGTCATGTAATTATAATGAGAGTTTGGCTTCCCGTGCCGGACTAAGCCAGTCGTGCAACGGACGAGCTAAAAGACGAATGAGAGGCTGGTTGGCTTAGATCCCGGTGTTACGAAGGTAAATCTGATTTATCTGTGCTTGTTTCAGGTGGCATACTGTTTAATTGTAATAACCTACTTTATAAAAAAAATATTGTTTTATTAAAACTTTAATCTGAGTTTCATGTGAAGCTTTAGGGTTATAGATTCGTGTAGAAAATTCAAATACTGAAGTCTGTATGTATGATGAGTTATGCATGATCGTAGGCAAAATCCTGATTCATATGTGCCTGATACATCAGGTTAAACCTCATATGAATCATGAAGACTGGCGGGCCTAAATATAAACGATGAAATCGATGCGCAACGTTAGCTCACTTCAACATGTCTGTTAAAACTAAAATTATTGGAACGTAGTTCCTTATCGCGCGGTGCGGAAGGGGGCTAGACGGAAAAAATTAAGGAACCGACACTCGACACTTTTTTGAAACCGACAATTTCTTGTTGAATGTGAATTTTGCATTGTGTTCGGTATTTTCGCGGTACAATATTGGGTCTCCATGGCCTTGTGGCTTAGGTTAACAGTTAAAAGTCGATGGTTCGAATCCCAGCTCGACAGACTGAATTTTCTATTTTCAATTTTATTTTAAATAATTTCTACATGTGGCATTTTTCCCTAATTTTTTATTGTATAAATTGGATAAAATGTTATTGTACTACTAACGCCATCTGTTAAAAAAACCAGAGTAACTCTTTGGTTTTGTAACATTGCTGCAATAGAAATAAACTAAATATAATTCATCGTAGTTAATCAATTTAATACTAGATGACACCACTAGTTTATAACAATTCCTTCACTAATTAATCGGAAGGAACTTCGTTCCATCCGGGTGTCCCTTGACACCTCTCAAGTTTTTTTATACTATAAATTGGCATTCGAAGCCGGTTTTTTAAAAGAATTTTTATATATTATTATTTTAAGCCTTTTAGTGCTGGCTTCAATTATTTTAAACTTTTTAGTGGTAGCTTCATAGGATCAAATCATTCAGACTAACCTGACGGTATGACGTAATTTCAAATGATTGAAAACGGTTCAGATTTGACGAAGTTATGGAGTAACATAAAAATTAAGGAGTTCCGTCCTCAATCACCGAAGATATTCATCGACAAGAAGAAGAAGATCTTCGACAAATTTAAATGGGACCAACCTGACAGTATATAATGGGGTTACGTAATACTCCATAGTAACCCACAAAAATTGAGGAGTTCCATCCTCCATCACCGAATATATTCATCAGATCTTCACCGATATGATCACTGTTATTGTTCATAAAACAGATTACATAATGTTGTTGTTAAAATATGATTATTTTCTTAATACACAGGCTATCTACATAAAGTTTTTTATTTTTATTTCCGTTTCTGATTCATCTGTAACAAATTTTGATTCATATGAGCACAAAATATTTGAACGTTTGAATCTTGAAAACTACTTTATAAAAACGAGTCCCTCATTCAAATATGTTTTATTGGGTATACCTATTTTCATATGAAAATGTGTTACAGAGCTGAAAGTGAAATTAAATTTTGCCCATATGAACCAGTCGAAGAATGAAATTTCAAAGAACGACCCGCACACAATATGTTTTGGTTTTCAATCATACTAATATTATAAATGCGAAAGTGTGTTTGTTTGTTGGTTTATTAATTTTGTCCTTCAGTCACGTCGCAACACAGCTACGGATCGACGTGATTTTTTGATGGGTGTAGTTGAGGATCTCAAAGAGGAATCAAAGAGTTCCCCAGGGAATTAAAAAACTAAATCCACGCGGATGAAGTCCCACGCATCAGCTAGTATTATAGCTAAATTTCCGTATAATTTTGACATAAAGTATTAATATAAATTTTAACAACAGCCCTACTCACGCAATTGATATTTTGTACACTATATTTTTGAAAAAAATCAATATCTGCGATGATGATAAAAACTTTTAAATTTTTGTAAAAATATTTTTTTTAACGTTGTATCGGCTTTTCAAATAAACGCATATCGAGCTTATTATCAACGTATAATTTTAAACTATTAATTCACATAAAAAAAATTCGATTCCGCATGACGGGACTTTTGTTACCGGCTCCCGGTATATTATGACAACTGTTATCGTGACATAAAGAATATATCACACCTATTTTTAGGGTTCCGCACCAAAATTGTAAAAATGGTGCAACTTTCTCCATCCGTCCGTCCGTCCGTCTGTCACAGTCGATTTTTTTAGTTACTTTTAAAGTTATCGACATGAAATTTAGAATTAGAATAGTTGTAGGTATATAATAGTGGCCCAACATCATTGGAATTAAAAAAAAGTCGATAATTATTTTTAGTTCAACTCAGTTCTTAGTGAAAATCGGGGGTTTGAAATTTCAAAGTAAGATAACTATACCGAATGGGGTATCATATGAAAAGGCTTTAACCTGTACATTATTTTTATACAATATATTATTATTCGTGCAAAATGTCGAAAAAAATACCGCCCCCCCCCCTCCCCTCTCTAACTAGCATAGTTTTTTGATATATTAATAATAAACCTCAACAAACAAAGTTAACGATTAATAAAAACAAAAAATTATTATCATTTTACTTAAATACTTTTACTTCTAGAGTACGGAACCCTCAGTGTGCGAGTCCGACTAGCACTTGGCCGGTTTTATTTAAATAAATAAAAATAGATAGTTATTATAATTATCTATTTTTATTGATTTATGTGTTCTATCCTAACTAAGTTTTTAAATTAATAAATAAATATAATAAACAAAAAAGTATTTTATTTTATCAAAATTTAATATATAAGCTAATGAGTGAAATCCTAACACAAGACTCTTCCATCGGTTCGGAAAGCAGATTCTACTGAGAAGATCAAGAAACTCACTAGGTGCTCTTTTGAAAACCAAAGTGCTACAATATGTAGCTTATAATTAATATGATTATGGACATGGAATATAATAAAATATAGTTTTTTTATACTACTCCTATTTTTAGTGACAGCACTTAACGACACGACACTAGAATACGAGATGCAGTTTAATATGTATTTCACGCCATTGAATCCAATGACAAATACGTTCGTTAACCTACCATAAAAATAATCCCAAAGCGGTGATTGAAAAACAACTAATGAAAGCAATTCATACAAGCTCTTCTAATATAAATACGAATACACTATAATAACTATTTTCACCTTGACTTGAAAAATACATGACGATCAAATGTGTATCAAAATGTGTATCAAATCTGATTCAAGGGTAGGTAGTCAGGTGGTTTATTTACAATTACATACTGTATTTGCTATGAAAAAGCTACGTATTTTATGTTGAAGTTGATCAAAAAAATATTTTTCCTACATACGAGTATCTATCTATTAGAACTTTATAGGATGCTATAAAGTTCTAATAGATATCTACTTTTATATTGGGCGATTGTTGTCAGATACCACATTAAGAAAATAGATTTTATATAATGCACGCTCACTTATTGGCTATATACGATTGGCTAGGTACGAGCAGACCTTTAAACATCACTGTGTATTAGGGTGGGTCGATTTCGGGCGTTTTTTTCAAATCGTGTTGGATTTTAAGTGGGGGGGTCTCAAAAGTTGCGTAAAAAATTAAGCTATTTTTTATTTTTTTATTAAAAATTAAGCTATTAATTAGACTATTTTTTTATTTTTCTCATTTTATAAACTTTTCAGCCCTCTACTGGAGTTCAAAATTTTCATAAATTAAAGAAAAACGTTTTATTAAAATATGGTTATTAACTAAAAAGAAAAGGATAAAAAACATTTATTAAGATCTTCAATTGTCTTTAACGAACAAAAATGAAACATATTGCAATATTACTACGTACGCCGTAGGTACTATCAAAACCGTCAATTTTGTAATGTATCTACCCACTTAGAAATCTTAGAATTATGTAGAAAACTGATTTTGTATGATGCAGTTATCTTTATAAGACCAAACTAAAACAAGAATAAGTAGAAAAAAGAATTTTAAAGTATTTTGAAGTGTTTGAAATATAGGCGGAAAATACCTATTTTTTCGATTATTTGGGCTTCGGTAGAGGGCTAAAAGGTATATCGAATATTTTTTTAAATATTTTTTTTGTAATAGTATGACAATAACGCAACTTTTAATACCTAGCCACAATTTTTATCAAAAAAATTTGAAAATCGACCCACCCTACTGTGTATCCTTGCTAAAAGTGTCAAAATAGGTAGTGCGTTGCAACCATTATCTATAGGTACCTTCCTTCTAGCATAAAAATGGCTTCATATTATAGTGGCCTAGCGATTGTAAAAATTTTCACTTGTAAACTGTTATTTTTTTTCATTACTATCCTTTTATCCTAGAGAGCTATGCCCAGAGAATCCCTGCGGGATCAAATCAGAACTGCGGAAATCCGTAGGAGAACCAAAGTCACCGACATAGCTCAGCGAGTCGCGAAACTGAAGTGGAAATGGGTGAGACACATAGCTCGAAGAGCTGATGGTTGTTGGGGTCCCAAGGTGCTGGAGTGGCAACACCGCACCGGGAAGCGCAGTGTTGGCAGATCATCCACTAGGTGGACCGACCGCCTAGATAGACCGCCGCGCAAGACCGAGACCTGTGGGAGTCCATGCAAGAGACCTTTTTCCATCAGTGAACGTCTATCGGTTGACAATGATGATGATGATGAATCTTATATCCTTAAAAATATTATAAATGCGAAAATCCTCCAATAAATCCTTTCGTAGCAACGGAGTAATGGATCGACGTGATTTTTTGCACAGCTATAGTTGAGGACTTAGAAATAACAATAGCCACTTTTCATCTCCGAAAAAGAGAGGATTTACGAGGATGAAATCGAGGGCAAAAACTAGTAGTTTAAATAAAATCTGATGGTTTGGAAAAAGGCGGAACTGCTTAATATTTGCAGTCTTCTTAATTGTCTGCTATTGTAACAAAGCTTAGTACCAATTTCACCATCCCCTAGTTTTTAGTCGAGGAGTAGGTTTGAAGAACGTATGTACAGTTTTCTTATTAAAATTTACTAAAACATTTAATAAATTATTTTTCACCAATCTATTTACTTTCAAGATAACGACACCAAGAATTATTTAAATACTTTCCGTTTTACTCGTGACAATCGAATATTTATTTATTTATTTTAGAATACAATATGATATTGTTTTGTTCAGTGGCAAAATATACAACTTGGTATTTTAATATTAAGTAATATAAGTACTGTAAAAAAATTAAGAACAATGTTTATATGGATAAATAAATAGTATTTTATTGAATCACTATTGTTATTTAATCTGAATTTAAAGGATAATATACCTTTTCTCTAAAATCATAATATTTAAATTGGTAAAACATGATATTGTAAAAATTGGCCTAGAAATAATATATAATATGTGATTATTGAATGTTTTTTCCTATAAAAGTGCAAAAAACTAATGAATTAATGAATATTATTTAAAATTTTATTTAGTGATTAATATCATTGTAAATGATTAAAATTGTTTGATGTTTTTCCTTTGGCCTCCTGTCGATAGATACACCGAAGCCGCACAAGAAACCTGAAATGCAAAACTTGTTAGCACAGGTTTCCACTTGCCCAGCCCTCAGTGTGATATGATATAAAATATTTGGTTCATTTTTTTTATTTCAACCTACAACTAATATTACGTACAGATCAAAGTACTCACACCAAACTAACCTATGAAATAAACGTTAAAAAATTTAATACAATTTTAAATTACATTACCGTAATTCAAATTATTAATTTTATTTATAACAACAGTTTATATTACTGCATTCAAACTATATCCGTAGATCACGATTCGTAGGCGCGTTACACGGTTACGGGGTTACGGAACTACGAAGGCGTAGCCGCCGACGGCTACGCATATACCTACGGGAAGCCTACGGCGGAACAACTTCTTATCTTCGCAGATAAATTGCTATGACAGTAGCTACGACATTAGTTAATCTGAAATAACGATATTACTTTATTAATTTGGTACTACTTAAATGTCTTATAATTATGTAGGTACATATTTATTATCTTAGTCTTCCTTATTTAGTTAATTATTAATAAGATGTTTTTCAATTAAAATAACAACATTTATAAATTATAACAAAATTGGACCAAGGCGATCATTATATCTATCTTCTATCTATCTTCTGTCTATCTTCTTCTATCTATCTTCTATCTTCTTCTATATAAATAAAAATGAATGTTGGTAAGCGCATAACTCAAGAATGGATGGACCGATTCGGTTAATTTATTTTTTTGTATGTTCCTTAAGGTCCACGGAAGGTTTTAATAAAAAAAAAACAAACAAAAAAAATTTAATTTTTACTTTTAACTTTTGACAGAACGAAGTCTGTCCGGGCAGCTAGTATACACTAAAAACTGCCACGATATCCATTAATATTTATGAATTAATATCTAAGGTACTAAATAGAATTTGCAATTTTAGGTGCAATGTTAAAGTCCGGATCCCAACGTGATGGTGTGGTTCGCGGGGGTTATTAATCAAAGATTACATTAAGTACAGAAACTCCAACATTGCCAGTTTAATATAATATTATTATTTATTCGAGGGTTTAATATATTATTATTTATTCCTCTGTATGGTTTATGGGTTTATGGTAACACTGAGAACTGGGTTTTAGTAGAAAACATTCGCTGAGACAACACAGGATAATGGAGCTCCATATAAAGTCGCTAAGGCAAGCCAGCATAATAAAATTTTAAAACGCATAGCATGTATATCTGCAATCTGTATTCTGAAAAAGAAAACTCGTATTATCCTAACAGCCCTACGCAGGTTAGTGTTTACGGTTTGTGAGTGTTTTTAATATTTAGGTATCGAGATGGACCACTAATAATAAATTCTAGTTTACATCCAGTTAATGTTCTGTTATCGTAATTAATGTGTATTGAGGTTAGAAGTCTATTAGTTCAGCTATTTAAGCTAAGAAGAACATGAATGGCGGAGACTATCACTTACGGATGGGTTCGGCACGCAGCGCCGCGGGTCGCTGCTGCGGTATGTGGGGCTGTACCGGCCTGGAAAACACCCGGGGGGTGCCATCAGTCCTCCGCCGGACTTCATCTTGTCCGGGGAGTACATGGCACATGACCCCCACGGGTCGTCCTCCAACTTTAACACCTTGGAGGGTGAGTGATACTGCCGGTCGAAAATTTTGGCGTCTTTATCGTACTTCGGGGTTAAAAAGGCGACGCGGCGCCGCGACCGCTCTATGCGCCGGGTGATAACCGACTGAGCGGGGTGCTGCGTGACGTCATCGGCCACGCCCTCTCCCCTCTACTGACCCCTCCTCCGAGGACCCCTCGTCCCTCGCACGCATGTTTACGTCGCCGCCGGCGGCTCCACGATTAACTGAATTATTTAATTGGTCCATTCACGTCTCGTGTCTGTTACCTTTTCACGCTTCTAACTCGGAAAGGTTGACGGATTGCCCGTGACGAGATCGGCAAAATTCTAATTAACCTTCAATCTCAATCAGGCACTGACAATGTGAACTTTAAACATTATCTACGAGTTGATACATTACTTTTGTTAATTCAACAATCTCAATTCTAACCGCAGAGTTGAAATGTAGAATTTTAATCTGCTATCAGGCTTTAGCATCTTATATTCAAAATACATTGCTATTTATGTAACCTGAAAGTTATACTGAATAACAGCTGTCGGCCTTATTTAGATATTATATTGACGTCGAACGAACAGCTTGCCTTGTGCTCGGTGATATTAATCGTATTATTTAGTAATATTTATCGTAGTAATACCTACTAGTCGTATTATTATTAATCGTTTTATATAGTACCCTTATTCCACAATATAAGTTATTTATTATTTTTAAAATTACGTTAGTCAATAGCTAGGTACCTACTTACCTAACCATCAGTATTGATACCAATGTTTCAAGCCAGTTTCGGTGAAGCAAAACTTGAAACCAGTGCACAGTGGTAGAACCAAACCACTACAAAGGCTTAGTCGATTCAAGGTATATATCTACTCCCTAAATTGAAACTCCACAACTCGGAAATATTTGATGGGTCATCTTCGGTATCGAAATTGTAATAACTAAATAGGTGGTGAAGCTACGGGCTGTTACTGCATTTTTTCATTTTATTTACCTGAAAATTCTCTAGACCCATCCACGTCTCTGTTTCAGATCTTTCTAATTTATCAACAGCAAAACTGTTCGAGCGCAATAGTTACTTTCCTTACTAAAATAATGTAGAGTGTGTCTGTCTAGATATGGATCTAGATCTAGCTAACAGATGGCTGTTATCTATTAACGGCTCAACCAAAGAACTTATCTTGGCGCAATTAAGCACTGAAATGGTTTGCCTAGGAACAAGCACAGGATAACTTTTATCCCAGAAACTTAAAGATTTCTCACGGGATTTTTAAATACAAAATACGAATAAGAAGTCGCTACCATCAAATTGAAATTCTAAAATTCTGCCTAAATGTACCTGCCTAAGCCAACTTATGACTCTTATGACAAGTAAATACTAGTGGTTCGCCCCGAACTGAGACCTCGCGGTAACGGTATCCCATGATTATTCATTCAATCGATACATGACGACCAAAACTGACATTATTATTATTATGCCCGTTTTCACCAAACATACCTAAATCATCCCCTATGTAGGAGTCTCTTTACGTAGGTAGCTCCAAAACACAATCCTAAGTCCTAACATCCGTCCGAATGTCCTTTTAGGTGTCCCGTACAGGATCGTGATAAAGAAGTTGACAGTAATCATCACATAACTTATCATAGGTAGCCCGTAAAGGTTAGGGAACGTCAGTGAAAACATTGAATTATTATGTAGGTACTAACGAGTGAAAACGGGTTAGGGGCATCTGTACAAATCGTCATCTATCGACGCGAATAGAAAATATACAAAATGATATTTAACTTAAGAATAATTTTCATTGAATAATATGTTATTATATTATGTACCTAAATAATAATGGTCGACGCAAAACTGTTTTTGGGATAAATCGTAGTCGTAACTCCTAGTTCAATGGAATAGTTAATGACTGCGCCATCTATTAGCATTATTGTGAAGCTATGTGAAATTTACTGATGCTCATTAAAAATTAAATAATCTCGTTTCTTTATAATATTCATATAATTTTAGTATTTGCTGTTCAAGTACAGGATACAAGTGAAGCAAGAAAATAAGTACAACTTGAAAATATATAGAAAATTTTCCCAGAGAGCGTCTTCAAGCGAGCGTATTAAATCGCCACTTTGGAAGCCCCCCATTTCGTCAATTTTAAGAAAAAAAATAAAAAAAAAATACGCTTGTACTCTGTTCCAAATTGTCTTTAAAATAATACACAGAAAACCTATGAATCGCAAATTAAAAAAAATTTCTTCGCATTCGCTTCTATGAGAGCCCCTCTGAAATAAAGATTTTTGTAACTTTTTAAGCCATTTTCGGCTGGAGGCCATCGGTTTACATATTATATCTAAATTTGAAGTAATTCCGTTCAGTAATTCAAAAGTTATAAGGCTCTGACAGACGGACGGACGGACGGACGGACGGACGGACGGACGGACAAGTGCAAATCGCTCTAGTAAACTCAGAGACCTCGCTTCGCTGGGTCAACTATACCACTGGTTTGGAAAGCAGATCCTGCTGAGATGGGCCAGATCTGGATTAAAGAATTGATCGGATGGCTCAATCTGCAAAATAGAAACAAAAGTTTTGAAAGGGTTTTAGCCTGACTCCGCTGGGAGAGCAATCCGCGACGATGCACGCGTAATTAGCGAAGATCATAACCCTGCAAACCGACGGATACATGTCAAAACAGGAGCAACCCTTCGTAATTACCCGCCTGCCCGGCAGATGGCGGGAGTTTAATTTTTCGATTTCGGACGGCCGTACATTATGCATGACGCTTTTATCGCTCGCTGCGGTTCCTTCGGGAGTTCATAGAACTTGGGCTATGGTACAGGAGGTAGAGGGTAACTACAGAAAAAAAAAGTAGTAAGGGTAACAGATTCGTAATGCGATCGCTAAGATTAATAACAGCCATTTTTAATTGTTGCCCGTTTAATAATACTTTGGAATGGAAATAATAGACCAAAATGATGCAAAAATTTAAAAAATTCTAATCATTCTAAATAATTTTTGTGGCAAATTTTTTTATTCAAATTATATGAAAATGGGAAATTTAAATATGCACATAATTAGGTTGACTGTTGTAAAAATTTTGATATTCAGTAATTTTAATCGAAAATAAAACATGTAATAAGAATAACATTTGTAAAAATAGAAAAAATCGGTCAAAAAATAAGTTAAGTATAAGTTGTTTTACTGAGACTGTATATGTCTCTTTCTAAAACAATATTTTCTATGGAGCGTGTATGGAGCTGCTGATTTGTGACATCACAATTCAGTAGCGCTCTCTCTGTCTAACAGGAAACTTTAAAGCTCTATATTTCCGAGACTAGTTAAGATATTTAAAAAGGAAAAATGGCATTGTGTTATAACTTATAATATTCAAAAAGTTATTTTGAATAAATAAAATAATATCAGTCAAATACCCAATTATATTTCACCATTCGAGCAAAACAGGTCTCTTTTTCATATTATATTATAATATAATATGTATTAGGTATATCCAGTTGTTTACTTATGTAAAGTAAACTTTACAATTGCTGGCTCATGCAGTTCATGACATACTATTAGGTACCTTATAAAAGGACAAACTCCGACGTAAGCTTATAATAAATACCATACCATTATCGGTACCCTTTTTAGGGACTTGCATATCGGTGCGAAACCACTATCGAGCTTGTGCATAGACTGGCTAAGCAACGTACCTACCTATATGAAAACCATTTCGAACCTAAAAACAAAACAAAAATTTTTCTATATAAAAAAGAACCTACCGATCGATCGGGATTTAAGGTGCGGAGGCAATATTATATCTATAAATTAAACATTAAACAAACAAAACGCAGAAATGAATAAAAATTAAATATTTATTTATTTATTTAACTTACGTGCGATGAAATAATTTCTAAAAAATAGAATTATCAAATACATATTGCAAATAAAGCAAGCCTAAGATATTTGGTTACATGTTCTATGACTTATAAAGTTATAACCTTAGAATAAAAATTGCAAAGTTCTTAAAAAATTACTGTTTTTAATTTATGTCTGCTATACTAAACTGCGTGGAGGTTTCTGAAAATCCCTTGGGAAGGCTGTTTTTCCGGAATAAAAAGTATTCTTTGTCACTCTCCATTTGTTCAAATATATAACTATGCAATCACGTCGATTTGTTGCTCCGTTGCTGCGTTACTAAATATAAACCAACGAACAAACAAACAAAATGCATTTATTACATTATAAAATAAAATTATCTTTTACCACCCTTGCAATGCCACAGCACTAAACATAAAAATTCCACATGGATACACATTGCGAATATCAAGAAATAGTAGGACGTTTACATAGAACGAGGGCCAAAGCATCCGCCGGATGTGGCCTCTCCACTCCCCATCCCATCACCGGAAGCGCCTGAGCCTTTCCAACACACGCATTGATACGACCTGCAAAACAATTCCGTTATCTTTTGAGCCAAACATTTAACGTAATATTTTTACCCGAATAAGGCGAAACCAAAAGGAAGCGTTATGATTATAACAGTTTACGTAGGTATGAATGTATGAATGTTTTTATTTACCTATATTCCATCGTAGCGTTTTAACTACTAAGCCTTTGAGATTTTGTTGCAAGAGATATCAATCAATTCCTGTTATGTGCGGGTGACATATTTAAGTTACATTTTATTTGAACGATATCAAAACATTATGACCGATGTACACCTAATCTTTCACGGTCGGGTTTTTAATTTTTTTTCTAAATCTTTTAATTTATTCTTTATTTTAAGTTTGGTGTTCCTATTATTATTTAGTTAGGTAACTTGTACGTACGTAATATTATAATATGTATGATAACTACAATCCGCGCATTTCAGTGTGGTGGACTATGGCCTAAGCCATTCTCTTTTGAGAGTAGACCTGTGCCCAGCTAGCAGTGACTTGGATGAATTTATACGATAAGTCAAGCAAACGATTTCCGAACGCTCACATAAGATTACCAGTTTACAGAATACCCAATCCGGGTTTTTTTACACCGCTACTTTCTATTATAATGTTATTTTAAATGTATACGTCATGTTTTAATTATAATATATAAACAAAAAATTAATTCTAAAAGTTAAAAAGAGAACTATCGAAGAATTCTTTTGTTTCATTTGGAGCGCAAGTTAACCCGTGGTTCCGTTGAGTTGGCCCATTAATGGGTCCACAGGTTTTCCGAGACTAGTTAAGATATTTAAAAAGGAATATATATAACCGGCCAAGTGCGTGTCGGGCCACGCGCAATGTAGGGTTCCGTAGTTGAAAGTCTTAAATATTACTTCTGACCTAGGATAGTGCTTTTATTTTATTTATGAATATTGAATACATTTTGAGTTCCATGGTTTAAATACTCTAATATACTACAAAATATGCAACTTACACTACGTGTAATACCTAACTTAGAAAAACCAGCTATATCTCCTTAACTAATGAACCCAACTTAGCCGTGATAGTTTTCCTTTAAAATTCATTATATATACTACAGCTGTAAATTTTTTCTTGTATCCTATATACAACCATTTAACTGGCAGAGGGGGGGGACACTTGACTCTAATAAAATTTAGCACCTTAAAATATCATATTTCACAAACGGATCCCTGAATTGAAAAATGGTGTTTCCACACCCACAATAATTTTGAAAGACCTATTCAACAACACCCCACACTATGGGATAGACGAGAAAAAAAAAATTCATCCCCACTTTACATGTAGGGGAGGTACCCTAAAAAAATTCTTTTTCACAATTTTATTTCACGACTTTGTCGGCGTGATTGATATTTATACCCTTGTCAAATTACAGATTTCTAGTACCAATAGTCTCTCAGCTAAACCGCGGACAGACAGACAGACAGACAGACAGACGGACGGACGGACGTGGCGAAACTATAAGGGTTCCTTTTTTACTACGGAACCCTAAAAATGGCAATGGAATATCTTTAATACGAGCTTTATGAAGCCTATATAAATATATTTTATTTGATATGATAAGACAGTACTAAGATAATTCATTTGAATATTCCATACAACCTTACTACCTACTGTATTATTAAGGGTCGATTTCACTAACATATATGTCTTAACCGAGCGTTTTGATATTTTGACAGATTTTCAATACAAAAACTGTCAGAACGCCCAATGTATTCCTCGATAAAACGTCACTCGACGTTGGTGAAATCGGCACTTAGTAAGGTTTCTTAACAAGTAACTTCATTTTTTTAGATTATCTTCACTGTTACTAAAGTATTTCGTAAATGTAACGGCTATTGAATTTGCCACTTTAATTTTTGTAAATTCATTGTTGCTATCGCTACTAGCTACACTCGTACTGAAAACGGGAAAATATGTTATTCGCGTACCCTCAATTAAAACCATAATTAACATTGAATTAAAAGCGAGCGCTAATCCCAATTATAACTCTCTTTTGTATTCGTTGCTAGATATTTCTCTTTTGTTTTCCTTAATGTCGAAAGAGATTGTTTTGGATTAAAATGCATAAAGTAGGCACTTTTCCAATATACCTCTTTATTACAGATGCTTTAGAAACTTTTTGAGTACATAGAGTTCACAATACGACAAAATCCTTACTTTTAAATACGTAAATTATAAGATATCCTTCTAAGCTTAACTAACCTTGCGGTTGACACCTCTCTGTTACATAAAGTATAGAATAGAATAGAATAGAAATATTTTTTATTCAAATAAACTTTTACAAGTGCTTTTGAATAGTCGATGAATCTACTACTGGTTCGGAATGCCTTTCCTGCTGAGAAGAACCAGCAAGAAACTCGGCGGTTGCTCTTTTCAAAACAATTACAATACAGTAAATACTATGCTATATATGCAGTGTTTCCACAATAAGGAAAGTTCCAAAAATGCATACCGACTAACTTCTATCTTAAGATGGGCAGACATAAAGTAGCCCCATTCCCGCCGGTGGCACCCGTTCACGAGCATGACGCATGACCCAGCCATTGCTTCGCTCAACCATATTTGAGGGAACCAACCCGCATCACACGACACCACCACAGAAATGTTTAAAGAGTGCGTGACATACTTATGCTACCCATGTTAAGGCATCGAATTGAAAACTAATATTCAAATGCTCATTTTAAGACATCACTTAGACACAAATAAAGTAGAAACACTGAATAGCACAGGATTATTTTGTATAAAAACTTATAATAACATAATTTAGTTAAGTTTCAGAATTCATAACTCAAAACGTTTTCCGTTACCATTATCCGAACATCGGAACCGGAAATGCGATCGGTCGCGATATCGCCACGTGCCAACAGTCAACCGGATGTACATTGTGCTACAAATTGAGAATAAATTATTCTAAATACCATAACAAACTTTAGTTTAGGCAGGCAAATCTGTAGGAAAAAATATTTTTATTTGTATTTAAAAAATATAAAGCGCAGTATTAGACTACGCTGTACTTTTCAGTTATACCTAGTTATTATAACATGTAGGTACAAGTAGGCACTAGCAATAGTTCGCGAGTTTTCGTCTTCTGTCTTTTTACCCGTGGAGTCTTAAGTTTTACTCAAGTTTAATTTCTGAAAATCCTCCATTTTTATGCTAAGTTTCAAGAAATCGTATTGAAAGCATTTTAAATAATGGAGTCCAGTTAAGGGATGAATTTGATGTTTTTATTAGAAGTACTATGTCAAGTTTCACGTTATCTCGTTTTATCACAATATTGGTACGAATTGCTGAAAAATACTGAGGTACTTATTTCTTGGCATGTGTTGTCGAATTCGAGGCTTTAGTTTAAAGTCAGAAATTATATTTTAATATACCTACCTAGTGGTTAGGACTGTGGTCTCCTATTAGGGGAGTTGCAGGTTCGATCCCGGGTACGCACCTCTGATTTTTCGGAGTCAAGTGCGTTTAAGCAATTAAATATCACTTGCCTCGACGGTGAAGGAAAACATCGTGAGGAAACCTGCACACCTGAGAGTTCTTCATAATGTTCTCGAAGGTGTGTGGAGTCCGCCAATTCGCATTGGGCCAGCGTGGTGGACTATGGCCTATAGCCCTTCTCTGAGAGGGAGACCTGCGCTCAGTAGTGAGCCGTTGATGGGTTGCTAATGATGATACCTACGGAATATTATATAATATTATGCCCGTGTGAATTGTGTAATTTTTTTTAATTGTCTATGGGTCTACGGTAGACTGTAAGTAGTACCGTAAATTTTGTATAATACTAAAATATAATGTTGTCTAATCAAAAAATATCCAAGTTGACAAAATATTAATTTTTATTAATTAATTATTCAGTTGATTAATAAAAAAGACTTACGACTCGCAACAATAACTAATAAAGGACAAATACGACGCGGAAAAGGATACACAATGATAAAAACTTATTTTAAGTGTTAAAATACAAACAAATGTACTTAATATGATAACACAAGATCACCCCTCGTTTCTATCACCTATTTAATTGTTTTCCCTCTACAACTAGGTACGAGTTCAAGCGAGCTTGTCTCAATTTGTATGATTACCGGTCACGTGCCTGCAATACGCAAGGGCTCGAATTATTTTAGTGCTCGGTTGGGACACTCCTAACGTATTTATTCACTTACAGAAATTTGAGTATCATGAAACACGGAATTATAATTTACATTTTTAATCCATCAACAAAATATAGGCAATAATTTAGTTGTGGTCGCTTCTCGATGGATCGAAATTCATCTGGGTACGAGCTTAAAGGCCAAGCCTCTTGGCCCGGCCGTGTCCTCTTAATTAACATTGACTTCCTGGACGTTTGGATTCAAATTGGGCTTTTGCCGGTGTAGAGCTTGAAACAATTAATCCAAAGATCATCTGGTTTGTCTCATCGATAATGTTTGGTGCCAGATCTTGTGTATTAAAAAACCTATAATCTATATAGTTAGTTTTAGCGCGTGAGATCTATGGAAACGAAGAGAATATTCTCGGTATAGAATACTGAAAGTGGAAATGCATTTAAGACTAGGAATAATATTTAAGGCATAATTATTCCAAATAAAGCTATTACAGTTAAGTTAACTTATAGGCTGCACTACGTAACATAGCTGTAAGAGTCGTTATGACTATATCTTTCTAAATTAACACACATCACAGTTAACTTTGAACATATAATGTTGAACATTTAACTATGTTTTAATTAATAAATGTATGCAGCTTGATGCCTCGTCTAATCTTTTCATCAAGATATATAAAGTGCATAAACTAATCTATAGAGTATACCTAGTTAAGCAACGATCTCTGTAGAGCATCTGACACGCGCGACGGGCACGCGTTCGTTCTCAGGAGACCTTCTGACATTCATTGCAGGTTTTATTTGATGTAGACATCGACCCGACATTAGAAACCCTCTCAAGATCGATATTTACCTATTTTTATTTTGTTTGATTAAAACAGTAATTAGGTGAAAAAATCACAAAGCGTCCGCGCGAGATTGAGCCAGGCGTTTGTCATGGCGCGCTATCTAATATATAAAATTCTCATGTCGCGGTGTTTGTTACCAAACTCCTCCCAAAACGGCTGGACCGATTTTTATGAAATTTTGTGTGCATATCGGGTAGGTCTGAGAATCGGCCATCATCTAATTTTCATACCCCTAAATAATAAGGGTGACACACCCCTAATATTTTTGTTGGCGGTACGAAGTTCGCTGGGTCAGCTAGTAACAAAATACAAGTCAATTATTAACTAATTATTTTTAGTTTCAGTCGCAAAACTCTTTTTTACAATATCTAAATCAATTACTGTTCGTCTGGCTAAAACTCAAAAAAGGCTTGAACAATTTGAATAATTTTTAGTTTTGTTCGCTTTCATACAGGGGAAGTATAAAACTTAAAAAAATAGGGAAAACCTAAAAAAACAGCTGAAAAATTGAAAAAATCAAAATTGGTAATTTTGTATAGGAATCCACCACTTCGGATAACTTTTATTTATTTAATTCGGATGTGTTGTTGAATATTTAATAAATATTGGTGAAATAAGTAGATCTCGCGATCTTCTATGACTCTTCATAGATATGGTAATATTAGCTACAAAGCTTTATTATATTATTTGTGTTACTTATATAAGTATAAATAATAATATTTATCCTAACAACAATATATTATGAATACCATATTACACACAAATACGCGTGATTTTACGAGAGAAAATAAAAAAAAATAAAAAAATAGCATTGGTCTGCCTTTTGAATCAAGTACATTCTTTTGTGCAAAAAAGTAAATATTAAGATAGATTTTATACAATTCATTTCAATTTAATATCTTTATTTTTCGGTTTAGGCTTGTGTAAACTCTTACGAATGTCATTTACAATATTAATAATAATTAATAATACAATATTATACAAAATTTAAATTAATCGATATTATAGTACATTAATTTAACAAAAAATGTCATAGTATTTTACTATCTAGCATATTCAATAAATATATTATAACCATGATAATTATTCAATTGTCAAATTTGTATATAAAAAAGAAGAAAACCTACAACGTTGCTGTATACAAAATACAGCAATGCATTTTCAGAGGAGACAACATCAAACAAATATAAAAGATTTAAAATACATTAGTAGGTAAATAGAAGCAAATTGGGAAACAACCAATTCATAAAAAAGCTCATGACAATTTTTGTTATGTGAAAAAATACTTACAGACGAATTCAAACCAAATGACGTCCAAAGGGAATGTCGTAAGATAGTCAGTTTAGCCCAATTGTTATCCGCGGGGCTTAATTTATTTACTTACTTACTTACTTACGCTATTATATCTTTGAAAAGAAAAGAGATAGAGAATTATTCATGAGAAAAACCTTAGGGAAGCTCTGCTCGAACTGCGAAGGACTCACAGAGTTGTAGACAATATGAAATAGAAAAATGTAATAGTATGAATATATGTAAGTAAATAAGTAGTATGTAAGTAAGGAGCTGTGTGCGGACGGCATTGAAATGTGCTAGAGTCAAATTACTTACTATTTAAAAAATCTCGAAACAGAAAAATGGATAAGACAATAAAAAATTTACATGGAATTCTATGGTATCGTAGATCTTATAATTATTACAGATCTTTAACCAACTTCAAAGCTTCTTCCCCGAAGCTCTTTACCGCTGCGTTGGAGGACGTCTATAAGCTTCTGGATTGGAACGGGCTTGGCATCAACATAAACGGCGAGTACATCACTCACCTGCGATTTGCCGATGATATAGTAGTCATGGCAGAGACTCTGAGAGACCTCAATACAATGCTCAACGATCTCAGCAGGGTTTCTCAACAGGTGGGCCTGAAAATGAACATGAGCAAGACGAAAATCATGTCCAATGCTCATGCACCGCTCCACCCAGTAATTGTTGAGAACTCTGCACTCGAAATTGTCGACGAGTATATTTACCTGGGACACACAGTCCAGCTAGGTAGGTCCAATTTCGAGAAAGAGATCAACCGCCGAATCCAACTCGGCTGGGCAGCGTTCGGGAAGCTCCGAGATGTCTTTTCGTCCGAAATTCCTCAGTGCCTGAAGACTAAAGTCTTAGAACAGTGCGTGTTGCCAGTGATGACTTACGGATCCGAGACATGGTCGCTAACTAAGGGCCTCATAAGTAGGCTCAGGACCGCTCAGCGTGCGATGGAAAGAGCTATGCTCGGAGTATCCCTGCGGGATCGAATCAGAAATGAGGAGATCCGTAGGAGAACCAGAGTCACCGACATAGCTCAGCGAGTGTGCTCAGCGTGAAGTGGAAATGGCCGGGGCACATAGTTCGAAGAGCTGATGGTCGTTGGGGTCCCAAGGTGCTGCAGTGGCGACCCCGCACCGGGAAGCGCAGTGTTGGCAGACCCCCCACCAGGTGGAACGACGACATCGAGCCGCTGGATTCATGCGGCGCAAGACCGAGGCCTGTGGAAGTCCATGCAAGAGACCTTTGTCCAGCAGTGGACGTCTATCGGTTGATAAAGAAGAAGAAGAACCGACTTCAAAAAATACAAAAAGAAGAGGTTCTCAATTCGACGCGTATTTTTTTTAGGTATGTTGTACTTATTACTACTTCCAATAATTTTTTAAGAGCTTTAAATTAAGCTTTACCACTTAAAAGCGATTTTCTGATGACTTAATTACAAAAGGCTGTATTTGTGGTACAATAATAATATTTGCTTTTCCGAGATCTATAAAAGGTATTTCTTGGCACAATCTGGGTTAAAAAAGTGATTGTCATCATTCGTACAGCTAGAGCTGTGTAGATGTGCGTCTGCTTGCAATTACTTTACTTAATTTTTAACCGACTTCAAAAAAAGAGGAGGTTCTCAATTCGTCGAAATCTTTTTTTAATGTATGTTCACCGATTACTCGAAGACGCTGAACCGATTTGGAAAAAAATCTTTTTTTTGTTTCAAAGGGTAGTCCCATTGAAATTTTATCGAAACCGGTCAAGCGGTTTTTAAAATATCAACTATAAACTAGTGGTTCGCCCCGAACTGAGACCTCGCGGTAACGGTATCCCATGATTATTCATTAAATCGATACATGACGACCAAAATTGACATTATCATTATGCCCGTTTTCACCAAAAATACCTAAATCATCCCCTATGTAGGAGTCTCTTTACGTAGGTAGCTCCTAAATACAATCCTAAGTCCTAACATCCGTCCCAATGTCCTTTTAGGTGTCCCGTACAGGATCGTGATAAAGAAGTTGACAGAAATCATCACCTAACTTATCATAGGTAGCCCGTAAAGGTTAGGGAACGTTAGTGAAAACATTGAATTATTATGTAGGTACTACCGAGTGAAAACGGGTTACGGGCATCTGTACAAGTCGTCATCTATCGACGCGAATAGAAAATATACAAAATGTAGCAATTAATAGTTTATTGAAGTTTGATATTTAACTAAAGAATAATTTTTAATTGAATAATATGTTATTATATTATGTACCTAAATAATAATAGTCGACGCAAAACTGTTTTAGGGATAGATCGTAGTCGTCAATCCTAGTTCCATGGAATAGTTAATGAGTGCGCCATCTATTAGCATTATTGTGAAGCTATGTGAAAATTACTGAAGCCCATTAAAAATTGAATAATCTTGTTTCTTTATAATATTCATATAATTTTAGTATTTGTTGTTCAAGTACAGGGTACAAGTGAAATAAAAAAATAAGTTCAGCTTGAAAATACATAGTGGATTTTGCTAGAGAGCGTCTTCAAGCGAGCGTATTAAATCTCCACTTTGAAAGCCCCCCATTTCGTCAATTTTAGGAAAAAAATAAAAAAAAATACTTTTGTACTCTGTTCCAAATTGTCTTTAAAATGATACACAGAAACCCTATTAATCGCAAAAAAAAATTTACTTCGCATTCGCTTCTATGAGAGCCCCCCTGAAATAAAGGTTTTTATAACTTTTTAAGCCATTTTCGGCGGGAGGCCATCGGTTTACATATTATATCTAAATTTGAAGTAATTACGTTCAGTAATTCAAAAGTTATAAGGCTCTGACAGACGGATCGACGGACGGACGGACGGACGGACGGACAGACGGACGGACGGACAAGTGCAAATTCGCTCTAGTAGACTCAGATTATATTATGTACTTTGTACTGGCGTGGGCGTTTGAAGTCGTTGTTTTAAAAAGAATTTTAATGAATATTAGCCAAACTGAACTGGACTAATATTCTCATTTCCCCTCCAAATAAGTAGAATGCTTGTGATAGGAGTGAGCACGATAATGGTGCAACGGGGATAGAATCGTCGACATTTCTGTTTTCATTTACCTTTAACCGTTGGACCGATGAGGCTGCAATTGCAAGTCATTTCTATTAGTATTAATTAATTAATATGAAATACAATGACTGTGTAAAATTGAAAAGAAGGAGAGTAAAGTAACATTGTAATCTATACATCTATACAAATAAATAAAGTTAAATTGTCTGTTAGTAATGTCAAATAACATCTTTTTTGGGGTTCCGTACTAAACAAGGAACCCTTATAGTTTCGCCATGTCCGTCCGTCCGTGGGAACACCATTTTTCGATTCAGGGATCCGTTTGTGAAATATGATTTTTTAAAGTGCTAAATTTTATTAGAATCAAGTGTCGCCCGCCCCCCCCCCCCTCTGCCAGCTGTTATAGGATACATGAAAAAATTCACGGCAGTAGTATATATAAAGAATTTTATAGAAAATCTATCACGGCTAAGTACTTACGGTTCATAAGTTAAGGAGTTATATCTGTTTTTCCTGGGTTAGGTATTAGACGTAGGCAGTTAGGTTGCATATTTTGTAGCATATTAAAGTATTTCAACCATGGAACTGAAAATATATTTAATATTATATTTGTGACTTCTAACTACGGAACCCTACACTGCAGGTGGCTCGACACACACTTGGCTGGTTTTTAGTAAATGCATATGAAACTGAAAGTATATTTGGTACTTTTAACAAAACAACCATTTTTTAAATTTTTGCCTGTCTGTTTGTTACGGCTGATCTCAAGAACGGCTGGACCGATTTGACGGGACTTTCACTGACATAGTAGACAGCTGATGTTATAAGGAGTAACTTGGGTCTTAGGCTACTTTTTAAACGACTTTTAAAAAAGAAGTTGTGTTTTTCTACCTACTATGTATATCGATATCTCCATGATTTCTAAACTGATTTGCGTGAATCTTTTTTTAATCGATAAAGAAACTTTGCGAGATAGTTTCTTAAAAAATTGTGGTCCTAATTCCTTAATTCTGATGCTGCAGGGGTACTGCCCACCTAAATTGTGGTGATTTATTGCGTATCTATTAAGAATAGTTGTTATAGGTACCAAGCAAAGACTTTATAATTATATTCTAGGATCCAATTCCTCAATCCTGGTGCTGCAGGGGTTCTTTCCACCTAAATTGTGGGGGTTTAGGAACTGTCGATTATTTATAGATATTTTAGGTACCAAGTAAAGACTATGTCGTTGAACTCCAGTATCTAACTCCTCTAGCCTGATGCGGCAAAGAACTGCACTCATAATCCGTGGTAATTTGGGAACTGTTGATTGGATCTTATAGGTAGGTAACTACTGAGCTGGTATAGACTTCATCATTGCATTCCAGGTCCGCTCTCTAAAAATACTTTAAATACTTTTATTAGAATAAAAATCCACGCAGACGAAGTCGCGGGCATCAGCTAGTTGTAATAATAAAGTTCGCGAAGATATTGTACAATTTCCATGCTGTAAATTGCAGAATTTCCCCTCTCAGTTCCAGTGATTTCTTCTTAATATTTTATTTACGAGATTAAGCCGGTCTCGCAGCCGGCGCATCGTTAGAGCCTCTTTTGTCCATTACACCACTTTATGATACTATCTCGCACGGTAACTTTCTCTGGCGAATAAAATTGTTGACAGTCCCACGTCGGTCCGCGAGAAGTTGCGAAATTGTTTTTTTACCAAATGAGGGTCCGACAAGTTTTGATAATAAATAAGAACTAATGTGCGGATTGTTTCGCCCGGCGTGTCATCAAATAGACTTGAAATATAGATGAGATCATAAGAAATTTTTTGCGATCAAGCGTGTGCAATAATAAATAAATGATCAGTACACGTAAAGAGATTACAATTTGGTTTATCAATAAATGGATAAACTGTTTACAAAAAAATATTATGGTTAAAATTTTTTATTCTATATAGAATGTAGATTTGTATAATTATGAAGATTTGGCATAGTTCACGTTATTACCTGCGTAGTAGGTAAGTACCTTCTTCTTCTTCTTTATCAACCTATCTAAGACGTCCACTGCTGGACAAAGGTCTCCTGCATGTACATCCACAGGCTTCGGTCTTGCGCCGCTTGAATCCAGCGGCTCCCTGCGACTCGTTTGATGTCGTCGGTCCACCTGGTGGGGGGCCTGCCAACACTGCGTTTGCCGGTGCGGGGTCGCCACTCCAACACCTTGGGACCCCAACGACCATAAGCTCTTCGAACAATGTGCTCCGCCCATTTCCACTTCAGTTTCGCGACACGCTGAGCTATGTCGGTGACTTTGGTTCTCCTACGAATCTCCTCATTTCTGATTTGATCTCGCAGGGATATACCGTAAGGGTAAGTACCTACTTATTGATAATTTAACCAGAGATATGTGAATTAAATATCATCATCTCGCCCATCGCCGGCTTTTTCTGAATAAACTTCGAGTTTCCTCAAAGAATTAAAGTTGTTTAAGCCATAATCCGCCGCCGCGCCGCTGGCCAAGCGTGGATTTGCAGATTCTACACCCCTTTGAAAAGATTATAGAGAACTCTCAGGTGCATCAATGCCACTAGAGCGAGAAATATTTAATAAGTAGATTAAGCCTCACATAACTCCGATAAGTTAGAGGAGCCTGGGATTCGAACCTCGGATCCCCTGAAACTAGGCCGAAATCTTAACGACTCATGAACTTCATCAATGGTTGAAACAAGGAAGTAGGAGTAGTAGGTACGAACACATGGGTTGAACGTGCAAGAACTAGTTCACAAAACAATACAATCTGTCGTGTAACCTTTTCCTATCAATTTATAATTTAAGTCGAATCTTATATCTATAAGTTTGCATATTTCATACGATTTGTGCGGTAGATATTAGCTAATTACATATAATTAGGTATATATCATTATAATAATATTTGATGGTGATATTTAAAGTGAGGCGGATGTTAAATTTTTATAAACCTACTAGCTGACCCGGCGAACTTCGTACCGCCAACTTATCTATATAAATAAAACAAATAAACTATCCTAATCGAAAAAAACTATCCTATCTTTCAAGTTGGACCAAATTACATATAGTTACGAAGGTTGATCAAAATCGGTTAAGTAGTTTAGGGGTCCATCGCGGACAAACAACGTGACACGTAATTTATATATATTAAGATTTTGTTAAATGCTTTAAAGAGACATGATTCTCGACCACAGACTTAAAAATATTATACTTAATACTAGAATCTAGATGGTGGCCGCGACTTCATCCGCGTGGATTAAGGTTTGATTCCCGCGGGAACAAACAAAAACGTTCAGATAAAACCGTAGGTATTGCGAGCAAAAACTTGACTATAAATGAAAAATTGGCGCAAATTGGAGGAGACATTTACCCGCACGGGGTCCTCAGATAACGACTAACTGATTGTTCCATTTTAATTGTGCATTTTTTTTATTTCATTCTTTTTATATTCGTAAAATATCTTTGTTAATTTATTTTATTTATGAAGTTAATAAGCAGTTTTAAGTTTAACTGGGGAATAATAAAGGTTTCGCTCGGCCGTAGTTCGGCCTTGGACCGCTGCTGCTGTCCTCGATATTAACGTAGCTACAGACACCTGCAAGAACATAAACCGTCTACACGCAGAAAATAGCTGTGTTGTAAATAGGTATCATAATTAGATCGTCACTGTTGTGAATTTCGTGTTAGATAATTTTAACTAAAAGGCACCTGTAGTAAAACGAGAAGGCCCGTGGCATCCGATAAATATTATCAGCTAACCATAAATGTCAGCTTCACAAATAACAATGATTAGGAAAAAATATTCCCCGAAATTAAGGGTTCAGCAAATGGAATTGAAATAACAATAAAATTAGACTCGAACACCGACAACATTCCGCCCATGCGCTTAGCTGGGGTCCCAGGCCGACAAATGGGCCAGCAAACCATGGAAGCGTAGGTCACAAAGTTTCTCCACATTTCCTTGAATCACCAGTGCATTATATTTCTTATGTCGTGTTATTAAAGTTCAAAGTTGCAATAGTAATTTTGCTCTATGCATCCTAATATTTTACTGGCACTTCATTTAGCAAACACGAGCACGACATGCGCAAAATAATTTTCTTTGGTAATATTAACCCTTATTTCCTTTGCAATAAAGTGTCAATACTATTTCTGAAATGAATTATGATGTTTTGTCTAAAATAGTGTAGGAATAATTTTAGGGTGTATAATCGATTATGTTATATTATATCTCGTTACACTTGGGATCTTATAGTACCTATTTGAAGGGATAACGTCGATTGTTTGTTCAAAATATGTTACTACTGCTTACAATCTCTGAGCGCTTATGCGATTGCAGGGAAGCTAAAAGGATTATTGTTTGAATTTTTCTAATTTTAGAATCAGGGGTTAATAAAATAGAAAGGAAAACTTGAAATAAGCGAAGAAATAATGAAGTGTATGTAGGTATGCGTAATGCGTCGTGTGAGCAATGGAAAATAAGGGTTAAAGAAGGATTTAATTTTTAAAGGATCTCATAACAGGTGCGGCATCAAAATAAGAATTTCTCAGCCAATGCGTTCTTATGAATTTTTTTCTTCTTTTTAACAAATCGGTTGTTAAAAAGAAGAAAAAAATTCAGACGTCCACTGTTGGACAAATATCTCTGCATGACTTCCATAGGACTCGGTCTTGCGCCGCCTGTATTGCTCGGTGCCTTGCTACTCATCTGATGACGTTGGTGGTATTTCGGATCTGACAACATTGCGCTTTTCAGTGCGGGGTCGCCACACTATAACAATGAGTACCTAACTCTAGGAATTATAAGAAGGTTTAAAGTCACTCAGCGGGCTATGGGTAGAGCTCAGAGTATTCCTGCGAGAGAAATGATGAGATCCGTAGGAGAACCAACGTAACCGACATAATTCAGCCAGTAGAGAAGTTTGAAGAGCTGATGGTCGTTAGGGTCCCAACGTGCTTATGAATATCGAGTAGTAAAAGTAACAAGAGTTTAGACACCTGAAGGAAAGAAAAGGAATAACTAACTAAAGCAATATTTCTAATTTTAATATTATATAATTGCTAATTATTACCTACTTACGGCTGATGTCTCGGTCTTGCGCCGCCTGTATTGCTCGGTGCCTTGCTACTCATCTGATGACGTTGGTGGTATTTCGGATCTGACAACACTGCGCTTTTCAGTGCGGGGTCGCCACACTATAACAATGAGTACCTAACTCTAGGAATTATAAGAAGGTTTAAAGTCACTCAGCGGGCTATGGGTAGAGCTCAGAGTATTCCTGCGAGAGAAATGATGAGATCCGTAGGAGAACCAACGTAACCGACATAATTCAGCCAGTAGAGAAGTTTGAAGAGCTGATGGTCGTTAGGGTCCCAACGTGCTTATGAATATCGAGTAGTAAAAGTAACAAGAGTTTAGACACCTGAAGGAAAGAAAAGGAATAACTAACTAAAGCAATATTTCTAATTTTAATATTATATAATTGCTAATTATTACCTACTTACGGCTGATGTCGTTTTGTAGCCATAATAATATAAGCCCATACATTCGGAGGCATCCGATGGGCGGAATGAAAATATCCGGTAGTAAAATAAAAATATCCACCACCCTTCACAAAGAGAGTTTGCATAAACAATATTACGTCACACTTCATTATCAACAATCAAAAACCTTAATCATAAGCCAATCGTATCGCGGACCAAAAATAAAAGTAATCTGACGTCACCTGACAATAAAACGCTAGTAACGCCAGAGTGCAAAGCCGAGATCAAAGAGAGGTCGTCTAAATCCGCCTAAAGTACATTATTTTACCCGTAAAATGCCTGCATCTGTTGGTTTTTTTGCTATTAGATACAAATAAGCATTGATCTCGTTGGTCACCCCTCTGGTAAAATTTAAAAAACTACGTACAAAGTTGTACTCTATTGGCTAAAAAATAAATATCATTTCTATTTGATTCATAGGTATCGCAAGCTTTTTGCTAAAATGTGTTTTATGTATATTAAGTTAACGTACATTTTTGTATCGGTGTGGATTATGGGATAGTGCCCAGTGGGTCAAGTCTTCCCTAATTCAATTTCTACTTGTACCCTTGATCTGATTATTTTCGCTGCAGCGTGCAACGATTCGAACTTGCTTACACCAAAATGCATTTAGCAAGTAGGTAGGTAGCACCTAGGTAATTCTTTTTGTTTGAGATATTTTGCGTAAAGTAACTTGTGATGTTATAAATTAAGAGATCAGAAGATAGAACATAGGACAATGCATATGGCCGGTGGGTAAGACAGAACAATAAATAAAGCATCAAACTAACTTTATTATGCTACGAAATCTACACAATTAAATAAAATTGAAGTGTCTGTTTGTAATGTCAAAATAACAGCTTTTTACTAAATACATTTGAAAGTATATCCACTTTTAAAATTTTTGTCTGTCTGTCTGTTTGTTCCGGCTAATCCCGGGAACGGGTGGACCAATTTTGACGAGACTTTCACTACAGATAGTAGCATAGGCTACTTTTTTAACTGATTTTCAAAAAAATGAGTTTTTCAACCTATCTATATCGATGTCTCCTTGATTTCTTAACCGATTTACGTGAATCTTTCTTAATTCGCTACAGAAACTTTGCAAGATAGTCCTGTAAAAACTTCGGGGTCTAACTCCCCAATTCTGATGCTCCAGAGGTACTGCCCATCTCAACTATGGTGATTTATTAACGGTCGATTATTATTTATTAATATTAAATTTCAGGACCCAACTCCATCACCCAACTCTTCAATTCTGATGCTGCAGGCTTTCTGCCCACGCGGACGAAGTCACGGGCACCAGCTAGTATCATCATAATAATTTGTGTTTTGAAAACTTTAAGAGTATTTAAGGGAAGTTGACGACGAGTATAAGTATATTGGTGCAAAATACCTAATCCACACCGTCATTTTTTAGCAAACGTTAATAAAGGCAGCCGCTAAAAACGGAAATTCAAAAGTTGCTCTCCCGAAAGGGTTACCATTATTAAAATTAAAATTAGATTACGTTTTTCGGTTAATGCTGTTGTTTTGCGAGGTATAATTATCTTGAGGGAGAGGTGGGTGATTAACAGCGTACGATCTAATTCGATAGCTGCTGTAATATTAACAAGTATCTCGGTGAAGCAGTTTTTGGTACGTTTTTGATTGCAGTTTAGTCCCGATGATAATTACTTTTGGGAAAGGGTTGCGCGAAACGCCTCTATACAGGTTGATACGGTTTGTGGTAAGGTAAGCAACTTTAGTATTTAAGATAAGTTTATATGGGTAAATTGGTAAATGGTGGTAATAAACTTATTCCTCATTAGGAGATATTGGTGCTAGTTCTGTTTTACACAAATTGGCATTAAATGTAACACTCACCTTTTCTGCAAAAAAACAGATTTAACTTCACTTTAATTAAATTTCTTTTAATTAAATCTAATCTTTATTGTAAAGAAAACCCCTTCATCAACATCTATCTGTATTTTATTATGTTGTTCAGTATAGATCCATAGATCCATTTATTATAAAAATGACTCTACTGCCCGTTTCGCAAGGTGCTATAGTCGTGGAGAAGAAAGGGCAAAGAAACTCCACGACAGCACATCTTTTAAAATATAAAAGTAAATATCGAAAACACTTATGGAACCACAGTCGGCTCCCACGCTAAACGAGAACTAACTTTAAACTAATTCACATTTCCCTTTTATATATTTTTAGACTAACAAAATGGATGGAATGGATGATTACAATTTCCCCTTCCATTCAACCAATCAGCTTACATTTCCGTTTTAATACAATAAATTTCAAGTCAAATTAAATTCTATTCCTAACTACTTCCTTATTTCCCGTTTCATGCTACATAATTTAGGTCAAGTATTATCTTATTTAATTGAAAATCATGACACTCGGACAACAAAAATCAAAACAATATCTTATTAAATTAATAAATTAAAATCATGACATTATTTTAATTAAATTTATTTTAATTAACTTTATTTTAATTTATTACTAATCCTACTAATATTATAAATGTGAAAGTGTGGATGTTTGGATGTTTGGATGTTTGGATGTTTGTTACTCAATCACGCAATAACGGCTGAACGGATTTGGATGAAATTTGGCATGCATGTAGCCTTTGACATGGAAAAGAACATAGGCTACCTTTTATCCCGATTCCTTAAGGAGTTCCCGAGGGAAAATTGAAATTTTTTTACGAGCTAAGCCGCGGGCAGACAGTTTTGAAATTTGGTATGCATGTCACCTATGCTATTGAATCCTACTAATATTATAAATGTGAAAGTGTGGATGTTTGGATGTTTGGATGTTTGGATGTTTGGATGTTTGTTACTCAATCACGCAATAACGGCTGTACGGATTTGGATGAAATTTGGCATGCATGTAGCCTTTGACATGGAAAAGAACATAGGCTACCTTTTATCCCGATTCCTTAAGGAGTTCCCGAGGGAAAATTGAAATTTTTTTACGAGCTAAGCCGCGGGCAGACAGTTTTGAAATTTGGTATGCATGTCACCTATGCTATTGAAAAGGCTATACTTTCTATACCGATCTCTCAAATAGTTCCTGTGGTAAGATTAAAAATTGTTAACGAGCGAAGCGAACCAGTAATTCATTTTTATATCATTCTAGCTTTTCGCCCGCAACTTCGTCCGCGTGTAATTCGGTTAACACGCTCTAAACGTGTTTTCCCGTAGGAATAAGATGTTTTTCCGGGATAAACAGTAACCTATGCCACTTTTCTGACTACAAACTATCCCTATAATTCGCTATAATTTCAAAGCTATCTGTGCTATTTCTTCTATTACAGCTATTTTTTCTATTACAGCGCAAGCGATAGATAGCATGGGAGTAAATTTTATTCCATTTTTTATTACTTTCACATTTATCATTTTTTTTTGGATCCAATTCTGAAGTCCACGCAGACGAAGTCGCGGGCAGAAGCTAGAATATTACAAAGGTGAAAGTTTGTATGTTTGTTACTCAATCATGTCGCAACGATTGAACCGATTTGGCTGACATTTGTTACAGATAGATTGTAGTCTAGAATAGCACATAGGCTACTTTTTATCCCGGGAAATAAGAGAGTTCCCGCGGGAGTACAAAACCTTAATCCACGCGAACGAAGTCGCGGGTATCAGCTAGTTTTAAATAAATAGTAAAATTTTACGAAATTGTTTTAATTTAGCGATTGAGTACAACAGAATTAGTATAAGAAACATATTGATTGTTATTAGTTTTTCGGGTTGAGAGTTCTCCATTATTTTCAAAAGTGTGTGAAGTCTACCAATCCGCACTTCGCCAGCCTGGGGGACTTTTGGCTTAAATTTTTTCATTTCAAAGTTAGCACCAATTATTAACTTTTATTAAAAATTCATAAGGGAAAAAATAATCGCCTGGACTCGAACCGGGTTCTTCTGGTTTCGCGACCGCTGGATTTCCCGACTGAGCTAATGGAACTTTATAGATAATGGCGAAATTTACCTTCGTATTCTAATGATATTGTAGGGGGGGTTACATTGCCTGAAAACATGGATAAAACAACATTTTCTAAAAATGAAACCTAGCTAGATCGATTTATCGCCCCCGAAACCCCTGCGCACTAAATTTCATGAAAATCGTTCGAGCCGTTTCCGAGATTCAGATTATATATACATTTATATAAGAATTGCTTGTTTAAAGGTATTAGATTCACAATTTTGTCATACCTACTCCTAGTACAAGCTTTACGGTTCGTTAATGGAAAAATGGGAATGGAAAGGGATAGGTAACATACAATAAACTAGTGGTTCGCCCCGAACTGAGACCTCGCGGTATCCCATAATTCCCATAAGGTAGTTTTAACTATATTATATTGTAATTAAAACGAGCCGAATCTGATGACGTCAATCGTCATCTGCTTTCGTGGATGGGATGCATATTTACAATATTAAAGACAGCGCCATCTAGTAACAGTATAGTGAAGTTTTGTTAAAAACATTGATGCCCATTAAAACTCAAATAATTTCGTTTCTTTATAATATTTATCTAATCTTAGTATTTGTTGTTCAAGTACAGAATATAACTCAAATTATGTGTAAGTTTCAAGTTTTAAAACAAAGTGGTTTTAGAAATCTAGCCTCGAATACAATCTCCACTTTGAAAGCCCCCCATTTCATATGGGAGCCCCCCTGAAATAAAGATTTTTATAACCTTTTAAGCCATTTTCGGTTGGAGGCCATCGGTTTACATATCATATTATCTAAAATTGAAGTAATTACGTTCAGTAATTCAGAAGTTATAAGGCTGTGACAGACGGACGGACGGACAAGTGCAAATCGCTCTAGTAAACTCAGAGACCTTCGCTTCGCTCGGTCGAAAAGATATTTTTCGTCTCTTTTTCATTTTGGTCTGTTGAGTAGAATTATAGATAAAATAGAACCAACTTACCTGTTGTTGTATATTATACGTTATAATATAAGTTGTAGCAACTCGCAACTTGGTGGCCCGTGCCACATTGGGAATCCAGACCGCGGTCGGGTCTAGCGATGACGATGTTTACACTTGAAATTGGCAACTTGGACTGCTACTTGCACTCGATGATTTCCACCAGGGTCAGGGATTTGGATCTTGATTCGAGCCTTTTGGTTTGATGAGGCTTCGCGCGCGATGGTTCTTGCAACGGTTCTTTTTTATCGCAGATTGATATGCGTTGGCAGTGACGTTTTGTGACATTTCGGAGTGCGTTCGCTCCAACTTCGGACGAGAACGTTGTGCATGACAGCCGATGTGAGCTGCGTGTTGTCATTGCACAAAATAAACATCGTTCATCGAAAGCGCGAAGTTTGAAATGGATAAATTTACGTTGCGATGACGGAACATAAGTATTATCATGATTCTGTATAAAATATATCGCCCATGTTACAATCACCCTTTATATTGTGCCGCTCAGTTGTTATTGTTATTGTGATTATGTACCAACCGTCAAGTTATCCAGCGCTCTATGACAGTGTTACACCCGTGTGCATTAATAATGGAGTTACTTACTACTGGTATACATTTGAGGTAGTATACCTATACGATGTTAATAACTTGTAAATACCTAATAAGAATAATCTCAAAATGAAGTCTAGGAAAGTTTGCGGTGATAAGCTTTAAAATAGGTAACAATACCTACCTACGATGTTAATTAACATTCAATATCTTATTTTCTTCTCAACTGGTCACTTTTTATAGAGTGATCGTGGCTGCTGGGGCTATGTGATATCATATCACATCAGTCGACTACTACTCCTTACTTTCGCATAAAAAAAATTAATAGAGTACTAGTTGATGCCGTAATGAGGAGTAGAAAGTTAAAAAAGGCAGTGCAGACGAGAAAGGTTACAAGTCCCGGTGAAGACGGACGGGCATCACTGAGAAAGAAGAAAAATTACCTATTTCTCAATTTCCATAATTCTAAAATCAGCTAGGCACGTCTATCACGTATTTTTAGATGCAGATGCGTATTTTAAGTTGCGTTTTCCGTTCCGTTTGCATAATTTCAGTTCAAGACAAGAAAAAGAACTAAATCCGGGCACTTTAGTTAGCCTTTTATGGGATCAACGTAACTTTAGTGTTGAGAGGGGAGTCGAGTAAGAGCATAAGGATACACAGGATGTTACTTTGGGAGCAGTCCTAAAGGCGAAAGCTTTAATTATGTTTCAGGTAGGTACAATAGAGTTTTGCATCGATTGTGAAGAAAATAATAGGTGCAGCATTGGTATATTTTTGAAGTCTTACCTAGCTTACGAAAACATCGCTTGCCGGTACGCGGACTCCACTCCAGAACTGGAGTTGCCCCATCGGCCATCGGTTCTGCGACAGATATGAGCTGCCCACTGCCACTTCAGCTTGCTAATCCTCAGAGCTATGTCGGTCACTTTTGTTCTTCTACGAATCTCTTCGTTCCGGGTTTTATCCCTGATAGTCCAGGGTAGATAATTTTTGAAAACAACAAAAATTATAGTAGGATGAAACCCATTGGAAAAGGAAGAGAATGCAACAAAAATGAAAAGAAAAATAAATTACGGGCGATCGGAGGTCGGGAAGTGGAGGGGAGGGGGGGTTTAAGGGTAAAAAACGGTTTATCTCAATTTCTGGAAAAACCACAAGTCCTATGGAAAAAAGTTAAATGGCAAAGTTGTACGTAATAAAAAGATCCACAACTTTTGTATTTAGACTTTTTTCACATAACCTCAAAATGTATGTGAAAAATTCAAATAACCAACTTTTTGGTTTTTTATTTTTATCTTTTACAAAAAAAAAATATTTTTTCACGAAATTTGGTGAAAACTTACCTTTTGATGTCCCAAACATACTGTAATTTTTCTGATTTAAAATATTTATTTTTTCACCTTTTTTTTGACTTAATATGGAAAAAGCACCCAATTTTCAATCGAAAATCCTCCCGTCAAAATATCTGATTTTTTTAAAAAGTCGGTGATCTTTTTGTTCCTTGAAATCTCTACTTTCTGATGGTGTAAAAAAAAAAATATACATTACTATGGTAAATGCTCTCAGAAAATGCAGAAACGAAATACGAAATAACAGGTAGTAAGGCCCAGACCCTCCTAGCCCCTTCCCCACTTCTCTATGAAATACCTTTTGATGGGCTAAAATTTTCCGTAAGTCACTCAGGTATATAAGTTATCTTAAAATAGCAATAAATAGCCATCTACGCATGTAATTTCAAAGGTATTTCATAGGGGCTAGGGCGTGCCGTGTGGTGACGGCAGATCAGAATACAGTTGTCACCACCCCTGCTCTTCCCGCGGGTGTCGTACGAGGCGACTAAGGGAATATAGCGGAGAACGGGCAGCAGCGTCCTCTGTGCTACTACTACCATCTACTGCGATCACCAATCCGTCTGCCCCGCGTGGTGATTATGGGCAAACCCTCCCCTTGGGAGAGGCCTTTAGTCCAGCAGTGGACTGTTATAGGCTATTGATGATGATGATGATGATAATCAATTCAGTCAAGTTATCTGTAAATAGGTATACTACACTACTATTAGATACTAAGTACGCAAATTTTGTTCCTACTACTACTACTACTACTACTATAAAAGCTATTACTACTACAACAACTACTACTAGGTACTAATAAAACTATCTTTCAAGTTGGACCAAATTACGTATAGTAGGTAAGGTATATATATTATACAGCCTCCTGTAGTTGAAAAATTATTTTATAGATGGCGTTACATACAAGAAATAATGTACTGATAACTCTATCTGAGTCTATATAATTATAATGAACTCTGTGGTTCGAGATTTAGGTTGCTAGAATCTCGAACTTTTTATATGACTGTCGTCTAATTAGCATATTTTAATTTGCAATAACAAATATTATTGATGTCAATAATTAAGTTAAAAACCATCCTATCTTTTAAGTTAGATAGTTACGAAGTTTGATAAAAATCGGTTCAGTAGTTTCAGAGTTTATCCCAAACAAACATTGTGACACGAGATTTTGAGATCTAATATCAAATGCTACTTTTTGTCACTTCTAGAATTCAATTTTAAATCTTTGTAATCCACCTTCTGTGCACATTTTCGTAGATTAAAAATATAATTAATTTTTTATTGCTTACTCTATTGGCTTGTGCAAATGTTGTTTTTATATTTGGCTTACAAACACGCTGGGGGCGTTTGGCAAGGATTTTACGAGTATACTTACTTTATTTTGTCTTAAAACTTTGCTGCTTGAGATGTTTTCAACAATTAGTCATTGCACAAAATATACCACAATTTTAACCATTAACTCGTGTCGATTTCACAAACGTTGAGTGACGTTTAACCCAGGAATAAAGGCGTCCTGACAGTTTTTGTATCGAAAATCTGTCAAAATATCTTTATGCTCGGATAAGACTTATTTCACGTTGGTGAAATCGTCCCCTATTATAATCAACAAAGAGCACATACGTCAAAGAATAGCCATAGGCCTGTTAGGTACATACCAAGTCTATGCCATAGGCGATGTTTTAGCCAATATTTTTTGCCAAAGAATAATGTCAGAATTGTACTTGAATGCTTTAGGAGGCGTTTAAGAATATTATTTATACAAAACAAAGTATTTAAATTAGTTCGTTTTTATATGAAATTAGTTTTACATCTTTTGCCTTGGTTAATCTGACTAATTCATATCGCGCTTTGAGTTTGGATTGATTTGGATCGTTTCTCGATGACATTGCTCGCCCGGAAATTCAAGAGTTTGTCTATGTAGAGAGTTCTATAGACTACTAAGACGTAACACATCCCAATGTCAAATTAGAACTTAAAACAACATGGAAGTAGGAATTCCGACTGCGTCTTTATACCTATCTACATAAATATTTTTATAACCTCAAAATACATATAAAGTTATTAATATCTTTTTTGTGAGTTCCTCAAACGAAAAATCTCAGTGATTATGTTTAAGTAATGGAACCTCTACGGTTTTAACAATTTTTCATGTATAGAACTGAAGTATGGACCCTTGCCTTTGTTCTTTGAGGTATGAATCGAGTAGGTAGGTACAATAATTGAAAATAAAATAGTAAATCCTCAAGTAATTTTCAATTAGAATTTGAAATGCTATAATGACTATTCAGCAAATGTACTTTTTAATATAGTTACACTATGTACTAACTTTTGCTCGCAACTTTGTCCGCATAGTTGCGATTTTTACAAAGAACGACGAAGATTACGTCGTCGTAACGACGTTACGAAGATTTACAAAATTTTTGCGGGAATCCTTGTTTTTCTGGAATAAAAAGTAGCCTTTATTTTCACGTTTCAATTCCTCAAACTGTGTATCCTTACAAAAAAAAACCATTTCGTAGCTCTGTTATGGTGTGATTGAAGGATAGACCAACAAGGAAACACATTTTCGCATTTTTAATATTACTAGGGTAAACCATGGATAAACATTGACCGGGAAAATATCAATAGACCTTCATGTCAATCACATATCTCTTATTGCAATAAGTGACACAGGTGATTGACGTTACCATTTACTACTCGTAACTTCAACAAGCTTGTTCTCGTAACAAAAGATTACGTACCACTTATGATACAATTTCCACAAGAATTTTTATCTAAAATTAATAATTTACATTACCTTTATAAGACCTCGGTAACTTGTTATAAATAAGGATAACATTTTAACAAAAGGGTCACAAGAACAATTCATCTTTTCAGCCTCCGACAGACAAAACTGAGTTCCGTAGCTCAACTCTCATTGCAACAGTAATTTGTTAAAGTTAACGCATGAAACGACAACCTTGGGGGTAAAACCAACCAGTTGATTGAGACCTATGTTGGACCGAAATATATTCACCCTATTCATCCTTTACATTTTGAACAACATTAGAGAAAAGGATCATTTTATAATGGCCAAGAAGAAATGATGATTAGAATCATTTATCATTTTAATACGAGCTCTACCCCTTGTTAATAGGTTGTCGAGGGAATTAATAGACGTTATATTATTTTCATTGTCAATTTTGTGGGATTTTTGTGTAGTTAAGAATCTTTCAATGTTTTTCAAAATTGCTCTTTTTTCATAATTTGCGTTTGTATTTGCAAATTCACTATAATATTCTAGTACCAATTATTTCGTACTTTCTGTGTGCCTTACGGAACAACAAAAAATTTTCGGCCATTTATACCAACTACCCGCCCGTTTATATCCAACGGAGATGCGTTTAGTCTGAGAAATCGTTTTATTTTTACTAAAATTATTAAGGTTTTCCATTCCCGCGGGAACTTTGTAATTTTCCGGGATAAAAACTCGCCTAGGTGTTAATTCTGGGTATGAGCTGCCTCCATTCCAACTTTCAGCTATTTCATTCGTTGTCGCGTAAAAGAGTAACAAACATTCATCCATCCGTCCTCACAAACTTTCGCACTAGATGACTAGATGATGCCCGTGACTTCGTCAGCGTGGATTGAGGTTTTTAATTCCCGCGGGAACTTTTTAATTTCCCGGGTTAAAATGTAGCCTATGTGTTAATCCCAGATATGAGCTAACTCCAATCCAAATTTCAGCCAAATTAGTTAATTCGTTGTGACGTGAAAGAGTAACAAACATCAATCCTCACAAACTTTGTAGGATTAGTAGGATTACAAGAATGTAGGTTAGTGTGATATAATCATTTTGTACGTTTAAAACGTGTATTTAATGATCATTTGGAAATATGTAGCTGACTCCTTTGGAGTGGTCTGTCTTTGACAATAGGACCTGTTATACAGTGCATACGCCAGTTTAAGATGAGCCGTACGTTCAAAGGTTCCAGTAAATTCCGAGTTTCAAGCTACTTTGACCGAGGAAACCGTGCTGAATTTCGGGATAAAAAGTATCAAAGTCCTACTTCGTAGTATAAACTCAAATCGTACCTACCGAAGTTTCATTTGAATTCATGCAGTAGTTTCGACGGACGGAAAGACAGTAACACAGACGGACAGATAGACTGACAAAGAGATATAAAGACAGATAGACAGACAAACAAACAAAAATTAAACAAATAACAGTTTTGGCTTCAGTATGCATTATAGAATGCCCTGAAAAAAAATTCAAAATATCTTCAATGTACAAAATTGGACTAAACTCATTTAAAAGGGTAGGTATTTCATGTAAAAACAAAAAGCTCAAAAAATATTCTTCAAGAAACACCTCCGGTAAATACAGAAAATGGCGTCTGTCACATTCATGTACTTGTTTGTATATAATACTCCTAAATACATATTTCGCATAGTGCATGAAACATGCAAAGCCGCCGTGCTCGTTGTATTTTATGCGACATTTTGTCATCTGGCCATCCCGTTTGAGAACGTGGTCGGATTTCGTAAAACTTGAAGAATGCCGAGTAACTTATAAAAGAAAGCAAGAAATGGTTTTTCTTATACTAAAGAATGCCATAGTGACATAAAGTATTAGAATATATTGTTGACACATTATTATAAATACCATTCATATCTTACTGAGTATCTACTGAATCTATTATTCAAATATTTTCTCTCAACTATGAAGCGAAAATTACGACGATTTTATACATAATGATATATAAAAATTATTTTTAAAAAAAACCGACTTCAAACGCAACTGAAAAGAATAAAATAATTTCAGTTTTTACACGTATGTTGAAGTCGGGCGGGCCTAAATAGAAACGATGATACGAATGCACCACGCTAGCCAAAATTTTAGTTTGTAGGTCCAGGAAAAGAATATAATAGTACTTGGTACAGGTATGTTGAAGTGGGGCTAACGTTGCAGTTTCGTAGTTCTATTGAGGTCTAATTAAGTAGAAATTATTTTATACTATTAATTACAAACATTATACATTATACGTCCAATCTCGACACCGTCGAGACACGCCTATCCTCACAACGGCAAGAAATTTTCTCACTTTGCTTGACTGGGAGTGGAAGTAAAGTTCAAGAGAACTTGCAGACAACACCAGCATTACCTGCCACATCTCAGGACGCTTAACAGTCCAAGTGCAATTACCTACTAACTACTTTATAGCAAAATTCTTAGTACATTAATAAATTGTGAAACTATTATTAACAAATAAAATTTTCTTTTAAAGTTCTAACCAGTCCTCTGTCAGTCTGTAAGACTCATAACTGATCTTGTTCACTTCACTCACACAAATTAACCTGTATTTTTCAGGCATAAGAGTTGCACATCTGCATCCACCATGCAAACCAGACGGGCAGCTGCACTGGAACAGCAACAACAACTAAAAAATGCCCTACATGAGTTGAAATTGGTAAAACAACTGAACAAGCAACTATTGAAGGAAAAAGAAGACAATGAGAATGAGATACAAGAAATTATTGCCAGAAATTCTCAATTGAAGACCGAGTTGGCCAGCCTGAACAGTGCTCACAATCTGGTGCTAGCGGAACGTGACCAACTTCAGGAGGCAGTCGGCTCATTTAATCAGTGAATACAGACTTATGAGGAAGCTCTGGGAAGAATTACTGTGTTGGAGCATTAATTGAGAAGATCACAAAAAACAATTGATGACCTTCAGTCACAATTGAATAATTATGAAACTCAGCAAACAAATAAATTATATAATGAACTGCTCCCTTCACACTCTACAGCACCAGTGGTGACCATTGATCTGATTTGTGACAGTCCCAGTGCTAACAAGCCACTGCCCAAGCAAAATGTAATCCAATTAAATAGCCATAAAAAAATTAAAAAATATATTAGGATTAGTAAATTAATTAAAAAAACCAAAAAGTTGATTAAAATTCAAAAGGCCCATACAAAAAATGTATCTTTACGAAAGGAAAGATTTCATTTACTGCAAAAATTGGATACATATTGCTCTGCTTTGGCTGATATTAAAGGAAAATATGAATTGGACATTAAAAGCCTAAATGAGGAAATTATATCTTTGAACGAATCCCTAAATAATGTAACTATGCAATATGAACTGTAGCAGAAACAGATTGATGAACATGTACTTGCAGCTGATGAGCTGTTAGCCTTAGGCACCTATAACTTGGCTCGTTTTGAGTCAATGACTAATAAATGTCAATGCTCCCATAAGGTACCTATGGTTACCAAAGATAACGACAGTATACTACTCCCTGACAATTTGGGCAGTTGTCCGGAGCAGTGTACTACAGACACAGATAGTCTGGGCACATGTCCGGAGGAGTGTACTATAAAATGTGCTGCAGAAGTTCCATCAGGCTTGAGCAGAAATCTCTCGGCTAACCCTGGAAAACAGACTATTATTATTTCCGATAAGTTAGGTAGAGATTTTGGCTCATGTATTAGCAATTACATACAACACTCTGTGATTAATAGATGATCACCGGGTGCTAGCTTGGACTATCTACTTAATACCTTAAGTGAAGAAAGTTTAGATTGTAATAAAAATGTTATTATTTTGTTTGGGGACAGTCTGAAAGTAAAAAGGTCCCAGATTATTAAATGTATAGAAAAGTTAATATTATTAAATAACAAAACCAAATGTAAGTTCTATATGTGTGCCTTTCCTTATTCCAGCACACTTACTCAAAAACAAAACCAGCATATACATATGTTAAACCTGACTATGTACAACTTGACATACCATCATAGCGATGCTATTTTTTATTTTGACATAAATAAATTTACATCTAAGTTTACATTGACCAGTGAGAGTATGTATCTTCCGAAAAGATGCAAGCTGCTCATAGCTTCTCTATTAGCATACAATATACATGATTCAGTTACAAGTGTTGTAACAAAGTCTTTTGACTCATATACAAACAGTACTTTAAGTACTAATAATATTACTATTGTTGACTCAAGTAATAGCAAACCTATTGCTTGTTTAAAATAGATAATAAGACAACACAGAGGCCCTGTGAATTGAACATTGTACATCAAAATATACAGAGCCTCACTGGCAAAGAACTGGAAATAGAACTATTTCTAGAAAAATGTGATACACATGTTATATGTTTCACCGAATACTGGCTTGTTAGTCAACAGTTACCAGTGTTAATAAAAAAATTTAAACTGTCAAGTGCGTTCACTAGAAGGTCTGCAATCCATGGCGGATCTTTAATTATGGTACATGAAAGTTTAATTAGTAAAGGATATAGCTGGCCTCTCTGTTGAACGCACTATTGAACTTTCTTGTTTGGAGCTGGAGCGTTTTATTATAGTCTGTGTGTACCGGCCCCCCCCAGGTGATAATAAACAATTTGAAGATATAATGGAGGACGTACTGAAGCGATTGTGTGTGTCCACAAAAAAGGTTATAGTCTGCGGTGATTTCAATGTAAATATTCTAGTGGAGAACTCGATCACTGTCAGTTTTCTAAACTTATTTAAATGTTTTAATCTAAATAATGCTTTTTGTGAACCAACTAGGATCACAGAAATTTCGGCCACTTGTTTGGATAACATTTTTTGCAGCAGTGATATCGTTACGGATAAATCAATAATTAACAATTTGAGGTCAGATCACTGCGGGCAACAAATTACAATTTCAAACAATGTAAGCAACGACAAAAGAATTGTTAAGTGTAGACCAATAACAGAATGTAAATTGGCGCGGTTTAAATGTCACATTTCTGACAAACTTCGAACTCTTAGGTATGTAAATGGTAGCCCAGATAAACTTTTTACTGGTCTCTTCAAGACAATAGACACTGAATTTAATAAAATATTTAATTTTAAACAAATAAATGTAAATGGTAAATTAAAATTCAGTGAGTGGGCTACCGTAGGTATTTACAAAAGTAGAGATAGACTGTATGAGTTATATGAAGAAAAACAATTTAAGCGGTCTTCAAGTTTTCTTGAAAGCGTGAAAACATACTCTAAGATATTTAAAAACGTATGCATTCACGCAAAAGCAATACATATTAAAGAGAGAATCGTGAAATCCGAAAATAAAATAAAAACCACGTGGAATATAGTTAATGAAGAAACGGGTAAAAGTAAATCACGTGATGTTAACTTTGAAATTATTGTTAATAATGATAAAATAACTTCTGACGTGGAGGTTGCAAATACTTTCGAGAATTTTTTTCAGAACATTCCTGTTCTGCTGACTGACTCTCTGAATTCCTCACCTACTGCAGCTCAGAGTTTATTGAGAGGCAACGTCAATGAGTGCAATGTTTTATTTGTATTCAAATTTATCACTGCAGCTGAGGTAATAAAAAATTTTAATATGTTGAAAATGAAAAAAACTGGTGATTTATGGGGTATGTCTGTAAAAATTATATCTGACATAATAAATGACATTGTTCCTTATTTAGCCGTAATTTTGAATGAATGTGTTGCTATAGGTATCTTTCAAAATTTGATGAAACATAGCAAACTCATTCCTATGTTTAAATCAGGCAACAGAACTGACCTCAATAATTACAGACCTGTATCAATCCTTCCAACACTTAGTAAGATATTTGAAAAAATTATACTTGATTAACTAATGAAGCATTTTAATGTTAATAACTTGCTACACCCCGAACAGTACGGCTTCACGAAGGGTCGAAGCACGACTGATGCTGGTGCAAAGCTACTTGAACATATTTTCGATGCCTGGAAGCGTTCGCGGGAATGCTATTGGGGTTTTTTGTGACCTATCTAAGGCGTTTGATTGCGTTGATCACCAAACTCTTTTACTCAAACTTAGTCATTATGGCATAAGAAGCGTTGCACTTGATCTCATTGCCTCTTACCTTAGTGATCGAACACAAAGTGTATGCGTAGGTGACGTGAAGTCGCGGGGTTCATCTACTCTGTTGGGTGTCCCATAAGGCTCTATCCTGGGTCCTTTTCTATTTTTGGTGTATATTAATGACTTACCATATCATGTCCGCGATGCTTGCAATATTGTGTTGTTTGCAGATGATACATCTCTAATATTCAAAACTGACGGAAACAAAGTAAATTTTGACGATGTAAACAATACCTTATCTCAGATATCGCGTTGGTTTACTGTTAATAATTTGCTCTTGAACGCTAAAAAACTAAGTGTTTAGAATTTATTGTACCAAATGTTAAGAAAATTGACAAAACAATAAAAATAAACGGGGAAAACCTTATAATTGAGAACTCCACAGTTTTTCTGGGGGTGACCTTGGATAGTAAGCTTCAGTGGGACGCTCACATAGAGACATTAGCGGGTAAACTCAGCTCAGCTGCCTATGCTGTCAGAAAAATCAGACAGTTTACCGATGTAGAAACGGCTAGGCTGGTCTAATTTGCCTACTTCCATAGTGTAATGTCTTATGGAATCTTATTGTGGGGCGGAGCAGCTCATATTGAAACTATTTTTATATTATAGAAAAGAGCGTTTCGATTTATCTATAAACTCGGTTCGCGCGTATCTCTTAATGAAAAGTTTAAAGAGATTGGTATTCTTACGGTAGCTTCACAGTACATTTATAATAATATAGTCTTTGTGAGACAAAATTTTCATCTGCATAAACAAAGAGGCAATACACACAATCGACTCATTAGAAATCGTCATAAACTAGAAATTCCATCATGTCGCCTGCGCAAAGTGCAAAAATTCTTTGTGGGGTTGAGCGTAAGCTTATATAATATGATTCCGAAGGAATTGCTAGATTTGCCACTGCACAAATTTAAACAATGCGTAAAAACTCACTTACTGAGTCGCGCTTATTACAAAGTTAATGACTTTCTTAATGACAAAGTTGCATGGGATCTTAAAATTAGTGTTTGAATAATATTATTCAATTCGATGCTTTAATACGGATAGACTAAGTATGTCACGCTCTCTTTAAACATTTCTGTGGTGGTGTCGTGTGGTGCGGGTTGTTACGTTCCCTCAAATATGGTCGAGCGAAGCAATGGCTGGATCATGCGTCATGCTCGTGAACGGGTGCCGCCGGCGGGAATGGGGCTGCTTTCTGTCTGCCCGTCTTTGACATGAATTGAATTGTAGTACGTTTTGTGGAAATGTCATATTCTATTCTAACAAAGATGCACGGGTTAAATCAGCTTGGCATCCAGCTGCCCACAAGATAGTATAAAAACTTATTACAATGTAATAGCTACTTATTAATATTGTAAAATGATAATTTTGAAAAGAGCAACTGCTGAGTTTCTTGCCGGCTCTTCTCAGCAGAATCCGCTTTCCGAACCGGTGGTAGAATCTTGACGTGTCATAAGAGCCACAGGTTGGCCTACATGAATTTTGAATACTTTTCAGTGGCATTTTAAGTCGGTTTTTTTTTAAAGAATTTTTATATATTATTATTTTAAACTTTTTAGTGTAGCTTCATAGGATAAATCTACACATTCTCTGATCGCGAGCGATTTGTTTCTATTCATTGAGGAGTTCCGTCCTCTATCAACGAAGATATTCATCAGATCTTCACTAATTTTAAATGGGACCAACTTGATGGTATGTCCTCTTAAACAAAAAAAAATTATTTAAATTGGTTCAGATTTGACGGAGTTATGGAGAAACGTCGCCGAAAAAAAATTACGCGTCGTATTGAGAACCTCCTCTTTTTGTTTTTTTTTAAGTCGGTTAATTAAATACTGATCAAAACGAATCCAAACACTACATGGCTGCTATTATTCTTTCAAGAGTGTACTAGTGTGCTAGATATCCTGGCTGCAGCATCAGCTCATCAGCTCAATGGAGGCACCATTGCATTCTAAGTAGAATCAAATACTGATCAAAACGAATCCAAACACGACACATCTACTATTATATTATATTTTCAAGACTGTACTAGTATGATGCATATTCTGGCTGCAGTTTCAGCTCCATCATCAGAGTCATTCCATGGATATCATTTAAGACTACGTATAAATGCTAATGAAACGAGCTCAAACTAAGTATGGTTACGTAGTTTCATTACAGAGTGCTCATAACCAACGTTCAGCTCCATCATCAGACCCTGGATATTATCTAGAGCCACAGTACTTCTCAAGATGAATCAAATGAGCTCGAACTCCATGGTGTTACATCGTTTCACTACAGAATTCCCATAGCCATCTTCCGCCTCCATCATCGGATCAGCTCCATGTTACAATAATATTGCATTGTAATCCGATTTACATGTACATGCACATTTTCAGCCCAATCGGAAACCGGGAATGGTTCTAATACATCTTGCAAGATTTGACCAAAACAAACATTTCAAGACAAATAAAAGCTTGTAAAAATAAGACGATGAATAGAAATTTAGCTCATGTATGTATGTTATGTACTAGGCATGGTTAAAAGTCTACACATACTCTGATCGCGAGCGATTTCCTCTCATTCATTGAGGAGTTTCGTCCTCGAAAATATTCATCAAATCTTCAACAAATTGAACTAGGACCTACCTACAGATACGCCCTTTCAAAAAAAAATATATATTGAAATCCGTTAAGTTTTGATGGAGATATGGAGAAAAATCGATTTAAAAAAAAACTTGAGAGTTGTTAAGGGACACCCGGATGGAACGAAGTTCCTTTCGATTAATTAATTTGGCATTGTGTTCAATATTTTCACACTACAATATTAGATCTCCGTAGCTTTGTGGTTTCTACAGTCGCTAAACAGTTAATAAAGGTCGATGGTTCGAATCCCAGCTCGATAGACTGAATTTTCTATTTTCAATTTTATTTTAAATAATTTCTACTTTCTACATGTTGAATTTTTCCCTAAATTTTTTATTTTTATTATTAACTAGCTGATGCCCGCGACTTCGTTCGCATGGATTTAGTTTTTAAAAATCCCGCGGAAACTCTTTCATTATCCGAGATAAATAGTAGCTCTCCCGGTCTGAGGAACCACTACTACATCCATTACTATACCCATGCAAAAAATCGCATCAATCCGCTGTTCTGTTGCGACGTGATTGAAGGCCAAACCAACAAACAAACACACTTTCGCATTTATAATATCAGTAATGCAGTGTCATGCTCGTGAACGGGTGCCGCCGGCGGGAATGGGGCTACTTTCTGTCTGCCCGTCTTTGACATGAATTGAATTGTAGTACGTTTTGTGGAAATGTCATATTCTATTCTAACAAAGATGCACGGGTTAAATCAGCTTGGCATCCAGCTGCCCACAAGATAGTATAAAAACTTATTACAATGTAATAGCTACTTATTAATAATGTAAAATGATTATTTTGAAAAGAGCAACTGCTGAGTTTCTTGCCGGCTCTTCTCAGCAGAATCCGCTTTCCGAACCGGTGGTAGAATCTTGACGTGTCATAAGAGCCACAGGTTGGCCTACATGAAATAAATAATTTTGAATTTTGAATTTTGAATGCTTTATTATAACACTTTTTATAATTGTCAATTTTTTTACCATACTTAACCAAAGACAAAATTACGTTTAGCTGTCATTTACGTTTTGTTATTCCACTGTCATTTGCGTTTAGTTATTCCATGTCAGATGCGTTTTTGTTATACCACGTTTTATAGTGACATGACGGAAACGCGGTTGAACGGGATAAAAAGTATCCTATGTCCGTCTCCTGGTTCTAAGCTACCTCTCCACCAATTTTCAGCCAAATCGGTTCAACCGTTCTTGAGTTATAAATAGTGTAACTAACACCACTTTCTTTTATATATATAGATTTATTAAATAATAAATTAATAATAAAAAAAAAAATTAAATAATAAATTAATAATAAAAATAAAAAATTTAAATAATAAATTAATATTAAAAATAAAAAAATTAAATAATAAATTAATAATAAAAATAAAAAAAGTAGGGAAAAATTCCACATGTAGAAATGAAAAATTATTTAAAATAAAATTGAAAATAAAAAATTCAGTCTGTCGAGCTGGGATTCGAACCATCGACCCTTATCGACCTTTATGCGACTGTAGAAACCACAAGGCTACGGAGATCTAATATTGTACTGTGAAAATATTGAACACAATGCCAAATTCACATTCAAAAAAGTGTCGGTTTCAAAAAAGTGTCGGTTTTTTCCGTCTAGCCCCCTTCCGCACCGCGCGATAAGGAACTACGTTCCAAAAATACGCGTCGAATTGAGAACCTCCTCTTTTTGTTTTTTTTGAAGTCGGTTAAAAACAAAGTGCTGTCAAAATGGCTGAGATGACCCCAAACAACACCAGTGCCACCAAGCGGGAACAAGGGCGGACATGCCTGCCGTTCACTACAAATCTCAATACGGCAACAGCATTAAAGGCTCCATAGCGCAACAATTACGGCGCTGACTAAAAACCCCAAAGGTCGACGGCTCCAACCCCACCCGTTTCACCATTGTCGACCTACTCCTAACATATGCTAAAGGCTTAAGTTGAAAGTTGTTAGTTGATGTTGAAAGTTGAAATAAGTTGAAAAAACGGAATTTAAGTCATGTTCAGTATGGCTCTTTAAAAATCTACGTAGCATTCCCTACGCCGTAGCGCATTCACATAGAGGATTCTACGTCGCTGTCATCTGAAACTTTGTACAAACGTATTTGATAAAATCTTGCCTTATATTATATGTGATCAAACGAACTGCTCAAGTGAAATTAGGTAGATCGTTTCTTCGCACTTGACCCCGAGAAGTCAGAGGTGCGTACCCGGGATCGAACCTGCGACCCCCCGAATAGGAGACCACAGTCCTAACCACTAGGCTATCACTGCTCCTTCTCCTAAACAGAAAATACCAATTAAGTATTATTTATCTTTTTTATTTGCCTGCCTACCTGAGATTCGATCCACAGTGGAACAAGTTACTTACTAGGTCAACGAGTTAGTTTAGAGAAAAAAGAAGAATAATTTGTATCCAAAAGATACGCTTTTATTGTAATACTTTTATTTCTGCTTTACATTATACACAGTTCACTCTTTCTTGTTCTCATTTCAGCGTAGAGCCGTATGATCGCGCGCGGGTTTCTTCGCTTTTAAATTAAATAAATAATGCATACAATTTGTGCGCAATAAACTTTGGAGGTGTAGGTAGGTAGTCTTTGCGCTGAATTTCGCGCGCCCGCCCCTCTGGGAACAATAACGGTTGGTGACGACGCTAAAATGTTACATTTCCAGTAAACTGCAAAACTTAAACAAATGAAGAGTCTCCCAGAAGGCCACTCGTCGACGTTAGGTTTTTGATATAATAATTGTCTAACTACAGTTTCAACTTGCGTCATGAAAGCAGCTGCCGAAGTAATAGGTACATGAATTAATTTACTATCGTCATGTATACGTCTACTCACGTCCTGACTTGTGCCAGCCTTTAGGAGCTTAGATATTGCCAGTTAACACATCTGGGTAGTTAGCGCATGATAACGCAAGTTGAAAGCGCACTACTTAGTATAGTTAAACCTTCAATATGCAGGTATTACATTCTCTACAAGTTGGGGCACGTCACACCTCGCAAGATTTTCCATGTAAGTATGTTATTAATGCAAGAGGACATCATTAAATATCACTCTTTAGATGACTCTGAGTTACTTCTCTTATTCATCTCAAGAGTGATATTAAAATATACTATAGACTAGAGAGTGGCTATACATATTATTTGAAACGCGCACATATACATTATCTTTCTATTTACTCAATCTGTATGAAATTTAATCCTTTGAAACCTATGTACCTACAAATGTCACTAGTTTTTACCCGCGACTTCGCTCCCGCCATCTATTAAAGTTAATCCAAAATATTGATTTCTACACCAAATTTACTAACTAACTGTGTAACTGTGTAAACTGTACAATTATAACTATAATTTCTGTAGATTCTATGCATAAATTTTATAACCACTGTGTACACATATTAAGGGTTGTTACCTGGAAGCCAAATCTGATGTTATTGTATTACGTTTATATTTTGGTTGCAACCTGTTCTGTGTACCTTTTCAATAAATTAATAAATAAATTACCGATTTTGATTTATTCGGTTTTCAGTGGTTCTTTCGGGTTTTCATTTTTCTTTTACAGCGGTAGTTTAACGCTGTAATAGAGCGAAAAAATAAAAAAAAAATCAAATCGGCGAAGTTTGTAAGTTTTAGCCAGGCTAACGAACAGCAATTGATTTTTATATAGGTAAATAGATTTAAATGGACTGATTAGCTACATCTTAGAGCTCCGAGCGCCGACCTCCTAAAGGTATATTCACATCGGTGTAGACCGAAACATTGTCATATTTCCGAGCACTAACCCAAGTTTGAACAACAGCTCTCAGTTCCTATGTGACCACTTCCTTTGTATGTTGTTTACAATACATAAATAGTAAATAAGACGAACCTATAAATGGACTTACAGAAAAGTTTTATTACCGTTCGATACACTCGACTGTTAGGTATCCTTTTAAAGAATAAAAAGAGACTCTTTATCGAGCATTATTTACTTTAAAAAATATTTCAGGATTTTACTTTTTACAGCATAAATTGGCAAATTTTGAGGTTTTGTGTGAATTTTGAGAATGTACTCTACAATTTACTGTGTTCGAACATACAATATTATCATACAAGGATGAAAAGTTCTAATACTAAGTATAAGCAATGTTATGATAAAAAGAATTTAAAACCTGGCTTAGTGAATTATTTATAGTCTTCTCAAACCAGGGCGCGCTTGGAACGATTTAATTCTGAAAAGTTCATACTAGTACTATAGTTTGGACCTAGTCACTGCCTGAGGTAAGTGGGCGGTGAGACGGGGGAGGGCGCGATTGACAAGACGTTGACTAGACGCACATGAGATATTTTAGGGCAGATAAATCTCAGGATAACATGTCGAAAAATGTCTTAATAAATGTAATGGGTAATAATATGTAATGTAATGGGTTGGAGTGGCGACCCCGCACCGGTAAGCGCAGTGTTGGCAGACCCCCCACTAGGTGGACCGACGACATCAAACGAGTCGCAGGGAGCCGCTGGATTCAGGCGGCGCAAGACCGAAGCCTGTGGAGGTCCATGCAGGAGACTTATGTTCAGCAGTGGACATCTAAAGGTTGATAATGATGATGATGATGAATTATAACAAAAAAAAAATTATTTCCTGGTTAAACAAGAATAAACGCATATCTAAAATGAGTACCTTTTTTTATTTACGATACAAAACAGTTGCAAATTACCATTTCTCACTAAGAAAATAAAAAAAATTGTCACTGCCACCGTTACAGTACAAAATTTATCCATATCTTCTTCTTCTTCATTATTGACGTCAATTTCCATACCCTTCTCAGAATCTGACTCGTTTCCTAGATTTATGATCAGCTCGTCTATCACATTGTCAAACCTCTTGTCGTGGTTCCAATATTGAATCTCAATTTTTTGTACATGGTCTTCACACTTCTGCCATTTTTCAGGAGTGAATTCAGAAAACAATCTTGTGATGATTGGAATTTTTTCGTTCAATGAAGAATTTATGTAATTTGAAGCTAAGTTGTTCTTTATATCGGCCCACACAAGCTCAATGGGGTTGAGATCGGGATGATACGGCGGAAGGCGAAGAACGATGTGGCCTGCAGCCTTTAATATTTCGTCAATGGTGTAAATTTTTTCGGACCCAACACTTTTTATCAGAGAAAGGAGTTCGGGTTTAGTATTGTCTGGTGTAAAGTCAACATTATGTTTTCGTAACCAATCTTGCATGACTCTTTTTAAACTGGACATTGTTGGTATTTTCTCAACCTGTACACAATGGTAGGAGGCATTGTCCATAACGACCACTGAGTTAGGAGCTAGTTTATTTTTCAATTTGTGACTAACCCAGCAATGAAAATTTGTGGCATTCATATCGCCATGGTAATCCCCGCATTTCGAATCTGATTTGAAAATTATTAAGGCATCGTCAACTAATCCGTCTCGGCTACCAGCATGAACAATCACTAAACGACGCCCCTTGCCAATATCAGCATAAATCTCGGGCTCCGATTCAGATTGCCAACACATATTGTATTTGTGGCAACTGTTAACGTAGGTTTCGTCCAGAAAATATATTTTTCGGTTTTCATTTCTATAGTTCCGTATAGCTCTTAAATACCTTACTCGCCATTCAGCAATACTGGGTCTCTCAATTAAAATGTGTCTCCTAGACTTACATTTCTTAAAAAAATATCCCATCTTGTGTAAAAACTCCCGTAAATAGGTATAACCGCAGTTCACGATGCCATCTTCTTTTAAAACTGCAAGCAATTTACGAATACTTGGGATTTTTTTATCAACTGTATAAAACTGATGAATTTTTCTTCTTATTACTCCCATATCGAAATCATCAATGTGGATTCTCTTTTTTATTTCTTTAGGTTTCTGTGGAGATGAAAATTTTGGGTTTTCCAATGTTTGCCGATTCGAATTCCCTTCAGCTACAATTCTCATTACGCTTCGAGCTGACACTCCTCTAGCCTCTGCCACTAATTTATTAATGTTCATATCATATTTGTGTTCTTTACTTTCCTTGTCACCCTTTCGTTTGAGAAAGAAACTGTGCACAGTGTAAATAACATTTTTCACATTAGGTGGAATTGGCGGACCCATCTCAGGATATTTTATCTCATGTGTGTTTGGGACAAAGGGGCGCAAACAACTAAGACGTGTAACCGTCGCCGTGGTCGACGGTACACTGAGTTAGCTACAAGATTGTTTACCTCTCCCGTCCTGCCGCTCACATACCTCAGGCGGTGACTAGGTCTTCCGCTCAAACTATAATTGAAATGTATCGCACCTACTTTGATATTAAAAAAAAATTGACATAAATTCTCGTTATTGACCGAGCGAAGCGAGGTCTCTGAGTTAACTAGAGCGATTTGCACTTGTCCGTCCGTCCGTCCGTCCGTCTGTCAGAGCCTTATAACTTTTGAATTACTGAACGTAATTACTTCAAATTTAGATATAATATGTAAACCGATGGCCTCCAGCCGAAAATGGCTTAAAAAGTTATAAAAATCTTTATTTCAGGGGGGCTCTCATAGAAGCGAATGCGAAGTAAAAAAAAAAATATCGCGTTACATAAAATTGTTACGTATTATTTTAAAGATAATTTTGAACTGAGTACAAAAATATTTTTTTTTTAAATTTTCCCTTAAAATTGGGGGGCTTTCAAAGTGGCGATTTTATACGCTCGCTTGAAGACGCTCTATAGGAAAATCCGCTATGGATTTTCAAACTGATTTTATGTTTTTAGGTCACTTATATCCTGTACTTGAACAACAAATACTAAAATTATATGAATATTATAAAGAAACGAGATTATTTAATTTTTAATGTACATCAGTAATTCATATAGCATCAACATAGCTTCACAATAATGCTAATAGATGGCGCAGTCAGTAACTATTCCCATGGAGCTACGAGTTACGACTAACGACCTATCCCAAAAACAGTTTTGCGTCGACCATTATTATTTAGTTACTTATTATAATACAATAATTGTATTGTAATTTTTTTGTACCATATTATTCAATTAAAATTATTTTTTAGTTAAATTTTAGTTAAATATTGTATATTTTCTATTCGCGTCGATAGATGACGATTTGTACAGATGCCCGTAACCCGGTTTCACTCGTTAGTACCTACATAATAATTCAATGTTTTCACTAACGTTCCCTAACCTTTACGGGCTACCTATAAGTTAGGTGATTGATGTTTTCTGTCAACTTATTTATCACGATCCTGTACGGGACACCTAAAAGGATATTGGGACGGATGTTAGGACTTAGGATTGTATTTAGGAGCTACCTACGTTAAGAGACTCCTACTTAGGGGATGATTTAGGTATGTTTGGTGAAAACGGGCATAATAATAATGTCAGTTTTGGTTATCATGTATCGATTGAATGAATAATCATGGGATACCGTTACCGCGAGGTCTCAGTTCGGGGCGAACCACTAGTAATATTTTGACTTATAATTCTCGTTATACTATTGCAAATATTATATCGAATATATTTTGTAGTACCTACCTACCTACTCTGTCTATCAAGTGCGTGTCGAATTATTTGCTTCAATCATTAGTTACATAGACAAATTCATACCTACTTACTCCTCAATAGCAATATAAGAATAAACGATTTTCACAAGAAATATCTATAAGTGTTGGGCCTTACCTACTTGTATATTGTGTTACTCAGAAACCTTTATACCTATGGAAGTCACTATACTTAGTTATTATTCATTGTCTTGAAGAAATCAAACTGTCTATGAAAACTGTTTCCATGAAATACAACACTAATAAACAGGCCTTTTATCAATAACTGTTTAACTGTAAATAAGTACCTACCTATTAGTAACTGTGTAGGCTGTAGCCAGGCTCCTTTTATAGGGTTCCGAAAAAAATAGGAACCCATAAACCATAAAGGATCGCCCCGTCGCGCGTCGTCACCATGTTGATAGTCATAGTCAACCACGCTGGCTTAACTGCGAATTGGCAGACTTCACACACTTTTGAGACATGACAGGACCTTAGCATGAGAATAATTAGGTTCCAATGTCTATCTACATGCAGTGATAGCCTAATGGTTAGGACTGTGGTCTCCTATTCGGGGGGTCACAGGTTCGATCCCGGGTACGCACCTCTGACTTTTCGGAGTCAAGTGCGTTGCCGTTTAAGCAATTAACTATCACTTGCTTCAACGGTGAAGGAAAACATCGTGAGGAAACCTGCACATCTGAGAGTTCTTCATAATGTTCTCGAAGGTGTGTGAAGTTCACCAATTCGCATTGGGCCAGCGTGGTGAACTATGGCCTATAACCCAGAAGGGTTATAGGCCAGGGGTCTCCTCTCAGAGAACTGAGAGGAGACCTGCGCTCAGTAGTGAGCCGTTGATGGGTTGCTAATGATGTCTATCTAATACCTTTAAACGAGCAATTCTTGTATATATATATATACTACTATAATACATATATAATCTGAATCTCGGAAACGGCTCCGACTTTTTTTTCATTTTCATGCAATTTAGTATGCAGGGGCCGATAAATCGATCTAGCTAGGTTTCATTATCAGAAAAGGTCGTTTTCTCCATGTTTTCAGTCAATGTAAAACCCCTTACAATATCATTAGAATACGAAGGTAAATTTCGCCATCATCTATAAAGTTCCAATAGCTCGGGAAATCGGGCGGTCCCGAAACCAGAAGACCCCGGGTCTAATCCAGACGAATATATTTTCCCCTATGAATTTTATTATTATTATTTTTTAATAGGTATATAATTTTCAAAAAATACCCACCCATAAACACCCATAAACCCAAAAAATATCCACCATAGTCACGCAGATATTGATAATAATATTATGACTGAGGACAATTTTATCAACTTTCAATAGTACCACTATTACAAATTCATAAAATAGTCCTACTAGACAAGGAAAATTCATAATATTAGTGTCATTTCCTCACAGACATTAAATGCTGGGGTAGGTAATAATAATCCTCATTATCCTTACTAATATGATAAATGCGGAAGTGTGTTTGTTTGTTGGTGTGACCTTCAATCACGCAGCAACCGATCGACGTGATTTTTTTGTAGGTTCATGTTCTTATTTTGTGATGTGTTAATCGACATAACGTAATAATCTATATATATAAAAGAAAGTGGTGTTAGTTACACTATTTATAACTCAAGAAAGGTTGAACCGATTTGGCTGAAAATTGGTGGAGAGGTAGCTTAGAACCAGGAGACGGACATAGGATACTTTTTATCCCGTTCGACCGCGTTTCCGTCAAGTCACTATAAAACGTGGTATAACAAAAACGCATCTGACATGGAATAACAAAACGCAAATGACAGTGGAATAACAAAACGTAAATGACAGCTAAACGTAATTTTGTCTTTGGTTGTAAAAAATTTGACAATTATAAAAAGTGTTATAATAAAGCATTACTGATATTATAAATGCGAAAGTGTGTTTGTTTGTTGGTTTGCCCTTCAATCACGTCGCAACAGAACCGCGGATTGATGCGATTTTTTGCATGGGTATAGTAATGGATGTAGTAGTGGTTCCTCAGACTGGGAGAGCTACTTTTTATCTCGGATAATGAAAGAGTTCCCGCGGGATTTTTAAAAACTAAATCCATGCGGACGAAGTCGCGGGCATCAGCTAGTAGGAATATATTATAAAGAACGTGCAAATAGTTTAACCTTTCAACCGAGAGCTTAGTAGCTAAGTAGGTACTAAATGAAGTAAAATTGCACTGTTAGATACAATAATTAGGTACTTCGTTAGCCGTGCGTTTGTGTAATCTTAACACGGATAGCATTAATACGTTCTAATTGTCACTACTTCCTCGCTATTTCCTGCTATATCTATACTACAGTTAATTTAAAATAGAAGTCTATAGAAAAGAATAAAATTAAATTATTCAGCTTAGTAAGTACTAGTAAGTACTAGTAGAAAAAAATAAAATTATTCAGCTTAGTAAGTACTAGTAAGTATTAGAAGAAAAAAATTAAATTATTCAGCTTAGTAAGTACTAGTAAGTACTAGTAGAAAAAAATAAAATTATTCAGCTTAGTAAGTACTAGTAAGTATTAGTAGAAAAAAATAAAATTATTCAGCTTAGTAAGTACTCACACACTGATACTGTGCTCCAGTATAATCTATATATATAAAAGAAAGTGGTGTTAGTTACACTATTTATAACTCAAGAACGGATGAACCGATTTGGCTGAAAATTGGTGGAGAGGTAGCTTTGAACCAGGAGACGGACATAGGATACTTTTTATCCCGTTCGACCGCGTTTCCGTCATGCCACTATAAAACGTGGTATAAGAAAAACGCATCTGACATGGAATAACAAAACGCAAATTTTGTCTTTGGTTAAGTATGGTAAAAAATTTGACATTTATAAAAAGTGTTATAATAAAGCATTACTGATATTATAAATCCGAAAGTGTGTTTGTTTGTTGGTTTGTCCATCAATCACGTCGCAACAGAACAGCGGATTGATGCGATTTTTTGCATGGGTATAGTAATGGATGTAGTAGTGGTTCCTCAGATCGGGAGAGCTACTTTTTATCTCGGATAATGAAAGAGTTCCCGCGGGATTTTGTAAAACTAAATCTATGCGGACGAAGTCGCGGGCATCAGCTAGTAATTAGATTATTTTACTTTACAATACTTTAGATTACAATTAAATAATGTATTTTGGGGCGTTTTTAGCTGCCGACAAATAAAGAGGGGTGTTATAACTTTCACGTGTGTATGTTTTTCTGTTCCCTCGTAGCCTCGTAACAAATGGACCGATTTTGATGCGTTTTTTTTTTTGAAAGCTAACGTTATAGAGGTGGCTCTTGGCTATAATTTATAACCATCTGTTCAGGCGTTTGAAGATCATCAGCTCATTTACTTGATTATTAGGTCTTACAAACTTCCACTGGTGCAATTGATTTGAAATTTGGTGTAGATACTGTTACTTCGGATTATTTTCAAGGCAAGGTAGCCTTAAGCTGATGCTGCATCGTCAAGTATTCTGCGGGATACCCAACTCTTCAGCAACTTTCAGCAGATAGTGTGTTTGGGCTCATTAGAACGGTCTCCATGAGGTGTTAGAATAGATGATGATCAAGGATCAAGGAGGAGGATCTGATGATGGAGTAGAAAACTGGGTAATAGGATGTCTTGGATGGATAGTAATTGTTGAGAGCCGTGCCGCCCTTGCCACTGTCCGCGTGGGCGGGTCACGTGACGCTTGAAGCGAGCGGCGCGCGAGTCGCGACAGGTCGTTCACCTTTGTACGTCTATCAGCTGCTGTAGTTACATTAGGTAGAAAGTTTTCGATGAAAGTTTTAAAAGCGGCTGTACTGCATGCGGCGCCGCGTAGTAAACAAACCGCTACTACTGCTTCTCACAGTTTTAAATTTATTTCAATTTTTTTTTAATTAAAAAAAATACCTAGTACAAAAAAAACATAAATAAAACTTGAGAGGTGGCAAGGGACACCCGATGGAACGTAGTTCCTTTCGATTAATTAATTTGGCATTCGAGTGTTCGGTATTTTCGCGGTATAATAACGGGTCTCCGTAGCCTTGTGGCTTCTGCAGTCGCCTAACATCCAAAGGTCGATACCGCGAAAATACCGAACACTCGAATGCCAAATTCACATTCAAAAAAGTGTCGGTTTCAAAAAAGTGTTGATCAGTGTCGAGTGTCGGTTCAATTTTGTCTTAATTTTTTCCGTGTAGCCCCCTTCTGCACCGCGCGATAAGGAACTACGTTCCAACAAGTGTACTCGATAGTAATGCTTTTCTTCTCGGCAGGAACGGCATTCCGAACCAGTGCAGTGGTAGACTCAACGACGATTCAAAAGCACTTGTAAAAAAGTTTATTTGAATAAAAAACATTTCTATTCTATTCTAGGCAATTCAACTCGCGACGGCTTTAAAACCACTAATTTTTCACCGTGTATATGTATGTGAGGGGAAGTTCCAAAATGCGTACCTACCTACTTACAATTCAATACATGTTAAGACGGGCAGACAGAAAGTAGCCTCATTCCCGCCGGTGGCACCCGTTCACAAGCATGACGCATGATCCAGTCGTTGCTTTGCTCAACCATATTTGAGGGAACGTAACATCCCGCATCACACGACACCACCACAGAAATGTTAAAGAGAACGTGACATACTTAGGGCCAGCGTGGTAGACTATGGCCTATAACCCTTCTCTGAGAAGAGACCTGCGCTCAGCAGTGAGACGTTAATGTGTTGCTCACAAACAAACAATCGATAAACGATAAACAAAATCTTAACCTCCTCTCAAAACTAAAGTTATGGAGAAGAGTACATTTATGGCCTAGGTCCCTCTGAGATATACAATGCTGCCGAATTAAGATTAGGTACAATGGAAATTGGAAAACTGCACACAGATGATGAGGCCAAAGCAAATATATCCTCCTTCTCTTTAAATGTAGGTAATTGTTAGGGTTCCGTACCAAAATGGTAAAAATTGAACCCTTATGGTGAGACTTTCTCAGTCCGTCCGTCCGTCCGTCCGTCTGTCACAGTCGATTATTTCAGTAACTATTAAAGCTATCGACATGAAATTTAGCATAAGTAGTTGTGTATAATAGTGGCCCAACATCAGTGGAATAAAGAAAAATCGAAAATTATTTTTAGTTTTATTAAAAAGGGGAAAAATCGGAGGTTTGAAATTTCAAAGTAAAATAACTATACCGAGTGGGATATCATATGTAAGGCCTTTACTTGTGCATTCTAAAACAGTTTTTTATTTATTTCTATATATAATAGTTTTTGATTAATCGGCCAAAATGTCGAAAAAAATACCGTTCCCCCCCCCCCCCCTTATCTCCGAAGTTTACCAATTGAAAAATCTGAAATAATTATGGTCAATGGAAGTTTATAGGAAAAATAAAAGCAACGGGTAAATTATTTTAGTTGGTTAAAAAAGGGGGAAAATCGGGGGTTTGAAATTTCAAAGTAAGATAACTATACCGAGTGGGGTATCATAATATGAAAGGCCTTTACTTGTGCATTCTAAAACAGTTTTTTAATTATTTCTAGATATAATAGTTTTTGATTAATCGGCCAAAAAGTCGAAAAAAATACCGTTCCCCCCCCCCCCCCCCCCCCCTTATGTCCGACGTTTACCAATCGAAAAATCTGAAATAATTATGGTCAATAGAGGTTTATGTATATTTTATAGGAAAAATAAAATCAACGCGAAAATTATTTTAGTTTAATTAAAAAAGGGGGAAAATCAGGGGTTTGAAATTTCAAAGATAATTATACCGAGTGAGGTATCATATTAAAGACCTTTACTTGTGCATCCTAAAACAGTTTTTTATTTATTTCTATATATAATAGTTTTTGGTTAATCGGCCAAAATGTCGAAAAAAATACCGTTCCCCCCCCCCCCCTTATCTCCGAAGTTTACCAATCGAAAAATCTGAACTAATTATGGTCAATAGCGGTTTATGTATATTTTACAGGAAAAATATAATCAATGCGAAAAAAAAAAAGGGGAAAAATCAGAGGTTTGAAATTTCAAAGTAAGATAATTATACGGAGTGGGGTATCATATGAAAGGCCTTTACTTGTGCATCCTAAAACAAAACAGTTTTTTTATTTATTTCTATATGTAATAGTTTTTGAGTGATCGGCCAAAATGGCGAAAAAAAATACCGTTCCCCCCCCCCCCCCCCCCCCTTATCTCCGAAGTTTACCAATCGAAAAATCTGAAATAATTATGGTCAATAGAGGTTTATGTATATTTTACAGGAAAAATAAAACCAACGCTCTACCTAGCATAGTTTTTTTTTATATTAACAATAAACCTCTACAAACAAAGTTAATGATAAATAAGCATATTAATTTAATATTATCGTTTTACTTTTACTTTTGGAGTACGGAACCCTCAGTGCGCGAGTCCGACTCGCACTTGGCCGGCTTTTTTTAGTTTATCCTTCAATCATGCAACAATGTTGCGCGACGACGTGATTTTTGTAAAAGTATAGTTAAGGATATGGAGAATGACATAGGCTTTTTTATCCCGGAAAATCAAAGATTTCCCACGGGATTTTTAAAAATCAAATCACACGGACGAAGTGACGGGCATCAGAGAGTAGATACATTATATAAAAATTCTTTAAAACAAAAACGATTTCAAACGCCACTGAAAAGTATAAAATAATTTCAGTTTGCACACGTACGAATATGTTGAATCGGGCGGGCCTAAATAGAAACGATGAAACGAATGCGCCATGCTAGCCAAAATTTTAGTGTGTAGGTAATATAATAGTGCTTGATACAGGTATGATGTTGAAGTCGACCGACTTCAACATACTCGTAAGTGTACAAACTGAAATTATTTTATACTTTTCAGTGGCGTTTGAAGTCGGTTTAAAAAAAAAATTATATTACTAACTGACCCAGCGAACTTCGTACCGCCATCAAAAATATTTAGTGGTTGGTCAATGGTCACCCTTATCATTTAGGGGTATGAAAAATAGATGTTGGCCGATTCTCAGACCTACCCGATATGCACACAAAATTTCATAAAAATCGGTCCAGCCGTTTCGAAGGAGTTTGGTAACAAACACCGGGACATGAGAATTTTATATATTAGATTTTAAGCTTTTTAGTGTAGCTTCATAGGATAAATCTACACATTGTCTGATCGCAAGCGATTTGTTTCTATTCATTGAGGAGTTCCGTCCTCTATCACCGAAGATATTCATCAGATCTTCACCAATTTTAAATGGTGCCTACCTGACGGTATGTCCTTTTAAATAAAAAAACATGATTGGAATCGGTTCAGATTTGACGGAGTTATGGAGTAACATCGCCAAAAAACAAATACGCGTCGAATTGAGAACCTCCTCTTTTTGTTTCTTTTGAAGTCGGTTAATTACGTAAATACTGATCAAAACGAATCTAAACACTACATGGCTGCTATTATTCTTTCAAGGGTAATCAAAGACAGAGGTTTATTGATAATATTTCGCGGCATTTTGTATTTTTTTTTTAGCATTTAAATCATTTATAATACAAAATACCGCGAAATATTATCAATACATTTCTGTCTTTAATCAGCTGCAGCGCCATCTAGTCTAGCTCTAGCCAAAGCTTCAAGTGACAACTATCGTAGAAAGAGAATAGACACAACGAAGTGTTACTTGGCTACAGGAGTTCAGTTCGTCTGGGTCTTCCTCCTCTCCTTTAGCTTAAGTATGTATGATAAGTACTAGGCATGGTTAAAAGTCTACACATACTCTGATTGCGAGCGATTTCCTCTTTCATTGAGGAGTTCCGTCCTCCATCTCCGAAGATATTCGTCAAATCTTCACCAAATTTAAATGGGACCTACCTGCAGATACGCCCTTTAAAAAAAAATTGAAATCCGTTAAGATTTGATGGAGATATGTAGTAACATCTTAAATATCATTCGTCTATGAGTAACATCGACAAAAAAATAAAAAAAAATGAGAACCTCCTTTTTGCCTTTTTTTAAAGTCGGTTAAAAATAAAACAATATGATTTTCTAAATGAATAAATATCTTTATTAAAGTAAAACTATGTAATTTAAAGCTAAATCTTAGTACAGAGGAATGCTATGTTTATGGTGGTCTAAATATCAAGGGGATAGAAATAACGTATTTAAGAAAATATTACTAACTAAACTAAAATGGCCTGTTTCATCACTTGCTGATAGTGCCTGATATCTAACAGATAAAATATCTGCTGGATAAATCTGTGTGACACCTTTTTGAGTTTAACTGCCAGATTGACTTATCAGATACTTATGAAACAGAAATTTAAACGCTATCCGTCAGATAAGTTGTGGATAGGCTATCAGACCTTTAACAGCAAGTGGTGAAACAGGCCCTTAAGCTTCTTGGTTTCAGATAGTTCAAATATATTTTTCATTCACCAAATTATAAACATCAGACTGATGTTTTCACCCATATTCCAACAAAATAGCGCATTCTAAAAAGTATTGCATGATGCATCTTAAAACCAGTTAAATCCTACCATTAAACTAGGTACATACGTATAATTTGAGTACCTTCAAGGCGAAAGTGAACAGGTATTTACTAAGCAAGCGCGCTCCAACCAGTGCTTTCCATTGCCGATTTTCGTCGAACGTAAGCCTATTTAGTATTAAAAAAAAGGAAAGTACTTAACCTAAGAATTAGGTACGTCCTAGTCCCGAGGTAGGTAGTTAATAGATTTTTGATCAACAAGAAAGTTGTTTGTTTTTGTTATGAGTGTGAGTTTGAATCCCGATGTAGCTCTTGTAATCTAATAATCTTGCTCCACATCCACCATTCATTCTTCTTCTTCATCTTTGTCAACCGACAGACGTTCACTGCTGAACAAAGGTCTCTTGGCTGGACTCCCACAGGCCTCGGTCTTGCGCTGCCTGAATCCAGCGACTGCCTGCGACTCGTTTGATGTCGTCGGTGCCTCCTAGTGAGGGGTCTGCCAACACTGCGCTTCCCGGTGCGGGGTCGCCACTCCAGCACCTTGGGACTCCAACCCACCATTCATTGCATACAGCCTTTCAATTGGATCCCATTAAGATGCTTATTTCCGAAGATTCACATGACTTTCCTCTTTCTGAAAATTGTTAAAAAAGCATTTCAAAAAAGTGTTATTAAAAATTAAAATCACCCCCCACATATGGAATCATTGTCCAGTTTTTATGATATGCCTAACATCCTGTTAAGCAACACTTTCCTGCAGTATCTTCTTCTTTTTTATCAACCGATAGACATCCACTGTTGGACAAAGGTCACTTGCATGGACTTCCACAGGCCTCGTTCTTGCGCCCCCTGATTCCAGCGGTGCCCTCGTTTAATGTTGTTGGTCCACCTAGTGGAGGGTCTGCCAACTCGCCACTACAGCACCTTGAGACCACCTACCTGTTCTAACTCTACTCCTATGGCCTATAAGCCACTGCCTATATGATTGAATCATATAATCATCAGGACAAAATCAATGAATGTTACGTCATCTTCTGTAAGTTGTCTAGTGAGGTAGGTCGCAAATTGCCCTGCTGGCGTATTCTTTATTTTGACATTTTGGAAAACAGTGGAATGTTGGATAGAAGCAGGCGTTACTTTGCGGAAATTCATGATAAGCAAGAAAAGGTTAGAATTATTTTGCTATAATCCGCCACCAGAAAAAATCTGTATGGTCAAACATGCAGTAACAAGCTAAGCACCGCTCATCTTCCCAACCAAGCAAGAAAGCAAAGTTCCCAAGCAAGCAATGCCACCACCACTCACTGTAGTTCACTAGACAATACTGCATTGTAAAGTCGACATCTCCTGAGGATGCTCCGGTGTCGGGGTGAAACGTGCGTCGAGAGTAGTGTAAAAGTCTTGTGTGGTGGAGCATGTGAGTGGTGGTGGCATTGCTTGCTTGGGATCTTGGCTTTCTCGCCTCAGAAACGCATCGGCGTCTTTTTTCTAGTTAGTTAATGCTCCTGTATGTTCGTTTTATAATTGTAACTTACTAAACTGGTGTCCATAACAATCACTGAAAAATAAATAAATAAATAATTCAAATTCAATTTGCATGTATACCTTGGGGTATAGGGGCCTACGGCAGATGTCATTATGGTAAAAAATCAGGCTGCCATGATGTATTAAATGAGATAAGTTTGAAATGAAATCTGTTGGTGCGTGGGGATGCTTTTTCACATAGTCATTTCAAGTTGATAGCATAAAGGGAAGTAATATAAATATCAATTGTCCTCAGATGTCCTCTACACTAAAAAAGAGCTAATAGTTTTTAAAACAGGACAGACAGTGTCGCACACAGACAAGGTAAACTTCTATACTCTATTTCTATTGATCATTATTAAAGTTGTTGCAATTCAAAAGTGGTTTGTGTTTTTTTTTTGTATCTGAATAAGTTGAGCAAAAGACCACTTACACCTTGGCTCCGACAGGCATGCACACTTACGCAATGTGCATATACACAACGTAATCACAAGTAAACTAACAAAGTGAAGCTCTCATGAACTGCAAGAGCTATACTAGAGTATATTTATTTTCTTGATTTACACAAGAAATAAGGTAGATTCTCTGGACCTAGAGTCCTAGACTAATTGGGTGAAAACTGATGCAGCTACCTTAGGGTGGAACCACATTTGTGAGGATCGTTTCTGATTTCGCCCATACAAAACTGTCAAATTCCATAGAAACGTGTACGGATCAAATCGGTTTTTCGATGCGTACACGAATATATGGAAAATGACAGTTTTGTATAAGCAAAATCCGAATCGATCCTCACAAATGTGGTTCCACCCTTAATTAAAAAACTAGCTATTACTACAACAAATAGAAACCTTAATACCTTATTTCAACTCCTTCAAGTTCTGTCAATTTCAGTTGTTGCCAAGATTAACCTGTAAAAAGAGGACATTTTTTTTAATCTATGCTAATCATAAAAACACCAAATAAAACTATGTGCTGATGATATCATTTAACAGATTGTATTGTATTTGTGGAGGGGACGCCTGCTAACGCCAGGCGGGTGATCAGTCCTGTGTCGGAACTATTCCACCCAATTCCCCGTGTTTGGACACAGGTTACTGGTGCCCAGGCAGCCTACCCCCCTCAAACCTACCTGTAGCTTTCGTAAACCTAACGATGTCTCCTATTGGAAGGTTTGTTAGGTCTTCTTCACTTAATCTATCCTTACCTTGTAGTTCCCATCTTACCAATGAGTACATAGGGCACTCAGCTATAAAGTGGAAGCTGGTCTCTTCCTCACCACACTCTGGACAGGATGGGTCTTCTTGTATTCTCATTATTGTCATTTAACAGATACTTAAGTTTTATTATTTGTAGTTATGTCAGAGTTCAAGTTTTTCAGTCAAGTCTGATAACGAGATCGAGGTAACAAAGAGTAGCTGTACACCTATGTTTTCACTCACTATTGCTTACAATATCTTATCTTATAAATCAATATCTATCCTCTTACCTGACCATATCTGTAGCCTTGATCTTGAAGAGCATTATTATATTGTATTTTGGCTGGGTAGTCGCTTTATACCTACTAGATAACTTCGGCATACCCATACCCGTACTTCGGAGTATGGTCTAATAGCAACCAATATTTGACGTTTTCAAACAAGCTGTGATATGACGTTGCCACATTTAAGGAGCTATTGTTTGTAGGAAGGGCACTATCTAGTAGTGACTAAGATGCCAATCCTAAATCTATGTCTTCATGCATAACATGCACACTTGCCTTCATCTTGACGAAGTGATTTGATTTGTTGTGCCTGTCTTTTTCTACAGCATATCTATAAACTGCACCAACTTGTAGTTTGAGCACGCTTGTTCCCATTGTACAGGTACTTATTCTGAAAATTTTACCAAAAATAAGGGGTCAATACAAAATTGATATACTTATTTAATATTTTTTTTTATTCGCTGCTAAAGTGAATTAATACTATTTAATACCTGTTAGCCGCAGGTTATTACTGCAGGATTTTTAAAAACAAACCATGCAGACGAAGTCGCGGGCATCAGCTAGTCTTTATTATAACAATTCGACATGGTGGACGTGGTGATTATAGGTTAGGTTTAGGCTTAGGTTCTATTGGTTTGGAATGAAAAATTAATTTGGAGGGGTTTCTAAGCTTCCTCTACTCCTGTTCCTCTCTCCCACAATTTTTTTACTTTCACTCCTTCACTAAGCGAATTTTGGCAAGACTAACCTAAAAAATTACAATATTAAAAATATATATATTTCGAAAACTATCAGGATTCGACGGATTTCCTTTGCAGGGGGGGGTGTCACCCCTCCCCCCTCCGTTGCGTCACCTAAACTAAAGTTTAACCAGTCTGTTTATCATGTTATAAGATAAACATAACCTCAAATTGTGTGAGTTGTAAATAATTTTTTTTTCAAAAATTATACATTTCCTCGCATAAAAAGGGTACCAGTGACTCCCCCCTCTCCTCCCCCAAATTCAGGTAGCACGATTCAAATATTTGACCAAAATTATTCGTCTGACTTCTGTACGAATAATAATAAATTGTTTGTCCAGTACCCGTATTAATAATTATAAATTGTTCGTACGTATTAATAGATTCACTCTAAAAATTAACTTTACATTCAATGATTTTACACCACACTCCACAGTTTTATTTACACTTCTTCTTTCCAAGCACAGAGTTCAGAGTTGAGTTGACATTTATGTTTCCAAGTTCTTTCCTATGGTTTTTTTTTAATTAACTGGTTTAACGGCTCTGGGTTCTAGCCCTTTTAAGCCTATCTGTAGTTTATTATGTTCCATAAAGTATTCAAAAGAAATAAGATTGATAGGTTTATGTGGGTCCCTTCACACTCAGGATTAACTGGAAATGAAGAAGAAGATAATGCCAGATGTATCCTCTTCAACATGTTCAGGGCCCTGATTCTGTAACTCAGTGGCTATCAAAAAATGATAGCCACTGACATATATTTTTTATCCATTGAAGGTTTGCTATTAAAATAAAACTATCATTTTCGTAGCAAACCTTCAATTGATAAAAAATATATGTCAGTCGCTATCATTTTTTGATAGCAACTGAGTTACAGAATCAGGGCCCAGGGCTCTGTGCATGGAAGTAGGAAGACTAGTCGTAATTCCTAGTTCCATGGAACTGTGCGTGTAGGACCACAGAACACTATTACAGGCTCGGACGAAGAATCAATCTTCGTCCGAGAATCGAGATTACCAGGACTGTAGGTGCTTTGTAGCTATGCTTTAGGTGTTTAAATTGATTTATTACTAGTGGTTCGCCCCGAACTAAGACCTCGCGGTAACGGTATCCCATGATTATTCATTCAATCGATACATGACGACCAAAACTGACATTATTATTATTATGCCCGTTTTCACCAAACATACCTAAATCATCCCCTATGTAGGAGTCTCTTTACGTAGGTAGCTCCAAAACACAATCCTAAGTCCTAACATCCGTCCCAATGTCCTTTTAGGTGTCCCGTACAGGATCGTGATAAAGAAGTTGACAGTAATCATCACCTAACTTATCATAGGTAGCCCGTAAAGGTAAGGGAACGTCAGTGAAAACATTGAATTATTATGTAGGTATACTAACGAGTGAAAACGGGTTAGGGGCATCTGTACAAATCGTCATCTATCGACGCGAATAGAAAATATACAAAATGCAGCAATTAATTTGGCCCAAAATAATTGCTTAATAAATTGGGCCCAACTTAGCTTAACGTAACTTAACTTGGTAACAGCAGTCGGACGACACGAAATCGTGCCGAACCCATCAAGTTTTTATTTAAATCCTTTATAATCACATAATTTAATGAACCCGAAATCTCAAATTATTGAAGTTTGATATTTAACTAAAGAATAATTTTAATTGAATAATATGATATTATGTACCTAAATAATAGTAGTCGACGCAAAACTGTTTTGGGATAGATCGTAGTCGTAACTCCTAGTAGTCCTAGTTCCATGGAATAGTTATGTGTGTATGGAGTGCGCCATCTATTAGCATTATTGTGAAGCTATGTGAAATTTACTGATGCTCATTAAAAATTAAATAATCTCGTTTCTTTATAATATTCATATAATTTTAGTATTTGTTGTTCAAGTACAGGATACAAGTGAAGTAAGAAAATAAGTAGAACTTGAAAATATATAGAAAATTTTCCCAGAGAGCGTCTTCAAGCGAGCGTATTAAATCGCCACTTTGGAAGCCCCCCATTTCGTCAATTTTAGGAAAAAAATTTTAAAAAAATACGGTTGTACTCTGTTCTAAATTGTCTTTAAAATGATACACAGAAAACCTATGAATCGCAAATAAAAAAAAATTTCTTCGCATTCGCTTCTATGAGAGCCCCCCTGAAATAAAGATTTTTATAACTTTTTAAGCCATTTTCGGCTGGAGGCCATCGGTTTACATATTATATCTAAATTTGAAGTAATTACGTTCAGTAATTCAAAAGTTATAAGGCTCTGACAGACGGACGGACGGACGGACGGACAAGTGCAAATCGCTCTAGTAAACTCAGAGACCTCGCTTCGCTCGGTCAATTATAAGTTCGGTTAAAATTGGCCCCTACTTCGCCTCGCGCTTCCCCGCACCACACTTCAAGTCAGACCCACTTAGTACAGACACAGTTTAAGGAGATGCAGTAGTTTGACGCCTTTGATCTCGTAGTACTTACTACACGTTCGATTCAAGTTGGCCCCTAGCTTCCTCGCGCTTCCCCCCACCGCACCTCAAGTCAGACCCACTCAGTACAGATAGAAACATACCACTCGAGAAGCAACACTTATTAAAATAGGTAGCATCAAGTATACTTGATGCTACCTATTGAAGAAAGTACATTGGTAGGTAAAATATATATTTTTTACCTACCAATGTACTTTCTTCATAGACGAATGATATTTACTAGTGGTTCATTTGTCAAAGCACAGAACACTATGCTACTGGCAGGCTAGTTTTAACAAGAGTTTTAATTCGATGTCACTTGTCCAGTATAAACAAACGTAGTGGTTATATTTCAGTATATTATAATGTACTCTGTGGTTATATTCTCTTGGGTATAAACAAACTATTGCTATGGAATGAATTCCCGAAAACGTAGTGGTTATATTCTCTTGGGATTCCCGGATCTTTCGGGTGCTTTCGGTACTTTCGGGTTTATTTTAATTACGCGATTCATTAGTCTCAGGCATATTACCATCAAATAACGGTTCCTTCAACCAGTTTTGAACCGGAAACAAATGTGGCTTTTTCTTCGACTGGTTTGGTATGTTGTAAGAAAATAAGTCTAAAACTAAAAAGTCAGTTAACGATTTTTTAGTTTTTGAAAGTCGGTTAAAAAATTATGTTAAGAAGCCTAAGGTAGGTACTCATAACATCAGCTATCTGTCAGTGAAAGTCCGGTCAAAATCGGTCCAGCAGTTCCCAAGATTAGCCGGAACATACAGACAGACAGATAGACAGAAAAACATTTAGTAGGTAAAGATACCATAAGAACGCCATCTGAGCTGGTTCCGTAACTATAAAAGCTCGTCATAAAACTATACTTAAAAGAAAATCTAGACGCGAAAACCTGTTTATAGGTGGAATGATAGCATTGCTACGACAAGAGAACAATGTCTCAAACAGCGAAGAGCACGAGAGCCAACTCAAAGAAACAGAAGAAACAGTCGGAGGAAGAAACTCGATAAAATCAGCGAGGAAGCGCAAAATAATTACAAGGCTGCAAAGTTTGAACTAGCACTTATCCCCTCCACCTTTTAGGGGTTATTTAACCCCAAGTCTTGCTGCCTCTTCCAGCTTACTTCCCAGCTGAGGGAGTGGTTATCCCGCCACTGCTTCGGTCGCCAGAGCCTCGGGCTCGTCTGTTGTCCAGCAGGGAGCACCACGACGACCAGTTGGTTGCCGCTGCCATCCGGCGCGTGCAGGTGAGGTTGACATTTGGATCCGTTAAGATGTTAGTTACCGTTCATCCCTTACTCCCCTGGTCTAAAATCAACATGAAACAGATTTTGAATTTGAACAAACACTTTGAAATTTTACCTACCTAAAAGATATAAGTTGTAAAATGTTAGTAATAATATTTAACCGTTTTGCACCTGTATAGGTTCATCGTCAGGTAAAAATGCGTCGATCCGTTGAAAGAAAAACTAAAAAAACACAACTTTCGCATTTATAATAGGTACATAATAATAGTAAAGATGAAGATCAAAGTATGTAGTTACACTAAGGGCCGATTTCACCAACGTAAAATAAGTCTTATCCGAGCGTAAATTAACAGAACGTAAATATTTTGACAGATTTTGAATACATAAACTGTCAGAACGATCAATTTATTCCTCGGATAAACGTCACTCGACGTTGGCGAAATCGGCACTAAGTTGGTCAACTTTATTCCTGGCTAAAACCAAACTTTATAGAAATATCAAAATTCATAATATTTTAGCTATGATTTTTCCTATTGAGGTAGGTAAGTAGGTATGGTAATAACAAAAGCGCCCTTAAGGTGGCGAAAGAAAAAATAATAATTTAAGATGAACTCCGAAGCTACAAACCCTTTTGTGCTCATACTCAACGAATAGTCTAGTCGATAAGTTGAAAATGGTACAAAATAGAGATACTGCTCTTAAAATTATGTGCGATAGCTCAATGAATTCGGAATAACGCCTAAAAAAATGTGCCAAAAGCGTGTTTAAAAATTTTAAATAATGGAGATAGAGTTCCAGGAGTCAAAAGTTTTTTATTGGAAATTTCCTCTTCTTTCAGAATCTTCTTTTGAAATTTCTTAAATATTTATAGTTTATGAAATATTGGCCATAAACGAAATGCCATTTTTTTTCATCTTTAATTGTTCATAACTTTTGCAATTTTTTATGTGCTAATACACGCTTTTGGCACATTTTTCTAGGCGTTATTCCGAATTCATTGAGCTATCGCACATAATTTTAAGAGCAGTATCTCTATTTTGTGCCATTTTCAACTTATCGACTAGACTAGAACAGCCGGAATACAGAATTGCAGAATGTCTTTAGCTATAGCTACTTTCTAAGTTCTAACTGAAATAATCGTTTCTATTTTTAACTTCGTCGCTACACTGAGGAAGTTAGTTATTTTAGGATTATATGGGGTCATTGTTCTCACTTTAAGAATATACACATCAACATTAAAATCAGTGATATAGTATTAAATATTAGGTACTACGTTTTTCGATCAAAGTATACTAAATTTATCAATCCAAATAAATAAATAAAATTGTAATGTCTGTCTGTGATTTCGAAATAACTGCTTCTTAGTAATCTCATAATAATTATGATTATTTGAACGACGCGGTGGTTATCGCGCCACCGCGTCGTTAGGCTGCTTGCACACAGTCAATATTATTGTCAATACTACGCGTTCGTTTCAAGTTGAGCCCTGCACCATAGAGTAAAGAAATCTTCACCCCTCGCGCTTCCCCGCACCGCACCTCAAGTCAGAACCTCAGTAAAGACTCAGTATAAGAAGATGCAGTATAATAGTTTATCTATTGTTTTATTTATTAAGTACTAGCTGACCTGTCTTAACTATGAATATTGACTTCGAATTGGTATAAATAATAAAAAATATATAAAAAGAAAGTGTTTATTATTCTAATGCTTTACGATATACCTACAACATTCTTAGCTTTTTTTTAACCAAACCTACCAAAACTCATAATATCCAAAGTTCAATTTAATAAATTGAACTTTTAATACGTAAACTTAGAATAAGAATTATTATTAAATATGCCTTACAATATGCCTATCCGGCAGATTGTAAGGACTTTTATTATAATGTAACACCATTGTACTACTCAATCTGTGCAAATAAATAATTTGAATTTGAATTTGAAATTTATTTTTAATAAGCGGTGCTTCACGAGCGGTTTACTAAGTGGGTCTGACTTGAGGTGCGGTGCGGGGAAGCGCGAGAGAGCTAGGGGAAATTTGTAACGCGTAGAACCACTAGATCAAAGGTGTCAAACTACTGCATATCCTATACTGTGTCCGTACTGTCGGCATGGAACTAGGAATTACGACTACGTCGATTACTTTACTCTATGGTGCAGGGCTCAACTTCAAACGAACGCGTAGTATTTACGAATATTGTCAATAATATTGCATGTGTGCGGGGCGTATTGAAGGATTGATCAATATTTCTTCATATAAAAAAAATATATTGTCAATATTTTTAATGACAATAATATTGACTGTGTGCGGGCAGCCTTAGATCCCCGCCCCGTCAATAGAGTCTTGACTTACCAACCAAACAATAAATATACCAACACCAAAATTTGCATAAAGGTAGCATTCCGATGTTGGCGACCAGGACCGGCGACCGCGGTCCGCGACCGATGAGCCGCGACCAAGCCGCGACGCATGCTGCTGGTCGCCTGGCACCTGGCGACCAGCAGCATTAAGCCAGCGACTGAACTGTCCGCGACCTGCTGGCTACCGCCACTCTTCCCGAAGTTTTTTATGTTCTTTGTCAGTACGATATGTCAGAAAATTTATCCGCAACTAGGAAAAGAATTATTCATCAGTTATTGGAGGATGAAGAAAATTATGATATTATTATTATTATGTTATTGTCTATGCTTCCGGAAATTTGTGGACATGGCCAACGATTTAATTAATACGACGAATAATTTCAGTTTGTACACCTATGTTGAAGTCGGGCGGGCCTAATTAATAGAAACGATGAAACGATTGCGCCACGCTAGCCAAAATTTTATTTTCTAGGCACAGAATATAATAGTACTTGGTACAGGTACGTTGAAGTCGGGCGAGCGTTGCAGTTTCATAGTTCTATTGAGGCCCGTCCGACTTTAACATACGTGTACACTGTACAAACTGAAATTATTTTATACTTTTCAGTGGCGTTTGAAGTCGATTTTTTTTAAACGAATTTTTATATATTATTATTTTAAGCTTTTTAGTGTAGCTTCATAGGATAAATCTACACATTCTCTGATCGCGAGCGATTTGTTTCTATTCATTCCGGAATTCCGACCTCTATCACCGAAGATCATTCATCAGATCTTCACCAAATTTAAATGGGACCAACCCGACAGTATGTTCTTTCAAATAAAACAAAATATTGAAATCGGTTCAGATTTGACGGAAAAAAAATACGCGTTGAATTGAGAACCGCATCTTTTTGTTCTTTTTAGGGTTGCCCAAAGGGTGCCAACGGAACCCTATTACTAAGCCTCCGCTGTCCGTCCGTCCGTCCGTCCGTCAATCTGTCAGCGGGCTGTATCTCGTAAAAACCGTAATAGATAAACAGTTGAAATTTTCACATATAGTGTACCTATTTCTATTGCCGCTATAACAACAAATAATAAAAATAAAATTAAATTAAAAATTAAAGGGGGACATGGAAAAGGAGCTGAAATAAAATTTTATTTTTTTACCCTGGCATGTGGGGTGTCATTGTCTAGAACTCATTACACTAGCGGCACGCTATGATGGCCGGTTTGACACATTACAATAGTGATGTGGAATGTCAATTTATTCTCGAACAAAAAACAATTAAGTTTTGTTTTTGTACCTGATTAAATAGGTTTAATAAAACAAAAATGTATATGTTTATTTAATTTATTTGAACGAACTGAATATTTGAATGAAAATGAATATACAATACAAAAAATATATGAATATATGAATATACTTTTTTCTTGTTGGATACTCCTTCTGTAAATAGTAGCCGTAAACATGTCTTCGGATAGCATCGGCATCAAAGCTATCGATGCCTACGACTGGTTTTGCTCGTTTTCTCTTTTTTGGTGTGTGAAGTTTATTTTCTTCTGTGCCAGTCTCGCCATATTTTTTTTTAGTTATCCGTCTAACAGTTCGTTGTCCAATATTAAGCGCATCAGCTACGCGTTCAACCACTGACGTTATAGGTAAAATTGGCCCTCCATTTTGAGCTTCACGATCGAAATAGTTTCGAAGGCGTATTACGAACTCACGTGTCTGACTATTTAGAACAGTTCTCTGCGTACGTTCGGTCATATCGACGAAATCCACAACAAAGGGCTTGAACAGAGTCCAAATTAACGAGCAAGGGTCAACAGTAATGCAGTATCAATATTTGAAATCCAAAGCCAGGTCAAAACTATATCACAATCGCATTGCACTGACAGTTTATACTTTTCGAAGCAACGTCAATTCGAAACTGCTTTGTTTTGCATTGAGCATTGACGCGAGTTTGCCGGAGGTAGTAGTTGTGCTAGCCAGCGATCCTATGTGACGATCGTATTAGATTCCATTTTTAAAAATTTTCAATTTAGAGAACCAAATGCCGAGTTGTGGTATATATCATATAAAAATAAAAATTTTACCTTTTGTATGAAACAGCTGATATTTTTTTGCGATTTCAGAGGTTTGTCCACATAGTGAAAATTGTTCATATTCACAAGTACATTCACCCCTTAAATGGTGCAAACTGATTTTTCTACACTTGTATACATTTTAGAAATCAATTTAATAAATAAATTTTGAGTCCTAAACCTAAAACTACATTCGATAAAATTTATGAATCTCTGCACATCACTATCGTCAATAAAGTAATACAATTATTTCCTTCAAAGTCGTTATCAATTAATACGGAACTTCATGAGCGGACAAACGTCAAACCGGCCATCATAGCGTGCCGCTAGTGTAAGTGGAGTTCAAATATATTTTTTTTATTTTTTAGCTACAAAAATGAAGAAATGGGGGGCCGTCAAAGTTGTCGGTTTTAGACCAATTTTGTTAGGGGGTCTATCTCAAAAACTAAACTAGTTAGGAATTTGAAATTTTTATGTATTATGTACTCTATAGTGTATTTAAACAACAAATACTGAAAACACCGATTTTTAATGGGGTTTGTAAGTTGTGACCGAAACAATAGAGGATTTTTCCCCATATGCTAATTTAGTATTTTCTAAGAACTAAGATATCTAAATATGTGTCTAGTTTAAAAAAAATGATTTGGTCGAATACTATTGTAACACGGAGCTGATCTGATGATGGAGGCGGAAGATAGCTATGGGAATTCTGTAGTAAAACGATGTACAACATGGAGTTAGGGCTCGCTTGATTCGTCTTGAGAAGTACTCTGGTCCTAGATAATATCCAATGTCTGATGATGAAGCTGAACGATGGTTATGAGCACTCTGTAATGAAACTACGTAACCATATTTAGTTTGGGCTCGTTGCATTATTAAGTATTGTTATGTAGTCTTAAATGATATCCATGGAATGGCTCTGATGATAGAGCTGAAACTGCAGCCAGGATATCCAGCACACTAGTACACTCTTTAAAAATAATAGCAGATATGTGATAGATATGATTCTACATAGAATGCAATGGTGCCACCATTGAGCTGATGAACTGATGCTGCAAATTTGGTGAAGATCTGATGAATTTCTTCCGTGATACAGGTCGGAATTCCTCAATGAATAGAAACAAATCACTCGCAATCAGGGTATATGTAGATTTATCCTATGAAGCTACACTAAAAAGCTTAAAATAATAATATATAAAAATTCTTTTAAAAAAACCGATTTCAAACGCCACTGAAAAGTATAAAATAATTTAAGTTTGAACACGTAGGTATGTTGAAGTCGGGCGGGCCACAATAGAACTATGAAACTGCGACGCTCGCCCGACTTCAACGTACCAAGTACTATTACATTCTGTGCCTAGACCTACAAACTAAAATTTTGGCTAGCGTGGCGCATTCGTTTTATCGTTTCATCGTTTCATTTATTATCGTTCTTTGTTAAACATCACTAGAAACATGCCTGAAATCGTTCCTACAATTTCCAAAAAATAATTCAGAAAGGATGTGGTCGAGAGAGCTAATTGCCTACAATAAACTAACGGGTGAGCGGCTGTGGGCGCGTGTATCTTTCTCTGAATTTGATTAAAAAAATGATCTCTAGCACCCTTCCCAACGCCGACGCACTCCACATAAAACCTCATTCTGCGACGGGACTGCGCTCGCGCACCATGGCGCGTTCCATCGCGGTACTGCTATTATATTTAAGCGTCGCGTGCGCCGAAATATTGACACCACCGTACTTCAACTTGGCGCTTGGGAAGAAGATTACTGCTTCAGCGACTTGTGGTGACGAAGGTTCCGAATTGTACTGTAAATTGGTTGGCGCCAATGCCGACCACGATGAAACTGTGATTCAAGGACAGGTACAAGATGATTTTTATTTTATATCCTCTAAACTAGGAACGATTTGATTGCTTGCAATTTATGAATTGATATACTGTGCCAATGTACAATTAAAGCATCTATCACCATCACTCTATATAAATGCTACAATGCTGAATGTCGTAATCCAGTGGAGAAATTTTAATTAATTGTTGTAATAAAAATATCCGAATAGATTAATTGTTATAGGTTTTGAAACTGCGAAGGTTTTGCTATTAGTAAATTAATTTTGTTGATGTGTGTAAAAAATTAAATATTTCATATCTATATATATAAAAGAAAGTGGTGTTAGTTACACTATTTATAACTCAAGAACGGATGAACCGATTTGGCTGAAAATTGGTGGAGAGGTAGCTTAGAACCAGGAGACGGACATAGGATACTTTTTATCCCGTTCGACCGCGTTTCCGTCATGTCACTATAAAACGTGGTATAAGAAAAACGCATCTGACATGGAATAACAAAACGCAAATGACAGTGGAATAACAAAACGTAAATGACAGCTAAACGTAATTTTGTCTTTGGTTAAGTATGGTAAAAAATTTGACAATTGTAAAAAGTTTTATAATAAAGCATTACTGCTATTATAAACGTGAAAGTGTGTTTGTTTGTTGGTTTGTCCTTCAATCACGTCGCAACAGAACAGCGGATTGATGCGATTTTTTGCATGGGTATAGTAATGGATGTAGTAGTGGTTCCTCAGACCGGGAGAGCTACTTTTTATCTCAGATAATGAAAGAGTTCCCGCGAGATTTTTAAAAACTAAATCCATGCGGACGAAGTCGCGGGCATCAGCTAGTTTTTAATATAAGAATCTATCTTGCAAATGGTATATTATATAATTTCAACAGTACACGAGTAGGTATGGGTTATATGACTAGACTAGAAGTATTTTAAAAATATTAATATTATTACTATTTTGATAATGAAGTTAAGCGTTACTTGATACTTTGATATGTTACTTACCACACAAAGTTACAAAAAAGCGCATGTGTGCAAACGGCGATCTACTTATATCCATTTTTTAGGGTTCCGTGCCCAAATGGTATAAATGGAACCCTTGTATAAAATAGTTTTTGATTAATAGGTCAAAATGTCGAAAATAATAATCCCCCCCCCCCCCCTATATCCGAAGTTTACCCATCGAAAAATCTGAAATAATTATGGTCAATAGAAGTTTATGTATATTTTACAGGAAAATTAAAACCAACGCTCTAACTAGCATAGTTTTTTTGATATTAACAATAAACCTCTACAAACAAAGTTAACGATGAATAAGCAAATTAATTATTAATATAATATTATCGTTTTACTTTTACTTTTGGAGTACGGAACTCTCGGTGCGCGAGTCCGACTCGTACTTGGCCGGTTTTTTTAATACTGTCATGCAATATTATATTCCAGTCAACAAAATCTATTTACATATTTATAAGCTACCTAAATAGAGATAAATAAAAACATAGAAAATATATAGATCATTCTCGGAATTGAATTTACATTTTGCAATTCTTAGTTCTAAAAGGTTTTAAAGCTGTTTGTATTAAAAGCTCTGTTATAAATAGTTAATGCCGAGCATCTGGTCTTTCAGGAAAGTGAAAATCATTTTTATTTCATTTGTGGCTTTTAGGTATAAGTAAAGACTACCACCGGCTCGGAGAGCAGAATCTGCTGAGATGTTCTAAAACTCAACAAGAGTACCTACCTAACTCTTCCCAAACTGCAAAGTGTTAGTTACAAGATTACTTGTTGTTTTGGATATCCTAGTGGTATAGGTAGTTAGTTAGTCTTTTTACTTTATAAGTGGATGTGTTTGCTTGGTCATTTATTTATATCTTTCTATGACTATTTTTCTAAGGCACAACTGTTTTGAAACAATTCGTTAGTCCTTTTCCTTCTATGCATGATAGACTTGTGTTTTATAACAATCAAGCCCGATGGAAAGCAATGGTTAGGCGTAGTTGAAGCTCGCTTGCTTAGACATTTCATTATTGCATCGAAGGTAGGTACCCAAGTTATGTAACCCCGAAAAGCATTTTACACCGCAGCGGTTTGGATCAAAATCTTAAACAAAAACATTAATAATTTCATTTTGAAGATTTTCAAGCGGCGGCCGCACCTACTCATGATAGCGGGTTACATAGATGCTAGAAAGTTTTACTTTTACGTGTAGTAAATTTTTAAAAAACTTCAATTTTTCACATTAATTAAATGATTTACTTTATAAAAGCTCCAAATGCCGCAACATGTTTGATAAAAGGGTACGAGATAGCTTATCTCAAGCGTCCTGTTAGCCCACCATCCTGTGATATGCCTCGAAGCTTCGGGTATGATATCTACTAGGTACTGTACAATTACTTGTTTCATTAACTGGGTAGGTAACTAGAAGCGTGTTTACTCTCTTGATTTACCCACCACCCTTATTTGGTCTGAACCTGCCACAAAACATCTATTGCTTTAGCCAGCCGGCCAATGTTTCTTTGCTTCGGCAAAGACGTGCTTTTTTAAAGTCAAATGATTCATAGTTCTTACCATATTATTCATTCGGAAATCGGAATAGGTAGGGAGTAGGTACCCTTCTTTCCTAAAAGAGCCAGGACTTGTTGGTAGCTATTTGTTAAATAATTATCACAATATTTAGGTAGGCCTAGGTATACGTATAGTAAGTAGATTATAGACAGTTCAATAGAACAAATTTTATTTTTATAACAATGTGATAAAATTCTCAATACCTTCTTTGCCTTCTCAATGATACTCAGTTCGTAGGTCACATGACTCATGACTTATGAGATTATTTTAAAACTATACCACGTAGATAGGTCGTTAGCCTTCTCTTATCATTATCAACAACGATAGACGTCCGGTAGGTTAATTGAACTATTTGGTAACAAAAGTTGTTAGATAAACATTCTATAGAAGGCAAGTAGGTAGATGTATCTGTAATAAAGATATATATATATATATATATATATATATGTCTACTTTGCCTTCGCATTTTCTTGTATAGGTACCTATTACTAACTAAATTTTGCATAGATGTGCGTTTCCGTTACAAGACAATGCATAAAAACCTGCGGTAGAGCAGTTTTCATTGAAGAAACCAACAGCAATAAAGTATAATGTTACATCATCAATTGAAGTCTTAACAGCAAAAGGTCCATTTAAAACACCCAATAAATCCGTCCATTCACAAACTATTTTTATTTTTCAAAACATACGAAGAACATGTGCCGACAAAAAATACATTCAAATTTGGCATTCATTGTGCTGGAGAGAAACAAAAGAACGCTCTAGAGTCGGGATGCGCTAACGCATTTGGCTACCACATGTCCATAAAAACGCCACGAGACAGCCCGAACCTTGTCGAAATTAAACGAAAGCTCGGCGCATAGGAAGGCATGGCTCTAAATTACAGCCTTATAGACTGTGCGAGACTGTAAGATTTTTTATCATGCTCCATTCCTTTTGTAAACTGTTAGGGTCCCGTGCCTCAAAATGATGGCCTTATCTCCGAAAATTGTGACGTAAAATCCGTAATATTAGGTTGGTAGAGTTGAATAATAGCATTTCACAAGAAGGATTTCTTTTTGAAAGGGAGTTACTTACTCGAAGTAGAGAAGTAGGGAGTTAAAGTTACATACTTGAGGCCGGATATAAGTTTTCTAATCAACTAACTATTTTATTGTAAATATGCGATGAACATGTGCCAACAATAAATACATTCAACAATCAAAAGGCGAGTGGTTTAGGCCATAATATCTAAATACAGGCAAAGATGTGTCTCCAGGCAATTTAGCGTTCTGGTACGATGCCGTGTGAAACTCTATTAATTCATATTCATGCCCAAAACGCGTTGCACTGTCTGTCTATTTTTGCGTTGCGTTTCGGCCGCGGCCCGTCCTTATTTTTGCGAGATATAAGTAATGCATCTCTGTTCACCTTTGAGTATATAACCAATATATACTCAAAGCTGTTCACCGCCAGATCAAATCGCAGTCAAAGACTGATTTATCACGGATAAAGAAAGGTATTAATTCTTAATATCATTCAGGTATGTGACGTCTGCGATGCCACTAACGAAGCGAAGAAGCACCCGCCTGAGTATGCCGTGGACGGGATGGAGACCTGGTGGCAAAGCCCGCCTCTCTCTCGCGGAATGAAGTACAATGAAGTCAACCTCACCATAGATCTGGGCCAGGTAATGACATTTGCTGTTCTCATACATTAAAAAAATAATTTGTTGATGATGACCCTTTTCGTAACATCTTTAGCTTTTATACAAACGGACTGCATTGGAACTGCATGCCCACTGCGTTATTGCAGTTGTGTTGCAGTTTTGTTTGCTCGTCTACTGCCATTTTGCGGTCAGCTTGCAGGCCGTCTTTATAGGTGCATAATTCGATATAGACCGGCCGGAAGGATCGAGACTGAAGACGCAGCCGGATTTGGACCAAGGATGTGTAGTAGACGCATTGGTAGCGCCACTAGGCCGTCATGCCATTGCCTTGGAAATGTACAGATATTTTGCCATATAAAATTGATTAAAATTGCACTGCGGCCGCACTTAAGCCAACCCCGCCTGCGGCTTCAGCAGGCTATTTGGCCATCGAGCATCGACCGTTCGTTCAAAGACAAGCCGTTTCTGTTTGTGTTTATATTTTATTCTTTATTTATTGTTTCTTTCGCGTCGTTGCGACTTGCGAGAGCCGAACCACACGTAAGTCATCACTTTTAGCAAGATACATACTACTATAGTCTATATACAATTGTGGCACTCGGGGTCATAAACCGCACCATTGATGTCCGTCATTAGGGTTCCGCAGTCTTTCAATTAATGAGCTATCGATAAATGCAACGAATACGCGTATAGCGGGCGAGCGTAATGGACACCTTCATTATATGTGTTTACACTTGTACATTCAGCATGGACGCATTCCTAGAAAATAAAATTTTAAGCATAAATGCATTCGAGGACAGTGATTCCGATGACTATGGGAAAGATAAGGCATACCTAGATTAAATTTTAATTAAAAATTAAGTGTGGTATTAATTATTTATTTTATTCAAGTAAGTATGGTAAAATTGGTATGGAACAAATGACACTACTTTTAAATTTTCAATGAATTATTTCATTTTAATGCATATTAAATTTGTAAAATAAATAAATAAATAAATTAAAGGATCGTATAAGAAACTTGCAACATCACTACGCCCGCCATAAGGCCCGTAACTGCAAGAGAGCGCGCAATATACACTACTCCGATCCCACGTTTTATGACTTCGCGTGCCAGAAAGGGTTGTATAGACTAATTTAATCTAAATTGGAACGAAGTTCCTTATTGCGCGTTGCGAAAGGGGGCTAGACGGAAAAAATTAAGACCAAAAGTTGTAACGACACTTTTCATACATTTTTTGATGGCCTAAAAATCTTATATAATAATTTCAACGTGTTGTGCATCGCTCCCGTAGCGCAATCGGCTTGCGTGCGGCTGTTAACCGTAAGTTTAGTGGTTCGATCCCACCCGGGGGCGCGCAATTTTATTTTCATTTTAATATTTTATAAAATCGATATTTAGATTTTAGGCTTCCCTGGGGTCATTTTGATTTTTACCGATAAAAAAATCATGATAAAAAATGTATACCCGAATCAATATTTTTTTTATACCTCGAATAGAACTTAAAATTAATATTTTTATAATAAGGAACTTCGTTCCTATCTGGTGTCCCACGACACCACACGACTTTTTAGGGTTCCGTACCAAAATGGTAAAAATGGAACCCTTATGGTGAGACTTTCTCCATTGTCCGTCCGTCCGTCCATCTGTTACAGTCGATTATTTCAGTAACTATTAAAGCTATCGACATGAAATTTGGCATAGTTGTGTATAATAGTGGCCCAACATCATTGGAATAAAGAAAAATCGAAAATTATTTTTAGTTTTATTAAAAAAGGGGGAAAATCGGGGATTTGAAATTTCAAAGTAAAATAACTATACCGAGTGGGGTATCATATAAAAGGCCTTTACGTGTGCATTCTAAAACAGTTTTTATTTATTTCTATATATAATAGTTTTTGATTAATCGGCCAAAATGTCGAAAAAAATACCGTCCCCCCCCCCTTATCTCCGAAGTTTACCAATCGAAAAATTTGAAATAATTATGGTCAATAGAGGTTTATGTATATTTTACAGGAAAAATAAAAGCAACGCGAAAATTATTTTAGTTTGATTAAAAAAGGGGGAAAATCGGGGGTTTGAAATTTCAAAGTAAGATAACTATACCGAGTGGGGTATCAAATGAAAGGCCTTTAATTGCCGTCCCCCCCCCCCCTTATCTCCGAAGTTTACCAATCGAAAAATCTGAAATAATTATGGTCGCTCTAACTAGCATAGTTTTTTTTTTATATTAACAATAAACCTCTACAAACAAAGTTTACGATAGATAAGCAAATTAATATAATATTATCGTTTTACTTTTAATTTTTGGAGTACGGAACCCTCGGTGCGCGAGTCCGACTCGCACTTGGCCGGCTTATTTTAATTTATATAGAATAGTTTATTGTATTGAATTAAAAGATGACACCGTTACTGTGTTTGTCGATGTCTCGATGACATCATTCGGTACTCGTCAAACTGATATTTTGTACGAACTATGATGAAATGATAGATGTGGTGATGGAATACTAAGTTATAACTTACCTCACACCTCTTATGACCTATAGGATCAGATACTATTCCTATGGAAAATGTGAGTGCTCAGTTTATCAACAAACTGTGCTAATTGTAGATCATTTTCATAAATTACATTGACATTATAAGACAATATTCATTTGCGCAGAAGGACACGATTACTACTAAATTCTAAATAGGAAAATAAAACGGAGATTTTATTGTTTTTTATTGCTTATGGCTTTGAAATACAATAACAAAAGACCCGTGCTAGCTCGTTCATAATAATTATAGGAGGATTAGGTATAAGACACCACCATGACGCGTATAGTACAATTAAAGTGGCTTACCTATACTTACCAAAAATTTATAACTGCTACGTACCTGGTAAGCACATAGGTAGTTGTAACTCAAAAATGTAGTCATCTTGTACCTCCCAATACCATTCCTATGATTTACTAAAAGTGTTAATAAAGAGTTGAAGAGTGATAGTTTTTAACACATTAAAGCACTTCTTAAGTGGAAATCATAAGAGTGTGAACCTAAGTGAGAAAATTGAGGCCATGTTCTCTCGTCGACGCGGATCTTTCTTCATTGCTCTTAAAATAGTCCTAATTGTTGAAAGTTCATCAACCCGATGTTTAGCTTCCCTGGAAATAAAATAATAATAGACAGTCTAATCTAGCCACTGTGATGCACTCATGAAATGATAAATATTATGAAAAGGTACAAAAATCTCATGCTTATTCAAATTTTTTATCATATTAAAGAGATTGAAAAGTTTAAATATCATATTGTAATTATCAATTTTTCAATAATCTATGCAAATAAATAATTATAAATAGGGATCCGTTAAAAAAAATTAAATAAAAATATTTCCATGTACCCATGGAAATATTTTAATTTAATTTTTTTAATTTAATTTAATTTTTATTATTTGTTGTTATAGCGGCAATAGAAATACATAATATGTGAAAATTTCATCTGTCTATTACGGTTTACGAGATACAGCCCGCTGACAGACGGACGGACGGACGGACGGACGGACGGACGGACGGACGGACAGACAGCGTAGGCTTAGTAATAGGGTCCCGTTGGTACCCTTTGGGTACGGAACCCTAAAAAAGAATGAGATGCGCTCATTCTCATTTTTTTTTAATTGACCAAAAATTTTTCAATCATCAAAGATTTCCCGAGTGACCGAAGACAAATCCACGCGGTCAAAGTCGTGATCATCAGCTAGTTCCATATAAATGAGATTTATAAATATGGTCCAGTATTTTATTGCTAGAATTGCATTGATAGCAATGTAAAATGAAACATCATTTGTCTTGGCTTGGCGAAATTTAAGTTGCATACTCGTATCGCTACGCATTTTACATCCTACACTAAGGCTGTTTTATCACCAGAGATGGTCGAGATAGCTAAGCGGTGGACTAAGTTAAAATTGAGCTGAAACTGAATTGTACTCAGCTTCGAATCGCCTATCCTTACTATCCTAACTAATCCTCACTAATATTATACTTAAATGCGAAAGTGTGCTTGTTTCTTGGTTTGTTGGTCTGTCCTACAATCACGCTGCAACAAAGCCATTGATCGACGTGATTTTTGCCATGGGAATAGTTGAGGACCGGGAGAGTGACATAGGCTACTTTTCATACCGGAAAATCAAAAAGTTCCCGAGGGATTCAAATTACTAAATCCACGCAGGCGAAATTGTGGGCAACAGCTTGTTTTCACTAAGTGATGTATTGGAGCGAGTAAGATGTGCTAGGAGGATGCATTTTTGCTTGCTAGCCGTGGAGTACAGTTGCTAGCTTTTTACAATAATTTAAATAAAACATTATTTAAAAAAGACCGACTTCAAACACCCACGCCACTACTAAGTATACAATTTACTGTTGATTTTTTTAAAACCGATCGACCAATTTAGATAAAATTCAAATGGGACCAAAATTCTAGATCGAAATACCGTACATTACAGTTTTTAACAGTATGATTAGTAGCTCTATCTATCGCGTATCTTTTAAATGCGCCACGCGAACTCTGTTCTTCTTTTAGCTTTGCTCCTGGCTCATCCTTAATACTTCGATTGAACGAGTATGTCCCTTTCCAATGGAGCTATGCTAACCTAACCTTTTTTTTAAATATATAGACTAGCGCTTGATTGCGATCTCACCTGATGGTAAGTGAAGATCCAGCCTAAGATGGTGCGGGCTTGCCAAGAAGATGCCTATTCACTATTGATTTAAAGATACCCAAGTTATAGCTAGTTGGAAAAACCGAAGCCGGAAGGGCTTTCCAAATTTATGCGGTGCACATTACCACGTAGCGGTGCATAGTGCATACCTATTCATGCGATGCTTTGCGGTTCGGTGGTAGATAAGTGATGGTGGAACTAAATTGAATAGTTCTTACTTCTTGAGCACACTCTCCGAAATATATCTAACCTAACCTAAGCTATTAAGATCGATCAATACTATTGGCTGATATCATACACATTTCTCGCTAGCTTAGTATTCTCTGGTGAAAAGGCAACCTGATGCAGCTTGACGAAATTGGGCACCCTTCAATTGAATGATTCTTGTTAACAATAATATTATATTCCTTTACCTATACCTAAGTAGTTAGGTACTTGTTCAGCTAGTTAATAATAATATGTCTTAAATATAAATATATATTGCTATATTAGTGCGAAAGTACCTAATATAATAACAATGGAAACATCAGCTAATGTTTCAAAAATTATGTTGATCAAATAAATATACTATACAGTACACTAAATATATGCACACTAACATTAAACCATAGATTTAGGACTCGTAGTCGCTTCGCACATACCTACTAATAGCTACCAATCCTGAATATATGCATAAAACATTAATAACATCAGCAACTAAGATGTTATCCTACTTCCTACTTACTACTGTCCTACTAATATTATAAATCTTACTAAAATTATAAATGTGAAAGCTTGTGATGATGGATGTTTGCTAGTCTTTCACCCTACAACCAATGAACCGATTTGGCTGAAATTTGGAATAAAGATAGCTCATACCCGGGATTAACAGATAAGATACGTACTTTTTATACCGGAAAATTATAGAGTGCCCGCGGGAATCAAAAAACCTTAATCCACGCAGTTGAATAATTGAGTTTTAGATGTTGATAACTTTGAAGTTCTTTATCATATTGAGATACATAATAATAAGTGATCAAACGAACTTACCTGAAGTGTAGTTCGATCATTATTATATGAGTTGCTTCATCCGAAGATATAATTATTACAAAGGTAGTCACTCCAGTCGCCAGAGATAATTCCCTGTATTTTACAGTTATACCCTACCCTAAAAATAAATCACCTTGGCAGCACCGTCTTAATTTTGCTCATTATTTTTAGAGATGTATACCTACGGTTCAAAACTTTTTTATTTGGGCAGTCAGGGAGGGTGGGTAATTATATCTTCGGATGAAGCAACTCATATAATAATGATCGAACTTCACTTCAGGTAAGTTCGTTTGATCACTTATTATATTTCTTTGCTTCATCCTTCAATATAATTATTACAAAGGTAGTTGTTTAGAGTAAAAAGTTTTGATAAACATGTACGCAATACAGATTTTGTAAATCGTGTATTTTTAATCACTTTCTTATGGAAATACTAATTAATTTGCTTGCATACACTTTAACAATATTAAAATTTATTTATGATATTATTATTATAATATTATTTAATACTATAAATTAGAATATATTTATCTTTATGATTAGGTATAATTCATAAATTGATTCACTATTAGATGTGTTAACGCAATTATTATTAAGACCTGTCTTGGCAGGGTCTGGCTTAATCTCCCTCATCCGCCATGGATCTAACATCTAAGCAGCGAAAGAATGAGTTCGATGTGTTAGTCCAGCCTGCCGTTTTTCTAATTTCCTCAACACTCGCCTGAGCGTGAGGCGCTGTGCGCTTGTGTCAACGCTGCTCCCTGATACCGTTTACTTGATCCACCTGCTGATCGATTGAAGTTCGGCCTTTTTGTAAGGCTTCTTGTAGGTAAATAGCAGGTTATTTGTCCCCTCAGATCTTATATTTTTAGTTCTGGAAATATAGTGTGTGGAGGGGTGTAGCAGGGCAGATGCTCAGATTTTCTTGTTAATTTACCGTTATTCTAATTTAAACCCCGATTTCAAAACTAATATTGCTTTCCAATTTAATTGATGGAAGAGTTTGTAGTCTATGAGCAGTGCAAATTGCTAGTATACTGAAAAGTTTCTTAGTGATTTTTTCTAAAGATGAGTGACTATAAGGGAACCCATTTTTAATATAGTTTAAAACAAGTTGAGGGACCCAAGTACGGGAGTAATAGGGTTTGGTTGATCTTAACTTATAGACACCTTTGAGGAGACGTTTTACGCTCGCTCCAGAGACAATGCTGTTTCTTAGCATAAATTATATTGCAATTCGATAAGGGTTCAAACTCCGTAACAAACGCTGTAAGAGAAGATACCTAATGCTGGTCTTTGACGGTTTAAATACATTTTTATTATTTATTTACACAACTGCCACCGAAACTTGAGTGTGGTATTATATTGTTTTAAAATACTGTCAGAGAATGATGTTAACATTAGTGACGCTGAGTCTGGGTCGGTGCCTTGTTTTAAGGGAGAGAGAGAGAGAGAGTCCGGAGAGTCTCGCGACACCCAGGGTAAGTTACTTGTGCAAGGAATGGTGAAATGAGATTGCAATAAGTATTAATGAGGATTAACATTAAGTAGTATCCGAAACTACCAAGCTTTGTAGGAGAGAGTACCACGCTTGTGGTAACCAATTTGAAAAAACTAGGATTCCGATTGCCTCGTTATCAATGATTTTCCTCAGACACTTTAAAATTAAAGAAAAAGGAGGAAACAAAAATCATAGAAAAATATAAAGGCCCCACATAGCGTAAATGCATCGACAGATAAAGCGTCCGAATCTTGTTGTCAAGGCACCGATTTTTTAAATTTAGTATTGTTATTAATCGAACAAAGAGCGCTCTTATTTAAAAACAGGAGTATCAATAAACATAATATAACTAAACTAAGTAAAGCAATAAATGTAGAAATAAGAAAATACAGACAAAAACTGAGAACAGAATTAATACAATTCCATATAACAAAATCAGGTGGAATCAAGAATGCATGGAAGGAACTGAAAGATAATACAAACTGGATTATTAACGTAACACATTGTAAAACTAAGAAACATAAATCAAAAAGGAACGAAATATTGGAAACTGCAACCGATTTTTATCGTGAGCTTTATAATGATCACCAAATTACAACGACTTCAAATAATAAGACAGTTATTCAAGAACCAATTCCAAACATACTAAGGGATGAAGTTCTTAAAGCCATAAAATCACAAAAGAGAGGAAAAACACCAGGCGAAGACAACATTTCTAATGAACTTTTAATCGGAGCATCTGAAATTATTTTAAACACATTGACAGACCTATTTAATGAAATTATAACGTCTGAATATATACCTCATCAATGGAACACTTCAACAATAATTTTACTCCACAAGAAAGGGAAAACAGATGATATTTCAAACTACAGACCTATCTAGATAATGTCTAACGTTTATAAGATATTCTCCAAAATAATACTAGAACGAATAACAAAGACGTTAGATGAAAATCAGCCAAAAGAACAGGCAGGGTTCCGAAGTGGTTTCTCAACCATTGATCACATTCATACCATCAAACAAATTATTCAAAAATGCAACGAGTACGGAATAAACTATTACATAGCATTTATAGACTATAATAAAGCTTTCGATTCGCTTAGGCATGAGAAAATATGGGAAGCCCTTACCTTACAAGGGGTCCCAAATAAATACATTCGTATAATTAAGAACATATACAGAAATATGAAAGCTAAAATACGCACAGAAAAGGTAGGCGAATATTTTCCTATTAGACGAGGAGTTAGACAGGGAGATCCTCTATCACCCAAACTTTTCTCAGCGACCCTGGAGCATGTATTTCGACAGCTAGAATGGGATGAATTTGGTTTAAATATAAATGGAGTATTATTAAACCACCTAAGATTTGCCGACGACCTCATATTGATCTGTGAAAATCCAAAGACCTTCAGATTATGATAGAACAACTGGTACATGAAAGCGATAAGGTAGGACTATCAATGAACACCAGTAAAACAAAACTGATGACAAACAACCTGAAAATTCCTATTAAACCCAACAACGTTACTGAATTGGAGTATGTGAACGAGTATACATACCTTGGCCAAATAATATCTCCTACAGACCTCACAACTAAAGAAATCGAAAATAGAATAAACATAGGCTGGAAGAGATACTGGAGTCTAAAAGAGGTCATGAAAAACTCGGACATACCAATAGAAGGAAAAAAGAAAATATTCAACACATGTATTCTACCAAGCATGACCTACGGATGTCAAAAATGGAGTTTCACAAAGAAAAATATGCAATCACTAGAAGTTTGTCAGCATAGAATGGAAAGAAGCATACTCAACATTAAATTAAAAGACAAAGTTCGGTTAAAAACAATTAGAAAACAAACGAAGATCATAGATATAAAATACCGAATTAAACAACTAAAATGGAAATGGTCAGGACATCTAATAAGAAGTAAAATAGAAAAATGGGCCAAAGAAGTGACCGAATGGTGCCCTAGATATAGAAAGAGAAGTAAAGGTAGACAATATTGTAGATGGGAAGATGATATAAAAAAGGGAGCGGGAACGTGTTGGATGAGAAAAGCTAAGGATAGATCGTTGTGGAGAACACTTGGGGAGGCCTATGCTGGAAAGCAAGACAATCAAGAAACCGGTGTCTAATATTAACCTTAGTAATTAGTAATATTTACATCTTCAACTAAATTTTCTATGTAGTATTAAGTAGCAATAAGAGGAAATGTAACTTAAAGGATTGTTAATAAAGGCTATTATTATTATTATTTACATTTATTTCATTTCTATCATATAATTTACATTTTTAAATATTTGATTATAAAAAAAACATTTAAAAATATAAAAAGTAGCGGTCCACCGGCCTCGGGAACAGGGTCCAAGCAACCGGCGGTCAGGGCCCCAGAGAGAGGAACCTCCTGACTATGCGAGCCGTGTCCAGGAGAACAGTCTTCTGGATCTGGCCCTTGACCCAGCTACCCAACGAGAGCCTCGAAAGATGTTGGTCGAGGCTCTTGGCTATAAGACCATTAGCGGTGACGACTATCGGTACAATGATTGCGGAATCTACATTCCACATGGCGACAACCTCGTGCGCCAAGTCGAGATACTTGGTGAGTTTCTCTTTCACGGCTTTCACGAGGTTCTCGTCATGCGGGACAGCAACATCAACAATCATTGCACGGCGCTCTGATCGATCTATCACCACTATGTCAGGCTTATTGGCTACAATAGTCCTGTCTGTAATGATAGATCGATCCCAGTACAGTGTGATATGACCATTTTCAAGAACTGGGTCGGGCACATACTTGTAGTACGGTGGTACCTCCGATTCCACAAGATTGTATTTCAAGGCAAGTTGCTGGTGGATAATCCTGGCCACTTGGTTATGTCTGTGTAAGTATTCGCCGTTAGCCAGATGAGAACAACCAGAGACAATGTGACGGATAGTTTCTCCAGGACGGCGACATGCCCGACATATGTCTACGTTCCATCCTTCACTATGTATTTTCTGTAATTGTTCGTCATCATGACCTCGTCCATAATTGCACACACAAACCCTTCGGTTTCCCCAAAGAGGTCACCAAAGCGCAGCCAGGCCACGGACGCTTCAAAGTCAACATCAGGCCCATGGAGGGCCCGATAAAAGCGTCCGTGAAGCTCCTTACCTTGCCATACAACCCTGCGGTCATCGGTACTGAGCACCACAGGTATGCGCCAGTTCTCTTTAGCCAAGGAGAGCGGCGTCAGACCCCTGTCCACTGCGACCACATCACGGTGCATCTCCGTCTCGGCGTGGAGAAAGTACTCCCTGAGACTGCACACCTCGCGGTTGTGGAGGGTTTTGGCATTCAAAAGGCCTCTTCCCCCACACTTCCGCGGGATGTACAGCCTCATCACCGAGGAGCGCGGGTGATGCATCCGATATGTGGTCAGCAGTGCACGAACTTGTCTGTCCAGGGCGTCAAGCTCAGTCTGAGTCCACCTGAGTATGCCGAAGGAATACATCAAGACCGGCATGACCCAACCGTTGAAGGCGCGCACCTTATTGCCGCCCGACAAAAGGCTTTTCAGCACTTTCTTCAGGCGGCCAAGGAAACGCTCCCTCACCGACTGCCTCATGTCGGCCTCTCTGATACCTAACGCCTCCGCCATGCCCAGGTATTTGTAGGCTTCAGTTGGGGAGAGCGATCTGAGGTATATGGAATCCGAGAGCTCAACACCCTCAGATTCCACAATCCTCCCTCGCTTTACATGCATGACCGCACATTTTTCCACACCAAATTCCATCCTAATGGAATCACTAAAGGCTTTAGTTACCTTTAGTAACTCTAGTAGATGTGATTTGTTGGGGGCAATGAGTTTTAGGTCATCCATGTAAAGGAGGTGTGATATAACCTGACCACCTCTCCTCAACCGGTAACCTAGCCCTGAATTCTCCAAGAGAGTACTCAGAGGATTCAGAGCCAGGCAAAACCACAAAGGACTGAGGCTATCGCCCTGAAATATGCCTCGCTCAATCCTTATAGGCTCCGCGCTCCCCAGGGTCCGGCGACACCCTGGATAGTGAAGGACTGTCCTCCACTGCCCCATACACGTCTGTAGGAAGGCGCGTAGTACTGTGTTTACTTTGTACAGTTCCAGCACCTTCATGAGCCATCTATGGGGCACAGAGTTGTAGGCCTTCTTATAGTCTATCCAACATGTCGACAGATCCTTTCGGGAGCGCCGAACCTGTTGACAAATGGCCATATCAATGAGGAGAAGCTCCTTAGTACCACGGGAGCCATTCCTACATCCGTTCTGAGAAATAGACATGATGGATTTTGTATTGATATGATCGTTAATTTTTGTTCTCAGAATGGATGTAAGAAGTTTATACAATGTTTGTAGGCACGTAATCGGCCTATAATTTTTGGGCTCCGTGGTACTACCTGACTTATGGAGCAGGAGGGTAATACCTGTTGTCAGAAACTTGGGTAGCGACTCTGACTCTAGAGATGATTGGAATTGGGATGCCAAACGAGCGTGCGAGCTGCGTAGCCACTTTATCCAAAAGTTGTGCAGCCCGTCCGGCCCAGGGGATTTCCAATTGGGCAGGGGACGGGCTGCAGTGGCCACGTCTTCAGGGGTGATAGTAACTAGGTCCATTTCTGGAATTTGATCGCACGCTCTTTCTACATCCCACGTCCAACCACCCTCAGTGTGAGCGACAGGCGCCGACCAGATGTTGCGCCAGAATGAGGTCATGGCTTCATCATCCGGTAGGCGCGTATCGGTGACACCTTGGTCAGGGTGTTCCCAATCTCGGTATACCCGCCTCTGATCGCTTTGGAAAGTGCGATTCAGGGTATATCTCTCGACCCGGCACTTGTATCTGCGAATACGGCTAGCCCATGCTGAGACCTTCTGTTTCAGGAAGTCAATGCGCTCAGTGACGCGCGCCTTATAATCTTGAGGGCTGATATTAGTCCCCAAGAAAGCGCGCCTCACAAAGCGCATGACTCTAGGGCGAGTGTTGCCCTCCCTGAAGCAGAGTAGTTTGCCAATGAGTGCCCGAGCCCCATCAATACGACGTTCGATCCTGCACTGCCATGCTGGTGCGGTAGGCTTCGGTCGTGTTGCTGTATCATTATTAATAAACTTTACATTAGCAACACGACATGCCGCAATAGCCGCGCAGTACAGAATCGAATGTGTGTCGGAAAGGTCTTCGCTGCTGTCAAAATAACTCGGCAGCAGTGAATCCAGGGCACCCATTAGCGCTTTGTTCTTATTTTTCATGGGCAACCGAGGTAACCGCGGTCTAAACTCGGGTGGTGAAGATCTATATTCCCGAATAGCACTCTCCAAAGCACTCCTCAATTGTTCACTACACTGGGTACTTACATGTGCAGCCCCGCTATCCTGTCCCTCACCAGCCTGAGTGGGCTGCAGCGAAATCGCATGAGCAATTTGCGATTGTGCTGGAGCTTGCAGTGAGGGGGGGGTAGCGCGGTTACATTGCAGTTCAGAGCGAAGCCGATCAAGCACGGCGCTGTCCAGCATGTGATTACGCTGAATAACCCGCACCTGGTCCGACAGTCGCTGAGCCGACACATTGAGAGCTGGTTCAAGGACCTGAAACAAAGCATGCATCCTAGCACGGTACGCGGTCATGTTGGTTCCACCCTCAGTAGCCCCTAAGTATGCGCGCATGACATTTTCATTAATGGATGTTGTCCACCTCATGCGCGACACACTACCGCCGGATGCGGGGACCCTATCAGAAGCCGGTGGGCCTCGGGATCCCAAGCAAGTCGGTGGCCGGCCTCTCCCACGACGATGTACTGGTGGTGGCGACGTCGGCGGGGAGAAAACCTCGTCGCTCGAACTCGACGCAACTGCAGCATTGGGCGTGGTCCCGGATGGCTGCGAGGCGGGACTGAGCGACGAGTCCGGGGGTGGTCTTTGTGCGTTCCGTGCTCTGGATCGTGTCAGCATTCTACATTATTAATTCGTCCAATTTCTTTTGTAGTCTTTCAGGCATCTATTGACAGGTTGTGTCAGTTATATTTCGGACTGTTTTGATTTTCTTTGTTTGTTCTTTCATGGTTTCTTGTTCTAATTAGTTTTCACTATGGTAAATTTATTGAATTAAATCGAAAATTCTGTTGAGATCGGTTTTATAATATTTATTTCGGCAAAAATGTAACGGCGAAAAAATATGATGTATGCTGACATTCAGGGTTGCCAGGTTATTATTATTATTATTATTGTTATTCAAGCAAAAACGGACTTAAAGCCTAGGTATCTCAAATAGGTTATAACTTCTTTTATGACCTTGATTAAAACACCTGGAGTCACTGATAAGACGAACAGCCTAACATTAGGTTTAGGCATCAAGAAAATAAAACTCGGAACTAATAGCTCCTATTTGTAATAAATTATTATTAATAACAACCCACATATTAAGTTGGTAAGCTGTTATCCTGCGCCGCAGTGTTACGCCCCCCCCCCCCCAGGTCATGACGAGTACCGACGAGGCGCTCGCCAGTTTTCCTGGTTGCGGGCTGGTTGAGTACCCGTATATAGTTAGGTAAGAACATAACGTATATTGTCTCGCAGACAATAATTTGTAGCTAATGTACATATATATTCACGATTACACATTTTCTACACAATTGTCATAAGGATATGGCTCATAACTAGCTCGCAGCTAGTAAGGTTATCACAATTACCAATTTTCTTTTGTGGAGTCACAGCTTTAGCAGCTTTAGGATATGGCTCATGAGTAGCTCGCAGCTAGTTATGTAATCGCAATCGACTCGCAGTCAACGATTTGTTTAAGGAATCACAGCTTTAGTATGTGATTTATGAATAGCTCGCAGCAAGTTATGTTATCGCAATTGATTCGCAGTTAATCCCTTTTTATTGTGGTGTTACAGCTTTAGGATTTGACTCATGAGTAGCTCGCAGCTAAGAAGTCACATCTTTAGGATATGAACCATAAGTAGCTCGCAGCTAGTTATGTTATCGCAATTGACTCGCAGTCAATCCCGATTTGTTTGAGGAGTCACAGCTGTAGGATTTGACTCATGAGTAGCTCGCAGCTAGGAAGTCACATCTTTAGGATATGAACCATAAGTAGCTCGCAGCTAGTTATGTTATCGCAATTGACTCGCAGTCAACCCCGATTTGTTTGTGGAGTCATAGCTTTAGGACTTGACTCATGAGTAGCTTGCAGTTAGGAAGTCACATCTTTAGGATATGAACCATAAGTAGCTCGCAGCTAGTTATGTTATCGCAATTGACTCGCAGTCAATCCCGATTTTTTTTTTCTTGTGGAGTCACAGCTTTAGGATTTCACTCATGAGTAGCTCGCTCGCAGCTAGTTATGTTATCGTAATTGACTCGCAGTCAATCCTGATTTGTTTGTGGAGTCACAGCTTTAGAATATGACTCATGAGTGGCTCACAGCTAGTTATATTATCGCAATTGACTCGCAGCCAATTCCAATTTGTTTGTGGAGTCATGGCTTTAGTATATGACTGATGATTAGCTCGCAGTTAATCATGTTATTGCAACAGGTTCGCAGTCAATCCCTGTTTGTTGTTTTTTAGTTTCTCGGATAAAGCCAATCCAAATAAACTTTTGTCTCCTTCCGAATCTTATAGCACTTCTTGTTGAGTTGAGGCATTAAGAGTTTAATGCTGCTTTGAGTGATTCCGAAGTTTGAATCACATAGGATCCTGCAGCCATCTTCCTGCTTAGGTGTTTCATGGCCTGCACCCTGTTTTCACTCTCTTTTAATAGTAGGCCCATTCCTTTACTAACGGCCGTGATACTCAGGACGAGTAGTCTTTGTCGCATCCCCTTTTTTAATATAAAGAGCCATATGGTTGGCATGAATATTTTCACCATACTTCGGGGAAACATGCGTCGATTTCCCAAGCGCCGAGTGTAATTTTGAGTCAATTTCGAGTTGACCGACTTTTATAAAGTAACTTTGAACCCTTTGTCAAAATGACCATTCAGTATCTGGATTAACTGTACCTACTAGACTCGGCGTCGGCTTGATTTTCTTCGGTGTTTACGTATGACGCAAAAAAAACAAAGCTCACATTGTTCACACCAATGCCAACTGGTTCTAGTTAACTTATTTAAGTGAGGGTATTGAATGCCTCTCTTTCAATTAATATAACTCATTACCGTCGTAGTGTCGACACGAACATTGCACAGTTGTTTAAGTTACGAGCAAGACTTTCAAACCGAGGAAAATGGCCATTATTTCTTCCAAATATTTAATATCTTCTATAATATCTAATAATATGCTACTTGCTCTGCTTGTTCATCTACCATTGCTTTTAATTTTACGTGTTTCGTAACAATTAGTGTTTTCAGATAAATCGAAGAAAAGGTGGGTAGTTAGTTCCCTTACGCTTCGCTTGGCTCGTCTTGGCAGGGACACTACCGTCTCTCCAGATAAATAATATTATATTTTTGTTTACAAGTAGGTACTCGAATATAGTTAAGGGCTGGGCAAGCTACTAAAGCCCCGTTGAGCGAATGTTACGAGCATAGTTGAGTGAATTCGTGAATTTTATTACATTTTTCGAATGTATAATATGATATGTAGAAATAATAATGATAAATTACCTAAATAAATCCGAGACACTTGGGGGGTAGGTACTAAGTTAATTCAATCGTGATTGATGACAAGTTGTAACAATAGTGTTACCATAATAATCGTTATAGTTGTGTTTTAATTTTTTATTAATTTTCATAATAAAACACTTCCGCAAGTATTTGCAGAGTAGGTAACGTAATATTTAATTCAGAATATTTACGTTTTCTCTGATACCTCGTAATCGATGAAGACTTACAGTAAAACTCGATACGAAAAGTGTACCGTTTTTATGTTAATGCAAAAACAATAATATAGTAGGCTATGTGGCGGTACGTAAGCGCAAACAAGAGATCGTTTGAACACAGAAAAGAGCTCGTACCTTTTTCCTTCGATGATGATGATGATGATCATTTCAGCCGATGAACAATACTGCAATCACACTATCCTACAATATCACTCGATCTTCTGCACTTCTGGTTAAATTATTAAGTGCGGCGCGCTGAGCGCGTGCGGTCCTTATCTCGCGCGAAAAAGTAATGAGCAAAATTAAGACGGCGCTGCCAAGGTGATTTATTTTTAGGGTAGGGTATAACTGTAAAATACGCGGACTTATCTCTGGCGACTGGAGTGACTACCTTTGTAATAATTATATTGAAGGATGAAGCAAAGAAATATAATTTTAATTATTTTTAATGTAGATTCTTTCGACTTGTAAGCTTTCGTTGTTTTAGAATCAAAGTAGGTAAATAATTACTTATACTCCCGTTTAAATGGGATAAAATGTATTTAAGAATAATATTATTTCGGTAAAGCTCAGAAACACCTTTTCTGGAATTAAAAGCTTATGGACTTTTCGACTTTCATAAATCTTAGATTATGTTATTATGACTACACATGGAGATATTGTCACTAGTAGTAGGTACTAGTTGGTATCTACTGTAGGTGTTATGTTACGGTTGCCGTACTGAGATAACATGTTTTTTCTAGGAATTCCACGTGGCATATGTCTTCGTGCGAATGGGTAATTCCCCAAGACCAGGGCTTTGGGCTTTGGAGAAGTCTACTGACTATGGGAAGACTTTCAAGCCGTGGCAATATTTTTCCGACTCGCCGCAGTAAGTTTATAAAAAATAATACAAATATTATGTATCCGATCAATTCTAAAACAGTTTTTCCTAGTATTTTACTGTCATTCTTAATTCTGAGGCAGTAATAGACTAATGGTTAGGACCTGTCTCCTATTCGATGGGTCGCAGGTTCACCGGGCACACCCTTTTTTTGGAGTTATGTGCGTCTGAACACTTTATCACTTGCTTGAACGGTGAAGAAACCTGTACGCCTGAGAGTTCTCCATAATGTTTTCAACGGTGAGTGAAGTCTGCTAATTTGCATTAGCGCAGCGCGGCGGACTATGGTGAGCCGTGGACCCTTCTGTGAGAGGAGACGAGCGCTCAGTAGTGAGCCTTTTATGAGTTCCTGATGATGATGATCTTTACAATGTCTTTATTTTTTTATTGTCATTTTGCAGGGATTGTGTAAGATATTTCGGTAGGGAGAGCCTGCAACCTATTACAAAAGATGACTCGGTCATTTGCAGTACGGAATACTCTAAAATTGTTCCCCTTGAAGGTGGAGAAGTAAGTAATCAATATACACATATTATTTATTAATCTTTAAAGAACATAGCAATGATCATTATTGAAAATTGCGCTTTGGTTTAATAGATTGTTTCTCTTTGTCATCAATCTCAACTATCCAAAAACTACAACGCGTGGGTCTTTTAATTTTGAATTATGGATTATTATTTTAGAATTTTAATTTTTTCAATTATTTTAGATACCAATTTCACTACTAAATTATCGGCCGTCAGCAAACAAATATTTTAACTCGTCCGTGCTGCAAGAGTGGACGCGGGCGACCAACGTCAGATTACGTTTATTGAGAACCAAAAACTTGCTTGGACACCTTATGTCAGTAGCAAGGCAGGACCCTACAGTCACCAGGAGGGTGAGTAAAAGTAGAATAAGAAATGAAAAAGGCAGAACCTAACAAGTGAAAAAATTACTCGTAGTCCCATTGATGGGTATGGTATGGTACAACGGGACTACAGGTAAATGCTCAAATTATACATTTCCAAATCAACCTTACTTTGCATCTAGTAGGTATCTACTACTTTACTACTACTCATCTTTGGTAGCATCCTGCCATCGACAAGCCGGTCCCATACATAATGATTAGGTGATGATAATAAATGTTTTATTAATATGGACATACTTAGACTGAAATAAATGATTTTTTATATATATATATTTTTTAATAGAGTCTAACAACATAAATCGACCACCTGCTTAAAATATATTGTTAAAATTGTCTGTTGAGCAGTACTTCTACAGTATTAAGGACATCAGTATTGGAGGGCGATGCATGTGTAACGGCCACGCGGACACGTGCGACCCGGCCGAGCCGGAGAGCGACAGCAGCATCCTCGTGTGCCGATGCCAGCACAACACCTGCGGACCTCAGTGCACTGCTTGCTGCCCAGGCTTCGAGCAGAAGAAATGGAGGATATCACAAAACTGGGACAGATTTGCTTGTGAACGTGAGAAAATTTTTTTACTTCCAAGACTTCATTCGCGACGTAAATCGTCGATTTTTTTTAAACCCGTGGAAGCTATTTCTAGTGTTGCCCAAAAATGGTGTCGCGAGACTAATATCGATATAGGTACCTATATGTCGATTTAATATGTACCTATATCCATGCAAGAGACCTTTATCCAGCCATGGACGTATATCGGTTCACGGTTGAAAAAGGAGAAGATAGCATTTAGCTTTAACCATACCTCCGTCAAAGTAAAGTAAACCATAACACCATTACATTAGAGCTAAATTTCGTGTATGTATTCTTATACGTTTACGTATGTACGATACGGTCCATAAGTTATGGAGTTTACGTAACGTACGTACGTTTACGTACGTGTAGTTTACGATTTTAACGTTTTGGGATGTTTACATATGTACGATACGTTCCATAAGTTATGAAGCGTATCGTACATACGTAAACGTATAGAATAGAATAGAAATAGAAATATTTTATATTCAAATAAACTTTTACAAGTGCTTTTGAATAGTCGATGAATCTACCACTGGCTCGGAAATCGGAATGCCTTTCCTGTCGAGAAGAACCAGCAAGAAACTCGGCGGTTGCTCTTTTCAAAACAAAATTACAATACAGTAAACACTATGCTATATATTATACAGTGTTTCCACAATGAGGGAAGTTCCAAAAATGCATACACGAAATTCAGCTCTAATTCAATGCTGTTATGGTTTACTTTACTTTGACGGAGGTATGGTTAAAGCTAAATGCTATCTACTTCTTAATAGTTTTAGTATTGCCGAGATTCGAGCAAAACCTCGCTTAGTGAAGAGGGGAGGAAGGTGAAAAAAGAGTGGAAGTGAGGGGGAAAGGAGTAGGGGGTGGGCTTAGATACTCCTACCCCACTACAGCCTTCTAACCTAACCAACAGTAAGGATTTCTGGGTGCAAGTATTTCTGGATTTTTATAAAAAAACTAGCTGATGCCCGCGACTTCGTCCGCATGGATTTAGTTTTTAAAAATCCCGCGGGAACTTTCATTATCCGAGATAAAAAGTAGCTCTCCCGGTCTGAGGAACCACTACTACATCCATTACTATAGGTACCCACATGGACGTATAAAAAAGGCGGACGGAGTCTCGCTAAGAAAGAACTGAAGCACTGCAATGGCGGCGGCGCGAGTTTGTGTGAGTGGCATAAAGGGTTGCCATGTGGAAAAAATTTCCCCATTTTATTATAATACAATCTATCAAAACATAACAAAACTTTGACACATAATACAACTATTACTATGTAACTTTAATATAAATCATTACATACGGTATTATCATACCAAACGGTACATTGTTCACCGAGGGCAAAAAGGGCGAGTTGCATATTTTATCTTTTACTTACTTTTTTGGTACTGTATAAGTAGCAACACGAAGTGTGCCTCCTTTTGTTGTGTATAAATCTTCAGTATCAAAATGTACACTGCAAATTACACTCGAATTGGACGGGAGCCAATCATTCGTTTCTACTCTCTCTAATTATATTAATTAAGTCGTTCCTCCATACTTCATTGGTTTTATGAAACCTTAAAAGCATAGTTCTTTTGTATACTAAGTAATACATGACATAAAAAAATCGGCCAAGTGCGAGACGGGCATCATTCTTTTAGCGTTCCGTACATATAACCAAATAACTTTTTTTAACCCTAGATATTTAGATATCTTAGATAGTACTACTTAAAGAAATTTTAAATTCCTAACTATTTATTATTATTACTAGCTGATGCCCGCGACTTCGTCCGCGTGGATTTAGTTTTTAATATCCCTCGGGAACACTTTGATGTTCCGGGATAAAAGTAGCCTATGTCACTCTCCAGGTCCTCAATTATACCCATGTAAAAAAATCCGTGGCTCTGTTGCGGCGTGATTGAAGGACAAACCAACAAACAAACACACTTTCGCATTTATAATATTAGTAAGTATGATTAGGATATTAAATTACATAGGAAAACACTGTAATATTACGTCCATACGATGTATTACATCCATACCTACTATGTAGTATGTAGGTTTAATGATCGTTTGGCAAAATCTGACGCCTTTGGAGTAGTTTGACTTTGACAAAATAGTATCCACGATGGCTATATACGATAAATTACGTTTGCCAGCTTAAGATGAGCCGTTCATTCAAAGTATCCTGTAGATTCCAGGGTTCAAGTTATTTGGACCTATACTGAAGATTGTGATATCTATAATTTCTGAACCACGAAATTGACGACCTTGAAATAATTACAGGATAATCTCTAAAGAACCTGCTTTCTGACAAAAAAAGTATGGATTAAATCGGAATACGCCTTAATGAATTACAGCGAAATACACATTTTGACTTTCATCCCCTCTCCCAAGGGAACCGTGCTGAATTTCGGGATAAAAAGTATCCTATATTATACCTCGTAGTATTAACTTAAATCGTGCCAAGTTTCATTTAAATCCGTCCAGTAGTTTCGGCGTGATGCGCGGCCAAGATACAGACAGACAGACAGACAGACAGACAAAAAATTAAAAAAAAATTGTTTTGGCTTCAGTATCGATTATAGAGTGCCCTCAAACAAAAATTTTCAAAATATCTTCAATGTACAGAATTGGCCCTGTTACAGTTTTATTATATTACTAGCTGATGCCCGCGACTTCGTCCGCGTGGATTTAGTTTTTAATATCCCTCGGGAACACTTTGATGTTCCGGGATAAAAGTAGCCTATGTCACTCTCCAGGTCCTCAATTATACCCATGTAAAAAAATCCGTGGCTCTGTTGCGGCGTGATTGAAGGACAAACCAACAAACAAACACACTTTCGCATTTATAATATTAGTAAGTATGATTAGGATATAAAATTACATAGGAAAACACTGTAATATTACGTCCATACGATGTATTACATCCATACCTACTATGTAGTATGTAGGTTTAATGATCGTTTGGCAAAATCTGACGCCTTTGGAGTAGTTTGACTTTGACAAAATAGTATCCACGATGGCTATATACGATAAATTACGTTTGCCAGCTTAAGATGAGCCGTTCATTCAAAGTATCCTGTAGATTCCAGGGTTCAAGTTATTTGGACCTATACTGAAGATTGTGATATCTATAATTTCTGAACCACGAAATTGACGACCTTGAAATAATTACAGGATAATCTCTAAAGAACCTGCTTTCTGACAAAAAAAGTATGGATTAAATCGGAATACGCCTTAATGAATTACAGCGAAATACACATTTTGACTTTCATCCCCTCTCCCAAGGGAACCGTGCTGAATTTCGGGATAAAAAGTATCCTATATTATACCTCGTAGTATTAACTTAAATCGTGCCAAGTTTCATTTAAATCCGTCCAGTAGTTTCGGCGTGATGCGCGGCCAAGATACAGACAGACAGACAGACAGACAGACAGACAGACAGACAAAAAATTAAAAAAAAATTGTTTTAGCTTCAGTATCGATTATAGAGTGCCCTCAAACAAAAATTTTCAAAATATCTTCAATGTACAGAATTGGCCCTGTTACAGTTTTATTATATTATAGATATATTCTTTATTTGTGCCACAAAAACAAAAACCATACAAAAGAAACAAAGACAAAAAATGTGACACAAAAGGCGGCCTTATCGCTTAGTTGCGATCTCTACCAGGCAACCTTAGGAAAGGAAAATAAATAAATAAGAAAAATTGAACTGCAGGTGTTCATTTCCTATAAAAGACGTACACACAAATAACTACATACTAATACATAACCAATAATAAACAAATAAATAAAACAATATTATATTTATAAAATAAACTAATATAATATACTGTTAATTCAGTAAAAATAAGAAAAAAGTTTTTTGTTTAGTTTTTGAGATAAACCCCGTAATTCTTTATTTTTGTAGCTAAAAGTAAAAAAAAACCGGCCAAGTGCGAGTCATAAAATAATAAAAAATAAAATTTTATTTCGACTCCTTTTCCATGTATGGGAGCACCCTTTATTTTTAATTTAATTTTGTTTTTATAGCGGCAATAGATACACACTGTGAAAATTTCAAATGTCTACCTATTACGGTTTATGAGATATAGCCCGCTGACAGACGGACAGATGGATGGACGGACGGACGGACAGATGGATAGCGGAGGCTTAGTAATAGGGTCCCTTTGGCACTCTTTGGGTACGGAACCCTAAAAATAGCAATTTCCCATAATTTTGGGTAATTTTCCCTAGAAATGATAACTGCAACACTCGTCACGTGACTCATGTTTTGTGTTCCAAAAATAGCAATTTGATTTATGACAAAAAATTCGAAAATAAGTGATTTTATGATTGACTTCCTATTATGAAAAGTGATTCCTTGATGTTTGTTCATAAAACTACTGTGATTTTTGCAAAATTTCACGACACAAGACGGCATATTTCTTTTTGTTTACATTCACGAAAACAACTACTCGTGGGCGACGCTTTGCCGCGAATGGCGGCCGACAGGCATATCCTTTTGTGAATGTGTGCGTGATCGTTTGTACCTACACGCGAGCAGGCATATCTGAATGCTTCACTATGGTGTATAGAGAGATGGAGTCCGCCTTTTTTATACGTCCATGGGTACCCATGCAAAAAATCGCATCAATCCGCTGTTCTGTTGCGACGTGATTGAAGGACAAACCAACAAACAAACACACTTTCGCATTTATAATATCAGTAATGCTTTATTATAACACTTTATATAATTGTCAATTTTTTATCATACCTACTTAACCAAAGACAAAATTACGTTTAGCTGTCATTTACGTTTTGTTATTCCACTGTCATTTGCGTTTTGTTATTCCATGTCAGATGCGACTTGACGGAAACGCGGTCGAACGGGATAAAAAGTATCCTATGTCCGTCTCCTGATTCGAAGCTACCTCTCCACCAATTTTCAGCCAAATCGGTTCATCCGTTCTTGAGTTATAAATAGTGTAACTAACACCACTTTCTTTTATATATACATATAGATACCCAAGTAGCAAAAAAGTCCAAAAAAGTCGTATAAGTCTAACGTTATACGACGTCATGTCGTGTAGTAGTCTTATAATGGTAATAAGACGACAATAACGTCCTATAGATGTCATCGATTCGGCCTTTTAGTCGTGCGACTATTAAGTTATAATAAATAGTCGAGTAAACGTCTATAAAACGAAATTATATGACGTTATGTAATGGTAACAGCCACAACGCTTATACGACATTCGTATGGTTGTATAAACGTCGGTGTATGATATTTACACACATCAAAAGTGTCTAGGGATCAAGCATTTTTATGCGGATTTCTTGAGATTGAGATGTGGCTTTGTAATAAATTTATGATTTTATAAATTTATATGGATCCTTTTTGGTGCATTTCATAATTTGAATCAGGAACTGTCAATCAAATTCGAGTAAAAGATGAAAATCAGCTGTCAATATTTTCCCTATAAAAACATACAACGCATTGAAGACATTATTAGTGCTACTGTTTCCCTACTACTGATTAAAACCAACGTTATTATGGAGCGGCGACGTCATTTAATCAGGGAACAAATGCTCAGAGCCGTGGGAATGATAGAAGCTGGTTCCCGGCAACGTACTGTGGCTTTAGCTCTGAATACAAGTCAGAGTGTTATCAGTCGACTTTGGACACGTTACTGAAGCACTGGTACCGTGGCTGAGCGCCATGGAGGACGGTATCGCTGCACCACACGGAGACAAGACCGATACATTCAAATCTTAACTCGAAGAGCTCCAACAATAACCGCCATGATGTTAGCCGTGAGGCTTCATCACTCTTCAGGGAACTTAATTAGCGACCAAACAGTCAGAAACCGCTTGCATGAAGTGAACCTTCATTCCCGAAGACCGCTGCGGGTACCACCTATAGCAATGCACAATCGTAGGATTCGATATCAATGGGCTCTTGAACACAGAAATTGGGCAGAAGAACAATGGCGTTTCGTGTGCTTTTCTGATGAGTCTCGTTTTGGTATGAGACCGGATACAAGACGTATACGACACTGGAGAACCCCTGGACGCCAACAGCGATTAAAATCCTGCCAGGAAGTCCATCCTTATAGTGGTGGAACCATCATGATATGGACGGGTATTTGGATCGGCGGAAGAACTGAGTTGATTTGGATCAGAGGCAACCTCAACGCTCAAATTTATGCTGAGACGATTGTATCAGACGTCATCGTTCCTCTACAAGTGCAAATCGGTCCCTTATTTCAGTTAATGCATGATAATGCACGACCGCACACCGCAAGAGTTGTAAGACAGACTCTCGCCGCAGCTAACATCAATGTCCTGCCCTGGCCTGCTCAGTCGCCAGACTTGAACCCGATTGAGCATGCATGGGATATGCTACAGAGAAGAGCTCTGCCGAATATGGAGGGTATCCAGTGGCAAGAAGACCTTTTTTTGTTGTTGCAACGAACATGGGCGGCCATTCCACAGCGTGATTTGGATGAACTCATTTTGAGTATGCCAAACCGATGTTCTTGTGTTGTTAGTGTTCGCGGTAGAAACACGGATTATTAATTGTTTAAGTTACCCAATAAAATTTTAAAGAAAACTGTTATTTCAGTCTTTTTTTCGAACTTTAATGTTAGTGGTTCAAATGTCAAAAATCCCTTTATTAGGAAAATGGCAAATTTCTTTATTAATGCAAAGGTGACTTGGTTTATCGTTACTGTGACAAACGAAAACACTTTATTTGATGAATCCTTAAAGAAAATTTTAATTAATATCAATCAGGAGAAAAGTTATTGCAAAAATATATGTTGATCCCTAGACACTTTTGATGTGTGTATATGACTGAAAGTCATTTAGACGTTAATTCATGACATTTATATAACTAACATTACTTTGTTTTTTAGTCGTCGTGGTTAAGCCTTTTATACAACCAAGTAGTTTTCTTGTGACTGCAATATAACCATTATAAAACATTAAGTCCTATAAGTGTCAAACTCCAACTTTAATAAGACTTAAAGTTGTGTAGGAGTCTAGACACAACTTTAATACAACTTATCCTACACCTAATAATATTACTTAAATTGAAAAATTAGACGCAAATAAAAAATATTGGAGACCAAAATAACGCAGTGAGACCTTCAAACGAAAAGTAAATAAATCTTTTCAGATATTGAAAACTACACCAAATAAGTACGTCCAAAATCTTCTGTAATCTATTGAAAAGAGTGTATCATACTTTTAGTAAAAGGTTCTGTATAATTAATTGTGCAGATAATACTTATTCTTATATATTATTTATTAAAACTAACTTAGTTTTCTGAATTAAGGATTGATATAATATGATTATGTTTTTAGTAGTAATATATTACTAAAATAAATAATATTATGAGTATGATATAATAAATTTAGACTAATACTAAGTAATATTGATATAAAACAGACTGACATGGTGGCATCATAGTACAAACACTATTAGGGAGCCAGTAACACTAAAATTCCCGTTACGCGGAATCGAAAATTCTTTAACGGAATTAGTAGTTTAATTACACGATTAAATTAAGCTTGTAAAAAGTTAGATGGGGATATATAATTCATCATGGAAATACTTTACCTATCTTAAAATCTAATAAAATTATTATGTTATATCTTATAAATTAACCCTATAGCTAGCCTAGAGCTGCGGTATTCTTACTTCTTAGTAGTGTAAATTTAAAAGTGATTAAAGTAACTGGTGATAGGGTAGTATCAGAGCGGCCTTAAAGAATACAAGAACAAAGTGTCTTCAATGAATTGAAAAAAACTGAGATGCGTCTATGGACTATTTCTTAGTAAGTATAGGAGATAATTATTTATAAGTTAAGGTTAAAGTAAAAATACTCATTATAGCCATATAATTAGGATACATTGTAATTTTAGTTAGGGAATATATATCTATACACATAATAATAGAAAAAAATATTGATTATACACTAAAATAGTGTTTATACACCCTAACTTGAGGAACCCTAATGTCTAGAACATGGCGTTTTCAATGGTCGTCACAAAAACGTTTACACGAAATCTAGTTGTATTAACGTCGTATAGAGGTTGGACACTAACTAAAACATCATGGCCGGAACTTTTGAATGAAGACATAATTTGAAATTATTTAAATATAATACATAAAACACAAAATCACGGGGGGGCATTAAAATATTCATAGTATTTTCATATATACTTTCTCGTAAAAAATAAGTTTCCAGTCGAAATCAACGCTACGCAATATAATACAAACATAGAATAATTAATTTATAATAGAATTAGTTTTACTTAGTTGCCATAAATTTTTAGTTTATTATTTTTTTCACAAGAGCACGTACGATTTCTTTTCAACTTCCACAAAAAACAGTCAATCGCATAACGTTAATACGACGTTTTAGTCACTTTACAACTTCAATATGACCATTATATAACTTAGCAAGTTATGTAAGAGTTATCTCGTAACGTCTATATAATCAAAACGTTCTATTCTGCAACGTCTACAGGACGTCTAAACGACGTAAATGGTCATTGTCGCGACCTTTATGTGACGATTAAACGACAAATGGTCTTATAACTGGGGCCATTTTCGCGTTTTGTAAACGTTATAATAACGTTTATACGACCTTTCTTTAGGACTAAAAGCTGAAAACTGTGGCAGGATCGGAGCGGAGCGAAGCTCTTCCACTCGAAAATAACATGGGCTGATACAGGTCGAATAGTGTGACAGAATCGAATTGGGTACATCCGACTCCACGTAGTCTTGTCTGCCCTACCCCTAGAGTATTTTCATGAAGCGCAAAGCCAGAAGCTCGCGAAGGAGGACCTGAATGAAGCGAGCCTACGAGGCCGAGTGGAGCGAAGGGGGTAGGTGGTTGACCAGTGACCTCCGTAGCGAAACGAAAGTCGAGTAGGTGAAGCTGAAGGAAGGGGCGACGGAGCGAGTCTTCTGGCGTAGCCCATTTGATTTGTAGCTTCGCTCCGCTCCGGTCCTGCCACAGTTTTATAGCCTTAGTTTTAAAACCTTATTTTAGGTTGGGGGTGTACATTAATATTCATGTGCCCGGCCGCAGTCCGGGCACTTAGGTTCTTTTGGTTTGAAATGAAAAATTAAATTGGAGGGGGTTCTAAGCACTCTACTCCTTTTCTCTTCCATCCCACTCTTTTTTTGCCTTTCCCCCCTTCAGTAAGCGAGGTTTTGCTCTAATTTCGGCAAGACTAACCTAAAAATTTACAACTCCGGGACCTCGTCCTCTGCAGTCATCAGCCAATCACACACTTATTCAGACTGCAGCAATGACTCATACAACTTTTCTGCAATCGGACTTTCGTATATTAAATAAATCGGTACTTATAATTATTATTGCAGCTTGCAATTGCCACAATCACACCACCGAGTGTGAGTTCGATGCAGCCATTGACGAGCAAAGGTTATCGCTCGACATACACGGCAGATATGAAGGTGGTGGTGTATGTAAGAACTGCCAACACAACACTGAAGGAATCAATTGCAATAAGTGCAAACCGACATACTACCGCCCCTACGGAAAACGCTGGGATGAACTGGACGTGTGCCAACGTGAGTAATTAATTAAGTTTAAATTCGAAGTTAAACAGCACTTGCTTTAGCAGTGTAAGAAGATCGTGAGGAAACCTGCATACTTGAGAGTACTTCGTTCTTCGAAGATTTTCTCATAGGTCTGTGAAGGTCTGCCAATACGTACTTAGCCAGCGTGGTAGACTATCGCCAACCCCCTTCCCATTTGAGAGGAAACTTTTGCACAGTAGATGCCCGGCGATGGGTTGAGATAAGTGAAGGCAACAGAGACATGTTATTGTATTTACTAAAACAACAAACTGCTTTTAACAGAAAATTCGCTTTTGGATGATTTAGGTATGGTTAGTGAAATTACGGGCATAACCTATTCTTGCAAAGTTGCAACGTAGAACAAATTTGCTCAGCGTTGTACTTCGTAACCCTGAGGAAGCCCTGACATAAGGCGACACCGAACAGGCAGGACATCAAACGAGTCGCAGGGAGCCGTTGGATTCAAGCGGCACAAGACCGAAGCCTGTGGAGGTCCATGCTAGAGACCTTTGTCCAGCAGTGGACGTCTATAGATTTATAAAGAAGAAGTCTTCTTTATCAACCTTTAGAGTTTGGAATGTCCTTCCGGCTCCAGTTTTTCCATTAAGGTATCTAGATATACTTGGGTACTTTTAAATTAAGAGTGAATAGACATCTTCTAGATATTCACTAGTGGTTCGCCCCGAAGTGAGACCTCGCGGTAACGGTATCCCATGATTATTCATTCAATCGATACATGACGACCAAAACTGACATTATTATTATGCCCGTTTTCACCAAACGTACCCAAATCATCCCCTATGTAGGAGTCTCTTTACGTAGGTAGCTCCAAAACACAATCCTAAGTCCTAACATCCGTCCCAATGTCCTTTTAGGTGTCCCGTACAGGATCGTGATAAAGAAGTTGACAGTAATCATCACCTAACTTATCATAGGTAGGCCGTAAAGGTTAGGGAACGTCAGTAAAAACATTGAATTATTATGTAGGTACTAACGAGTGAAAACGGGTTAGGGGCATCTGTACAAATCGTCATCTATCGACGCGAATAGAAAATATACAAAATGCAGCTATTAATAGATTATTGAAGTTTGATATTTAACTAAAGAATAATTTTAATTGAATAATATGTTATTATATTATGTACCTAAATAATAATGCTCGACGCAAAACTGTTTTTGGGATAGATCGTAGTCGTAACTCGTAGATCCATGGAATAGTTAATGACTGCGCCATCTATTAGCATTATTGTGAAGCTATGTGAAATTTACTGATGCTCATTAAAAATTAAATAATCTCGTTTCTTTATAATATTCATATAATTTTAGTATTTGTTGTTCAAGTACAGGATACAAGTGAAGTAAAAAAATAAGTTCAGTTTGAAAATATATAGCCAATTTTCCCAGAGAGCGTCTTCAAGCGAGCGTATTAAATCGCCACTTTAAAAGCCCCCCATTTCATCAATTTTAGGAAAAAAATTAAAAAAAAATATGTTTGTACTCTGTTCCAAATTGTCTTTAAAATGATACACAGAAACCCTATGAATCGCAAAAAAAAAAATTTGCTTCGCATTCGCTTCTATGAGAGCCCCCCTGAAATGAAGATTTTTATAACTTTTTAAGCCATTTTCGGCTGGAGGTCATCGGTTTACATATAATATCTAAATTTGAAGTAATTACGTTCAGTAATTCAAAAGTTATAAGGCTCTGAAAGACGGGCGGACGGACAAGTGCAAATCGCTCTAGTAAACTCAGAGACCTCGCTTCGCTCGGTCAATAATCACCAGTTTCAAAAGACAAAACTTAATCATCCCTTTGAATTTCAACAGCTTGTAACTGCGACTTGCACTACTCTACTGGAAACTGTCAAGAGGAGACCGGGCGGTGCGAATGCCGACGAGAATTCAACCCACCGAACTGCGACTCTTGTGCATACGGATACTTCGACTATCCTAATTGCAAGCCTTGTACGTGTAACCTTAACGGCACTGAAGGACAGCACTGTACACCCACTGACGGAATGGTAACTACTAATTATTACTACTTAATAATCGCTAATCTTTAAGTTCCGGGTTGGAAGAGTTTATTGGCGTGACAATGAGGAAACTTTCTAGGAGAATTATTTGTGTGATAGTGAAATCGTTGACGCACCCCTCTACACCCGAGTTGCTCTACATTTTTGTTTGCTCCTATACCAGCTAGCTATAGTCGGTTTTTTGCGGAGTCCATCTACTTTTAGTAGGCGACTGGTCACCGCCTGCCATAATTTCAATAGCGAGATATTGAATATTGTAATGGCAGGAGTTAGTTAACTCCCATAGCCTAGATAAGTCCAGCACCCCATTAAATAGCCCAATTAAGTAATATAGTGTCCATTCCTTGAAATTATCTTGCATCCACTGGTGATTATTATCGATCACTGCAACGTAATGAAGTAGTAGGTGAAGGATAAAGTACATCCCCTTGTTAAGCTTAAGATAATATCATTTTAGAATACTTAGGGCCTGATAAAGTGCCTGATAGCCTGTCCACAACTTGTCTGGCAGATAGCGTTCAAATTTCTGTTTCACAAGTTTAGTGCCCGTTAAGACAGTCTAACTCTAGCAGATAAACTCTAAAAAAATTTAAATATCTGACAGCTATTTTATCTGTTAGATATATATCAGACACTTTCATGGATAGTGAACTGATGACTGATGAAACAGCATTTAGCATTCATATAACATGTCTTTTAACAGTGTCCATGCAAATACAACTACGCAGGACTGTCATGTGAAAAGTGCGCAGATGGTTATTATTCACCTGAATGCAAAAGTAAGTTGTCCCGAGTTTTTATCATACTTATAACCTCTTAATAACTTGGTACCTACGATACGTAAAACGTACATGGCCGAAGTACTTAGTCGTTAAGTCATTAATGATCGATATTATAGTCTGTTTTTTTTAACAAACGAGTACCGAAAATTTTGACTGCGTTGCTATTGGTCCCCGTAATCAACATAGAGTCCCAGGCCACCCTAAAATGACCCATCTCACTCTGTCAATATCGGAATGTGCGAGAGACATACTCAGTACCCCACCACTAACAATGACCCATCTCACTCTGTCAATATCGGAAATGTGCGAGGTACATATTCAGTACTCGTTTCAAAAAAAAATAGACTATAGTACATGGTAAACTTCATATAAAGCTCCGGAATTTCCTAATAACTTAGTAATGCCTCTCATATATAAACTGAGTTATTTATCAATTATACCTTCACGTTTTAGATTGTGAATGTAATTCAGTTGGTTCTGTATCACAAGTGTGTGACAAGGAAAGTGGGAACTGCACCTGTAAAAGCAAATACAATGGCAGAACATGCAATCAGTGTGAAGCTGGATACTTCAACTACCCAACATGCAAACGTAAGTTCATAAAGAAATATATAAATATGTATGTAAATAAATAAATTTATCACAATATCTGCATGCCCCAAACGAATATATAACTGTTTAATTAATAACATTTTATAGTAGGTAAAAATCAAAAATTTGTCTAACGTGTTTTTTCTGTTTGAGTAAAGTAACAAACTGAACTTCCGCCCTATAAAGGTTTTTAACACATCTCCGATGCGTATTCTATCGGGATGGAAAAGAGTTATATCTAGCCAGACAAACTGCAAAATATGTATGTGTTAGTTTCATTCTGTCAAATGAATAATGAAATCGCAGTGAGAAACTGCCTGTTCTAACGCGTTTGCCTATTACTCAGTCAGTAAAAAATTAAAGATAAGTAATGAACCCTTGAAAAGTGAGGACTCCACAGTGTTCTTGGGATTAACCCTGGACTCAAAGCTGCAATGGGGCACCCATATAGCAACATTTGCTGGCAAGCTTAGCTCTGCTGCTTACGCTGTTAGGAAGATTCGACAGTTAACTGACAAAGAAACTGCAAAAATTGTTTATTTTGCATATTTCCATAGTATTATGTCATACGGAATCTTATTATGGGGTAAAGCAGCCGATATTGGAAAAATTTTTGTATTGCAGAAGAGGGCAATTCGCGCAATATATAATTTAAAACCACGGGATTCCCTTCGAGAAAAATTTAAAGAAATAGGCATTCTTACAGTAGCTTCACAATATATTTACAACAATATAATATTTGTCAGACTAAACATTGTGAATTACAAAAAAAAGGGTGATTTATACGATAGGCAAGTTAGAAATCCAAACAGGCTCGTGATTCCTCGATGTCGCCTCAAGAGGGTCCGAAAGACATTTGTGGGAATGGGCGTGACGTTTTATAATAAAATTCCACAGTCGATCTTAGACTTGCCTTTACACAAGTTTAAGAAATCAGTTAAAACTAATCTCATGAAAAAAGCATATTATACAATTGAAGACTATATAAATGACAAAAAAGCGTGGATAAAATTCGTTCCAGCGATTCATGAGACAGCAGGTGGTAATTATTGAACTGTATAACTATTCTATTGAATTGTAAACTTATTTTGAAAAGAGCAACTGCCGAGTTTCTTGCTGGTTCTTCTCGGCAAGAACGGCATTCCGAACCAGTGGTAGACTCATCGACGATTCAAAAGCACTTGTAAAAAAGTTTATTTGAATAAAAAACATTTTTATTCTATTCTATTCTATTCTATTCTATTCTATTCTATTCTATTCTATTCTATTCTATTCTATTCTATTCTATTCTATTCTATTCTATTCTATTCTATTCTATTCTATTCTATTCTATTCTATTCTATTCTATTCTATTCTATTCTATTCTATTCTATTCTATTCTATTCTATTCTATTCTATTCTATTCTATTCTATTCTATTCTATTCTATTCTATTCTATTCTATTCTATCTACTGCCACATTTTACTGCAGAGATCTGCTTTCTACCTCAAAAGATATCTTAATTCTAAAAACTATAGAATATTGTACCTACCTAAATACTTACTCCACTTAAATTTTATTTTTGTTCCTTTCATATTTTATTTCCTTTTATGTTTTATGCTTATTATAAAAAGACATACTTATCCATATTTTTAACAAGCTTTTATTTAACTTGCATAATATGTATGTTTGTTTAGATCAAATCTTCCAGATGAATTAGAACCACTTTCAGGTTTCCAATTGAGCTGAATTTTTGTAAGTACATCTAAATCGGATGACAATACCATATTATTGTGACATGGAGCTGATCTGATGATGGAGGCGGAAGATGGCTATGAGAACTCTGTAATGAAACTACGTAACCAAATATCGAGTATGGGCTCTTTTGTTTCGTCTTGACAAGTCCTACATGATATCTAGGGTCTGATGAAGGAGCTGAAAGGTGGTTATGGAAACTCTGTAAAGTAACTACGTAACCCCATCGAGTTTGGGCTCGCTTGATTCGTCTCGACAAGTAGGTACCGACTCTGGTTCAGATTTAGACGATATCCAATTCCACAGTCTGATGATGTAGCTATTAAAGCTTGTTTTTTAAAAATAAAATTTTTAATTTACTCTCTTTATTAATAGATTGCAACTGCGACACCAGTGGTACCGAGCCTATCATTTGTGATGACATCACCGGACAGTGTATTTGTAAATCAGGCTTTGGAGGTACTCGCTGTGATCAATGTTTATCAGGGTAAGAGAGTCGCTTTAAATTACATTAACAAGTTATGGAAACAAATGTCAATTGTGGTTATTATTTTTATGTCAAATATCATCATGACTCGTGTAGGTACGTGTCATTGTCAAAAAGAACGCCATGTTGTTGCGCTTTTACTTTGCAAAAAAATTCGCATTGTACCTCGTAAAAATGACCCTTTCTTAAGAAATAAAGAAAAAATAATCACTATTTCATGACCCCTAAAATTTTGAAATACCGTACAAATACCTGGCCCAGGCTCCATATATATTTGAAACAACCCCTTTACAGTAAAGCTTGTGAAATAAATAATAAGAATAGATAGAAATTCAGGTTAATATCCTGTTACATATAGTGGGTGAGCAGTGTCGCGAGATTTTAGATAAGTTGTTTTACAGATACTACATGGAGGTTAGAGGTCGTGAACGTTCTTGTGTCCCATGCGGATGCTCACCAACTGGCTCTACATCAACCAGTTGTTCAGTTGATGGGAAATGTAACTGTCTTAGTAATTTTGGTGGCAAGCAGTGTGACCAATGCTCCCCAGGGTACTTTAAATTCCCTGAATGTTTACGTAAGTATAATAACATTTATTATTATATACCCTAATTTAGACGTTTAAGTATGCATCTGCATATATTCTACTTCTCCAATTTCAAAGTCTAAATGTGAGCTGCGAGTACTCGTACCAACTATATGTAGTAAAAAAATATATACGCGACAAAAAAAAGGAGCCTCTCACCTTCTCCTTTTTTTTCGTCAGTTGAAAAGTGTAATCAGATTGTTCGTTACATTAGACACTTCTTAGACCTGAGTGCATTTAGGACTCTCGCTTAGCTCTACCATCAGCTCTTCGAACTATGTGCTCCACCCATTTCCACTTCAGTTTCGCGACTCGCTGAGCTATGTCGGTGACTTTGGTTCTCCTGTGGATCTCGTTATTTCTGACTTGATCTCAGATTGAGACCGCAACCTCATTTTTCGCAATATTAAAATTTTCCTCCATTTGACAAGAAACCTTCTTAATATTTAACAATCTATTTAACAATGGTTTTCCAGCTTGCAACTGTGACGAGTCAGGCGCAATCGGCTCCACATGCGATGACAGCGGGCAGTGTCATTGTAAATCCAACTTCGACGGCGATAAGTGCGATAAATGCAAGGAGCAGTTTTACAACTATCCAGCCTGTGAGGAATGTAATTGCGACCCAAGGGGTGTTATTGCCTCTTTCGCCGGTACGATAGAATCAGATTTATTCGCTATTATAAACTTGCATCAGAAACTTACGACTTTCACAAATTGAATGCATAAAGTCACACCAACATTGATCAATATTGATCATGTCTACAGCGTGACCAGAATAATTTTATAATCACCTAAAATCCTTCACTTGTGTGCTTTTCTGAGTAACATAAAATCTTAACTTCATTATCGATGCAACGGCGAAACAATGGCTGGATCATGCGTCATGCTTGTGAACGGGTGCCACCGTCGGGGATGGGGCTGCTTTCTATCTGCCCGTCTTAACATGAATTTGATTGTAGTACGTTTTTTGAAACTTTCCCTCATTGTGGAAATATTATATTGTATTCTAACAAAGTTGCATCGGTTCCAGCGGCTTGGAATCCAGCTGCCCACAAAATAGTATAAAAAACTTATAGCTGCATAAAAATATTGTAAAATGATTATTCTGAAAAGAGCAACTGCTGAGTTTTTTGCCGGCTCTTCTCAGCAGAATCCGCTTCCCGAACCGGTGGTAGAGTCATGACGTGTCATAAGAGCCACAGGTTGGCCTACGTGAAATAAATAATTTTGAATTTTGATTTTTTTTGAATTTTGATTTTTTTTTTAATTTTGATGATTTTGTTCCACAGGATGTGGTTCAGTACCGGCGGGAGAGCTCTGTCAGTGTAAAGACCGTGTGCAGGGGCGAATTTGTAACGACTGCAGACCTCTATTTTGGAATTTACAAGAATACAATCCTCTTGGATGTGAAGGTAACTCACTTTTGCTCTCTTTCTCAATAAAAAAATGGCCAAGTACGAGTCATACTTGCGCGCTGAGGGTTCCGAAAATACATTAGTGTCAATATCGAACCGCGAATAGCCCGCGAACTTCTCAAGAAAGGCGCTAGATGGTGCTACGCTACAAATACTGCACAAATTTCAGTTTTCACGTAATATTTCATCACAGAGGTCAACTAGAAACTTGAAATTTTCACAGCACTAAGAGACCATTGGCGTTTAAATTCAATATAAATTTCAACGTAGGAACTCAAGCTGTTTCCAAAAAAGGCTTTGACACACAGACATACAGACGGATAACGGAGCGAGCTATAAGGGTTCCAGTTTTTTTTTTGAACCCTAAAAGACTAATTTTTTATATGATGTCAAAAGTATCATGAAAACGTTAGAGAATTATAATTGTCTCTTTATTCTTAGAATGTAGCTGCCATATATCAGGCACTCTCGGAGGTCTTGGCGCATGCAACACCCGCAGTGGACAATGCACGTGCAAATTACACGTGGGCGAGAGGAAATGTGAGCAATGCCAGGACGGTTTCTATAAATTAGAAAACCACAACATGTTTGGATGCACAGGTATCTCTATATACGGTTAAATGCTAAATGTCTTTCCAAACACTGACCTCTAATACTTTGGACTGGCTAGGCTGTATCATATTTTAAAATGACAAGGATTAAAAGCGCATTCCCTGTAAATTTCATAACTATTACCTAATCACAATTAACATTAGTTTCATGGACAATTATTCTCACTTCTACGTCTGCAAGTCATCAGTGCCAAAAGGGAGATACTCAAGGCTCATTTTAATGTCACCTATAGCCTGTGTCTATAGGCCTACTGTGTCTGAGAAGTTTCCTATACTGTAGCTGCATGTGCAGGTCTGATAGACTTAACTTTTACGTCATCCGTGAACCCTTCCGCACTTTTTTTTGAAAAAAAAAGAACCCTTCCGCACGTCGTCATCACCACTCCCTAACTGTTACTGCGCGGCTACCTTAGAAACCACAATTGGGTATTTGACTGATATTTTTTATTTATTTAAAACTAGCTGACACGGCGAACTTCGTACCGCCAACTTTTTTTTTTTGTTTTTTTTTTTATTAAGTATTAAAACCTTCCTTGGACCTTAAGGAACAGGAAAAAATAAATTAACCGAATTGGTCCATCCATTCTTGAGCTATGCGCTTACCAACATTCATTTTTATTTATATAAATAACGTTTTTAAATATTATAACACAATGCCATTTCTCTTTTTTAAATATCTTTACTAGTCTCGGAATTATTAGCTGTTTTAGTGTGACTGACTCTCTCTTTCTAAAACTACGTTCTCGTGTATGGAGCTGCTGAATTGTGACATCACACTTCCGTAGCGCTCTCTCTGTCCTAACAGGAAACTTTAAAGCTCTTTATCTTATTTGTTTTTGGACCGATTTATTTTCTGTTTTTATGTTATTATTTAAATGTTATTCTTACATGTTACATTTTCGATTATAAATAATGAAAATCAACAGTGTGACTGTACAGTCAAATACCCAATTGGTAGCCCTATAGTATTAAAAAAATCACTGTTACCACATAAGTAATTGATATGCTGAACAGATTTTTAAAAAAATTAACTTTTTTTAATAGCGTGTGACTGTGATATTGGTGGGTCAATTGATAACAACTGTGACAAGAATACCGGGCAATGTCGTTGCCACTCGAGGGTAGAGGGCCGCCGGTGTGACCGCCCCATCCGTGCGCACTACTTCCCCACACTGCATCAGTTCCAATACGAAGCTGAAGAAGGCTTAACCCAATCCGGACCTGTTAGGTACAGAAACTCTGAAGACGTATTCCCAGGGTACTCTTGGAAAGGATATGTAGTATTTTCGATGTTACAGGTAAAAATATATTTTCTAGTCTCCTCCAATTTTTCTCTTGTCAATTAAGGTCATAACTCATATAACTTACAACGACGCCACTCCCACACAGCAACCGCTCGGACCGTACGACATGACTCTGCCTCAAATCAAAGTGACCGCTACTGTCCACGCGCTGGCAGCTAGCAGGAAGCTTGTTTTCCACGCGGCGACTAGAATAACCGAACTTACAAAAAAGTCATATAAATCTAGATTTATATGACTTTTTTTGTCATATAAAAAAACGTAATAAGACAACAGTGACGTCTAGATTTTATAGATTCAGCATTTATTAAATGGTCATCGTCGCGACCTTTACGTAACGATTAAACGACAATAGAAGTCCAGTAACTGGGGCCATTTTCGCGTTTTGTAAACGTTCTGATGACTATTACACGACAATGATTTGTTAGTTGGGAAGGAACATAAATTGCTAGACTAGAAGAAAGTTCGTTATTGCCATTTTATGTTGTCACTGTAAAGTGTTTGTCCAGAGTCATAATATAAAATTCATATTTGAATGTGCATTTAATTTAACCGTGCGGAAGCGGTGTTACGAGTACGTAAGAGAGCCAGGACCTTTAACCTAAAATAGCACGTCATAAAAATAGTAATACATATTTTAGAACGAAGTCATTAAAGAAGTCCACATAAGCAAGTCGTCTTTATATCGCATGGTATTGAAGTATGCCAACCCTCTTAAAGACACTGTAACTGCCAGCGTTATTATCACCCCAGAGAGCGTCATTGATACAAAACAAAGGTAACCATTTATTTAATTATTGTTTTTTTATCATTTAAAATGTCGTAATTGATATTCAGTATAAAGTTTTTATACAGATTCCTAAAATGGCTTGAATCACGTGTATTCACTCAAGCCGTTTTAAAGATCTGTACAGCAATCACATTTATTTAAATATTTTCTTAAAACTTTATGCAAAAAGTTATTTGCCTCTATTCCTATTTAGCTAATTTATTCTCAGGTATAACGCCGAGTAATAATTTAACGTTTTTTCTGCTTAGTGAGTTTGTTTGAAGGCCCTTCAGTGTGAACATTACTTTTCAGCTTCAATGTCTATTTGAGGCCGACTCATCAGCCACAACTTGTAACCGTGTTAGTAGAGAAGGGAAACGCCCCAGCGCCATTTGTAATGAATGCAGGAAATTGGACCGTTACAATCAAAACCACCAAGGAAATTATGATTGTAAGAGCATTACATAATTTAATTTTATTTTAATCATGGTGGTATTCTCATTTACATAGACCTCATTTACATCTCTTGAATTTTAAGATGAATAGGAATTTAGGGCCTATTTCACCATCCTCCAGTAAGTTTTAACTTGACTAACGACGAATTTTGACATAGAACGTCTAGCAGGCCTAGCTTTTTGAATGCTATAGGGGCGTAGAAAACTGCCAGTACCTGTCTACCAAAAATGACAAAATGTCAAAATTCGTCGATTAAAGTAATACTTGGCAAGAGTAAATATTAAACTTTTAATAATTTCTCACATACCGAAATCTGGACATAGGTATGCCTTTTGAGCACGTTTAAAATTTTGTGAAACTCACGAATTCATTCAGAACTCTTTCTGAATCATATTATACTCCAAGATAGGGAAAGAATAGGATTTGACTTGCATAATATGTAACATCTAAAGATAATAAAACTCTGTTCAAATCCATAAAATTTTATGATTTGTTTTCATATACTTTTTTTTTGTTTAGATTGATTTTTGATTTACTGTTATTTATTGAGATCATAATGCACTGCTATGAATATGGATTTCTTAATTGTTTATTCTTTTGTAGGATTATTTTGTCTTGATACCAGAAGCATACTATGAGGCAACTATTCTGACAAAGCTAGTGGATACACCATGTATTATTGGTGAAAATAAACTCTGCCGACATTTCGCCTACCCTAGTTTAGGTGGACGACCTACTGCTACTAGAGCTGAGATGGTGTCAGCGGTCACATTATTCATTGATGATCCTGAGGTAAATTACGATTCATTAAAAAAAAATATAGCTTTGACGGAAAAAATCAAAATTGGTAGATATATTTTTTTAATGACAACACTATCAATGTGTTGTCTCACTCAATGTGTTTAGGTTTTTCCCGCGACTTTCTTTGCGTGGAGTAAGGTAATCCCGTGAGAACTCTTTATTTTTCCGGAATGAAAAGTAGCCTATGTCACTCTCCAGAACGCAAACATGCAAAAAATCATGATGACTCGTTGCTCTGTTGATTAAAGGACAAACCAATTAGCAAACACTCTTTCGCATTCATTTTACTATAGTAGTTATGCAATTTTTATTCTGGATTAAATTGTCAAAAATCTCGAGTACTCGCGAGGTGATTTTCGGGTGCAACGTTATGGAACCTTTTGGAAAGATAGTAGGACAGCTAGAGATTCAAGATAAATCATCGCCTTCAGCTATATTATTCAGCGTATCGTATTAAGTATGTATTTTTTTACATTTTAGCAATTACAAGAGTACAAGGCTCAACCAAATGATATACCGATTATAAACAACGTCCAAAATGAACTTCAGTACAACATGAAGATAGATCCAAGTGGGCCTTATATTATGGTTATAGAATACGTTACACCCATCAATAGATCAGCTCTGATAATCAGCCAGTCTAACTCCAGTGAGCATTACGAGCTGTCATCCAGAGGAGTCGTCACCATGAGGTTCCAGTCAGGAGATGGGCCAGAAGCGAATGCTTTAGCCAATTTGAACGATTGCCCATACACGACACCTTGCCGACAAGTCGTTGTGGATGATTTATCGAAGATTTACTCCTTTAATGTTCAAGAACCTAATAACGTTGTGTACTTGGATGTAAGTAATTGTATTTTTTTACTTATACAGGGGCAAGTGTTGTTTCTATTGACGCTTATACCTGTGGAAACAATCGATTTCGTCGAACCTAGCAACCCTAAAATAATTCTAATTTGAACGCGAACTGTCAACCATAGACAAAGCTTTGCGGTCGCACTGTAAAGCTTTATCTATGGTTGACAGTTCGCGTTTAAATTAGAATTATTTTAGGGTTGCTAGTTTTGACGGAATCGAATGTGTCCACAGGTACAAGCGTCCATCGGTACAACACTTGCCCATATGTGATATGAATATGAATGAAATAGCTGTTTCTTTGTGAAAGTCCACGTTACACAAGGAGTAACAAACTCATTTTGTTATATTCATTAGTTTGAAATGCCCCACGAAGGTATTAGTAGTATTAGTACAACTGACAACACGTCAGTTGTACTAACTAACCTCTTGATAACTATCTTATAAAAATTAAAAGGTCTTATTTTATGATCATTGTTGCAGGGCGATACAGGAACTCTCGCTGGAATCAAATCTATAATAGCAATTCCCGAGTCGGAATGGCACCTGGATTATATAATTCCGCGGCCATATTGCCTGCGAAACGGTGGCCGATGCAGCCCCGCCATCTTCTCCACTGCGGTTGACTCTAAGAAGGTATATCGTCCACTAATATTTAGCTGTGTTGGCGAACTGAACAGCGTAGACAAGTTTAACTGAGGTCTGTGGTTAAGGATTCCGCCTCCTTTTCAGGGGGTTCACGGTTCGAATCCTAGGAAGGTGAGTTATGTGCGTTATAACTTGCTATAACGGGGAAGGAAAACATCGTCAGGAAACCTGCATGTGTTTCAATTCGCACTTGACCATGCGTGGCGTATACACAGCATGGTAAGCTATGGCCTATGTACCTATTCTAAAAGGAGACCAGTTTTTGTTTATTTTTATAATTATATGCAATTTTTTGGATTATTGTCTGATACTGTTTTTTTAATTAATAGGTAACATTGTTATTTTGTTAAGGTTGAAATAGAATCGGGAACGGGAGGTGTTAGAGATCTAAGGCCGCAAATTCTAGACAACTCAACATTAGTAGTGTACCTCGCACCTCAATCAGACTCTGTGAAGTTAGAATCAAAAGTGCCGTCTCCAGGAGAATACATGTTTGTGGTACATTATTATCAACCGGATCATCCAGGTAAGGCAAACCCCCCCCCCCCCTTACCCCTAGTGTTGGCCCCAACTTGTTGATGTATTGCGAGTGTTTCCTGTCCGGTGTAGTGTAAGTCCCCACTTACTGGGGTCCCAAGGTGCTGGAGTGGCGACCCCGCACCGGGAAGCGCAGTGTTGGCAGACCCCCCACCAGGTGGACCGACGACATCAAACGAGTCGCAGGGAGCCGCTGGATTCAGGCGGCGCAAGACCGAGGCCTGTGGAAGTCCATGCAAGAGACCTTTGTCCAGCAGTGGACGTCTATCGGTTGATAAAGAAGAAGAAGAAGAAGAAGAAGTAGTGTAAGTCCGGCCAACCTCAATTTGGCACGAGTAGGTATTGGGAGTTGGGACTAATGCTAGTTGGTCAATACACATGTTGGGAGAACGGGATTTTTATTTGAAGCCAGCGCAGTATACTGGAGACTGAGTTAGTATTAATATTAAAGGCAGTTTTTATTGATCTAATGGCTGTCGATGGCGTCGATGACATTGAATCTGCAACATGCCAGCAACGCTGTTGACAATCATTGGCTGCGGACAGCCAGACTGGCAGGATTTTTTTTTTCGTAAAAGGTTCTGTGTTAAAAACAGAATCAACTTACAACTTAGACTACTTTGGTACACCGAATTCCACCAAAATTCTTCCAAAATGCAATGCTTTATCTTCTACCAGCAAATAGATTTGCTTGGCCTTTCAACGCAGTCTTAAACGAATGTCTTATCTCAAAACTCGCAGTCTGTGCTTGTTTCTGTTTTGCGCAGCTATGTACAATGAGTAGGTATACAATAACTCAGTTGCTTTGTCCACTAAATCTTTGAATTATATATGTTTCCAGAAAGTAATGTTAAAGTAAACCTTACCGCCGACGGACAACAATATGGGGCGTCTATACCTGTGGAACACTGCCCTTCTAATTCTGGATGTAGAGCCTTAATCAAACAAACAGACGGAAATACACAATTTAGTGTTTCGGAGAACTTCACTATCGAATTCAAGGTAAAAAATAATATATTATCCATACTCATTAAAATATAAATGCGTTATTAATCACGCTCAAACCGCTAAATCAATTTTGACAAAATTTTACAAACAGATAGCTTCCACCCCGAGGAAGTATATTTTGTCCAAAAAGAATAGAAAACTTTTTGCAAAAGTTTGCAAACTAGTATGTTAAATTTTTTGCTGGTTATCAGGACATGAAGATTATTTTTAAATATTTTGTGACATCTTGTGATTAAATGGCTATGGTATGTACTAACTTATAATATAGATAGTGTGGATAGGATACCTTTCAAATTAAAATTTCTGTGACAGGGTGGTACTAGCAAAGAAGTTTGGCTGGATTATGTTCTCGTGATTGCAAAGTCAGATTTTATTGACTCAGTGCTAAAGGAAGCCAACATGATTGATTATACACGGCAGTTTATCGAGAAATGTGCCGTAAACCATTACTACATACCTTCTAATGAAACAGGTGACAATTTTAGTATACATCTAAATATATAAAATTCTCATGTCGCGGTGTTTGTTACCAAACTCCTCCGAAACGGCTGGACAGATGTTTATGAAATTATGTGTGTATATCGGGTAGGTCTGTGAATCGGCCAACATATATTTTTCATACCCCTAAATGATAAGGGTAAACCCCTTAATATTTTTGTTGGCGGTACGAAGTTCGCTGGGTCAGCTACATAGTTACTTTATATGAATATCTGTATAGCATTGTTGTCGTGTGTGTAATGTTGTTGCTGTTGTTTTTTGTTGTTGTGTATATTTCGCTTACTATTCAATTACAGGAAGTTATTATTTGCCAGTTTTAAGTGTGTATATCGAATTATCGGTTCTTTCAAAATTGCCAAATTAGTTTTTGTACTTTACCAAATCGTCCATTTAATTTCACAGGATTTTGCCGCGATGCCATGTTTTCGATAACAGCGGAATACAACAGTGGCGCCCTGAGTTGCTTTTGCGATTTCATGGGGTCCACGGAACTAGAGTGCAACACTTTCGGAGGTCAATGCCCGTGCAAGGACAATGTGATTGGCAGAACTTGCAGCGCTTGCAGAACCGGATATTATGGCTTCCCCAACTGCAGGCCGTGTCATTGCCCTTCGACGGCCATTTGTGATGAGAACGGTAATGGGAAACTATCATACCAATATTATAAATATAAAAATACCAGTTTGTTTGTCGCTTAGTCCATGAATCGCGTTGTATCAAAACAACGGCTTGACATGAGAATAATTTAATACTTCTTTCACTGTTGTTTTATTTTTCTTATATTTTTATAAATATCCTCATACAAAATAATGAAATTCTCTATTATACTTTTAGGTGAATGTATCTGCCCAAAGAATGTGGAAGGTGAAAATTGTGATCGCTGCAAACCTTACACTTTCAACTTCGACGTACAGCGTGGTTGCGATGACTGTAACTGTAATCCGTTGGGTGTGGTTGATAACCAGTTACAATGTGAAGCTGATAGTGGAAACTGCGAGTAAGTAATTTTATCCGACCTGAGTCAAGACTAAAAGCGGTGTTAGCCTAGTTGTTAAGATTTCGGCCTCCTTTTCGGGAGTTCGAATCCAGTGACACATCTCTGACTTTTCAGAGCCGGTGAGCCTGAGTTATTCGTCAAACAATTCCCAGAAGTAACCTGAAGTTAAGCAATGTAAGATATATTCCCATGTCTCGGAAATCTCGTAAAGCGGTCAGTCATGTGCCTCGTTTCTCTTTATAATACTCAAGGAATAAACGGTGCACCTGTGTTTGCGCATATACTTGTTTATTATAATACCTCATGCGTAGGAGAGTAGTCTCCACTTCCATTGAAATTGGCCTATGTTTCCTAAATCCAGTCGGCAACACTATTAATTTCGATATTTTTTGTCAGGTGTAAAGAAAATGTAATTGGACGGGTTTGTGACCACTGCGTGCCAGGGCATTACGCGTTCCCAGATTGCCCGCAGTGTACATGTAATGAAGATGGCACTACGGATGACGTTTGCGATCAAAACACGGCCCAATGCTTTTGTAAGAAATATGTCAGGGGTCAGGTAAGCGACCTTCTTACCTCGTGACTTCGTACTGGAAATCAGTGTTAGCAAAACTCTCATTTGACCTGACGCCATCAGACGTGTCGCAGGGAGCCTCTGGATACAAGTGGAAGACCCAGGCATACGAAGTTGCTACAAGAGACCAATGTTCCTGCAGCAATGTATAAATAATAATCAGGGATAAGCTTCTTGATAACAACATATTTTACTTTTAACAGGACTGCAGCGTCTGCAAAGAAGAATACTTCAACCTCCAATCGGACAACCCTGACGGATGTACAAAGTGTTATTGTTTCGGAAAAACAACTAGATGCAGCAGTTCATATCTATCATGGGCTGAGGTACACCAAAAGTGATACTTAATCAATGTTCGCTCGACCGAATTTTGGCCACGGCAACTTCCAACTCCACATTGCAGTCAATAACTTTTTGGCCGACCAGGGACTTTTTCCGAGACCTTTTTTTATATTTAATGACTAAATTATCTACTGTAATTGAACTTTAACTCTTATATAAATCCATTATTTTACAGATAAACGGCATGAGTGATTGGTATTTAGTGAACATAGAAGCCAATCGCACGTTAAACATTTACCCGTTGACTATTAGTCCGAATGTATTGAACGATTCTGTGATAGGCGCCGATCTTGCCAGCAACGAAGATGGTCTGCAGAAAGTTGTATATTTTGGTGCTCCTAACTATTATCTAGGTCAGCCATTACAATTTTTTGTTTTGTCTTAAGCTTTTCTTATCTCAAAGTGGCCTTGATTTTTTAAATGTCCAGAAATATGAAGAAAGTAAATGCGTTTAAAAATAAAATAACTTCGAAGTCATTTAAATCTGGTAATTGCGGGTACTTGCCAAAAGAGGGAATGGATCTGCGCAAAAAAACAGAGAAGTCACGCACCGTCATAAAAATGATCAAAATCAAGCAAAGGCAACTACGCCATTGAATTCTATTGACTGAATAAGTATAATCGCAAATCTAATATTATTATCATCTATTTTAGGTAAACGTCTGACATCTTATGGGGGATACCTAACCTACTCTGTTTTCTACACGACACGCGAGAACGGTCATGCTATAGCTGCAGCTGACGTCATTATTGAAGGGTCGAATGGTTTTATTGTACACAACAGTATAGAACAACCGCCATCCGTCGAAAACTGGGTACATAGTGTCAGAATATCGGAAGATGAATTTAGTAACTTGGATGGATCTCCAGTTACAAGAGACCAGTTCATGAATGTCTTGGTCAATGTCACTAATATTTACATCAGAGCGACATATTGGCATGAAGCTGTTACGACCAGGTCTTTATTGGATTTTTTTTTAATATTAATATTATGCACTTGTGTTAAATACGTAAAATACGTCAATTGTGATGTTTAAGGCCGGTCACTCGATTATGAAACCCAACTTTTATGAATGACGTATTTGCTGTTGTAGATTAATGGGAGTTACATTGGATATTGGAGAAGAGGAATTTTATGCGACGCCAGATAGAAGAGCTTTATCGGTGGAACAATGCCAGTGCCCAAAGGCATACAGGGGTCTCTCTTGTGAACAGTGCGCTGAGGGGCATTACAGAGTTAGCTCTGGACCTCATGCAGGCTTCTGTGTACCGTGCCAGTGCAATGGACACTCCAAAGAATGTGATGTCAACACTGGAATTTGCTTGGTAAATATCACTATACCTGCTTACTTATTTCCACATTACACACAACAACAGTATCTGTAAAATAACACCCAACCCGTATCACATCTAGAAAGAAATAAAATCCTCAAGGTTACACTTCCTCTTCTCCATGCAAATGCATTTCGCTAATGTTTTCGTGTTTTGTTTTAATGTTCTAAATACAGAGTTTAGGCAGATATAGATTTTTTATATTTTGTAAGTGAACCGTGACAATTCTCTGCTATAAATCTGGGCTCAACTCTATCAATGGTGGCTCTGCTTAAATTAAGCATTTAACTGGAACTTGGCTCACCAATTTGTGTTAATTTTGTAGGGTTGTACCGACAACACCGAGGGTGATCACTGTGAACAATGTATATCTGGGTATCATGGTGATGCAACAGTCGGCACTCCGAGAGACTGTCTTATTTGCGCTTGTCCTATACCAAACGCTTCTAACAAGTAAGTTACTGTTATCAATATGTTAAAGAGATCATGAAAAATCAAAATACATATCGCAGGCCTTGAAGGATAGAGTCGTGGTGTAGCGGTGGAAACGCTAAGAGCGCGGTTCGAATCCCGCTGGTTCCACATGTTAAAACTCATTAAAAATTTGGGACCTTCAAATATATATAAACACTTTAGTAAAATATTATAAAATATATGTGTTTGGACCAGTTTGGGTCATTTTGGACCTATTTCTTAATCGCCACTTGACAGTTGACACTTTACGCATTAAAAATCTACGAAAATGTATTTTTTTTTTGTATTTCTGCATGTAAATCACTAAACGCAGTGATTATATTATACTCAGTGTAAATCATATTATAATTGTAATGATCGTTTATAGTAGGTACTAACATAATATGAACAGATATTTTTTACAAAACTTTGCGGACAACTACTTAGTTCAAAAACAGTGCTCAGAAAAGGCTCAGAATTATGTGTTTAGTATATTTGTCATATACCTATATTATATTGTATTATTATCTATATATATAAAAGAAAGTGGTGTTAGTTACACTATTTATAACTCAAGAACGGATGAACCGATTTGGCTGAAAATTGGTGGAGAGGTAGCTTAGAACCAGGAGACGGACATAGGATACTTTTTATCCCGTTCGACTGGGTTTTTGCGTCAAGTCACTATAAAACGTGGTATAACAAAAACGCATCTGACATGGAATAACAAAACGCAAATGACAGTGGAATAACAAAACGTAAATGGCAGCTAAACGTAATTTTGTCTTTGGTTAGGTAAGGTAAAAAATTTGACAATTATAAAAAGTGTTATAATAAAGCATTATTGATATTATAAATGCGAAAGTGTATTTGTTTGTTGGTTTGTCCTTCAATCACGTAGGCAACAGAACAGCGGATTGATGCGATTTTTTGTATGGGTATAGTAATGGATGTAGTAGTGGTTCCTCAGACCGGGAGAGCTACTTTTATCTCGGATAATGAAAGAGTTCCCGCGGGATTTTTAAAAACTAAATCCATGCGGACGAAGTCGCGGGCATCAGCTGGTCTATATATATAAAAGAATGTCGTGTTAGTTACACTATTTATAACTCCAGAACGGCTGAACCGATTTGGCTGAAAATTGGTGGGGAGGTAGCTTAGAACCAGGAGACGGACATAGGATACTTTTAAATATTATAAATGCGAAAGTGTGTTTGGTATGTTGCTTTAGCAGCTCGCGCACCGAGCAAACGCTAGTTATAATATACAGTTGTGGTCATATAATTAAGAACGATTTGTAGTTCCAGTTTTTTTCTTTCAATATCATGTTATGTGTAGCTTTGTGTTTCTTCTTACAAGTAATTAATTAAGTTTTGATATAGCCACATAGATAAGTAAACTGGATTAGGAATAGAGATACAAAATCGCTGACTATTTTTTTTATAAATTTCATTTATTTCTAATAGTAACAAATTCAAACAAAATCGCAGCTGGACAAATAATTAAGAACGATTATTAAACTGAATCGAAAATTATTACAGATGAAAACTACATTAATTAAATTACATAAATGTGAAAAAATTACAAATGTCAAAATCGTACAATGTCAAGTATTTATTTATTTATTTATTTATTTAAGGGCACCAACAGTTTTACAGCAATAAAAACATGCAGTCATATTAAATTCAAATACGGTTCTTAGGTATGCTATAAACACCACTTATAGGTAGCCACAACATGCGAATTAAATTATGTATCACATAATAATTATATATTATAAGACAGAGCAGTTACAGTGGTTGACTCAAATTACTTGATTGATATTGAATTAAAGCTATACAAGCATATAAAATAGAAATAAACTACAAACAACAGAAGAGATACAAAATAAAACAAAAGAACACAATAAAAAAATACTAAATACGTCAAAATTAACAAATAAAAAAAAATAAAAACAGTTAAATATAAAAATTAAAAAATTAAATTAAAAAATTAAAAATTTAAAAATTTAAAGTTTAAAATTTAAAAATGTTAGCGATATTGATTTATAAAGTGTTTTTTAAGCTTGCTCTTAAATGTCAAGAGCGAGTCTCTCCAAATATCAATGTCTAATAGTTTGGCGATATCATTATAAGTTTTTATGATCCTATGTAAAGGAGCCGAGGCTCCTAAGTTGGTTTTAATAAGACTGACTCCAAATGGTACAAAATTCGATAACCTTCTTGCCGATCTAGGAACTCGTAACGTAATTTTTTGTAACAAGTGAGACGCATCTACAGCGTTATTAATTAATTTATGCAAAAAACATAGATCCAATAGCTTTCTACGATCGAATAAGTTTAACATTTTATAATGAAGCAATCTGGCAGGATAACTAGCATACCTTTTCGTGTCCAACTTATCACAAAGGATCAGGTGATACGTAAAGCGTTTTTGGATACGCTCAATCCTCCCTACCTGCACGTTATAATAGGGGTTCCATGCAACAGAGCCATATTCTAATAGACTTCTTGTTAGGGCATTAAACAATTGAATTTTAGTTTGTGCTTTACGGAAGTCCTTCGAGTTACGTTTAATAAATCCAGTGATCTTAAAGGCTTTTTTACAGATTGTATCAATGTGTGGAATGAAGCTTAGTTTCTGATCGACAACTACACCTAGATCTCTAATTGAGTTAAGTCTTTTGACATTATTTCCGTTAATGTTATATACAAATACAACTGGATGTACTTTTCTATGAAATGAAATGGCAGAACATTTAGCATGATTCAATATCATATTATTAGTACTACACCAAGTAGTCAACCTATCCAGGTCGCCCTGCAGCAATTTAGCATCAGCATGATCCTTGATTACCCTAAAGGCTTTCAAATCGTCTGCATAAAGAAGTACTTCGGAACCACTGAAGCAATTAACAATGTCGTTGATAAAAATATTAAAAGTGCTGGCCCCAATAGTGATCCTTGTGGTACACCGGAAAGAGCTAAATAAGAGGTAGAAGACTCAAAACCACCTAAAACAACCGTCATTACTCTGTTAGATAAATAAGAGGATAGCCAATTTAGGACATTACCACCTATACCATAATGTTTTAGCTTTCCAATAAGAAGGTTATGATCCACAAGATCAAATGCTTTTGAAAAATCCGTATAGATCGCATCAACTTGCAGGTTTCTATCAACATGTGATGACAAAAAATCAACATATGTCACTAGATTAGAAAGAGTATATCTGTGTTTGTAAAATCCGTGTTGATGAGGGGTTAAAATCGATTTCATATGCCAATTAATGTAAGGACACACTAAAGACTCAAATATCTTTGATAAAACTGATAACTTTGAAATTGGTCGGTATTTCATCACGTCCCTTCTATCTCCATCTTTGAAGACAGGAACACTAAGCGCAGCTTTCCAGGGAGATGGAAAAATACCCTCCTGTAAAGATCTATTATAAATATTGGTTATAGGGACTGCTAAACTCTTGGCACAATTCTTAATGAAAATAGGTGGAAGTTGGTCCTTACCAGCCCCTTTATGAATATTAGTAGATAATAGCTTCTTTTCAACATCCTCAACTGCAAAACACAAATTGTCAAGAAGGATTCCCGTGTCCGAAAAATGATCTACGGTATTTTTAACTAGCGATACGTTAGAAGGACAAGCAGAGATACTTGTAGAATAAACGTTAGAGAAGTGACTATCGAGCTGATCACAAATACTAACACCGTCTGAAAATGTCTGATTGTTATAAATCATTGATGCAGGAACATCACATTTATTGTTGCGGCGCTCCTTCAGGAATGACCAAAAATATTTAGTATTAGTCTTAATACCTCTACCCGGCTAATGTAACTACTGTAGCAGGAAGCAATAAGAATCTCACATCTGGACCTCAACAATTTGAATTCAATTTCGTCTAGAGGATTACCAAATTTCTTAAACCTTAGTCTGTATTTTCTTTTTTCATTAATCCGACGTATTAAATTCATAGAATACCAATGTGGATACCTACCACTTTTTATACGTTTCAATGGTATACGTTTTTTAATGACATCCTGGATAACAGAGTAAAAACAAGATAACATCTCCTCAACATCAAGACAGTCAGCAAAGACTTCACTCCAAGGAATTTCGTTAATATCTTTATTCACAACATCATAATCAGCTGAGAAGAAGTCGAGTTTCCTGCATGGTATAGGAGTGACTAGTTAGTGAGTAAGTAAGTAAATAAAACCAAAAACACATTTTAGTCAAAAAGACCACCCCTGGTTGCCCCTGAGCCAAAGGTGCCCATCAAGCTCGCGGTATTGCCGCGTTGTATGGCGATTGACAGCCTTTGAATCAGGTAAGCCCCAGAGCGTGGATCGCAGCCTCTTTCCCTTAAACGACGTCCGATGTCAAATAAAAATCTCCTAGCCTCCTCATTCCAGCATCCCATCGTCTCCACCGCCAGAGGGACAAAAAGGTAGCTACCCAGAAGAGGGCCGTATTTGCCTCTTTTTTTTAAAGCAGCGGACTCTGCAGCAGCGCCGGCAACCCGCGCCGTCCGGCTGAGATGGCTTGGTGCGAATGTACAAGTGCACGTCGCGTCCCACAGCAAGCATTTGCCATTTTGCCATGGGACGAGCGTCAAGCCATCTGGACGCTTGCCGTCTGTGCGGCTCAACCCGGGTGGCTCGAGTATGCAGGGCACGCCAGCCGAGACGAGGGCTCTGCGGACGATATCGTTCAGGGCGTGGTGACGCGGAAACCTGCCCGCACAACGACTGCAACTCAATGCATGATGGCCGTTGGCTTCCACCATGGAACCGCAGATGCATCGATGAGGTTCACAAACATCACAGCCCAAACGGAAAGCCACCGCCACACGCAACGAGTTGCCGTCGAGGAGAGTGCCCAAGTGAGGTGAGGGTAGTGCTTGTAACCACGCTCCCGACTCCGATTTTGATACCGCCTTCAGTCTTGCCAAATCCGCACCCGCTGCCTTATCCATGAGTTGCTTCAAAGCGGCCTCCGAGCTAACGCTGTCCCACTGGCGCTGGACGTGTGAAGCCTGCGGAACGGATGCGCCCGGGTTGAGGGCCGACCAGGCCTCCAATGCACCGGATGCAAAGGGAATGCGAGAAGGGTCACCATCAATAGCAAGTATGCTAGCGACAAGGCTCGCAGACCCATGCACCGACGCAAGGAAAGCCGGCAGGCCCACATCCCGGGCGCGCCGCACCCCCAGGCCCCCTAGGCGGATTGGAAGGGCCGCCTGGCTCCACTGGTCCCTCCCCATTGCCACGTTGAGGACCGATTCCAAGGTCTCCTTTAGGACATCGTCAAACGACGCGATACTGCTTGGATGCAACCATGTTGGAGAGGTCCTCAGTAGGTATGTGATCTTTGGCACCGCAAAACAGTTTCGTAAGAGTGTAAGAGCAACGTGGGCCGAAAGATCTTCAAGACGCTTCCGAGCAGTGGAGAGTAACTGCCTTCTCGCCTCAATGGCTTCAGGAATAGCGGAAGAAAAGATAGGAGACCCCAAGAGGAAAAAATTGTCAGTGTCCAACTCCTTGAGCCCAGGAATTAGGTCTTCGAAGCGAGGGAACAGAAGATGGGACTCTGGACTACAGGGGAAGAACTCGCACTTGGACGTGTTCACTTTCAGCCCCAGCTCCTTCAAGCGGGGTATTAAACGAAGTAAATCACGCTCCACAACCTCGGGTTTACCCCCTATGGTACCATCATCGAGGTACCATATATTGAGGGGAGATTCGAGGTCGTTAAGGACTTTCTGAATGCTTAGGCTGAAGATGAGCGGTCCAAGCGGGTCTCCCTGCTGGACACCGACCTGCGAAAGGATAGAGCTTTGGCCATAGAAGAGATTGGAGGGGGAATGGTAAAGTTGGCGAAGAAAAGGATATAGAGTGGGAATCCTATCTTTGGCTTCGCTCAGCAGAATATCCCTCTCCAGCGTATTAAAAGCGTTATTTATATCCAGCTTCATGACAACACAGCCCTCGTTGCTTGGGTCCATTACAAACAAACGCGTTGCGTGAATAGCCGCCTCACAGCCTAGCTGAGTGCCAAAACCCAACTGGTGCGGTCGCAGGTAAGTCGCCATTTCCTCCCTAACGGCTCTACACCCTAATTTGGCGGTCAGACGACGAAAGACACTACCTATTGCGATAGGCCTAACACCTCCGTCCTTCTTCATCAGCGCACAAAGTGTAGCTTCATAGAAATACGGGCATACAGCAGGGTTCAACTGGCCGTTTAGCAAAAAGTTGCATAATTTAGTTAGGCTTACCATGAGACGAGGCCCGTTTTCCCCAGCTGAGTGTGAACATAGCTCTTTTAAATGACCAGGTCGGATTCCGTCCAGACCCACGGCCGAGCTGTTATAAAAGGTACTAAGCGCTTGGGCTACTTCCTCCGCCGTAACCGTGAGTGGCGTGATGGAAGAGTCCGGTGCCGGTGGAAAAGACAGGGGGCGTGAAGGAGGAGGATGCTTGGACTGCAGTGCAGCCAGTGTTTCCGGGCCGGAGTGCGCAAACGAGTCGTCAGATAAAAGGAGGCGTGTGGCCCCTTTAAGGTCACCACCGAAGACCTTGGATTCGATCGCTTTAATGACCGATGGTGGGGGCTTACAAACCACCATGTCATCTGGAAAGCAGGAGCGTGCTGACGCAATGTTATTTTTAACCTTAGAGGTCAGAGAACCCGGGCTACTATCCTCGGGAACACGGAAGGAGGTAAAAGAAAATGATAACAGTGCATACCAGTCCGTGGCACTATTTGTCTCCAGGCACTTATCAATAAGCGCACACAGACTAGCAGCAGCAATATTCCTAGCGCCCTTAGGGATATGGCGGAGGACGCGAACTGACCTCTTAAGTGAAGCCAACCCATCGAAATCTACATCGGCTACCGTTTCGATGTTGGTTGTTAGCTGTGCTGGTCGCGGCGGTGGCATTAAGGGGGGGCGCGGAGCATCTTTGTGCATTCGCCCTATGTGCACGCGAAGCCCGCGTGGACCAAAAGATGCTGGACAGTGGGGGCAAGTTAATTTAAGGGGAGAAGCCATGTCAAAAAAAAATAATAAACCAACACAACTACAAATCAGGTACAAAATACTTACTTAATAAAACCAATACTATACTAAGGTATTAAAGTATTCATACAATAATATGTCACAATAGGCACCAGTCCTTGAATCAATTACAAAATTTAAACATAAATAATTAATGTGAAAAAATAGTAATTTTAAACTAGGATTAATAGTTAGTGGCATGTCTGCGGTTTTTAATTACTGCTTTACAAATTACAGCGGCGAGGCATTGACTCTATCAGTTTTTGGCATTTTGCAAGAGAAATAGAGTTCCATTCTTGTAAGAAAACATCGTAAAGCTCTCAAATTGCTACAATGTCGGTTCGATACACTTTTCTTGACTTGACACCAAAGATGTTCAATTGGATTTAGATCTGGACTGTTAGCGGGCCAGTCTAAGAAAGAAACTGATTGTGTTATGAGGAATTCCTTAACGGTGCGTGCAGTATGCTTCGGATCATTGTCGTGCTGGAATGTCCAAATAACTAGAAGCACGTCTTCAGCATACGGTAACATTGTTTCTTCCAGTATGTTTTTGTATTGGAATTGATCCATGTTTCCTGCTATCAGTCTAAAGGGTCCAACTCCATGACCAGAAATACCCCCAGATTTTTACGTTTCCTCGGCCATGCTTTAATGTCACTTTTGTGTTCTTGGAGTCAAATGTTCGGAGGTCGTCTGATGTATCGTTTTCCATCTGAACAAGCTCTATTTATTTTTATTTCGTCAGAAAAAAGGACATTTTTCCACTGTCTGACAGTCCAATTTTCATACCTTCTTGCAAATGCGAGACGGGCTTGCCTATTACACCGCTTCAGCATGGGTACCTTCCTTGCTGTCCTACCGTGCAAATTATTTTCTACAAAACGTCTTTGAATAGTGCGTGCCGAGATCGGTGAAGGGTTGTTTTCACCAAAATAATTCTTTCTTAGTTCGTTAGAACCTTTAAAAGGATTTTGTTTTGCCATATGAACGATATTCCTATCATCTCGACGAGATGCCTTTCTCGGTTTAGGTGCGCGCAGAATATTTGAAGTTGTTTGATACCTGTTAAAATGCTTCACAGCATTGAAAACCATTGTTTTTGAGCATTGCAAATGATCAGCTATCTTTTTATACGACCAATTCTTCTCACGAAGTTTAATTATGACTTCCCTCGTAGATTTATCACAATTTTTATTTTTACACATATTTTTGTTAAAGTAATCAAGTTTTAGAATTTTACAGCACTGAATGGCGCCAAAAATTATTCGAAAAAGACTTAGCCAAAGAGTGTTCTCTATTTGAATTTGAATAAGAAAATAAACTGTTCAGTGTTCTTAATTATGTGACCAGCCAGTTAGTAGTAGTACTAGATTCAGATCTAATATAATCTTTTAATTGATTTATTAATACTGTGTATAAATGAATACACTAATAGTATGGAAAAGTATTAAAGATACCACGAGAAATAAAAATGATACATGCATTATGTTATACTAGTTTGTAATGAAAAAATTATCTTTACATAAGCGTTCTTAATTATATGACCACAACTGTATAGGGTAGGCTGGTCTAGGAGCACGCACTTAAGGTTCAAACTGTTCTAAAATAAAATTCACTAACTGTAGATAATCAGCTTAATTTTTATTTTCTACTCAATTTACACAGCTTTCATAAAGTAACATGAAATGTAACAAAAATGTGTCATATTTTTGAAAAAATGAAAAAATAACAAAAGTGGTAAATACGTACTCTTACACGAGCTATTGGATAAGAGTGCGCATGTAAGTTGATTAGAGTACGCAGGAAAAATTATATCATAATTCGTGTCCGTCCATGCTACTTTTAGACGTCACAAATAAATATAACATGTCCCCACATTTTCTTTTTGGGTTTAGTCTTTGGTACTTGGAAAAGTTTTGGTTTTATATCCCCTTTAGTAATAGATTTCGCAGTATATTTTTCATTGGTGCTTATTTTAAGGCCGAATCCTCTTCGAGAGTCAACTAGCACGGAGGTCAACTCAAAATCTCTAACTTTGCTCTTTTGCGGTTCGATCTTGAGATTACTTCAACTCGTGGTAGTTTAGCTACATCCGAAAGCGGATTTAAACATACAAATAAATATTAAAATACATGTGAAAAATATAAAAATAAAATAATGTGTGTAAGAGTACGCGCGTACTCTTGTGACATACTCAAGTGCGTATTCTTTCACACATTAACGATTTTATAATAGAGTGAAGTGCAACGGAATCTATTAACATCGACAGGAATCACTGTCGCTGTGACCTCTAGGGAAATTCCTTGCCGATTAAGCCGCATTATCGTTTTTGGAGTTTATTGGAGTTTACTCCTTAAGAATCGATTTTAGCAGCCCGGTATGAGAAAAATCCGGACAGTAAAATCAATTTATCAATGACCTTGTTACGTTTTTCACAACGTTTAAATTTCTACCCTAACGTTGAGTAAATAAGGTTGGTTTTCGCTTGAGTTCTCGAATGCCCGTGTCACGTTTTTCACAACGATGCAAATTTCGACCCTAACGTTGAGTAAATAAGGTTGGTTTTCGTTCACATGTATATCAGCGCTATCTTTCGGCTTATGTGTAAACTATTTGAATAGCCACGGTGTTGTACGGAGTACAATGTAATAAAACTACAAAATTTTAAACAAAAAATCTGTGTGTGTCAGCACGACGCACAATTGTGAATTGGAGTTTACTTCATACTCAACGTTGAAATTTCTACTATTTATTATTTCTACAATTGTGCGTCGTGCTGACACACACAAATTTTTTGTTTAAAATTTTGTAGTTTTATTACATTGTACTCCGTACAACACCGTGGCTATTCAAATAGTTTACACATAAGCCGAAAGATGGCACTGATATACATGTGAACGAAAGCCAACCTTGTTTACTTAAAATTTGAAAAAAAAAAACTTACACTATTCCAAAATGCTAAAATTATTTAATAAAATAGGTAAAAATGTTTAAACTTATGTAATTATTGTGTTTTTGCATGTTTTTGTTATTTTTTAGCACAGCACTTGCCAATAGCTTTGTACTTCAAAATAACACAGAAGTTAGCCGCGTATCGTAAACAACGTCACGAGTGTTGACATTGCGTACTCCTATCGTATGCGTGCTCTTAGACCAGCCTACCCTATAGCTCGATTACCACTCACTCACTGACTGACTGATTGACACGATTGTTCTCCTAGAAAGAGACAGAAAACGATACAATGATGTAGGGGAGATATGTCCGGGTGGGGGATTCGAGTGGGGAAAAATTATGACATTTCAGAAAAACAAGACGGCGGCCGACGTGATTCTTGCAACTCTTTTGTTTTCCAACCGATTTCTTTGAAATTTTGGATTATTGTAGAAATTAGTAAACGATTAACAGAAAAAGTAAAAAAAACTAAAAAAACAAGATGGCGGCCGAGCTGTGACGTCTCAAATTTCCGACCCCTCTCCTGTAAAATTTTGTATGAAAAAAATTTTTTTCACCCATGGTGTCGTATAGAGCTCAAAGAATGTGACTCGGAGAAGGTGGAGAGAGCTGATGAGTGAGGAGTTCGGAGACGGGCGAGGGGCACGGCCAGGGTATACAAGATAGGTGGAGGGTGCTCGACCAAATGTCATTCGAAACCTCGAGCAGTTGCCAGTGAGTTGAAAAAAAATTCCAAAATGGCGGAAAAAAATGGCGGCAAATTTTGTCCGTCTCTGTCTCGGAGACTATAAAAGATGGAGGAGCGGTTGTCGACAAAAGATGATCAAAACCTGGAGGTCTACCTGGTGAGTAGGAAAAAAATTCAAGATGGCGGATTTTTTTTTCCATACAAAATGTATGGGGAATATTGAAGGGACTAGAAGTTGGGAACTATGCAAGACATTGATTTTGATAGGTTCATAGGTGTCTTAGATCTCGGAGAATTAAAAAAGAAAAATATACTGGCCGAATTGAGAACCTCCTCCTTTTTGGAAATGGGTTAAAAAAGGTGAAAGAGTGGTTTTTTTGCCAACTATCCACGCGACCAACTAGGTGGGGTGTGCTCCAACAAAAATTACTCGAAACCACATCCAATTAGCAGGGAGTTGAAAAAAAAACTCCAAAATGGCGGATTCAAGATGGCGGCCATAGAAACTTTCCCTGGTGTCTATCTCGGAGAGTAAATACAAGATAGAAGAGTAGTTTCTGGGCAAAAGATGATCAAGACCCAAAGTTCTACTTGATGAACAGGAAAAAAAATCAAGATGGCGGATTTTTTTTCTATACAAAATATATGGCGAATATTGATTCTTCTTTTTTCTTTCTTCTCTTTTTTTTCTTTTTCTTTTTTTTTCTTTTTTTTCATTTTCTTTCTTTTTTTTCTTTTATCCTTTTTTTTATTCTTTTTCTTTTTTCATTTTTCATTTTATTTTTTTTCTCTTTTTCTTTTTTTTTCTTTCTTTTGTGAATGAGAAGCACGGCCAGGTTATTGCAGATAGGTGGGGGGGTGTGCTCGAACAAATTTTTTGGCATAAGATGACCAGAATCCGAAGGTCTACTTGATGAGTAAAAAAATCGCGGTCCGCTTTAGCGGGCCGCGCACCCACGCGCCCTACTTTTAGTAATAACACTTCCCGCGAGCTGCTTTAGCAGCTCGCGCACCGAGCAAACGCTAGTTAATTAATATATATATATATAGCTGCTCGTGCTGACTGACTCACTCATTGATCACCTCTCCTGTAAAATTTTGTATGAAAATTTTTTTTCTCACCGATTGTTTCGTATATAGGACAAAAATTCATTCGGAGGAAAAATATGGAGAGAGCTGATGATTGAGGATTTCGGAGACGAGTGAGGAGCACGGCCAGGGTATCAAAGATAGGTGGGGGGTACTCGAACAAATGTCACTCGAAACCTCATCCAATTCGCAGTGAGCTGAAAAAAATTCAAAGTGGCGGAAAAAAGATGGCCGCCATACAAATTTCGTTGGTGTCTATCTCGGGGAGTATAAAAGATGGAAGAGTGGTTTCTTGGCAAAAGATGATCAGGACCCAAAGGTCTATTTGATGAATAGAAAAAAAATCAAGATGGCGGATTTTTTTTTTCCATTCAAAATATATGGCGAATATTGAAGAAGACTTAGAAGTTGGGAACTATGCAAAACTTTGATACGGTTCCTTTTCAAAATTTATTTTTAAAGAAGAATTCCCATTTTGAAAAATGATGAGATATGATGATCGAGGATTTGGAAGGTGGGTGAGGAGCACGGCCAGAGTATTGAAGATAGGTGGGAGGTGCTCAAACAAAAAATACTCGAAACCTCATCCAATTGGTTGTGAGCTGAAAAAAAATTCAAAATGGCGGATTCAAGATGGCAGCTATAAGAATTTCATAGGTGTCTATCTCGGGGAGTATAAAAGATGGAAGAGTGGCTTCCTGGCAAAAGATGATCAGGACCCGAAGGTCTATTTGATGAATGGAAAAAAATCAAGATGGCGGAATTTTATTTCCATACAAACTTTGCAAGACGAAGGTTGCTTTTCAAAAGTTTTTATAGAAGAATTCTCATCCTGGCTAATGATTCGGAGAAAAAATATGGAAAGTAATGCTGATCGAGGATTTGGAAGATGGGTGAGGAGCATGGCCAGGGTATTCAAGATAGGTGGGGGGCTGCTCAAACAAAAAATACTCGAAACCTCATCCAATTGGCAGTGAAATGAAAAAAATTCAAAATGGCGGATTCAAGATGGCGGCTATACAAATTTCAAAGGTGTCTTTCTCAGAGAATATAATAAATAAATGATCAGGACCTGAAAGTCTACTTGACGAGTAGAAAATACGCGGTCCGCTTGCTGGCCGCGCACCCACGCGCCCTACTAGTTACTATATATATAGCTGCTGGGGCTGATTCACTGATTCACTCACTCACTCACTCATTGATCATCTCTCCTGTAAAATTTTGTATGAAAAATTTTTTTTTCACTGATGGTTTCGTACAGAGGACAAAAATTCATTCGGAGGAAAAATATGGAGAGAGCTGATGATTGAGGATTTCGGAGACGGGTGAGGAGCACGGCCAGGGTATTGAAGATAGGTGGGGTGTGCTCGAACAAAAGTCACTCGAAACCTCATCCAATTCGCAGTGAGCTGAAAAAAAATTAAAATTGGCGGAAAAAATATGGCCGCCATACAAATTTCGTCGGTGTCTATCTCGGAGAGTATACAAGATGGAAGAGTGGTTTCTTGACAAAAGATGATCAGGACCCGAAGGTCTACTTGATGAATAGAAAAAAAATCAAGATGGCGGATGATTTTTTTTCACCTTACAAAATATATGGCGATTATTGAAGAGACTAGAAGTTGGGAACTATGCAAGACTTTGACACGGTTTCATTTCGAAATTTGTTTTTATAGAAGAATTTTCATTATGACAACTGATGACATATGATGATCGAGGGTTTGGAAGGTGGGTGAGGAGTACGGCCATAGTAATGAAGATAGGTGGGGGTGCTCGAACAAAAGTCACTCGAAACCTCATCCAATTGGCAGTGAGCTGAAAAAAAATCCAAAATGGCGGATTCAAGATGGCGGCCATACAAACTTCAACGGTGTCTATCTCGGAGAGTATAAAAGATGGAAGAGTGGTTTTTTGATAGAAAATGATCAAGACCTAAAAGTCTACTCGCCGAGTACAAAAACCGCGGTCCGCTTGCGGGCCGCGCACCCACGCGCCCTACTAGTTAATATATATATAGCTGTTCGTGCTGATTCACTGATTCACTCACTCACTCACTGATTGATCACCTCTCCTGTAAAATTTTGTATGAAATTTTTTTTTTCACTAATGGTTTCGTATAGAAGACAAAAATTCATTCGGAGGAAAATTATGGAGAGAGCTGATGATTGAGGATTTCGGAGACGGGTGATGAGCACGGCCAGGGTATTGTGGATAGGTGGAGGGTGCTCGAACAAATGTCATTCGAAACCTCATCCAATTGGCAGTGAGCTGAAAAAAAATCCAAAATGGCGGAAAAAAGATGGCGGCCATACAAACTTCGTCGGTGTCTATCTCGGAGAGGATAAAAGATGGAAGAGTGGTTTCTTGGCAAAAGATAATCAGGACCCGAAGGTCTAATTAATGAACAGAAAAAAAATCAAAATGGCGGAATTTTTTTTTCATACAAAATATATGGCGAATATTTAAGAGACTAGATGCTGAGAACTATGCAAGACTTTGATACGGTTCCTTTTCAAAATTTGTTTTTGTAGAAGAATTCTCATTCTGAAAAAGATGAGATATGATGATCGAGGGTTTGGAAGGTGGGTGAGGAGCACAGCCATGGTATTGAAGATATGTGGGAGGTGCTCAAACAAAAAATACTCGAAATCTCATCCAATTGGCAGTGAGCTGAAAAAAAATCAAAATGGCGGATTCAAGATGGCGGCTATACAAATTTCAAAGGTGTCTATCTCGGAGAGTATAAAAGATGCAAGAGTGCTGCTTAGATAAAAAATGATCAAGACCTGAAACTCTAATTCATGAACAGAAAAACCGCGGTCCACTGTAGTGGGCCGCGCACCCACGCGCCCTACTAGTCTTGTATAATATTATTATATACAGTTTTTTTTTAATATGTAATGTTTTTTACAGTTTTGCATATGGTTGCGATTTAAGTGATAACGGATCGCTAATATCGTGTATTTGCAAGCCGGGCTACGGAGGGGCAAGGTGCGAGTTCTGTGCCGCCGGATATTATGGTGTTCCTGAGCAAATTGGTAAGACATGACTTAACCTATCAATTATGATGAATCATAAATATACTTTGGAAAGATTATCTATATAAATAAAAATGAATGTTGGTAAGCGCATAACTCAAGAATGGATGGATCAATTCGGTTAATTTATTTTTTGTATGTTCCTTAAGGTTCACTGAAGGTTTTAATAAAAAAATAAAAAAAAAAACAAACAAAAAAAATTTAATTTTTACTTCTAACTTTTGACAGTACGAAGTCTGTCCGTGCAGCTAGTAATATATAATTTTTATAAAAAAAATTATAAGAAAAATACTTGTTGCATGAAAGTCTTCACTCATAAAGTAAGACGACAGTCATGCCTGATGGTGATCGAGGATGTGGTCTAGGTTGGAGCACACTAACCTAGAAGGTGCCTATTACCTCTTTCCTTGACGTGGCAGGTAACAAAAACGCCGGGAGGATGATCCACTCCTTTGTATGAGAAAGGTTAAATGAAAATGCGTGAGTTTTGATGCGTTTGAATGCCAAACCTTACAACTTCTTGTAGTTTTGTAACCGAGTGGTGAATAGGAAACAAGATTTTGAATTTAACTGTTTCTAATAAGGTATAAACTCCTTAACTCTTGTAAACCGTGGCTATTCACGATACACACCTTATTTTGATTTTATATACATACTTCCTTTCAATTTTAGGTGACTATTGCAAACCGTGCAACTGTTCCGGGAACATAAACACCGAAGATCCCGGTTCTTGTGACAGTATCACAGGAAATTGCCTTAAGTGCGTTAACAACACCGCTGGAGCCGCTTGCAACTTATGTGCTCCTGGTTTCTTCGGTGATGCGATTTTCTCCAAAAACTGCACAGGTGAAAATTTATATTTGTATCAATCAGAATATCAAAAAACTCTAAACAATGGATAGCCTTAGTCCGGGAGGAATCGGCGCATGCGTACCGAAAACTATTCCACCTCAATTTTTTTATGCGATCCTCTTCAAATGGCCCTCCTAATTATATAAATGCATGTTGCCAGGGCGCCACCTGGTGCCATATTGTTTAAACCGAAATTGTTTAAACAATTGCAAGGAATTGTTATTTTTCAACCGGACAAATTTTTTTAATATTCTTTATTGAAATACCAATAAAAAAGGTTCTATGACTTTTCACGATAAAGTTAATATTTTTAAAGATATGAATTTTTAAAGGTTCGAAAAATCTCAAATTTGGGTACTTTCGACCAATGAAAAATATATTTAAAAAAAAACATAATGTTTTAGTAATATTTTTTTTTAATTCTCTATACAATAGTTAATAATATTGTTAATAGAGATTTAAAAAAATTTCATTGTTTATATCTTTTTTTTAATTGTTAATTTCGCGCGCTCACCAGTATGCGTCGCTTACCTTTAAGTATCGCTGTCTCTCTCTGACTCATGCGTTGCATCGGCCTCTGTGTCTTGAATCATTATTTATCAATTATCTTAAAAACTATCAACTTTATCAAGATTGTTAAAGAGATAAATGTTATTAATAATTAAATTGTTCTCTGTTCATTGTTCTCTTTAACAATCTTGATAAAGTTGATAGTTTTTAAGATAATTGATAAATAATGATTCAAGACACAGAGGCCGATGCAACGCATGAGTCAGAGAGAGACAGCGATACTTAAAGGTAAGCGACGCATACTGGTGAGCGCGCGAAATTAACAATTAAAAAAAAGATATAAACAATGAAATTTTTTTAAATCTCTATTAACAATATTATTAACTATTGTATAGAGAATTAAAAAAAAATATTACTAAAACATTATGTTTTTTTTTTTAGTATATTTTTCATTGGTCGAAAGTACCCAAATTTGAGATTTTTCGAACTTTTAAAAATTCATATCTTTAAAAATATTAACTTTATCGTGAAAAGTCATAGAACCTTTTTTATTGGTATTTCAATAAAGAATATTAAAAAAATTTGTCCGGTTGAAAAATAACAATTCCTTGCAATTGTTTAAACAATTTCGGTTTAAACAATATGGCACCAGGTGGCGCCCTGGCAACATGCATTTATATAATTAGGAGGGCCATTTGAAGAGGATCGCATAAAAAAATTGAGGTGGAATAGTTTTCGGTACGCATGCGCCGATTCCTCCCGGACTACCTTGTACTTTCTTATTTTATTGTGAAATTACAGTAAGCTTATTGTACTCACTAGCAAGCTGTAATCATACAGATGAAGTGAAGAGTTTCCAATGTGTGGGTTCGTCACAAAAATATATCTTGTTTTATTATGTACTAGCTGATGTCTGCGCCTCGTCCGCGTAGCTTTAGTTCTCTGTTTTTCCGTGATAAAAAGTAGGGTATGTCACTCTCCAGGTCCTCAACTACACTTGGTTAGATATCTAATTAATATAAATTTAATGCGCCAGCCTGTGTCTGCGACGATTACGGTATGGAACGATGCGATCCAACCACCGGCACTTGCGTGTGTCGCCCGGGAGTGGTCGGCCCGATGTGCGACCAGTGCCTTCCTGACTATTGGGGCTTGAAGAGCGGCCAGGGGTGCTCACCCTGTAATTGTGGCCTTGCTTCGGAGTCCACTCAGTGCGACGATAATACTGGAAAATGCAGGTAAGCATGGAAGATGATGGTCTAATGTTAGCCCAAATGTAGGCAAGCATGGAAGATGATGGTCTAATGTTAGCCCAAATGTAGGTAAGCATAGAATGTGATGGTCTAATGTTACCCCAAATGCAGGTAAGCATGGAAGATGGTGGTCTAATGTTAGCCCAAATGTAGATAAGCATGGAAGGTGATGGTCTAATGTTACCCCAAATGCAGGTAAGCATGGAAGATGATGGTCTAATGTTACCCCAAATGTAAGTAAGCATGGAAGGTGATGGTCTAAACTCTAATGGTACCCCAAATGCAGGTAAGCATGGAAGATGATGGTCTAATGTTACCCCAAATGCAGGTAAGCATGGAAGATGATGGTCTAATGTTACCCCAATTCGCAGGTAAGTATGGAAGATGATGGTCTTATGTTACCCCAATTTGCAGGTAATCATGGAAGATGATGGTCTAATGTTACCCCAAATTCAATTTAAATGTTTTCGACCATTACTATTATATATCCGTCTCTATCTCAGGATTTGCGCATAGTTTTATAAATTTTAGACTAATTGATCCCACCAAAAACATTTTCATGTAAAATGTTGCCACGACGAGACCTGTATGTACGACTGTACATTGTCAAAAAGTTAACAGATCTCATGTAGAGCCAAGCTTCTAACTCTACACGCCCTAACTCTACAAGCCCTAAATTCACAAACTCTACACACTTAAAATATGTAGCTTGGCTGTTTAATAAATACCCTAAGAATTTTGTTGATCATCAGTGAGTCAGTCAGTGACACGATACCGGGGTTTTTTAGATATCAGTAAAATCTGAAGTATAAGAGCTATGCAATTGAAACTTTGTATGTTTAATAAGTCCACTATTGACATCATATCCCGAGATATTTGTTTATCTGGTATAATCCCAATAGAGCCTCAATAGCCCAACGGTTAAAGGTGCGGACTGAAAACTGAAAGGTCGCAGGTTCGAATCCCACCCGTTGCACTATTGTCGTACCCACTCCTAGCACAAGCTTTCCGCTTAGTTGGAGGGGATAGGAGGATATTAGTCAACTTCAATTTGACTAATATTCTTTAAAAAAAATCCAAATCCAAGTTATGAGGTTTCAAAAAAACGACGAAGCGCTTCGAGAAAAGGTAGGTAGTAAGTGTCCTTGCGCTTCGCTTGGCTCGTCGTGGCGGAGACACTACCGTGTCCTTAGATATTAAATCATAAGAGAGAGTATAGAGGTTATAGTAGAGATTACTTTGCTAGCAATAAAGCTGCTTTTGCATGCTTATGCTTACTTTTAAGTTGTGCATATTTTTGTTTTATCTTTCTTGTACAGAAAATCTTTATCAATCTATCTAAATCACTGTATCAGTAAAAACGTACCTTTGTTACTTTAGATGCGCAAAAGGCGTGACTGGAACCCACTGTGACCAATGTGCAGCTGGCTACTGGAACTACACCCGAGAAGGATGCGACCGTTAGTAAACAAAACCACTATCGCTTTCCCCTATTTTCTAAAATTCCCTAAAAATTCCTTCTTAAAAAAATTTGCAATCATTGGTGATTGTATGGAGTAATAGAATAGAATAGAATTATCTTTTAGTCAAATAAACTTTTACAAGTGCTTTTGAATCGTCGGTGAGCTTACCACTGGTTCGGAATGCCCTTCTTGCCTAGAAGAACCAGCAAGAAACTCGGTGGTTGCTCTTTTCAAAACAAGTTTACAATAGGTACTATGCTTTGTATGCAGTGTTTCCACAATGAGGGGAAGTTCCAAAAAATGCAAATTTAGAATTCAAAACGTGTTAAGACGGGCAGGCAGAAAGCCAGGCAGGCCGCCGGTTGCACCCGTTCACGAGCGTGCTCCAGCCGTTGCTTCGCTCAACCATATTTGAGTGAACGTAGCAACCCGCACACACGACACCATCATAAGTCGAGAAATGTATGCTTAAGCTGAATAGTTTATAATTTTTATTACAGGTTGTAACTGTAACAAGGGATATTCGATTGGGTTCATGTGCAATGCAACGGGACAGTGTGAGTGTCTGCCGGGCGTGATTGGAGAAAAATGTGATCGATGTCCAGACAGGTTATATAAATTGATAAATCTTCTAAATTATATACACACACTTATGCAATGAGATGCAATATAGGAGAACCAAATCACCTACATGCTGGACGGGTCACAACATCTGAACATAGTTCAATTTCAAGAATAATACAAGAGACCTTTATCCGCAGTAAACGTCTATCGGTTGACGAAATAGAAGAAGATACACATAAGAATATTAATAACGTACTTACACATTATTTTGGCTATTATGCCTTTATACTTATATGGCATTATCCCTTCTATAAAATCAATATTATGTTTTCTTCACAGATGGGTATTAATTCCTCAAGAGGGCTGTTTAGAATGTGACTCATGTACGGATGCTCTAATCTTCACGGTTGAAGACTTAAGGGATCTGCTGAGTAACGAAACATTTGATTTCAAGGTAATATTATGATTATTAATCATTACAATCAACTTTAACAAGTTCTTCATTACTTAACGTTATTTTTTTGCAGAAGATCAACTGCGCACAGGCCACCCTTTGTACAAATGTGTATCCAACATCATACTCTTGTTTTTATTAAATTTTTGGAATGTAATGTTGTTGGTACCTAATATAAAGTTTCATATTTTAATATAATATGTATATTTTTAGGACAAAGCAGATTCATTCTTTACCACACAAAGACTGAATTACATTTCAAATCAAACTGAACTTTTAAAGCCTAAGGTTGCCGAACTAAGAAATGTTGAATTGAGTGAAGTTACATCAGTTTTAAAAGCTCTTGAAACCAATGCGAAAAACCTTCTTCGATCGGTAAGAATTCATGCAAATAATCACATAAAGTGTATACCTATGTAATATATCCAATAAGCTCTCCAACAAAATAATCTCTTGAAGAATATTTTTATTATTTCTTTTAAACTTGAATTTTTTTTGTACGTAATTTTAGGCTGAGTTTGCAGCAACGGACAGTGACAAGCAAATTTTGAGAGCTGCAGATTTGACTAATATTGCAGAGAACGTTCTTGCTTCTGTAAGAGAGCATAGCAAAAAGGCAAAAGATATTGTAACTCATGTATCAGAACTAGCAACTGGGCTGGAACTAAGTCAACAACCAAAAATAGACAGTGCATTAGCAGAAGCTAGGCAAATTAAGAGCTATATTGCTGGTATGTTGATCGATGTAAATAGGGCAAAATACTTATTTCCTTGCAAAGTCCACAGTTAATTCATTTTTGTTCCTTCTTTATAGAAAAAGATTTGACACCAAAGGAGGTCCAAGCCACTAATGCGTTTATAAATGCTTCCCAACAAGTAGAAAGAATGAACGTTTTCGTGCAACCAGTAAACGAACAAGTTAAGGTGAGCAAAATACAATTAACTTTTGTCGTTATTTAATTTTAATTGGGTAGGAACTCATAATATATGTTCTATATTAAAGTTCGGCCTCATTTTTGGAGAGTTCTGGGTTCGATCCCAGGAACGCATACATCGTGAGGAAACCTGCATGCTTGAGAGTTCTCCGTAATGCTTTCAAGGGGGTGTAAAGTCTGCCTATTCCCACTTGGCCAGCATTTTGGACTATGGCTTAAACCATTTTCATTGGGGAGGAGACCTGTTCCAAGTGGTTGCCGGCGATGGGTTGAGATGAATGAATGAATGAAAGCATTTCGTTCGTTCAAACTGACATATTAAATATATATATGTTCGTTTCAGAAATTTGAATCGCTCATTAACGATACTCGTAAGCTGAAATCTAAATTGCAAGAAATGCTCGAATACTCTGATTTAGCTGAGCATATTGCTTCGGAAGCAGAAAATCTAAACGCAAATAACAGGTAATTTACATATATGTATTATACGGCTATGACTATGAGTAAAGACATATCAATAATATGTAATCATTAATTATGATCATACAAAATAAGATTTAAACTGTTTTGTTTCTTGCAGGAAAGCAAAATTTGACAACAAAGTGTCGTCAGTCACAAAACTAAATAGTGCAGCTATGAAAGATTTGATTGAATCCGCGTCTGATATCAGCAACGCTACTATGTTTACTGGAAGGATGAAAGAAAAAACTAACATGAGTCGCCTTGCCTTAGATGAAATCCAAAGTGTCAACGCAAATATGAACACCTCAATAGAAACAATTGTAAAATTGTTGCCTGATTTAACCAATCTTACGAATGAAGCCTTAAACCACGCTAGCAATTTGAAAGATAGAGTAAGATGTTTTATCCTCACTAATATTGCAAATGTCCAAACAACTCTGACTTTAATTCTGTGTGTTCCCTTTTTACGCCGAAACCGTTGAACCGATGTCAACAAGGAAGGAGATAGCTTTCATTTTGAGGGGCATAAACTACTTTTTATCATGGGAAATTAAAGTTCTCACATGGTTTTTACAAAATCCACGAGGATGTGAATAGGAACATACTCGTAGATGATTGACTGTGGGATACACACGTCCACCTAAATGACGGTGATAATAATGTTTGTCTGTGTTATCCTCGTTCTGTCTCGACAAGTACCCTCACCACAACTTTAAAAGACTTCAAACTTTTGCATTTTTATGTTCAAATACTTTATATTTTGGGTATTGTTAACTTAATTTTTTGATAAAAATTATAAAATGAACACAAGACTACCTTTCCTGATTAGACTGGTGCTAACTTTAACGTAAAAAATATCAGGTTCACTTTTTTGTGGAAATGCTTGATTATAGTTGTGTATTTTTAGGCGGAGAATCTAAGAAATTTAGCAGAGCGAGAAAACAACAATTCACGAACCCAACACGCATATAGCGCTGCCTCCGCCTATTCTTCTATAGTACAAGAAATATCGGACGCAAAGAATGCGAGCGAAGAGGCCGAAGCGGCTGTTACAGACATTACCAACATTGTAAGAATGAGGCATATCTAATAATAATATAAACATAGTAGATCAGAATAATAATAATGTTCCTTCTAACCGCCTTACCCGCCTTAGCCTTTACCCGCTTTACCTTTTATATATAGTGTTTACGTCATCACCATAGCATAGAAAAAATGGGCTCACTTAATCTATGTCCATCTCCAAAATCTAAGCTCTCTTTGTGCTTTTCGTCAAAATCGACAACTACTCAGTTTTTAATTAAAAATGTATAAATTCATCCGAAAGATTGCCGCTATTTTGCCGCGCGCTTCCAAAACATGCTAACTGAAAAAAGTGTAAGAATTTTCCGTCACATGTAATGTAGTGTAGGTTATCCATAGCGCGTATGCTATGTTACGAGATGGTTCTAACATGTGGTGAGAGATGGCGTTGATTCTAATAATTTATTAAAAGGAACTTCGTTCCAACCGAGTGTTGATACTTACTTGTGACACGCACGCATTTATTTTGTTGCGTATATATGTATTACATATTTATCTAAATTGTTTTGTAAATACTAGGTGATCTAATAAAAATTAATAATTTCCTAATAGAATAACAGATTGAAGGATAGCGTGGAGCCAGCACGGGAACGTTCACTCGCACTTTCGAAGGCAGCCTTAAAAGCTCTTAGGAATGTGCAGGAAAAGTTAAAACCAAACCTTACTTTGGCAGAGGAAGCGCTTAAGCATGCGTCATCAACTTTTGGCTACGCAGATGATGAGAACAATGCCATACAATTGTAAGTAGCTTTTAACAACTTCTACTATCAACTGAAGTTACTAACCATTTAATGAGGATTCGCTCTCGAGTGCGCCCAAAATCAAGAAAAATTCGCCGCCTCTTCATTAAGGTAATTCAATTTAAAATGAAAAATTAATGAAAAATTCCGTGATCATTTGAATTGGTCCGAATTGTAAGTCTGAAAAAAATATGAAATTGAACACATTAAAAAAGAAGTTTTACAACATACATTATTTAGCTATTTTTATTTATTGTGAAATTTTAGCGCCCTCTAAAAGTGCCGCCCCTACAGCTCCACTACCCACGCAAATGCCGCCAAAATACTAACCCAGAACGATGGCGATTATTGTAGTAACTGATTATCCATACCTATTATATTGCCATATCCCTTTCCTTAGTCCACTGCTATCTAAGACTGCATCGTCACTCACCATAATTTAAGAGCGCAGTCAAGGGCTATCTTATCATGAATAAGCTCAAGATCTTGAGATTTAAATCTCTAAAACCATAGTTTCTACAGTATTTTATTGTTCTAGATTGATTAACATTAAAATAAGAATGAAACTTTACTTGTATGGGTCCCGCTCGAGAGAAACTTTTCATGAAATGATTAAGCCCTATATTATATTTTCACAATGTTTTAGGTCCCTTCCACTTTCACCGCAAGTATCACTTGGAAATGAAACAAGTAAGGCAGAGAATGTAGCTCAAAACGTGAACACTACACTGAAAACTATGTCACATCTTTCAAGTGAACTTTCGAACAGCAAAGAATGGGCTCAGTCTCTACCAAAATTGGCTGACGATGCACAGAAAATGACCTCTAATATTGAAAATTTAAGTAAGTTACAGTTAATCTTGACTCAGTTGACTATGATATATGCATTTTTGTATTTTACAATTTTTTTAATTTGGTGTTATACTTACTAGTACTAATGATTTAAAAAAATTACTGTTTCAGTTAAAGACATTCAAGGTATGGATCCGATGGTGAAGTCGAAATTAGAGAGCGTTCAAAATAGACAATCTGATTTAGACTACCGACGCAAAGATGCTGATGAAAAGCTGCAGAAACTTAAAGAACTGATTGAACAGGTACTTTTTATTTCAGAATATTGTTCATAATTTATTGCTAGAAAGGTGCTTAAATATTTTATATAATACTAGCTGATGCCCGCGACTTCGTCTGCGTGGATTTAGTTCATAACATCCCGCGGGAAATCTTTGTCACCCTCCAGGTTCTCAACTATACCTATCCAATAAATCACGTCAATCCGTAGCTTTGTAGCAGGAAACATTTGATCGTCTTGCTCGCGGCATTGTTAATAATGATTCAAAGAGAAAACATATTACTGATGATATTATCAATTACGTTAAACTATAATTTTTATAATTGTTTTTACCATAATTAACCAAATACAAAATTACGTTTAGCTGTCATTTACGTTTTGTTCTTCCACTGTCATTTTCGTTTTTTTATTCCATGTCAGATGCATTTTTGTTATACCAGGTTTTATATTGACTTGACGGAAACGCGGTCGAACGGGATAAAAAGTATCCTATGTCCGTCTCCTGGTTCTAAGCTACCTCTCCACCAATTTTGAGCCAAATCGGTTCATCCGTTCTTAGTTATAAATAGTGTAACTAACACCACTTTCTTTTATATATTATATAGATAAAGATCAATGATCGTTGTCAAATCGATAAAGAATCATTTAATTCCGCGCGCCTTTTGGAGTCTAGCGTAAACACAACGCTTTAGTTACGGCATACATAAAATTATTATAATTGACCGAGCGAAGCGAAGGTTGCTGGGTCTACTTGAGTGAATTTGCACTTGTCCGTCAGTCCGTCCGTCCGTCAGAGCTTTATAACTTCTGAATTACTGAACGTAATTATGTACTTCAAAAGATATAATATGTAAGCCGATGGCCTCCAGCCGAAAATTGCTTAAATAAAAAGTTATAAAAATCTTTATTTTTCGACCTTTGAGATTTTATTGATAATAATTAATAATAATCGTAAAATACTTATTTCAGGCACGCACAGTAGCGAACCGTATACAAGTGGGAGTGGCCTTTGACCGACATTCCACTCTTCAGCCTCGCTTGCCCGACACTATAGACGAAATGTCAACTTCAACACATGTATCCGCTTACTTCCGCACCAAGGAAAAGGATGGCTTCATATTATATCTCGGAAATCCGAAGGACACAATGCTGAGAAGAACTAAATCTGTGAGATATTTCATTTATTTTAACTGAATTCCAAAAAAGGAGGAGGCTCTCAATTCAGCCGGTATCGCTTTTTAGGGTTCCGTACCAAAATGGTAAAAATGGAACCCTTATGGTGAGACTTTCTCCGTCCGTCCGTCCGTCCGTCCGTCTGTCACAGTTGATTATTTCAGTAACTATTAAAGCTATCGACATGAAATTTGGCATAGTTGTGTATAATAGTGGCCCAACATCATTGGAATAAAGAAAAATTGAAAATTATTTTTAGCTTTATTAAAAAAGGGGGAAAATCGGGGGTTTGAAATTTCAAAGTAAAATAACTATACCGAGTGGAGTATCATATGAAAAGCCTTTACTTGTGCATTCCAAAACAGTTTTTTATTTATTTCTAAATATAATAGTTTTTGATTAATCCGCCAAAATGTCGAAAAAAATACCGTTCCCCCCCCCCCCTTATCTCCGAAGTTTACCAATCGAAAAATCTGAAATAATTATGGTCAATAGAGATTTATGTATATTTTACAGGAAAAATAAAAGCAACGCGAAAATGATTTTATTTTGATTAAAAAAGGGGGAAAATCGGGGGTTTGAAATTTCAAAGTAAGATACCTATACCAAGTGGGGTATCATACGAAAGGTCTTTACTTGTGCATTCTAAAAAAGTTTTTTATTTATTTCTAAATATAATAGTTTTTGAGTAATCAGCCAAAATGTCGAAAAAAATACCGTTCCCCCCCTTATCTCCGAAGTTTACCAATCGAAAAATCTGAAATAATTATGGTCAATAGAGGTTTATGTATATTTTACAGGAAAAATAAAAGCAACGCGAACATTATTTTAGTTTGATTAAAAAAGGGGGAAAATCGGGGGTTTGAAATTTCAAAGTATGATAACTATATCGAGTGGGGTATCATATGAAAGGCCTTTACTTGTGCATTCTAAAACAGTTTTTTATTTATTTTTATATATAATAGTTTTTGAGTAATCGGCCAAAATGTCGAAAAAAATACCGTCCCCCCCCCCCCCCCATTATCTCCGAAGTTTACCTATCGAAAAATCAGAAATAATTATGGTCAATAGAGGTTTATGTATATTTTACAGGAAAAATAAAATCAACGCTCTAACTTGCATAGTTTTTTTTTATATTAACAATAAACCTCTACAAACAAAGTTAACGATAAATAAGCAAATTAATATAATATTATCGTTTTACTTTTACTTTTGGAGTACGGAACCCTCGGTGCGCGAGTCCGACTCGCACTTGGCCGGCTTTTTTTATATTGATAAGAACAATGAGTCGGCAATACCGCCGGCCTAGCAACTTTTGATATTATGTATTTATTTTATATTTATTTGTGTGAATATCACGTGTGGTCCTAATGTCACACATATTCAAAGCTTATTCGCGTAAAAGTGTAAACACTGAACTACAATAAATACCTAATTTAAACTCACCTAAACGCCACACTAATACGAGTTTAGGCCATAGTCGAAATATAATATGAAAGGAAAAGGTGACTGACTGACTGACTGACTTTCCTATCAAAGCACAGCTCATTATATCACTGGACAGATTAGGCTAAAATTTGTCGTACGATAATTAATATGACGTAGCAATCCGCTGAGAAAGGATTTTTGAAAATTCAATCCCTAAGGGGGTAGGTACATTAGGGATTTGGAAAATCGAACTTAAAGTGAGCGAAGCCGCGGGCAGCGGCTAGTTTTGCACAACATAAAATCCTTATTAAAACTTATACGTACTTATACTTAATTAATATTATTTACAAATAAAAACGACCTTCAAAACATTAACAACATTTAACTGTAAGCATAGTACCTAAGACACTGGCTAATCCCATACTTTGCTTTACCCCAGAACATAATATTTTTTACACAAATAAGTCTATTTAGGTACACACGTACCATAAAATGTAGTTTTAATTCTAACCTTAAAATTGTTCATTATATTTTCCATTTTGTAGGATGACTTCATGGTGATAGGTGTACAAAATGGCTACCCTTACTTAGTCATGGACATTGGAGACAGCGCAGAATCTGGCAGAGAACCAGCTCGAATAAGCAGTGATAAGTTCGTGGCTGACAACCGATGGTACCAAGTTATAGTTGACAGGTATGCAAATTGCAAATGGACCAATAATATTAAGGAGCAGGGCAATTAAATTAAACTACTCCTTTTGTTCCTCTTCTTTTTCCGTTTCCAACCGGAGATTGGTAGTCATTTGGGCTTTTTGGGAATATCGATAATTCGAACCAGTTACATGAATCATCATTTCCTAACCCTTCTCTGAAAGGAGACCTGCGCTCAGTTGCGAGCCGTTGATGGATTGTTATTGGTGATGATGATGACATGAATCACAGTCACAACGAGGTGTGGGAGACGTCTGAAGTTATCACGGGCAAAATCTAGATTCTCACCTTCTAGGTATTTTTGTAGGAACTTCGCTTTATGCTCGGCTTATGAAATAGGAGGTGTCGAACAGCGATCAGAGACTTTACACGTATTTTAATGCGGTAGACCGAAAAAGAAAAGTTACTTGATTTTCTGATGATTATTAATAGATTCAACGTTTAACAGAGTTGGACGCAACGTCAAATTATCGATTCGTGAAAGTCTCGATAACGGATCAGAAAAAATATACGACAAAGATGCTGTGCTGCCAGGACAACATACTATATTCAACCTAGATCGGGACAAGTCGAAACTTTATGTTGGCGGCGTACCTTCAGACGCAAAACTGCAGAGCATAAACTTCCCAGCTTTCGAAGGTCAGATTGAAGAGCTGATGATCGGCGACACTCCTGTGGGACTGTGGAATTCAGTTAGTGCCGCCAATTTGAAAGGAGCAAGACAAAGGTATTTAAAGGTCCTTTCTTATGCATGCAAGGTATTTCTTTGATAAGTTGGAAATATAACAGTTAGAGTTACTTTCAATTTATAATAGTTTTATAAGGATCGTATTTAAACGTGAGAATTTAGTCAAATTAAAGTTTTCAAAAAATCAATTACCACCTTCTGAATTAATAAGTGGGCAGCTACAAATATTAAAAACGGTAAACATGAAAATACTTTGAGTAACTAGCTATTCAAAACGATCAGTAGGTACATAGGTATAATAATTCATAAGCGAAGTCTCAGCTCTCACGAGGTTCTCGTCATAGGGATTAGGGAATAGTGATTCCCTATTATTATTGATTATTATTATTAATTACATTTATTTCATTTATATCATATAATTTACATTTTTAAATATTTGATTATAAAAAAAAAAAAACATTTAAAAATATAAAAAATAGCGGTCCACCGGCCTCGGGAACAGGGTCCAAGCAACCGGCGGTCAGGGCCCCAGAGAGAGGAACCTCCTGACTATGCGAGCCGTGTCCAGGAGAACAGCCTTCTGGATCTGGCCCTTGACCCAGCTACCCAACGAGAGCCTCGAAAGATGTTGGTCGAGGCTCTTGGCTATAAGACCATTAGCGGTGACGACTATCGGTACAATGATTGCTGAGTCTACATTCCACATGGCGACAACCTCGTGCGCCAAGTCGAGATACTTGGTGAGTTTCTCTTTCTCGGCTTTCACGAGGTTCTCGTCATGCGGGACAGCAACATCAACAATCATTGCACGGCGCTCTGATCGATCTATCACCACTATGTCAGGCTTATTGGCTACAATAGTCCTGTCTGTAATGATAGATCGATCCCAGTACAGTGTGATATGACCATTTTCAAGAACTGGGTCGGGCACATACTTGTAGTACGGTACCTCCGATTCCACAAGATTGTATTTCAAGGCAAGTTGCTGGTGGATAATCCTGGCCACTTGGTTATGTCTGTGTAAGTATTCGCCGTTAGCCAGATGAGAACAACCAGAGACAATGTGACGGATAGTTTCTCCAGGACGGCGACATGCCCGACATATGTCTACCGTTCCATCCTTCACTATGTATTTTCTGTAATTGTTCGTCATCATGACCTCGTCCATAATTGCACATACAAACCCTTCGGTTTCCCCAAAGAGGTCACCAAAGCGCAGCCAGGCCACGGACGCTTCAAAGTCAACATCAGGCCCATGGAGGGCCCGATAAAAGCGTCCGTGAAGCTCCTTACCTTGCCATACAACCCTGCGGTCATTGGTACTGAACACCACAGGTATGCGCCAGTTCTCTTTAGCCAAGGAGAGCGGCGTCAGACCCCTGTCCACTGCGACCACATCGCGGTGCATCTCCGTCTCGGCGTGGAGAAAGTACTCCCTGAGACTGCACACCTCGCGGTTGTGGAGGGTTTTGGCATTCAAAAGGCCTCTTCCCCCACACTTCCGCGGGATGTACAGCCTCATCACCGAGGAGCGCGGGTGATGCATCCGATATGTGGTCAGCAGTGCACGAACTTGTCTGTCCAGGGCGTCAAGCTCAGTCTGAGTCCACCTGAGTATGCCGAAGGAATACATCAAGACCGGCATGACCCAACCGTTGAAGGCGCGCACCTTATTGCCGCCCGACAAAAGGCTTTTCAGCACTTTCTTCAGGCGGCCAAGGAAACGCTCCCTCACCGACTGCCTCATGTCGGCCTCTCTGATACCTAACGCCTCCGCCATGCCCAGGTATTTGTAGGTTTCAGTTGGGGGGAGCGATCTGAGGTATATGGAATCCGAGAGCTCAACACCCTCAGATTCCACAATCCTCCCTCGCTTTACATGCATGACCGCACATTTTTCCACACCAAATTCCATCCTAATGGAATCACTAAAGGCTTTAGTTACCTTTAGTAACTCTAGTAGATGTGATTTGTTGGGGGCAATGAGTTTTAGGTCATCCATGTAAAGGAGGTGTGATATAACCTGACCACCTCTCCTCAACCGGTAACCTAGCCATGAATTCTCCAAGAGAGTGCTCAGAGGATTCAGAGCCAGGCAAAACCACAAAGGACTGAGGCTATCGCCCTGGAATATGCCTCGCTCAATCCTTATAGGCTCCGCGTTCCCCAGGGTCCGGCGACACCCTGGATAGTGAAGGACTGTCCTCCACTGCCCCATACACGTCTGTAGGAAGGCGCGTAGTACTGTGTTTACTTTGTACAGTTCCAGCACCTTCATGAGCCATGTATGGGGCACAGAGTCGTAGGCCTTCTTATAGTCTATCCAACATGTCGACAGATCCTTTCGGGAGCGCCGAACCTGTTGACAAATGGCCATATCAATGAGGAGAAGCTCCTTAGTACCACGGGAGCCATTCCTACATCCGTTCTGAGAAATAGACATGATGGATTTTGTATTGATATGATCGTTAATTTTTGTTCTCAGAATGGATGTAAGAAGTTTATACAATGTTGGTAGGCACGTAATCGGCCTATAATTTTTGGGCTCCGTGGTACTACCTGACTTATGGAGCAGGAGGGTAATACCTGTTGTCAGAAACTGGGGTAGCGACTCTGACTCTAGAGATGATTGGAATTGGGATGCCAAACGAGCGTGCGAGCTGCGTAGCCACTTTATCCAAAAGTTGTGCAGCCCGTCCGGCCCAGGGGATTTCCAATTGGGCAGGGGACGGGCTGCAGTGGCCACGTCTTCAGGGGTGATAGTAACTAGGTCCATTTCTGGAATTTGATCGCACGCTCTTTCTACATCCCACGTCCAACCACCCTCAGTGTGAGCGACAGGCGCCGACCAGATGTTGCGCCAGAATGAGGTCATGGCTTCATCATCCGGTAGGCGCGTATCGGTGACACCTTGGTCAGGGTGTTCCCAACCTCGGTATACCCGCCTCTGATCGCTTTGGAAAGTGCGATTCAGGGTATATCTCTCGACCCGGCACTTGTATCTGCGAATACGGCTAGCCCATGCTGAGACCTTCTGTTTCAGGAAGTCAATGCGCTCAGTGACGCGCGCCTTATAATCTTGAGGGCTGATATCAGTCCCCAAGAAAGCGCGCCTCACAAAGCGCATGACTCTAGGGCGAGTGTTGCCCTCCCTGAAGCAGGTTTGCCAATGAGTGCCCGAGCCCCATCAATACGACGTTCGATCCTGCACTGCCATGCTGGTGCGGTAGGCTTCGGTCGTGTTGCTGTATCATTATTAATAAACTTTACATTAGCAACACGACATGCCGCAACAGCCGCGCAGTACAGAATCGAATGTGTGTCGGAAAGGTCTTCGCTGCTGTCAAAATAACTCGGCAGCAGTGAATCCAGGGCACCCATTAGCGCTTTGTTCTTATTTTTCATGGGCAACCGAGGTAACCGCGGTCTAAACTCGGGTGGTGAAGATCTATATTCCCGAATAGCACTCTCCAAAGCACTCCTCAATTGTTCACTACACTGGGTACTTACATATTGTGCAGCCCCGCTATCCTGTCCCTCACCAGCCTGAGTGGGCTGCAGCGAAATCGCATGAGCAGTTTGCGATTGTGCTGGAGCTTGCGGTGAGGGGGGGGTAGCGCGGTTACATTGCAGTTCAGAGCGAAGCCGATCAAGCACGGCGCTGTCCAGCATGTGATTACGCTGAATAACCCGCACCTGGTCCGACAGTCGCTGAGCCGACACATTGAGAGCTGGTTCAAGGACCTGAAACAAAGCATGCATCCTAGCACGGTACGCGGTCATGTTGGTTCCACCCTCAGTAGCCCCTAAGTATGCGCGCATGACATTTTCATTAATGGATGTTGTCCACCTCATGCGCGACACACTACCGCCGGATGCGGGGACCCTATCAGAAGCCGGTGGGCCTCGGGATCCCAAGCAAGTCGGTGGCCGGCCTCTCCCACGACGATGTACTGGTGGTGGCGACGTCGGCGGGGAGAAAAACTCGTCGCTCGAACTCGACGCAACTGCAGCATTGGGCGTGGTCCCGGGTGGCTGCGAGGCGGAACTGAGCGACGAGTCCGGGGGTGGTATTTGTGCGTTCCGTGCTCTGGATCGTGTCAGCATTCTACATTATTAATTCGTCCAATTTCTTTTGTAGTCTTTCAGGCATCTATTGACAGGTTGTGTCAGTTATGTTTCGGACTGTTTTGATTTTCTTTGTTTGTTCTTTCATGGTTTCTTGTTCTAATTAGTTTTCACTATGGTAAATTTATTGAATTAAATCGAAAATTCTGTTGAGATCGGTTTTATTTATTATTAATATTATTATATTATTAATATTTTTTAAATTTAAGTTAGGTATATTAACCCAATATAACCTAAGTACAACCCCAACCTAACCTAAGCTTTTGGTAAATATACTGATCGTGCAGTGGCTACAGAAAAAGCCGAGTTGGTTTATAGAAGCTTTATTTTTATTTATTTTCTCCCCAGTTAAGTTCCCCCAACAATTATATTATATAAGATTGTTTTCTTTACAGAGATAAATTGATAACGTCTCAGTCTGGCCCTCAAGAATACAGATTCAACGGACGCTCTCATGTAACGATGCCGGGCCGAGGGTATCTTGGACCACAGAAAAATCAAGTTTTGCTATTCTTCAGGACATACGCTCCTGATGGACTTATCTATGTTGTTGGAGAGAACAGTCATTTCTTTTCATTACAAATGCAAGACGGACACGTATATTTACAGGTAACATACCTCAATATTAAATTATTATACTTTTGAATGAAGTATTTATGATTTCTAAATTTTTTCTGGTCTGGTCAGGAAACCAAGAAGGATATGGGCTTAATGAAAAACCCATATTCTTTCCAGCTTAGCATAATTCTCGTGAGAACATATTCTCCTCGGACACCTTTGCAATTACATTTGTATGACACTGGATATCTATTACGATTACGATTTATTATACATGAAGATATTCCGTTTTTGGATTTTAAATCTCATCTCTTCTTCTTAGTTACTGATTTTTATTATATTTCACGGAAATAGGTCTCTCTGGGCGACCCAAGCAACATGGTTATATTGGGTACTCTGAAGACTTACAACGATGGAAAATGGCATAAACTTGACGCCGGAAGATATTCTACTTCGTGTTCCCTCCGAGTGGACAATGAAATTTTAAAGAAAATGGCATCTTCCGTCGATAAGGAAATAGTTGCACTTGATACCATGAACTTCGGTGGTAATAACAAGGGAATAATACACGTCACGACTAAAGGATTTGATGGTTGTTTAAGACAAATAAGCATTGATGGTATAAACATAGATTTGAGTGAAAATATAGAATCTGTTGGAATTGCTTACAGTTGTCAGGTAAGGCTTCAATATATTAAATTAGTTCTAAGTTTCAAAATTGTAATCTCTCCAATCGCATCTTTCTGTCCTATCCAAGATACCGCTACTAAAATGGCCTCGGTTTTCTATTATATTTTTTGTATTCTTTACTTACTCACAATATGTTCAGAGGTTTTAGGAATGTCAGCTCTTTTATTAGCTTTTGTAGCGATCTCAATCATGTCAATCACATTAAATTGTATTGTAGTAAGAAATAGTATGTTTGTGAAATTGATGGAGTTGAAACATAGATTAGTCCCAAATAGCCCAATGGTTAAATTGAAAACTGAAAGGTAAACGGTTCAGTCTACATACATTGGTTTTGTCGTACTCACCCCTAACGCAAGCTTTACTGTTATTCGGAGAGGAGAGGAAAAATTAGTCAAGTTTGAGTTAGCTGAATATTCTTGCACATAATTTCGTATTTTTGTACGGCCCACTTGCAGAAACGTCGGGTTAACCTTTTAACCCAGAGTTAGCTGCTTCGTTGACAGATTTCGTATGAAGCTTCTGAAAAATTACAAATTTACTCCTGGGTTAAGCCTAACCCGGCGTCTTTTCAAGTGGCCCTTATTCGATAAAAATGAAACTATCCTTTTTTTAATTATTTTAACACTTTTGATTTTAGTTTGCATCGTTGGTCTCCCTATCTGGCGACAATAGTTACTTGTGGTACAAGGATATAACAACTGAGCACGTGCAGCTGACGCTAAAGTTCAAAACCTCAGATCCTGATGGTCTACTCTTTATTTACGTCAGTCGAACGCAGACGACATCCATGCCTGATAGCATCTCACTATCGCTTATAAAAGGTAATTTTAGATTCATTCGTGTTAATTCCTTCCTCAATAATTTGATCAACGGTATGAGACCTATACTAGTTTTATTAAGATCAGAAAATAGGAGATCCGTAGAACCAGCCCCCCTAGCCATATTACATATCTATTGTCGTATCTATTCTCTTTCTATGATCGTTAACGCTTTAGAGCAGGGGCTGCCAAAGTTTTTTACCACGCCTCCGTTCTGAAAGGATAGGAGGCGTGATAAAAAATTTTGGTAACCCCTACTTTAGAGGAAGCGATCTTAGAAACGATTAATTGGTAGCCAAGTTGACACAACGTTCTTGATCGCTCCTTCGCTCCAGGGAATAGAATTCACGCTACACGCTTATACACGCTTACGGACACAAATACACGCTTCCTCTAAAGCAGGAGTTTCCAAAGTTTTTTATCACACTTCCTATCCTTTCAGAAGGGAGGCATGATAAAGAAACTTTGGGAACCCCTGCTCTAAAGCGTTAACGATCATAGAAAGAGAATAGATAGGTACAACGAAGTGTAATTTGGCTATGGGGTCAGAGTCATCGGTTTGTGAAGCGGAAGTGTTCACATAGTTCGAATAATCGATAGACATTGGGTTCCCAAGGTGCTCAAATGACGACGCTGTGGTTGCAAACCTCCTAATTAGGTGAACCTTGAGGTGACCGACGTGTTTCAGGGAGTAAGAAACATAAGACCGCCGAGTATGGAAACCCCTACAAGAGACCTTATGTCCAGCTGTGGAAATCTATCAGTTGAAGATAACTATTTGCATGAATCTTGACAACGACAATTTAGGTGATACTAAATACATTATCGCTAAAAATTTATGCAGCTACAGGTTTTCATTGGTCTTGCAGGAAAACTAGTACTCATGAGTCAACGTGAAGTGTTGGACACAGGCCTTAATACATACAACGACTCTCAATGGCACGTAGTCTCCGTAACTCACAACAACAAAGCTTTACGGCTTGTGGTGGATGACTTCGATTACTTCAGGTGAGTGCTTTGAAAAAGCAAAAGGAAGAAGATGCGCAATTGAAATTACGCATCATCTTCCTTTTGAAATTTTGCATGTGTATGTAAATCGGATGACAGCTGATGTTATAGCAGGAAGATGGTTATCAAAACTCTGTAATAAAACGACGTAACCCCAACGAATTTGGACTCTTTGGGAAATTTGGGAATTTGTTTGAGCCGTCTTGGCAAGTACTCTGGCCCTAGATGATATCCAGGGTTTGATGATGCATCTGAAAGGTGGCTAAGGGAACTATTTTATGAAACTACATTACCCTATCGAATTTCGGCTCGTTGGATTCCTCTTGACAAGAACTCTGGTCCCAGATGATATCCAGGGTCTGATGGTGGAGCTGAAATGTTATTAAGGGAACTCAGTAATGAAACTACGTAACCCTGACGCGTTTGAGCTCGTTTGATTGTTCTTGACAAGTACTCTTATCCTAGATGATATCCAGGGTCTGATGGTTTAGCCGGAAGATGGCTTTGGAAACTGTAATAAAATGATGTACCCCATCGAGTTTCACTTTTCATTTGAGTTATTTGATTCATCTTGACAAGTACTCTGGTCCTAGATGATGTAGCCAGCTACTAAAAGCTTGTTTTGTTTTTGTTATTTAAACTTGTTTTTATATTTATAATTTAGTACCGATTCGCCGCCGGCGCCGTTGCATATATTGAACGGTGTCCTTTTCATCGGAGGAGTAAAGGCGAACTACGTGGTTGGAGGCAAAGTGGGTTCCAAAGCTGCATTCAAGGGATGCATAGCTGATGCCAGCATCAACGGGCGGGTCCTCAACCTTTTGGAGCCGTTCAACAACAACAGTGTCACCTTTGGCAGATGCGGCAAAATTACAACCACTGGCGGCGTCGCACCAGGTAATTTATTTTATAATTTTTTTAAGAATAAACGAATGAATTCATGCTGAACATGACTAATGTAATCGTAAAGCTTTTTGTAGTGGTAACGAATATAGTAGGTACCTACAACAGCCCCTCTAGCCAAGTTACACTTCGTTGTATCTATTCTCTTTCTACGATCGTTGACGCTTGAAGTTTTTGGCTAGGGCTAGACTAGATGGCGCTACAGCTGATCAAAGACAGAAGTTTCTTGATAATATTTCGCGGCATTTTGTATTATAAATGTTTTTTTATCATTTAAAATGCATAAATTATTCACTGTAGTGTCCATTATAGTAAATTATATAATTTAAGCGCCATCTAGTTTGAAACTCGAACAAGGTATGTACCTTGTTCGAGTTTCAAAATCGCAAACTAGATGGCGCTTAAATTATCGTAATCGTATCGTAACTTGGCTAGAGAGGCAGATCCGATTCGAGTCGTGACCGTTTCGCATTGAGACTAATAATTATTATAAAAGCTGCTAAAGTAATATCTCTCTTGCTCTTTCTGTTTTTCCTTTTCCCTCTATGACGCCTTAGGTTCGACAGTTATTATGAGATGTTACTGTTAATAGCCAGAACTGAAAGTTTAACGTGTTCTCAGCCACGTGGCATGGGGGATACGCAAAGGCCTAATTCGGACCCCAACCTCCAAACTTCTATTAAACTATGAAGTCCAAAATTAAATTACGCAATTTTGAAGTAGGTGTGTTTTGTTTTTTCAGTGTTTTGACACTAAATGCCTACGCATTCTTAAATTTCAGATCAAACATTATGGCCGGTACAAACCGGTGATATCCTACCAACTCCAAAGATTTTCCCGGAAGAAACTCCTCAGACAGGTAGATACTTATCATGATCAATAGAAATGTAAAGTGAAACTCTAAGTTCCTAGTTGGTTTATTCTCCAAGCAATAGAATAGAATAGAATAGAATAGAATAGAATAGAATAGAAATATTTTTTATTCAAATAAACTTTTACAAGTGCTTTTGAATAGTCAATGCATCTACCACTGGTTCGGAATGCCTTTCCTGCCGAGAAGAACCAGCAAGAAACTCGGCGGTTGCTCTTTTCAAAACAGATTTACAATACAGTAAATACTATGCTATATATGCAGTGTTTCCACAATGAGGAAAGTTCCAAAAATGCATACAGACTAACTTCTATCTTAAGATGGGCAGACATAAAGTAGCCCCATTCCCGCCGGTGGCACCACCCGTTCACGAGCATGACGCATGACCCAGCCATTGCTTCGCTCAACCATATTTGAGGGAACGTAACAACCCGCATCACACGACACCACCACAGAAATGTTTAAAGAGTGCGTGACATACTTATGCTACCCATGTCAAGGCATCAAACTGAAAACTAATATTCAAATGGTAATTTTAAGACATCACTAGACACAAATAAAGTAGAAACACTGAATAGCACAGGATAATTTTGTTACACAGGTTGATTATTACTGTCTCATGAATCGCTGGAGCGAGTTATATCCACGCTTTTTTGTCATTAATATAGTCTTCAATTGTATAATATGCTTTTTCCATGAGAGAAGTTTTAATTGCTTTCTTAAACTTGTGTAAAGGCAAGTCTAAGATCGACTGTGGAATTTTATTATAGAACGTCACGCCCATTCCCACAAATGTCTTTCAGACCCTCTGGAGGCGCAGTCGAGGAATCACGAGCCTATTTGGATCTCTAACCTGCCTATCGTGTAAATCACCCTTTTTTTTGTAACTTAAAATATTTTGTCTGACAAATATTATGTTGTTATAAATATATTGTGAAGCTACTGTCAGAATGCCTATTTCTTTAAATTTTTCTCGAAGGGAATCCCGCGGTTTTAAATTGTAGATTGCGCGAATTGCCCTCTTCTGCAATACAAAAATTTTTCGAATGTCGGCTGCTTTACCCCATAGTAAGATTCCGTATGACATAATACTATGGAAATATGCAAAATAAACAATTTTCGCAGTTTCTATGTCAGTTAACTGTCGAATCTTCCTAACAGCGTAAGCAGCAGAGCTAAGCCTGCCAGCAAATGTTGTTATATGGGTGCCCCACTGTAGCTTAGAATCCAGGGTTAATCCCAAGAACACTGTGGAGTCCTCAGTTTTCAAAGGTTCATTATTTATCTTTAGATTATTACTGACAGCTCTGGTGTTAGGCAATAAAAACTCAACACACTTGGTTTTTTTAGCATTTAAAAGTAAATTATTAGCCGTAAACCATTCAGAAACTTGAGATAATGCATTATTTACATCGTCAAAATTGTCTTTTTTCCTATCGACTTTGAAAATCAAAGACGTATCATCAGCAAATAGTACAATATCGCAAGTATTTTGGACAAAATGTGGTAAATCATTTATGTAAATCAAAAACATGAATGGACCTAGAATAGAACCCTGGGGTACACCCATTACTGAGGCTGATCCGGATGATTTTACATCATTGACACATACTCTCTGAACACGATCACTGAGATAAGACGCAATGAGACTAAGTGCAAAACCTTTAATACCATAGTGGCTCAGTTTAAGCAAAAGGGTCTCGTGATCTACGCAATCAAATGCCTTTGATAAATCACAGAAAATACCAATGGCATTCTGTGAGTTCTTCCATGCATCGAATATGTGTTGTAACAGCTTTGCGGCTGCATCGGTTGTTGGTCGACCCTTAGTAAAACCATACTGCTCAGGGTGAAGAAGTCCACTTAAATTAAAGTGTAGAAGCAGTTGGTTGAGCATTATTTTTTCAAATATCTTGCTGAGGGTTGGCAAAATTGAAATTGGTCTGTAGTTATTCGGGTCACTTTTGTCTCCCGATTTAAAAAGAGGTATTAGTTTACTACATTTCATAAAGTCTGGAAAAGATCCAGAATCAACTGATTTATTAAAAACTAGCTGCCCTGACAGACTTCGTTCTGTCAAAAGTTAAAAGTGAATTAAATTTTTTTTGTTTTTTTTTTTTTTATAAAAACCTTCCGTGGACCTTAAGGAACATAGAAAAAAATAAATAAACCGAATTGGTCCATCCATTCTTGAGTTATGCGCTTACCAACATTCATTTTTATTTATATAGATTAAGGCAAGATATGGCGCAATAATATCAATTAAACTGTGGATTATTTTAACTGAAATTCCCCATAGATCTCCCGTTTTTTTTTATTTTGTAAAGCTTTAAATATTTTGATAATATCATATGGGGTAACGTGTTCAAACTTAAATAGTTTAGGTACTGCACTCAGAAACATTGCTCTTTAAAAGATTATAGGCTCCTGCTGGCGAGGAATTTAGAGAACTAGTTGTGGTAACTGGAATATTTTTGAAAAAGTTCTCAAATGTATTTGCAATGTCTATGTCGGAGTCAATAATATGGTTATTAATTTTGAGCTCCAATTTATTATTATGCGTCTTGCGTTTTCCCATTTCATTGCCGATGATGTCCCATGCGGCTTTTATTTTATTATCAGAATTAATAATTTTTTGTTTTATGTAAAGAGACTTAGCTTGTATGCATACCTTTCTAAATAATTTGGAATAGGTTCTTACATATTCAATAAACGCGGGGGAATAATTATATCGCTTTTCTGCATACAAATCAAATAGCTTATTTCTACTCTTATAAATGCCAACAGTTGCCCAGTCATTAAACTTTAGATTAAACCGAAACCTTTTTTCTATCATCTTAAAGGCAGAGTTGAATTGAGAGTTTAACTAACAATTAATGATCAGTGTTGGAGAAATCGCCTCCAAGCGGAACTCGAGCGCGGGGGCGCGGGCTGCGCGCGCGTATTAGAAATTAGGCATGGGTCATGTGTTATCAATTACTTCTCGGCGACAGTGCGCTGTGCGATATATATATCACGTCAACCATATAATTACAGTCCACATAATTATTGTATTGTTGATCAACATTAAAGGAAGCCTACCGTTCTTCATGACTTTCTCATAATAAGTCAACATACCATCCAAACCAATCAGCGCTTCTTTGGTTTGTGATTTCTTTTGAAACATGAAATCTGTTGCCTGATATTTTTTTTCCATTATGTACCTATCTATGGATTCTATTCTTTTAAATTCGGGTACATGCATTTATCATTTAATATACATATTTCATGTTCGGATATTAAATTATTAATAGAAGTAGGTAGTGTTTGTTCAGAGTGGTTTTGGAGTTTTGACCAACTAGGTACTCCCAAAGGTACTCCTACTTCCATGTGTTTTGACCATAGATTTAGGACTGGGGACTGATAGTCGCTTCGTACACTTAGCTAACAATTCTAAATCTATAGTTTTGACATCTCTTTACTAGACCGACGCCAACGCTCCTGATGTGTAAAGTACAGTCCGTTCACAGTTATTTTACCTCTGACAACCTCCGTCAAGCCATTGTATTTTGTCAAAATATTATGGCTTGACGGAGGTTGTCAGAGGTAAAATAACTGTGAACGGACTGTACCTTCTCTAAAAGACGTACTAACCCATAGAGCATAGTTGGTTAAATAATGTGGAACTCTTTTTACTGCCATCTATATATCCAGAATCGTAGCAATTCAGAAAAGTTTTCCAAAAAGTATGCCAGGTAATAAATAGACGGCGGTAGTCGTAAATGTTTGTGCTAATTTTAAGTGCTGTGCATAGATGGCAGTGTTACTAAGTAATTAATTTACAGGAAGATATACACATACAACACACGCTTTGAGTAATAAACCAGAACACACGTCATGGTGTAATGAAGTTTAAAGTATTTTTACGTGATTAACTATGTGTCCAAAAAAGTTTTTATATAAGAATTTAAATATCAGCAAATAGTACATTATTGTCGAGGCTCGGAATAAAGCAATTTATGGACGAGTAACATTGGAAGACTTCTAAGTGATTTTAAAAGGACGAGGCGCTAGCCGAGGCCTTTTTAAGTAAACGAGGCCATGAATTGCTATTTCGGCCGAGGCTTATATAGTACTTTTTTCTAATTTGCGAGGAAACAACAAAAAAATAATTAAAGAAACACTGTTTTATTTCATGTTAAATGTTATAGTACATTAGCTTCTTCCGCCATATCTGGTGGTGTAAAGTCCATTAATTCTTCATCCGATTCCGAATCCATTTTTATTTCAGAACAAGAAATATATTGTAAAAGAAAACACCAGTCACCAATAATTCTTTACCTCCAATTAAACCACGCTTTTTTTGTTCCATTTAAAAATTAAATCATTCTTATTTTTTTAAATTGTATAACTCAGCGAAAGAAATGCACATTTAAAACACCTAATCACAGAGGAGAAACACCTAATAGAGGAAAGTGTACATTTTAAAAACCTCGTACCTGTCCAGCAATTTACATTGTTGTCCTGTTACGTAATTGCTGGCGCCACGCCAGCAATGAGCCAATTGACGTTTCGTTTTTTTTAAATAGAGAAGCGATTTCCGAGCAAATTTGAGAAATATTAATTTAATTTAAATCTTTCAAAAAATCAAATTCAGAAAACTGTGCTGCCATCTATGTAACCAGGCTCGTAGCAATTCAGAAAAGTTATCGTGAAGTACGCCAACTTTTACGTAGATGGCGACAATCGTAAAAATCTGTGTTAGTTCAAAGTGATGTGCATAGATGGCATAGTTTTTAAGCTTAGTCCGAGAAGATTAATAAAACTTACCAATAATAATATTATTGATATTTATCAATCAATTACTAACCTTCCCTAAGAAGATTAATCCAAAAACTAAAAATAAAAAGGAACTATAAAAATTAATCCAGATAAGTGTTTACCGATTGCAATCTCAAAAGATTTGTGAATTGATTAATATAACTTAGGTATTATTATTATTATTGATACTTACGCTTTTTTACATAATACATAAATTTGTTTGGAATTGTTGATTGGATTTCGCATTAAATAGGGTACTTAGGTAGTTACCTACTAGAAGCCGTTAGTTATTCCAGTAAAAAAAAACATTTGCATTGTAGAGAGTTTAGGTATGTACAGTGTATACTATCACAGGCAGAAGCAACCTACCTAGCTTTAAGTACGTGATGTATAAAAAGTAGTGATCGTTCGCATAAAGTTTCTAACAAGGCCAATAGTGACTCGTCAGAGTACCGTCAGATAAAACTACAATAAAAATACAGAGTTTAAATATATTAAATATAGAGAGTACTACAGAGTTATAACTCTGGGCGAATTTTATCCAAAAATTACTGTACAGGATAACCAAACATCTGCTTATTGTTTACAGAGTTCCCATTGGAAAATACAGAAAGGCCTATAACGGACACGCCGACGGCCGCGCCGCCTGTCACCACTACTGTTTTGACGTCGACGAGGACTCCGTTCGCACCCACCACCACAAACAGAGCGATGCATTCTACCAGTACCAGGAGGATGCCACCACTCCCTGAAACCGGATGCGCGCTGGCGTATGATGCTCAATATACAATCGGTGATCCCGAAGAGGGTTACAGATTCGGTTAGTATTAAATCTATCAGAAGAAAGAAGAAGTGAAGTGGGTCCCTGGGCCCTGGGCATGGGTATTCCCTAACAATGGGAAGTGTATGCCATAGTCCACCACACTGCCCAACTGCAGATTGACAGACTTAAAACACCTATAAAAACAGGCATGCATGTTTCATCACGATATTTTTCTTCACCGCTAAATTAGATACATTCAAAAATTAGGTAAAAAAATTCAAAATTATTTATTTCACGTAGGCCAACCTGTGGCTCTTATGACACGTCATGCCTCTACCACCGGTTCGGAAAACGGATTCTGCTGAGAAGAGCCGACAAGAAACTCAGCAGCATATAACGCACATAAATATCCGAAAGCTAAAAATAAGTAATACGTGCACAGGATTCGAAGATCGGACCCCCAAAGCCCGATTACCGAGTTGTATCAACGTTGACTCCTACACACTCAAGCATTGTTGTTGTTCCTCTCATTAGGTACAAGAAATGACAGTCGTATAGAATACGCCAAGTTGCCTGGGCGGCAACTAGATGGCTTCGATCTCACAATAACATTCCGCACGTTCGACCAACACGGAGGACTCATATTCTACGCAGCGGCTGAGAGAGCGCCGGATCAGTTCTTAGCTCTTTACATGAAAGACGCAAAAGTAAGTTCAACTTAGTAAGGGGCGCTTGTTTTCATACTGCAAAGTTAGCCCGCTACCATCTTTAGACTGCATCGTCGCTTACGGTGCTAGTTCGCTCATGCTCGTTGCGAAATACCTACGTCTTTTGTCCAAATGCCTCTAAGCTACAGGAAATAAGTAGTCTTTTGAGTTTTATAGAGATTGATAACTAAGTCGCGGCATCAGCTAGTATTTTATAATTACCTTACTTTTTATTTTATTTTGTTTCTATATTTACGGTATAGTGACAAGATACTGACGAACACTTAGTAGTATATAGCAAGACAAAAAATATGTTACCTGATTTTTTTTAAAGATACAAGGATGAACATTACATAATTTAATATTCCTTCTCCTCCAAACAAGCGTAATGGTGACTGTCCGTAGAAGCGGAGCGGAGACGTACTTTGCAGACCAATCAGGTCATCAACAGTAGACACGATAATTTTATCATGACATCATTATAATAGTATTAAGTATCATTGGTCCACCGATCACACTTCCGCTCCGGTCCGCTTCAATGGACAGACAGCCTAAAACTTGTATTAGGAGTGGGTACGACTATAAGGCAACGGATGAGAATTTAACCGTCAACCTTTCGGTTTTCAGTCGACGCCTTAACCGCGGCTAGTGAGGCTTTTTTTGAATATAAAGAAAAAGAAGAATTTAAAAAAACGAGTGTGCTTTAGACCACACAACTGAAGTAAGACTTATATCTCCCTCCATGGGCGTCGCCAAGGGGGTTAGGTAGGGGCAGCTGCCCCCCTCCCCTAGAGGTTTGAAGAAATATAGGTAGCTAAATGTAACCTAAGCCTAGCCAATAGCGAGTGAGTATCGGCCAAATTGAGGCGAGTAATACATACTCGTAACACTTTCTTTACAGCTTCATAAGCTCTCGACTGTACCTACAGTTCATATTGTTTTCCCATCCTCCATATAATATCAACTTGCCCCCCGTAGGACCTCGGCTGGCGACGCCCTTGTCTCTCTCTCAACTTCGCCTCGCCCGATCACATTTTTCGTAACGCATTCACCAGCTTACTCCCCAAGTCAAGCGTGCGTAAAGAAGAATATCAACCAAGTTGAACTTGACTAATATTCTCCTCTCCCCTCCAAATAAGCGGAAAGCTTGTGCCAGGAGTGGGTACGACAATAGTGCAACGGGTGGGATTCGAACCTACGACCTTTCAGTTTTCAGTCCGTACCTTTAACCGTTGGGCTATTGAGGCTTAAGTTAAGAAGTTTAAATGATGGCCATTAAAATATTTTTTAATTTGCGCAGCTCCACTTCTCCTTCAACTGCGGCGGCCAGACCGGTGAAGTGGTGTCTACGGGCATGTACAACGACACCGAGTGGCATACAGTGACGCTGGTGCGGAATGGCGGTCACGGCAAGCTGACTGTCGTCAATAATTTTAACGGCGAAGATAGCGTCGCGTGCAATGCGCCCGCCGTTCTCACGGCGCCCTTCTTTTACGGCGGCTTGAGGAATGTTTCAAACACCATCGCACGCAATCTCAAGGTGTGTCTTCTATGGTATATAAACTTATAGATCACAGCTTTGAAGTATCGTCATTTAAGGCGCACTAAACGGGTCTGCCCGCGAATTTCAAATTTAATTTGGTTTTTCGCAATTTATAAACTAATACGACAAAGTAGGCTTATGGCATTCTAATTGCGCCAATGGCAGTATCATTTTCACAGGTTTATATAAAAATCTTTACTTGAAAGTGTCCAGTTTAAGAAATTAGTCCGAGTATCAAGTTGGACGTGAGTTACTCACAAATTAGTCGATATTCAAATTTCTTAAACTGGACACTTTCATTTAAAGTTTTTATATAAACCTGTGAAAATGATTCTGCCATTGGCGCAATTAGAATGCCTACTTTGTCATATTAGTTTACAAATTGCGAAAAACCAAATTAAATTTGAATTTCGCGGGCAGACCCGTTTAGTGCGCCTTAATTGGTAACATTAATACCACGAGAAACTTTAGCGATATAATATATATACCTATTATATAGTTAAAAAAATCCGTAACTGATTTAATATCTCGTTTTTAACTTCAACATCTAATTTTTTTAGAACTTTTACCAGCCATTCAAGGGATGTCTCAAGGGCCTTATGATGAATGCACAATACGTTACCGATATACTTCTTAGAAGCAATTCACTTCGTTGCACAGATAACGTGGAAGACGGAGTTTATTTTGGCCCTTCAAACAACGTCCATAGCAATTATTTAAAAGTAAGTATGTTACCTAAAATAACTTAGGTACCTATGTAAGTTTTAAACAGATTTTGTTAAGGTAAATTAATGTCTCGCCACCAGGTATATTCTTCTTCGACCAGACCTTCGTCTACCTTTTATTTTGCACTGAATAAAAAATTGTCGCACGTCGTATATTTGTCATTACGCATTAATACAGTACGCTACATAAAAACTTTAATTTCAGCTTCTAGAAAACTTCAGAATTGGATTTGAAATCTCAATATCAATGGAAGTGAAACCACGGAACTCGACCGGTCTTTTGTTGAGTGTACACGGAAGGAAAGACTACATGGTCTTAGAGCTCATGGAGAACGAAGTCGTGGCCAATGTGGAGAATGGAAAAGGGAATTTTAGCGCCAGCTACAAATTAGGCAACAAATTCTCCCTCTGCGACGGCAATTGGCATAAAATACATGGTAAATTAATACTCCAGCTCTCTTTTTCTACATTCTGTAAGAATTCTCTCCAATAGACATAGATAGATTGCCCCTTGCGCACCATATAACCGCGAGGTTGGAGGAGCTATGGGAGGTGGCGTGTTTATCCCTTGGGCACATCCTACTCATTGTATATCTTCTGTTCACCGTCTTAAATTTTAACCCTTGGATTGGCGCGGCCAGAATTGGGACTCTATGCTTAAATTGCGCCGCGTCATCTGTTCACGCGTGGGAAATCCGGCGCGCGCTAATTAAAATTTAATTTCTCTAAAATTTTGTATAGAACATATGTATAAGACTGATATTGTTGGAATCGTGTTGAATTAGGCTTTAATCTAATATACACACATCAAAAGTGTCTAGGGATCAAGCATTTTTATGCGGATTTCTTGAGATTGAGATGTAACTTTGTAATAAATTTATGATTTTATAAATTTATATGGATCCTTTTTGGTGCATTTCATAATTTCATAATCAGCGATTAAAATCCTGCCAGGAAGTCCATCCTTATAGTGGTGGAACCATCATGGTATGGGCGGGTATTTGGATCGGCGGAAGAACTGAGTTGATTTGGATCACCTCAGTCAGCCACCTCAACGCTCAAATTTATGCTGAGACGATTGTATCAGACGTCATCGTTCCTCTACAAGTGCAAATCGGTCCCTTATTTCAGTTAATGCATGATAATGCACGACCGCACACCGCAAGAGTTGTAAGACAGACTCTCGCCGCAGCTAACATCAATGTCCTGCCCTGGCCTGCTCAGTCGCCAGACTTGAACCCGATTGAGCATGCATGGGATATGCTACAGAGAAGAGCTCTGCCGAATATGGAGGGTATCCAGTGGCAAGAAGACCTTTTTTTGTTGTTGCAACGAACATGGGCGGCCATTCCACAGCGTGATTTGGATGAACTCATTTTGAGTATGCCAAACCGATGTTCTTGTGTTGTTAGTGTTCGCGGTAGAAACACGGATTATTAATTGTTTAAGTTACCCAATAAAATTTTAAAGAAAACTGTTATTTCAGTCTTTTTTTCGAACTTTAATGTTAGTGGTTCAAATGTCAAAAATCCCTTTATTAGTAAAATGGCAAATTTCTTTATTAATGCAAAGGTGACTTGGTTTATCGTTACTGTGACAAACGAAAACACTTTATTTGATGAATCCTTAAAGAAAATTTTAATTAATATCAATCAGGAGAAAAGTTATTGCAAAAATATATGTTGATCCCTAGACACTTTTGATGTGTGTACTTGTCCATACATAATAATTGAAATAGATAGCAAGATCTCATGATATGTCATCTTATCTCATCTTATCTAATCTAATAGCCAGATTTGGGACGGCGCGCAATCGTGTGCTAATTTATCGAATCCCAAATCTGGTCGCGCGCCACTTCAAGGGTATTTGGTACAACAAACAAATAGATATTTCGCCGAGTGCCTGCTTAATGACAAATGTTTCAATTTCCAGCGGTTAAGTCCCACCACGTGGTGTCAGTTGGTGTCGACGGGCACTTCTCCGACCCCGGGCTGGGCGTGTCGGGCTCCACGGACACGCGGTCCGCGATCTACATCGGTGGCCATGAGCGCCCCATCAGCAGAGTGCGCGGTGTGCGCTCCAAGCGGGGGTTCACCGGCTGCATCAGAAACATCACCATAAAGGACAACCCAGTGCAGATACCGCTCAGCGCTGCAGGAAGAAATACTAACATTGGCGTTTGCCCTAGCGACTAAATACAAAGAACCATAATAACCTACCTACTAGGCATTGCAACTGCGAAGAGCATTGCCATATCGGTGATCTAGATTCTTGGAGACAGAGATACCTACCGAAATGTTTGTGAATAATTTTATTACATGATTAACTTTCTCTACTATTTTTGATTTAGAAATACGTTCATTTAATTTTAAAGAAATACAAATGACAATGGATTAGAACACTTTTGTGAGATATTATTTTGCATTAAAATGTCCAAACTTATTTTTTTATTTACACTTAGATACTTTCACTTTCAAAATTATATTCATTCCTAATTCTCTAAATGGAAATAATAAAATTGAAGCAGTAATTCAACCACTAATTTTTAATGTACCTATGTCTCGCAACCCCTAAAGCTCGTTACTGTTTACTACATACGAGCACCTAATGTTTTTATATGTATGACGAACATTGCTTGCGTCTAATGGAGGCAGTCCCACTATAAGCAACTCCTAAGAAGACTCCACATGTTAATCTCATAACTGTGAGGCTTGCCGTGGAACATCTGTTGAGAAAGGTAATCCAACGTAAATACCACGTCTTGGATAATGGTGAATGCACCGGCAAACCGAAATCCGCTACTTTAATTGAGCGAGCACATTTTTACCCCTACGCTACTAGGTATTGTTTCTACTTGTGTACCTAAAACACCATCTTATATTTTGATTTAATTTGTATTCTATGAGGTCCGTGACTATTTTGGATGGATAAAAATAGACTTTCACATCACGACACTTTATTTATTATATTTAAACTTTTACACAGCATTTTTATCACTTTAAGACATTTTTACCAATCAGCGAACACAGACAACAGAGTACGCGTATCGTCTATGCCACAGATTGAAGTATGTAATTGTACCATAGACTCAACACATCAGTTCACAATCAATGCATGCAACATCAGGATTGAGTAGTTAGGACCTGGAGTAAGAGGGATGTACAGACGTAAGAAGGTAGGTACACCTGCTGTGCTAATTGTACCCTAATCAGTGTTGACAAAAATCTGTTCAAAGTGATATAACTCTAATTATATTATCAACTAGCGGTTGCCCGCGACTTCGTCGTCGTCACTGTTCGCTTTGCCGGGCCTCCTCCCATTCATTACAAAATGTGTTCTGCCTGTGTTATTGTTATATACGCTTTCGTTTTTGAATCATTCTTTTAAGCTATTGCATAGCTTTTATCGCGGGCTTTGAACTAGGACAAACAGTTTGAGCGCGGCGACCGAGTCAAGAAATTCCGTAACGAAAAAGAACCTAACACCGTCGTTCAGTAAGCGTTCAACATTTTAGAGGTTCTCAAGTAGCTCTATTTGGCGCAGTGGGTGAGCGGCCGCTTTCTTTACCGTATGGCGTATGATGTCGCAGGTTCGATTCTCACTCGCGAAGTAGTGACAGTTCGCTTTTCTTGTTTGTTTATTTTTAAAATTTTTTTTTGCATAATTTTTTTATGAAAAAAGAAATTGCATAAATATTATAATTGCATAAGTTGATAAAAAATGCTATGCAATAGCTTTACCGCGGCAGTCTCCGAGTGCCATTTAATTTTTTTGAACTATTCTTTCATGACTCGATCATCTCTTCCATTCATAAATGAATGGAATAAATAAGTAGATAAAAGTATAAAATGATAATCACATTATTTAAAAGAAATAATTTTTATTTACCAACTTCAATAAAAATTAACATATCCATTCAAACAAATCAATTCATTTATATCATCATATCGAAATAAAATAGAAAATTAGATAAAATCTTATAGTAAACCACTTATATAACATAAAATTAAAATTACATTAATTTATTATTTATTTATTATTACCGGACTACTCCAAGTTCAGACATAGAAAACAACCTTTTAGCAGGCAGCGATCTGTGTGCCCATACGCTTCAAGGGAGAGGGCAAACTGCGATTTTTAGGCGGTAGCGATCGAGCCGATTTTATTGCCAATAGTGTTTTTATGACCTTTTGCGTCTGCTGCGCGATTCTGCGATCGAATGCAACGCCCATAAAAACGCAAAAAGCCAGAAAAACGCGAACGCGATTGACTCGCGCAAAAGCGCGCGAATCGCGCAGCAGACACAAGAGGCCATAAATACGCGAAATGCCATAAAAACGCGCGAATCGCGCTGCAGACGCAAAAGGTCATAAAAGCGCGCGATCGCTGCAGCTAAAAGTAGCCAGTGTGCCCTCTCCTTAAGAAGCGGTGGTGACTGCACCGGTGCAGTTTTAATAATAATGAATAACCTTTAAAAAAGATAACATAATACTCAAGTTTAATGTTTAATATATCATTATGAATTTAACATTTTTGGTTGACTAACTAAAAACGATATTTTCCCTTATATCCTACGTTGAGCGGTGAGAGATAAAATACTCAAAGGCGGTGTTTGTCTCGCTTGTAATTTACACGATATATAATAGATCAATATGAATACTTCCTAACTTACTGCCGAGCCGAGTACTGTCAAGTTGTAGACGTTAATCTTTTATAAATACTAACAGACCAGACAAAATTTAATCCAAATCGGTCCAGCCGTTTAGGAAGAGTTAGGTGACAAACACACGTACAGAAGAATTATATACATAAAAAAGATAATGCTCATTTTATCCTAAGGACCCTATTACTGTTTCAGAAAGCAGATTCTGCTAAGAACCAGCAAGAAACTCTGTAAATAATGAATTAATTATATACATACTTATTTTATATATCGGACAGTCAAAGGTATTCAATCTCTTACGATTGTTGAATTTTTCTACGAGCGCGGCTGGGTTACTTAAGTAGTAGAGGATATTTTTTATACGGATAAAATGTGAAGGAAAAAGTTGGTTCTTCTTCTTCTTGGCGTGCCTCTCCGACTAGCGAAGGTTGGCAGTCAGCTTTGTAAATTCAGCCTTATTTTTCGCGAGGCGAAATAGTTCTGCCGCACTCGCGATTCCGGTCCACTCTCGGATGTTGCGCAGCCAGGACTTTTTTCTGCGACCGACGCCTCTTCTTCCGGCAACCTTTCCCATCATGATGAGTTGTAGGAGTTCGTACCTCTCGTGCCTGAGCACGTGCCCCAAATATGCGACTTTCTTCATCTTGATGGTTTGCATGAGTTCGCGTTTTTGATTGACGCGTCGCAGAACTTCCACATTCGTGACCTTGTGAGTCCAGCTAATGGCCAACATGCGTCTATAAGCCCACATTTCGAAAGCTTCTATATACGTTTCCTGAGGTCTTTAATCGTCCACGCCTCACATCCGTATAGAAGTACGGGCCAGATGTAACAGCGTAGTAAACGAGTGCGCAAGGAAATCTTAAGACTGCGGTTGCACAGCACTTTTTTCATTTTACTAAAGGTGCTTCGAGCCACTTCAATTCTGGTCTTAATTTCCTGTTCGCTATTCCAGTTCTCATTTAACCACGTACCTAAATATTTGTATTTGCGCACTCTTTCTAGTTTTTGGCCTGCTACTGTAATGTCAAAGTCGTCAATGTTATTCTTAGATATGACCATGAGCTTCGTCTTTGAGATGTTCATCCTAAGACCAGCTCTTTCGCTGCACTCATTTACTCGGGTGACAATAGGCTATTTGACTACTTTTAGAAAATCATCTTAAATTGTTAATAATGCTATGCTGAAGCTAACAAAACATATATTTCGGCATAATTTTCATTATTTTTCATAAAAATCGAGAAATAAATTCAAAAAAATAAATTGCCGCCGAAACGTTCCATTTGCTCTCATGACGTAACAGTTCACATTTCAAACAATGACAATTTTATAATATGTGTTTAGGCCGCGTGTCGCATACTATTTGGTATTTAATAAAATAGTAACGATGAAAAACAGACGAAATTAGCATATTACGCCGCACAAACACGTCGAAATGTATTGACAAAATGAGAATTCCATAGGTGGTTTGGACTGTGACGTCATTCGAGATCACGGAACGTTTTCGATCACGTGACCATGGCCAGAATTATAGCAATTTTATTTAATGTTTTCTAATTAAATAAAGCTTTATTTTTTAGTTTTGTCGTATGGAATAATGTTTTTAGATAATAATCTTTTAGGATGACACCAGTTGAAACGATATTTTTATTATAGTCAAATACCCTATTCTCTGAATATCTTTAGCAGATGAAGCTATGAGGACTGTATCATCGGCATATCTAATATTATTTATGTTCTGGCCATTTATTTTGACTCCACAGTCTAAGTCCTCGACTGCTTCTGCTATTATGGTTTCCGAGTACAAATTAAATAGCGTAGGTGATAAGATACAGCCCTGTCTAACATCCCTTTTAATTTCGACTTCTGCCGTCTCCTCATTATCAACCCGAACAGTAGCTCGTTGATTCCAGTACAGATTCTGGATGATACGTATATCTTTGCCATCCAACCCGATATTTTGTTAGTAAAAGTTGGTTAATTTATTTTAATGCTTTACTCATAATGCCTGTTAAACAAATTGATCTTTGACCTAGGACTATCCGAATTAGGCCCAGACAAGCAGCTTTATATTTACATAAAATAAAATTCATTCATATTTTTCTTTTTGAAATTTATGAATACCTAGTGCAGGTACATAATTAAAAAAATTTAAACAATGTGCAGTACACTCATTAAAAATACAATTCATTCATTATAATAAGTTGTTTTAAAAAATCATTTACCAGGTACTTCATTTAAAAATTTAAACTAACGTGCAGTTTATTCATTACAAATAAAATTCTTTCATTATAATAAGTTGTTTTAAAAAATCATTTACCAGGTAATTAATTTAAAAAATTTAAACTAACGTGCAGTTTATTCATTACAAATAAAATTATTTCATTATAATAAGTTGTTTGATGAATGATTCTTTGATTCTAGAGGAACCAAATTACATACTTATTTTAAAATCTATTAGCTACAGATTTAGCAAAATTAATCGGTAACAAAATCATTAAATTAATAATAGATTAAAAGCTTTAATTATCGTGGAAAAATAAATCCTTAACATTAAATGTCTAATGACTACTTCTTTTCGTGGCCCTTTAGTTCACCATGCACGCACCATGCAGTATAAGTCTGTTGAGAAAAAATTATAAGACATTAATAATAATACTCTATTTTTACCAGACTACTGCAAAACCAAAAGTTAAGGTTATGATTGTACGAGTAGCATCTACTTATGTATAAATATGTATGTATGTGACAATTTACGAATGTTTCACTGTAGCTAATGAAGTATTGAGCTGATTTTGATGAATGAGGTGTCAAACGATTTGTTATGGTCAGTGAATTTCCCATTGGACCGGGAGCCAAGACGTTTCAGACCTTCGTTATTTTATAAAAGCTGAAAGTTCCACTATGCTGTGTTTAAAACATTTAGATTCAATAACATTTGATTGGTAAACAAGTGGGTGAAACTCGCTAAAAAAAATTAATTAATATTTTTTAATTCATGATAGTCATGAACATATTGTGATAGGCAATACATACAAAACGTATTTGTCTATGTATGGAATTTTATAAAAAAAATGTTTCATTCCGTAAACAGATGGGTAAAGGTCGATGTTATGTTCGGATCTCATACTATTACTACCTGATATCTCCCAAAGCCACCAAGATCCAAACTTCATAGTCGGGGATCGTTCTTATCTCTATTGGGGGCATACGCAGAGGAATTTTCAGCTTTTATAAAATAACGAAGGTCTGAAACGTGCTGGCTCCCTCTCTACATAGTCGGTTAACAGATTTAAAACTTTTCCTTGTCTTTACTGGCTTATAGTTGCGCCCCATAATGCACCCTTTTTGTTTTTTGAACTTTGAGTAATGGAATAAAAATAATTTTATTATGTAAACATGACCGGTGAAGGAAAATATCGTGAGGTACCTGCATGCTCGAGACTTCTCCGTAATATTCTCTAGGGTATGTGAAGACTGTTAATTTGCATTGGGCCAGCGTGCTGAACTCTAACCCTTTTCGGTGAGAAATGCGCTCAGTAGTGAAACATTGATAAGGATGATGATGTAAGATTTCTTGATCGTCACTTCAGAGTGCAGTGAAATAGTTTTTGCACGTCGACGCTTGACAACCCACCTGTATGTTTTCGCTACTATTGATGTTGACTTTCAACAATTAGCATGATAGACTGATGTTGTTGGGTGTCTGTATGGATAGTTGGAACAGTTCGCAGACATTCAATTTGATGGGATGCCCAGTCCTTTTTCTGGCAATATGTCGAGCAGTACGGCGTCCTTCGGCACAGGGAGCATTCAGCTGATGCTTCACGATTGCAATTCGCGCACTGAAAATTTTAATGTAACCTTTAATCATGACATATCCTTGTATACCATGAAATCGTGCAATACTATAAATTATTAAATAATCATGAAGCACGATAATCATGAAATCTCATAATTGTCAAGACAACACGATTGCATTTAGAATGAAAAATTGCAGTTTAGTTTAGAGTCTATTGTAGATCAACAGTGTCAAGCTCAGCTTGTGTATTGAACTGTAATTTAAACAGGAGTTCCCTTGCAATTTAGCCTACTAAATCCTACAAATCATACTAATATTATAAATGCGAAATTTTGTGAGGATGGGCGGATGCATGGATGGGTTTGTTACTCTTTTTTAGGGTTCCGTACCAAAATGGTAAAAATGGAACCCTTATGGTGAGACTTTCTCCGTCCGTCCGTCCGTCCGTTCGTCCGTCCGTCCGTCTGTCACAGTCGATTATTTCAGTAACTATTAAGGCTATCGACATGAAATTTGGCATAGTTGTGTATAATAGTGGCCCAACATCAATAAAGAAATATCGAAAATTATTTTTGTTTTATTAAAAAAGGGGGAAAATCGGGGGTTTGAAATTTCAAAGTAAAATAACTATACCGAGTGGGGTATCATATGAAAGGCCTTTACTTGTGCATTCTAAAACAGTTTTTCATTTGTTTCTGTATATAATAGTTTTTGAGTAATCGGCCAAAATGTCGAAAAAAATACCGTTCCCCCCCCCCCCCCTTATCTCCGAAGTTTACCAATCTAAAAATCTGAAATAATTATGGTCAATAGAAGTTTATGTATATTTTACAGGAAAAATAAAAGCAACGCGAAAATTATTTTAGTTTGATTAAAAAAGGGGGAAAATCGGGGGTTTGAAATTTAAAAGTAAGATAACTATACCGATTGGGGTATCATATGAAAGGCCTTTACTTGTGCATTCTAAAACAGTTTTTTATTTATTTCTATATATAATAGTTTTTGAGTAATCGGCCAAAATGTCGAAAAAAATACCGTTCCCCCCCTTATCTCCGAAGTTTACCAATCGAAAAATGTGAAATAATTATAGTCAATAGAGGTTTATGTATATTTTACAGGAAAAATAAAATCAACGCGAAAATTATTTTAGTTTAATTAAAAGAGGGGGAAAATCAGGGGTTTGAAATTTCAAAGTAAGATAATTATACCGAGTGGGGTATCATATGAAAGGCCTTTACTTGTGCATTCTAAAACAGTTTTTTATTTATTTCTATATATAATAGTTTTTGAGTAATCGGCCAAAATGTCGAAAAAAATACCGTTCCCCCCCCCCTTATCTCCGAAGATTACCAATCAAAAAATCTGAAATAATTATGGTCAATAGAGGTTTATGTATATTTTACAGGAAAAATAAAACCAACGCTCTAACTAGCATAGTTTTTTTTATATTAACAATAAACCTCTACAAACAAAGTTAACGAAAAATAAGCAAATTAATATAATACTAGTGGTTCGCCCCGAACTGAGACCTCGCGGTATCTCATAATTCCCATAAGGTAGTTTTAACTATATTATATTGTAATTAAAACGCGCCGAATCTGATGACGTCAATCGTCATCTGCTTTCGTGGATGGGATGCGTATTTACAATATTAAAGACAGCGCCATCTATTAACAGTATAGTGAAGTTTTGTTAAAAACATTGATGCCCATTAAAACTTAAATAATTTCGTTTCTTTATAATATTTATCTAATCTTAGTATTTGTTGTTCAAGTACAGAATATAACTCAAATTATGTGTAAGTTTCAATTTTTAAAATAAAGTGGTTTTATAGATCTAGCCTCGAATAAAATCTCCACTTTGAAAGCCCCCCATTTCGTCAATTTTAGGAAAAAAAATAAAAAAAAATACTTTTGTACTCTGTTCCAAATTATCTTTAAAATGAGGTACTGCAACCCTATGAAATGCAAAAAATTTTATTTTACTTCGCATTCGCTTCTATGAGAGCCCCCCTGAAATAAAGATTTTTATAACTTTTTAAGCCATTTTCGGCTGGAGGCCATCGGTTTACATATCATATCTAAAATTGAAGTAATTACGTTCAGTAATTCAGAAGTTATAAGGCTCTGACAGACGGACGGACGGACAGACGGACGGACGGACAGACGGACGGACGGACAAGTGCAAATCGCTCTAGTAAACTCAGAGACCTTCGCTTCGCTCGGTCGATTATCGTTTTACTTTTACTTTTGGAGTACGGAACCCTCGGTGCGCGAGTCCGACTCGCACTTGGCCGGTTTTTTTTATTGCGGATAGGCTTGCGCTTGACGACAATCAATGCTAGACAGCACTGATGAGGTCAAGGTTGGAGCGCGCTTGCCTAGAAAGAACTCTCCTACTCCTTCATAGACATACACAACGAATGATTGGTTCATTCGTTGGCTATGGCTGTTTGGAATGAAGATATCTTATACCCAGGATTAACACGTAGCGTAGAGGCTACATTTTGTTCCAGAAAAAAACTTAATCCATGCAGACGAAGTCACGGGGATTATCTAGTAAACAATAAAATCAAAATCGGCGAAGATATCGCGCAACATACACACAAAAAAAATATAGTTGTACCTTTTTGGAGACTGATTCATCCACACTGTGCAATGAGACCTGCTCAGCATCTACCGTAGCGTCCACACTCGCTAGTATCGCGGATGCTCGCTCTTGTTCAAGCCGGTCAAATTGCCTGGCGCTCACACCTCTCACTTCTTCAACACACTGTTTTAATTCACCGGATAGCTGCATTAGAGTCTGTCCAATGTCTTCCAATTTCTTTAATATTTTGCTCATATCTGGACCACCTAAAATGAATAAATATGAAATGTGAATTAATGAATAAAAATATTCTAACAATTCAATCCTAGATATTATATTATCATTTGGTCTATGCTATCGATGAGCGTCATAGTACCCGAGTTAGAGGACCCCAAGTGCAACGATAGTAGACACAGCGTCCTGTATAGCAACCCAATTCGCATCGCATACTTGGCGTCCATGATCAACTTGACACAAGACGAGTCGCGTGACTAGTCGTTGCGACCATAATATAACTTCGCAGACATAACTATTAGCCTTCACTTGAGCCCATGAGCCTCTGCTATTGGCCAAAGAGCCCAGGATGATCAGACTTTCGTTATTTTATAAAATAACGAAGTTCTGATCATCCTGGGCTCCTTCTCTATATAGTTCTTGCAATTCACGAGCACGTGAGTTTAATTTGTGGTTAAATCATGAGCATGTACAATGCGTAAGTGTGCGTACCTGTAGGGGCCTGGGTGGGAGCGGTCAGGCGCGAGCATTACGCTCTCTCACACTTACACAAATACCACCATGAGACAAGCTCGCGCGCGCTATCCAAGAAATATACCAATAGCTATAATTTCGCAATGATTGTATTACTTTAAACATAGACATAAGTTATAAACAGGCATGCGCAAATAATTCTGCATTGTACACACATACATATAATTGTATTAAAGCAGTGATAGCCTAGTGGTTGGTACTACGGCATTCGGCATGTTCGATCCCGGGTACGCAACTCTGGCTTTTCTATAATAATAATAATATAAGCCTTTATTACTTATTTATTATATCATTGTAGTTTAATAGTTTCTTTATGGGAGTTAGTCATAACCTTAGTTTTATCTGTATTCATAAGCAATCCCACTTCTTCACTTTTTGCAGCTAGTTTTTATATCTGGAGTGATTGTGATTTATTTGACAATAGGATCAGATCATCAGCAAATCTCAGATGATTCAGTTGTTTACCATTTATGTTCAACTCGTAGTTGTCCCAATTTAGATCTCTGAATATATTTTCAAGTACAGCAGAGAAAAGCTTTGGTGATAGCGGGTCTCCCTGTTTCACTCCTTTCTGGATTTTAAACTCTCTTCCGGGTTGCTCAAGTTGTATCTTCACTACACTATTTTTATGAATTTCTTTTAGGATACGTATATTTTTCTCTGCTACATTCTGATCAATCAGGGCTTCTCACAGCTTGTTGTGCTTTATTGAATCAAAAGCCTTATTGTAGTCTATGAAGGCTATATAGAACTAGCTGATGCCCGCGACTCCGTCCGCGTGGATTAACCCCGCGGGAACTCTTTGATTTTTCGGGATGCCTATATGTCACCCACCAGGTTCTCAACTATCTTCTTCTTCTTGAGGTGCCATCTTCTACCGGAGGTCGGCTATCGTATTGGCTATTCGGACCTTACACACAACTGCGCGGAATAAGGATCGAGTACTCAGTCCGAACCATGTCCGGAGATTCTTAAGCCAAGAGGTCCATCTTCTTCCAGGGGGTCTCCTACCTTGTATCTTCCACTGTATTATTAGTTGGAGCAATTTGTACTTATCGCCACGCATTATTATATGTCCCAGATATTGCAGTTTTCGTTGCTTTTATTGTCTTTAAAATTTCTGCCCCTTTGTTGACCATCTGCAAAACCCTTTCGTTGGAAACTCTATCCGTCCATGATATTCTCAGAATACTTCTATACACCCACATTTCAAATGCCTCTAATCGATTGCTCATATTTTGAGTTAAGGTCCATGATTCGGCACCGTACAGAAGAACCGAAAAAACATAGCATCGTGCCAAACGCACCCTGGTAGAGATCTTTAAGGATCGGATGCAGAGTAAGTGGCGCAACTTCATAAATGCGTTGCGTGTCTGCTCTATCCGGCACTTAATTTCTACGCTATAATCATTTTGGTCATTCACAAAGCAGCCCAAGTACTTGTACGCGTTGACTCTTTGTACCGTCTGGTTTCTTATGATTAAATCTGGTGTTATGATCGGTTGCGATTTACCGACTATCATGACCTTTGTCTTTTTTAGGTTAATGTTCAGTCCGTATCTAGTACTAATTCTATCCACGCGTTGAAGTAAATTTTGTAAGTCGTTGGAATTTGACGCTAGTAATATGGTGTTATCTGCGTACCGCAAGTTATTAATCGGGTGCCCATTAACAAGAATACCTTCTTCGGCATTTTCCAGGGCTTCTTCAAAAATTGCTTCCGCGTATATATTAAATTTCAAGGGGGACAGTATGCAACCTTGCCGCACACCTCTTTGTATGTCTATATCTTCCGTTAGCACTTGGTCAACACGCACTCATGCCTTTTGTTCCCAGTAAAGGTTCCTAATGATCGTCAAATCTGCTGGATCAAGGCCAATGTTGTTAAGAATTTCGATAAGTTTGTTCTCAACTATACCTATCCAAAAAATCACGTCAATCCGTAACTTTTTTGCAGCGTGATTGAAGGACAAACCAACAAACAAACACACTTTCGCATCTTTTCACACTTTTCAGGATGCATGGAATTTCTTCTTCCATAGCATTATCATTTAGTTTTATTTCTTCAGTGGTTATCATCCCAGTATAGGTTTTCATAGAAATCTGTAGATATTTGGTTTATTAATTGTCGATTTGTCACTTTGTAACCATTCTTTGATTTTACACCACATCCATGTTCTATTTTCCTGTAATGATTTTAAAGCTTTACGTGCACCTCCAGATTTTATTATAGAATTGCTTATGGTATTGTTTCTTTGCAGTTTTCTGTGGTTTTTTTTTATACTTTAGTTAATATTTTTGCTAATTTCTACGATTTCTTTTCGCTTATTTTCTTGTCTTTTAATAGTTTTCTTCTCTCTGCTATAAGACGCCTAGCTTCACATCCTAGCCTGTCTGTTTGAGCCAAATTAGTGTTTAATCCTTTGTTTAAGTTGACCAATGCCTTTTCAATGCAATCATAATTCTCCTGAACTGAATGTGCCTCATTTACATATTGAAGTTTTATACACAACACACATATATGTGAAATAAGTAATAATTTGGACATTCACTTCATTATTATAGAAAATCGAAGGTATCAGACAATTAATGATTATGTTATTTATACATATGTATTAGTAGGCAAATGAGAACTCCAAATACTCTCCCGATGTTTTACTTCGCCTAAAGAAACTCTTAAAAGTCGTTTGTTGAATGGGCGTGAAGTACTTAAATAACTTCCAACAGTTAATTTTATACTTGACTTGGCTTCATGGATGAAACCATAATATACAATTTAAAATTAAATTAATAATATAAAAGTGTGGATATAACTCGCTCCAGCATTTCATGAGATATTAATAACTATAAACAAAATGGTATTTAGAAAAAAGAGCAACCGCCAAATTTCTTGCAGATTCTTCTTGGTGGGAATGTCATTTCAAACCAGTGGTAGATTCAATTGACGGTTCAAAAGCACTCTTAAAAGTTTATTTGAAGAAAAAACTATTCTATTTTATTCTTACATATTATATGAATTTGCAAATACTTTCTGCATAGCATTCATACAACAATTTTATGGGACAAAATGTAGGTTCGAAAGAGCTGCCTCATTATTTAAAAATAACTTCTGCATTGTACATACATAAATAACTTCTGCATTGTACATACATAAATAACTTCTGCATTGTACATACATAAATAACTTCTACATTGTACATACATAAATAACTTCTGTATTGTACATACATAAATAACTTCTGCGATGTACATACATAAATAACTTTTGCATTGTACATACATAAATAACTTCTGCTTTGTACATATATGAATAACTTCTGCATTTTACATACATAAATAACTTCTGCATTGTACATACATAAATAACTTCTGCATTGTACATACATAAATAACTTCTGCATTGTACATTCATAAATAACTTCTGCATTGTACATGCATAAATAACTTCTGTATTGTACATATATGAATAACTTCTGCATTTTACATACATAAATAACTTCTGCATTGTACATACATAAATAACTTCTGCATTATACATACATAAATAACTTCTGCATTGTACATACATAAATAAGAGGGGTTAGACAGGGGGATGTAATATCCCCGAAACTGTTTAATAGTGCACTAGAAGACCTCTTCAAAACGCTGGACTGGACAGGACGAGGATTTAATATAAATGGTGAATACATCTCACACCTGCGGTTCGCCGACGATGTGGTTATCCTGGCAGAGACTCCAGAAGATCTGGAGCAGATGCTGAGTAGTCTAAGCCGCTCTTCCAGACGAGTTGGTCTCGGGATAAACATGGACAAAACCAAGGTTATGTTCAATCAACATGTTGTCCCGATACCCGTGAACGTCGAAAATGTTGGAATCGAAATTGTTTCAGAGTACAACTACCTTGGCCTGACCATACAATTGGGTAGAAACAATTTCGACGAAGAAGCCAACAGAAGGATACGGCTGGGCTGGGCGGCATTTGGAAAATTAAGTCAGGTCTTCTCATCGTCAATACCTCAATGCCTGAAGACGAAAGTCTTCAATCAATGTGTCCTTCCCGTCCTCACTTATGGCGCTGAAACGTGGACACTAACAAAAGGCTTGATCCACAAATTTAAAGTCACTCAGAGAGCTATGGAGAGGGCTATGTTAGGAGTTTCTCTTAAGGACAGGATTCGGAATGAAGAGATCCGTAAGAGAACCAAGGTCGCCGACATAGCTCAAACCATCAGCAAGCTGAAATGGCAGTGGGCAGGCCATGCTTGTCGCAGAAGCGATGGCCGTTGGGGCCGAAAAGTCCTAGAGTGGAGACCGCGAACAAGTAAGCGTAGTGTGGGGCGCCCTCCAGCACGTTGGACTGACGATATAAAGCGGGTGGCGGGAAGTGGCTGGATGAGGAAGGCTGAGGACCGGGTGTGGTGGCGTTCTCTGGGAAAGGCCTATGTTCAGCAGTGGACGTCCGCAGGCTGAGATGATGATTATGATGATGAAATAACTTCTGCATTGTACATATATCAATAACTTCTGCAATGTACAAAAATAAATAACTTTTGCATTGTACATACACAAATAACTTCTGTATTGTACATATATGAATAACTTCTGCATTTTACATACATAAATAACGTCTGCATTTTACATACATAAATAACTTCTGCATTGTACATACATAAATAACTTCTGTATTGTACATATATGAATAACTTCTGCATTTTACATACATAAATAACCTCTGCATTTTACATACATAAATAACTTCTGCATTTTACATACATAAATAACTTCTGCATTGTACATACATAAATAACTTCTGCATTATACATACATAAATAACTTCTGCATTGTACATACATAAATAACTTCTGCATTGTACTACATAAATAACTTGTTTTGTACATACATAAGTAACTTCTGCATTGCACATAAATAAATAATTTCTGCATTGTACATACATAAATTTTATGTGCAATATGTAATTTGGACATAAGCAACTACTATTATTTACCTTTATTATATAAACTACTATCGTGAATACTTTTCACAAAACAACGGTTTAGATTTTAGATGGTGTGGCACCCTACCTTCACAAAAATTTTAACTTTAAAGGCTTGATATTTTGCAAATGGATCCCTCAATCGATACCGTAATGTACCTCCAGTACTTGTAAGACCTTTCCAATGACACCCATGACAAGTAAAAAAAAAATCATCCCCCCTTTCCTTGTCCCCTTCAAGGTAAGGGGGATGGTATTTTTTTTACTTATCTATACCCAAAATAATTTATTTAATCAAAATTTTATTGTACAACTTTGTCAGTGTAGTTAATAATTTAACCTTGCCAAATTACAGCTCTAGTACGTAAGTCTGCGCTAAGCTGCAGACAGATGGACAATTGGACAGACAGACGGACTTGGCAAAACTAGAAGGGTTTCTTGTAGTTTTACAGTTTACTACAGAACCCTAAAAAACAGCTAGACACACTTTCACATTTATTGAATAATTACTATTGCAAAATAGTCCTAGATAATAAAATTAATGTCTGTACATACTTAAAAGTATCAAAAAATATTCCTAAGTCACCTGATGTACTCATTTCTGGGCTTGCCAACAGCTGATAGTCTGTGTTTGAGTCGAGTCCCTCTGCAATTGTATGCCAAGCTTCTTTGGAATGACTGTTACTGCTTGTCTGATGAATACTGTCAACATCTGCTTCCGTAAGAGTACTTTCACATTTCACCTTTATTTTCTGTTCATCTGTTCCTATTAACAATAAGACTTTAATAAATCTGAATGTTGAATTGAAGAACTTTTTTCTAAATAATAATAATATTATTATATATTATAATAATATGCTAGCATTTGACTGCAGTCTTGCCTGATTGTATGTGAAGATGAAGCCTAAGATGGAGCACACTTGCTTAAGAGTATGCCTATTCACTCTTGATTTAAGGGTACCTAAGTTATAAAAACTGAAGCTGGAAGAGCATTCCATTACAGTGCATTCTTAAATGAGGAGGTGTTTTGTGCAAGATCTTACCTATATTTAGATACTAGATATCTAACTATTTTGAGATTTATTTTTGGATCAGAAATAAAGCTGATAATTATTTCCATGTTCATTTAGAACAAGGTGTAAGTGATTACATTACCTTCTTGGTTTCTTCTTTTTCTTTTATATGGAGTGAATAACCTTATTGGACCCATCGCTGAAAGTAAAACATACCATTCAATCATTTTAAAATTTTCAATTACTTGGCCTGGTTTAATGTTAACTTATTTGGTATGGTTCAAATACTATGGTCCAGGAGCCAGTGACAGATTTTCATGACCAAGTCCCTCCCAATCAAAACTTCGTGAAATGCATTAGGGATTTATATTATGAATATTCGCGACCTTCAGCTGCGACTCCGTGGGTGGGGCGGGCAGTGGCAGCCTCCAACGCATGGAGAAAAAAAAAAGTTTTTTAGTCATTTCCTCCCATTTGAAAATTTGTCAGATTATAGTTTACCTAATATTTTGAAGGAAAAATAAATTCAGCTGACCATAACATGGTGGATTATACTTCAGCTGGCTGCTTGAACATGAAAAAAAAAATTATATTTTCAATGATTTCCTCTCAACTAAAAATTTACCTGGTGATCGTTTGTATGCTACTATGAATGAAAATTAATTTCAGCTTGCTGAATCGCGGTGGAAAGTTTGTCAGCTGGTACCTTGAAAGGTGTGATGTAGCAGCATCTATCACCTACTGAATCTTATCAGCTAAAAGGAAAGGAACGCATTCTCTGAACGGCCGAACTATAGTAGTTTAATACAATGGAAACTATGTACCAGTTTGATCATCACAGCATGCACCGCATGTGCAACTGGTGGCATGTGGAGTCAGTATACCCTCATCTATCAACGCCTGTATACTCCTCCCACCAAATCTTATTGAGCGCTTCCAATCTTTACTAGATGCTCGACCACACAGGGCTTCAAATTCACTTGGTGTGTACCATTGCATTCCATACTTGATGCATCTCCCTCGCCCTCCAGAGCCGAACCTCTGCTTATGAAGCTCTGCTGAAGTGTTCTTACATCTCACAGGTAAGACAGGCATGCTCGCGGTTTCCACCCATGATCCGCTGCTCATAGATTTGCAGGACACTGTGCAGTTTGTTTGTCCACCATGGTCTTTTGTCTCGCGAGCCGTCGGCGGCGACGGAGGGTTTTGTATTACTATGTGCGTCGGTTTTATATCCTCTGGCACTGACCCGCCCGAGATGAAGCCGTTATCCACACATAGCATAGGTTTGAAGTGTTGCAACTGATCGGAGTTTATCACGTTGAACGTAGTGCCTGTGATTAGCGTACCGACAGGCAGAGAGACGGGTACGGTGATGAAACCATTTGAGTCGCCGCTCCGACGAGCAGCCTTGATTGCAGTCGACAAAATCTTACCGCCATCAGTGCAATCGGCATTATGCTCGGCCGCATTCGACAGAGAATCGGGCTCGGATACTTCGGTTATGTCCGGCATAACGACATCGTCCGAAGTTCTTTTCTCCGCCATTGCTTTCTTCCGCCTGCCCCTGTAAGCCCATTCGCGAAGCGACCGAATTTTGAGACAGTCACTTGAAACTTTTAAAGCAATAAATTGCACAATGGCACGGGGTACGCAAGTCCTTTTTACATGCACACGCTATGATGACTAAAAAAAATTACGCCGCAACAGCAGTCATCACTCATCACACGCAGCCATGGCGCCATTTTGACTTTTTAGCGCCATATTCAAAATAAGTATTTTATTTTCCTTAAATTATTGTAAAGTAGTGAAAATACATCACCAAAAATATAAATAGCTAATAAATAAGTACCTAGTTTGTCACTTCTAAAAGCTTTTAAAGGCTAGGTTATCCGAATATTAATTGTTAAAACCCGATTAGATCTTTTTCATTTATTTTTTTAAATCATTTGAATAACTAATCAAAGGACACATCAAAGGATTTGAATCACTGAGTATTTAAACTTCGTTTAATTGTTTAATGAATTTAGGGAATTTAGAAATCATTTTGACTTAGATCCACGTTAATTAGAATCAATATATTCTTAGTGTTGTGCCTACTTTCACAGCCTACTTTCTAATTCCATGATAAAAATCCCGCTATAGCATGGCCCTTGTGTGGCCATGGAACTAGGAATTACGACTAACAAGCGGATTATGGATGCATGCCACAAACACAGAGTTTTATTAGTTTGTGATGCATGCGCCATGGATGCGCACAGATGTGATATCTTTGGGCATCATGGAACTAGGAATTACAACTACGTTTAAATCGATTCGCATTTTGTCCTTACTGGTTTCACTACTTTCACTGGTCTAGTACTCAAAGAATGCTCAAAGAATAAAACTGACATTTTTCATAGAGTCGTGTCACATCAAAAAGTAGAATTGATGCGTACACGACTCTATTCCAGCCTAAATGCGACATCTTGTGTTGTATCAAAAAAGTATATCCGAAAACCACACTATATTAGTGTGCTTTTCGGGTATACTTTTTTATCATGATTTTATTATCGATAAAAATCATAAAAAGTACTTTACAAAATTATCTTAACACCTTTATTTTGTTTACAATGATTTATAACTATTATAGTGGTTCGCCCCGAACTGAGACCTCGAGGCTATCATATATTCTGTGCTCGCGGTAACGGTATCCCATGATTATTCATTCAATCGATACATGACGACCAAAACTGACATTATTATTATGCCCGTTTTCACCAAATATACCTAAATCATCCCCTATGTAGGAGTCTCTTTACGTAGGTAGCTCCAAAACACAATCCTAAGTCCTAATATCCGTCCCAATGTCCTTTTAGGTGTCCCGTACAGGATCGTGATAAAGAAGTTGACAGTAATCATCACCTAACTTATCATAGGTAGCCCGTAAAGGTTAGGGAACGTTAGTGAAAACAGCTTTGAGTATTAAACCAAGGAAAACAGTGAATTATTATGTAGGTACTAACGAGTGAAAACGGGTTAGGGGCATCTGTACGAATCGTCATCTATCGACGCGAATAGAAAATATACAAAATGTAGCAATTAATAGTTTATTGAAGTTTGATATTTAACTAAAGAATAATTTTAATTGAATAATATCTTATTATAATATGTACCTAAATAATAATGGTCGACGCAAAACTATTTTTGGGATAGATCGTAGTCGTAACTCCTAGTTCCATGGAATAGTTAATGACTGCGCCATCTATTAGTATTATTGTGAAGCTATGTGAAAATTACTGATGCCCATTAAAAATTAAATAATAATCTCGTTTCTTTATAATATTCATATAATTTTAGTATTTGTTGTTCAAGTACAGGATACAAGTGAAAAATAAGTACAGCTTGAAAATATATAGCCGATTTTCCCAGAGAGCGTCTTCAAGCGAGCGTATTAAATCGCCACTTTGAAAGCCCCCCATTTCGTCAATTTTAGGAAAAAAATTGAAAAAAAAAATACGTTTGTACTCTGTTCTAAATTGTCTTTAAAATGATTCACAGAAACCTTATGAATCGCAAAAAAAAAATATTTTACTTCGCATTCGCTTCTATGAGAGCCCCCCTGAAATAAAGATTTTTATAACTTTTTAAGCCATTTTCGGCTGGAGGCCATCGGTTTACATATTATATCTAAATTTGAAGTAATTACGTTCAGTAATTCAAAAGTTATTAGGCTCTGACAGACGGACGGACGGACGGACGGCCAGACGAACGGACGGGCAAGTGCAAATCGCTCTAGTAAACTCAGAGACCTCGCTTCGCTCGGTCAAAAATATATAATAACAAGTGTAATTTGTTTTTAATTTTTTACCAAATATTATAAACTAGCTGATGCCCGCGACTTCGTCCGCATGGATTTAGTTTTTAAAAATCCCGCGGGAACTCTTTCATTAACATTATCCGAGATAAAAAGTAGCTCTTCCGGTCTGAGGAACCACTACTACATCCATTACTATTCCCATGCAAAAAATCGCATCAATCCGCTGTTCTGTTGCGACGTGATTGAAGGACAAACCAACAAACAAACACACTTTCGCATTTATAATATATATCAGTAATGCTTTATTATAACACTTTTTATAATTGTCAAATTTACCATACATATCCAAAGACAAAATTACGTTTAGCTGTCATTTACGTTTTGTTATTCCACTGTCATTTGCGTTTCGTTATTCCATGTCAGATGCGTTTTTGTTATACCACGTTTTATAGTGACATGATGGAAATGCGGTCGAACGGGATAAAAAGTATCCTATGTCCGTCTCCTGGTTCTAAGCTACCTCTCCACCAATTTTCAGCCAAATCAGTTCATCCGTTCTTGAGTTATAAATAGTGTAACTAACACCACTTTCTTTTATATATGTAGATTATAAAATTATAAATAATAATAAATAATAAAAATAAAATAAATAATAATTATCTGAAGTCAGGATTCGAACCTCTGAACCGATAGTATCACTCCTTTTTACCGCTGCGCCATCGAAGCATTGATGGAATGTGTAAAAGGACTGTGACGAAAAAAAATTTTTAACGTTACGGACGTTTTTTGCTGGCTAGGGTTGACAGTTGTGTATGGAGAAAATGTGAATCGATACGCACAGATGTTATTCCAGCCTAAATCTATGATAACATCATTGTCTTCATGCTGTGAGATGTCATAGACAAGTCATTTCATAGATAGTTCGCTATTGATTTTTTTGAACATTACGCAATATTATGCGGCAAAATTCAAGACTACGCCATCATTACAGTTGTTTATCAAAATTAGTTCCTATCTAAACTTGCTGTATTATTTTGTTTGCTTCCGGGCTTCCAATGGGCTTCCGTTGAACAAAAATCTGCCAAACAAAATAAAGGAGGGAAAACAAAATATTTGATTGCAATAATTAAAGTGATACAAAGAATGCTAAAATTGTTCGGGCATGGACTGTAATGATTTAACTTATTTTAGTCATTCACATATTACAGAGCTTTGTTAAAAATTCGTGAAATTTGCCTAGTTCCAAGCCAAGCACGATAAGATATTCTAAAAATGGAAGATATACGTTCAAGACACAAAACAATTCAAAGTGCGGCACATCATATTGCGTTGGAATGCATTCATCCTCAGGTAGATTGGTATTTTAAATTGATTTTCGACCTAATTATTACACATTAAAAAAATTGGTGGTTGGTCGATCAATGATTGATGAATATAAATTATGTTTGTGTTTATTATTTAGTAATATCTGGGTGACCGAGCTTTGCTCGGTAATTTTTTTTTGGTAAATGGTGTTTTTGGAAATTATATATTTAGAAAAAAAATAATAATAAAATAATAAATAATAATAAAATTCATAGAGGAAAAAATAGTCGGCTGGACTTGAACCCAGATCTTCTGGTTTCGGCACCGCCCGATTTGTCTGAGCTATTGGGATTTTGATAGATGATGGCGAAATTTACCTTCGTATTCTAATGATATTGTAAGGGGTTTTTCATTGCCTGAAAACATGGATAAAACGATGTTTTCTAAAAATGACACCTAGCTAGATCGATTTATCGCCCCCGAAACCCCATGCATGCCAAATTTCATGAAAATCGTTGGAGCCGTTTATATATATATATATATATATATATATATATATATATATATATACAAGAATTGCTCGTTTAAAGATATTAGATTTACTGGTTTTAATGTTATGTACTATGTAATATAAGATTTGGTTAATACGTACCTACCTACCTACCTACCTACCTACCTACCTACCTACCTACGTCTTATCAATTTAAATTACTTATCCTAGTTTGTGAATCTTACTGCGACTTATATATATATATATATATATATATATATATATATATATATATATATATATATATATATATATATATATATATATATATATATATATATATATATAGGTAGGTAGGTTTCATCTCAATCGGAACACTTCTAGGACTAAACGATAGCACACAAAACATTTATTTTTATCAATGAAAATAGGATTATTTTTACAGTGTTAAATATATAATGTATGGTTTCTCTTTAACGAAATTCAAAGGAATGTCCATTATCCAATTTATTTTACATTGTATTTGTCAGAGGCAAGACTGGCTACTTTTAGCGGCAGTAATCGCGGCGGTTTTATGGCATTTAGCAATTTTATGGCCTGCGTGCATCGCGTTTCGCGCGATTACGCGATTCTGCGATCAAAAGCCATAAAAACGCGCGATCGCTGCCGCTAAAAGTAGCCAGTCTGCCCTCTCCCTTTTAAAAGTGATGAGTAAGTAGTTAAACAATGAAGACCATGTTGAAAATTGTTATAGGAATTTTTAATTAAAGAGGAATTACACTGTATTTAATATATTATTATTATTTAATTATGTTTATTTGTATTTTTTATGCTGACAAGATTTCGCGATCAGTGGTTTGCAGCCTCTTCGCACTAGCACGAGTTCACTGTGTGGTTTGTTTCTCCATGTCTGTACTATGGGACTGCACAGTCAGCGCACGGTTCACCCTATCATGTCCATCCTTATCCTTCACCTGTCCGACTGCAACATGCATTCCAAGCTCAGCAGAGCTTACAAATGTTCCACCCTAAAGGACTCAAGCCCCACATTGTAAGTACGTTAGCAATTAGTGTTCTTATTATATTGTGTTATTGACAATGTACGTGTAAAGCTTAATGGCTGAATTCGCTCACTGAGCGACGCTTATAATGCTTTTAGCATCTTTGAAACAGCTACAACGCGAAATTTGTATTACGGCACTTGAAAACCCTTAAAGCTAGTTAGTAATACTACTACACAATTAGTAATATGTAAAATTAGTAGTATGTTTATGTGGAAAACTCGTCAAAATAGCGCGTTTGGTGGTTTGGATAAATTCCGTTTTGAATTGACTATGATCCAAATATCGTGTCAAAACCGTAATGCCACTGACTCGTAGCAGTACTTTTTTGCCCGTCAAGTAAGTGAATGTAGGGAACGATGACGCGAACCTTCTAAGTTCTAACGTAGTTGAATACTGAATCGCATCCGATTCAATATTCAACTACTTCAGTATTCAACATGGGTTTGGTTGCTCTACTATCGTACCCCCACCTAACAGTAGCTTAACGCTTATTATTGGAGGGGAAATAAAAGTGAACATTAATTAAGTTTAGCATGGTTAATCTAATGCAAAATTTTTATAAGTATCTAGGAAATGAACATAAGTAATAGTTAAAAATATATAAGCACATATTTTAAAAATTTCCATTATATTAGATTAACGAGGAATATATATTATTTTGTACGATGTCCGAGTAATTCATATTTTTACCCGCGATCCTAAAAAGGAAGATGACGGATTCTCATTTAGGGCGTTATGTTTTTTAACTGAATGTTTTGCCTTTTAAGTAACTGCCCCTGCGTGACCTAATCCTACAATAACCTTTATCCCGTAGTAACTTAAAAGACGTGTATTTTATACAGATAATCGTTTCTTAATTAAGGATTTAGGTCAGACGATCTACAAAATAGTAATTGGTACGAATGGCTTATATGTAAGTCCAATATGGCACTGCGTTTAGCACGTTTCAAGCGATACTCATGGACTTGGTTTGAATCATGGTTGAATGCTCTAAGCTTGGTAATAACTAATAAGCCATGCCGTGCATTATTGGACTAAACTTAATTCACACGTATCATAGACCACTTAACTCGCACGTATCGAACCTTAGAGCGCTAACGTACGATGTGCATTAATCTATAATCTATAAATCTATAAATATTTAATAAAACTGTAACCGGTCCAATTCTGTACATTGAAGATATTTTGGAAATTTTTGCTTGAGGGCACTCGATAATCGATACTGAAGCCAAAACAATTTTTTTTTAATTTTTTGTCTGTCTGTCTGTCTGTCTGTATCTTGGCCGCGCATCACGCCGAAACTACTGGACGGATTAAAATGAAACTTGGCATGATTTAAGTTCATACTACGAGGTATAATATAGAATACTTTTTATCCCGAAATTCAGCACGGTTCCCTTGGGAGAGGGGATGAAAGTCAAAATGTGTATTTAGCTGTAATTCATTAAGGCGTATTCCGATTTAATTCATTCTTTTTTTGTTAGAAAGCAGGTACTTTGGAGATTGTCCTGTAATTATTTCAAGGTCGTCAATTTCGTAGTTCAGAAATTATAGACATCACAATCTTCAGTATAAAGTCCAAATAACTTGAACCCCGGAATCTACAGGATACGTTGAATGTACGGCTCATCTTAAGGGTACTTTATCGTATATAGCCATCGTGGATAGCCCTATTTTGTCAGTCAAACTACTCCAAAGGCGTCAGATTTTGCCATACGATCATTATACCTACATATGTACTACATAGTAGGTATGGATGTAATACATCGTATGGACGTAATGCTACAGTGTTTTCCTATGCAATTTAATATTCTAATCATACTAATATTATAAACTAGCTGATGCCCGCGACTTCGTCCGCGTGAATTTTGTTTTTTGTTTTTTGTTTTTTTTTTTGTATTAAAACCTTCCGTGGAACTTAAGGAACATACAAAAAAATAAATTAACCAAATTGATCCATCCATTCTTGAGTTATGCGCTTACCAACATTCATTTTTATTTATATAGAAGATAGAAGATGCGAAAGTGTGTTTGTTTGTTGGTTTGTCCTTCAATCACGCCACAACAGAGCCACGGATCAACGTGATTTTTTGCATGGGTACTATAGGTGAGGACCTAAGTGACATAGGCTACTTTTTATCCCAGAAAATCAAAGTATTCACGAGGGATTTTAAAAATTAAATCCACGCGGACGAAGTCGCGGGCATCAGCTAGTGATCTACTATAGTAATGTACTATTTTTTTACTCCAAGGATCCAAGAGCATTCGCGACACCAAATGAAAGCCCTATATTGGGACGAGCCCTTTGCCTCACCCCAAAAGGCAGCCCTGTCCCTGGCCGTGTCTCACATCTCAACGAGAAGTTCCAGGACTCGCTTACTCTTAATTCCGACACAGATGCCCTGGTTGCCAAAATAAGTGCAATGTTTCCAACTGTTAGTGAAACTCATATAAAGATTTTATTGAAAAAGTAAGTGTAGCATTTAAGCAATATTTTTTTACGATTTTCTCACCTAAATCGACGGTACCCGGCGTGTTGAGTCGCTGGGCTTTTTGAAACAATTTTGCAGACGGGTTGCACTCGTTTGTGCTACCCGGTAGCATGCTGTCCGTTCAATCCGACTTTTTTTGCCGTTTATGTATCGGAAAGGTACGTACTTGCAACGTTCTGCAGCTGCCGAGCCAAGCCGTCGGATTGGTCTCGCCGGGCGGCTTTTGTGTAAAATGCTTTTAAATAATAAATAGCAACTACCGTCCTCCGACTTGCGGCAATGGCTGTACATGTATCTATTACCAAACTACGGTAAATCTCGATGATTTAATGAATATCCTAAACAATAAGCGCATCACAAATTTTTATTGCCGCAGCTTAAAATTTTAAGTACTTACTCGTACCTACTGCACTTTAATGGCCAAGAATCAATCAATCATCATCAATCTCACATCAATCTATGTTACGTCTCTAATAGTAAGTAGGTAGTATTATGGGTAAAAGGATTCTGTATGTTGTGGACGATTAACAACGACTAAAAAATTTTCTGGAGTAGGTAATAATCTGCTTTTGGTGGTTAAATCGCAAAGCCACATAAAGACAAAAAAAGCTATTTTAATATTAGATGGAAGCAGGCGTTACTTTGCTGAAGTTCATGATTAGCAAGAAAAGGTTAGAATTATTTTTCCTATAATCCGCCAACAGAAAAATCTGATGGTCAAACATGCAGTAACAAGATAAGCACCGCTCACCTTCCCAAACGAGCAAGAAAGCCAAGTTCCCAAGCAAGCAATGCCACCACTACTCACATATGCACCACCACAAGACTTTTACACTACTCTCGACGAACGTTTCGCCCCGACACCGGAGCATCCTTAGATGTCGACTTTACAATGCAGTATTGTCTAGTCTAGACAACTTGTTACTGCATGTTTGACCATACAGATTTTTCTGTTGGCGGATTACCTATAGCAAAAATAAGTCTAACCTTTTCTTGTTAGCTATTTTAATGTCAAAAAATTCTTACAAGTTGATAAAAGGGCTGGTTGTTCATCGGGGAAATGCAACATATGAAACAGGTCCGTTGCGAGCGGATTTTGATCGCCTTACATGATCCTCTTGTCTAAAGTTAATACCCAGTAGTTGTTTTATCTAATATTACAATGTTACATTGCAGCGGAATTTCGCTCACGTTTTTCCGTTAGATTTGTCCCTTTCCTGACGTGTTTCAACTGTATGGCAGGTATTACAATCGTGAAGCGGTAGTAATCAGTGCTCTTCAAGTAGAGAAACACCCAATCACCACCCCAGGCCCCCTTACCATGTCACCTTCTGCAGCGCGTTTACAAAAGGGTGCTCTCGGCGTGTTCTCTGCATTGCAATTGGCTAAGGGGATGTCAGGATCAATGCACAGTTCTAATCATTTTACACCTTTGACGGGCACTCCACAAGGTGAATATCTGCCACATAATTATAAAGTAGCTTATGCCTGCGAATTAGCCAGTGTAGTTTTTAGGGTTCCGTACCAAAATGGTAAAAATGGAACCCTTATGGTGAGACTTTCTCCGTCCGTCTGTCCGTCCGTCTGTCACAGTCGATTATTTCAGTAACTATCGACATGACATTTGGCAAAGTTGTGTATAATAGTCGCCCAACATCATTGGAATAAAGAAAAATCGACAATTATTTTTAGATTTATTAAAAAAGGGGGAAAATCGGGGGTTTGAAATTTCAAAGTAAAATAACTATACCGAGTCGGGTATCATATGAAAGGCCTTTACTTGCGAAAAATCTGAAATAATTATGGTCAATAGAGGTTTATGAATATTTTACAGGAAAAATAAAACCAATGCACTAACTAGCATAGTTTTTTTTATATTAACAATAAACCTCTACAAACAAAGTTAACGATAAATAAGCAAATTAATATATGTAATATTATCGTTTTACTTTTACTTTTGGAGTACGGAGCCCTCGGTGCGCGAGTCCGACTCGCACTTGGCCGGCTTTTTTTTTAAATATACAGGGTGGGCCAGGCCAGATGGATATAAAATTTTTTTTAGAGATTAGAACAATCTAAAAAAAATTTTATATCCATCTGGCCTGGCCTATTCCAAAATTTTAAATAAAAAAATTTTCTCGTAATTGGGTGGGAACCGATTTTTTTCCTTGCGGGTCCTGGTAGACCCCTATGTGAACAATCTAAAAAAAAATTTATATCAACCTGGCCTGGCCCACTCTGTATAGATCACTTCTTTTAAGACCTGATGATTATGTCCGTGAAAGTCCCGTCTAAATCGGTTCAACAAAAAGACAAAATTATTTGGATACCGCTTTTGTTCAAGTAATTATATCAAGTTAATATTAAAATTCGACTTTTCGTTCTACTATTTTCACACATTTGAACAAAATACATTACCTACCAATACCAAATATAGCATAATGAACCCATATCTCCAACTTTGCAATTTCTACATAAATTAATAATGAAGTAGATAATATGCTTTTCATAGAGTCGTGTACGCATCAAAAAGCCGAATTGATGCGTACACGACTCTATGATGAATGACAGTTTTGTATGGACAAAATGAGAATCGATGCGCACAGATGTGATTCCAGCCTAATATACATAATTTTATTTTATAAAGGTTCACCCCTATTGTTGCGGCCAGCGTCCTGTGCTTCTAGCTATTATGCTAATACAAAAATCGTTGACGCTCAACAAACGAAGCATCAGTCACCAAAAATGAAGTTGAAGTAAGTATTCAGGAGCAAAAAAAATAGGTACAAATTCCTATTGTACCTTCTAGCCCGGTCCAGGGCCGTCTTTACCCGGGGGTGCAAGGGGTGCGAGGCACCCGGGCGCAGGGTCCTAGGGGGCGCAAGCTGATCTTCCTATACATATACCATGCGTAATCTGCTAATTTTGCAAATAATTTAACAAACATTCAATAAACCTTAATTATATCAATAAAAAATATAGGCTACCAATATGGTTTTTATTGTTTGGTTTTTTTTTTGCTTAAAATGGATGAAAACTTATCTATGATCTAGGTATCTTAAGAATTGTATATTATAAACACTAAGATTCCCCTGGGATAGGGGATGAAAGTTACTGAAAGGATTCATAAAAGAGGACACAGCTCCTCGATCCATGCTGCTGGGTTAACTGCTCACCTAATTTGTGGATGGGCAGGTATTTACGAATTGTGAACTGATTATGTAGTGTACCAAGTATGGACTACATATGAAGTTCAATCGAAAAAAATTCGAGCTCGCTTCGCTCGCGAAAATGTGGCTTTTATGAATTGCTTTTGTAGATATCAATAATTTCTATGGACTACATGGTAGAGTAGTACAGTCCTAAAAAATTTCGCTGAAAATTTTCGTCGAATCGGTTTTGAATTGCTATTGTGCTACTAACAAGTATGGGCTAGGTACATAGTGTAGTGGAGTCGTGCAATCGTAAAATTATAGCGCTCGCTATAATTCGCTCGCGAGAGTTTCTGTTATTATTGATTGGTATTGTAGGTATCAAGTATGGACTACAATCTAAAATCGACATAATAGTGTAGTGCAGTAGTAAAAATTTTCGCGCTCGCTTCGCTCGCGAAAATTTCGCTTGCGGATTGGTATTTAGGTATCAAGTATGGAATACATAGCTGCCTATTAGGGCCGTTAACTAAAGGTACTTGGTCTTCACAATATGAATTCACAATCAAAAATTCCTAAATTCTCACAGCTTTTAAGAGTGCAGCACCCTGCAGCATCAGAAATGAGGAGTTGGGGCCTCGAGTTCAGCGATGCAGTCTATGCTTGATATCTATTACTTACAATATTATTACACAATCGATATTTTCTAAATCTTCATAGTTAATAGCAAACATTCTCTTTCGAATAAAAAAGTGTGTGTGTCAGCTCCGACGCACGACTGGAGTTTACTCCTTACAACGTCGTAATGCATTCGCGGCGCTCGCTGCGTCTAGGCGCCGCTCGAACCCGATCGGTACGCGCTCGGCTTCCCGAAGCGAAAGCTCTTTCGCACGAAAACCAACCTTATTTACTCAACGTTAGGGTATAAATTTGCATCGTTGTGAAAAACGTAACGAGGTCATTGATAAGTAGATTTTACTCCTCGAATTTTTCTCATACCGGGCGCCTAAAATCGATTCTTAAGGAGTAAACTCCAATAAACTCCAATAAACTCCAAAAAAACAGAAGAAATCGGTGTACTGACATACCTGCATAGAAAAAAATATATGAGCCGATTGCGCGCCGCTATGAGAACTTTTTTGAAGTCAGTTAAAAAGTATCTAACTTTATTTTAGAGTAAATTTTAAATGGAAAATAAATTAATTTTTATTTTGTTTTCAATGGGGGCGCAGGCGGATTTTCGCACCCCGGCGTCAAGTATGGTTAAGACGGCCTTGGCCCGGTCAAATTAGACCAAAAAATAGGGGTGAGGTTACAATCATTCCCACTTGGCTGAAAATTGGTAGGATTGTTTAAAATCTTCTATATAAATAAAAATGAATGTTGGTAAGCGCATAACTCAAGAATGGATGGACCAATTCGGTTAATTTATTTTTTTGTATGTTCCTTAAGGTCCACGGAAGGTTTTAATACTTAATAAAAAAAAACAAAAAAAAAAGTTGGCGGTACGAAGTTCGCCGTGTCAGCTAGTACTATATATATATATATTGAATATATATATTCACTGAATTAAACAAGCCGGGTTCGATAATTCTTGAATCTATCGCTGGTAAGGCCAACTGTGCCACTATCTACTGGTCATCGTTCAACACTCTATTTATATTTTCAGATACTTAAAAAGTGTATTCCCAAAGGCCGAAGAGACTTTAATTCTGGACGTTTTAGCTAATAAGGACAACAATGTGCAAAAAGCAAGCGAGGAACTTCTTACTATGGGGTTTACTAAGAAGGAGACGATAATCACGCAACAAAAGAAAAAAGACAAAGAAACCCCTCAGCCGCCTAAGAAAGTAGTCATAATAATGACTGCAGAAGAAAAAAATGAATGTGAGTTAGGCTTATATAGTCTCAAAAATAATCTTTATTATAAATAAAAATCAATGACGTATTGTTTGAAAGATCATGGATTGAAAACGGCTCGACCGATTTGGCATATTTTGTGTTGTGTTTCAGCATCAGGATTGAGCAGTTAGATCCTGGAATTTAACTATGTAGGTTTAGGAAGTCTTTGCTTGGTACCTATAACAGCTATTCTTAATCAACAGTTAATAAATCACCACAATTTAGGTAGGCAGCACCCCTGCAGCATTAAGGTTGAGGAGTTAAAACCCGAAGTTTTTATGGGGCCATCTCGCAAAGTTTCTGTATCGATTAAAAAAAGATTCACACAAATAAAGGAGATATCGATATACATAGGTTGCAAAATACAACTCCTTTTTTTTTAAAGTTTGTTAAAAAAGTGGCCTATGTATCTCCTAATAACATTAGCTAACTACCAGTGAAAGTTCTGTCGAAATCGGTCCAGCCTTTTCCGAGATTAGCTAAAACAAACAGACAGACAAAAATTTGAAAAATTCATGTTTTGTTTTAAGTACCAAAACTTTCATAAAATGCATTTAGTAAAAAGCTTTGATAAAAAAGTTTAGTAAAATTTTGACATTAAACAGACGCGTCCATTTTATTTGTATAGATGGAAATCACAAATTCTTCATTATTCAATTGCAGCCAAATGGGGCAATTATTTAAAATAGATTTTATTATTTTATCTACTCCAACATCGAAAAGTTCCAATTTCGAATTTGACAACTGAATCGAAATGAACCCTCTTTCGGTTTTGCTTCTCATTTCGATGCAGCTCGTTGTATGGGAGCTGAATCGAAATGGTTATCTTCTTAAAATAGGATACCTAAACCTAAGGCTCTGAGTTCTGGCACTTTTGTACCGTTCATACGACAGAGGCGCCACAGGCGGCTGGTGGCGGCTTACGGAGTTACTTTTTGTTAACAGAGGCGCCACAGGCGGCTGGTGGGGCGTTCGGAGTTACTTTTTGTTACTTTATTGAGCCTACGGCGTATTTTGTTAATGATTTTATTTTCCTTGTCGTAGATAAAATCTTGTATGCAACTGAACGTAATTAGTCATTTTAATTATCGTACTATCCTATTTTGATACTCGGCAAGCCTCGTATCAAAAAACAGCACTCGAATTAAAATGACCCTCATTACGATGCAGTTGCATAAATAGCTAATTTAGAACACTGATATGTTTCAAGAAGGTTTCAAGTTGTTGCAATGCGCCTGTGAAAAGGTGCGGCACAGTAGGTACAACATTTACATGATATAATAATAAGATAATTCTTAAACTACCTTCAGTATTTCAACGAAAAAAGTAAAAAAGTAGTGGCTTGCTTAAGATAAAATATGTGAGTTCGAAAATGTGTCCATTAGCCTATGTTTTTTGTTCTTTGTATGGCGCTGTAGAGACTACGCATGGACCGATTTTAATGACTCTTTGTAATAATTGGGTTATCTTCATGAAACAGTTATTGTTTATTCTATGGTTATCTTAATCTTGAGAATGCAAGAATCCTTAAAATCTATTTATATAGTAATATTATATATTATAATAATGTCTTATAATAGTTTTTGACATAATCATCGTCCCTAATGTTTGCAGTGAGGCGGAAACTTCAAAACAAATACAGTAGAGTGGCGGAAAGGGTTGTGTCCATAGCATTAGAGAGCGTAGATTTCAACGAAGAGCGAGCTGAGCAAATACTGAGCGCTGTCGAACAAGAAGAACAAACGCCCAAAGTGGTTACCACTGCAGAACTCAAGGACATGCGGCGACCTGACACTGTTGACTTGAACACAGGGTAAGAATACTTTGTTATCCCCATAATGCAACACGTCTAGGCTGGAATTACATCTGTGCGCATCGATTCGCATTTTGTCCATACAAAACTGACATTTTTCAACGCATTAATTCGGCTTTGCGATGCGTACACGACTCTATGAAAAATGACAGTTTTGTATCGACAAAATTCGAATTGATGCACACAGATGTGATTTCAAATAGTTTACTGCGTAGTGAATCAAGTAACATTGAAGTAGGTGAGAGACAGGAGACTTATGCCATATTTGGAAGAAATTTTGAGGACTTTTTCGTGCGTTGAATACCCAATCTACATATGTTTATGATCTAAGGCCTCCACCACCAGGAATGTTAAATCGCCATTTTAAGGAATGTGACTTGCTCACTTATGTCACACACACTCACACACACAAAAGTCCATCAGAATCGGTCCAGCCGATATATAAATAATGAGATAGATAATGAATATTTTTTATTATTCAAGCTATTTCCCTGGTAAACTATCTCCACACATTGGCCCCAACACTGTCCCCAGCACTGGTCGCCCAACATGTGAATCAGGAAATTAGCATTGGCCCCAACACTCGCGCCAACGTTGGCCGTTGTATGTCGGTTATTTCAAAGAATTCTGCACCAACGTTCGCGATACGTCCACATGCGTTGCCGCCAACGTCAGTCTTGACTCTTGTTGCGATACGCATCGAGTGCGTACTGCATCCACCATCTTCTTTGACGTGGCTTTTCTTTATTAACAAATACAAATTGACATTCATATGCAGAAATCGAAATTGCACTAAGGGCTTTTACAGCACTGAGTATAGTGCTGTAAAATCCCTTAGTGCAATTTCGATATCTGTATCGGATATCTTCAAGTTGGCTCTGACGGAGCAGAACCAACCAATGTTGGTGCGAGCGTTGGCAGTAACGTTTGGAGTCGGCGTTAAACACACATAGATTAAATCACATAATTTTATCCTACTCCTTACTTCGAATTTATTTAAATATAAAAAATGGTGCAATTACTTTTTATGTAGCTGGTATCCCTAGACACGCACATATTTGTGAGTTCGAGGTTGTATGGTACACGCCACGTCATGGCCACGCCCATAGTGTCACGCACACATTGCGCGTAACTGGGGCCGTTTTATCGTGTATTGTTTGCGTTTATATTTCTAGGCATTTAATATTCTAAGGTGGTGGCCTACCAAATACGCTAATAGTAGTTTATGCAACTGTCATATAATACCCGTGTTATATGCAGTTGCATACACTACTTTATCTTCACTATTGCAATTTATCAAACAACAAGAGTAAAAGCTGACAATAGTTTATTTATAATAATTGTTCAAATTTTGGATGGTACAATTTTAAAAGTTAATGTTAATTATTGATCCAGCAGCTGTAGCGGCCGCGGGGCAAGCAGTAGAGCTCGTAGACGGAGTCGGAATATTTATAATTACTTCATTCGTCTTTTTTAAACACATTGCGAAACATTAAATTCACGCGTACGTGTATTGTCACAGTGAACTTGTCGCCATTAAAATCTAACCAATGAGAGCGCAGCTGCGCGCGCAGGGCCAATCAGGAGCTAGCGCGCGCTGTTCGTTTTTTATTTAATTGGCACAAGATCTTACCAAAGAGTTTTGTGTATGTAAGTTTAGTACTTTCGACGAAGTTTTCACGTATAACCCAACTGTTTTCAAAAGCCAGCCTAATATCAAAATTTTATACAACTTGTATGAGGATTTTGACATAAGGCTCGCCAGGTTAATTGGTCGCGTTTTATTGATGTTATAATGAGATTTTACGATATCGATGTGGATATTATACCATCATGTGAAATTGCTTAAATTGAGTGTTTTGTTATCTGCGCTATAACAGTAGTAATTATAAGTCAAGTATTGGAAACATAAGTAGAATGTTATAACATTAGTGTAGATAAAAGTAATAATTTATTATATTCCAATATTATTTTGAGATGTCATACAATGACGTCCATATGCTGCCTACTATAAGGTTGACATAATGTAATGTAATGTTGACTTTAAGGTAGACTGTAAGGCTTTATAATCGTTGGTGTTAGACCCTCTGTTCATAACTTAGTCGCAATAATTATATTCAATTTAATGTCAGCTGGAACGAGATAACTAAAAAAATAAAATAAATAAATAAAACTTTATTGACCTTAACCAACACAACAAATTAATTATCACTAAGAGTCTACTATATACCTATTTAAAAGTAATTTGTGTGGAATGGTCAATGGGCCACCCCCTCAGCTTGTGCCGCAGCATGAAAGGCAGGTATGTACCTACCGGACACACCGCAACGCAGATTTTCAGGGAGGGCCCAACTAAAGCGTGTCATATCAAAAACTGAGCATAATAGCCAATTTTTTACAAAACTGTTTGCTTTTACGTCTTTATTACTGCAACTTTGAAAATATTATTGCAATTGTTTAAACTTGTTTATACATTTAATAATAAATCAGTATAAATTTATCCCAAGCTTTTTAAACATAATATGTAATTAATAATCTACTATCTATTTTACTATTTCCCCCTATCTTAACAATTTGCCTACGAATCTTATCACAATGCTTCTTAGCTTCTCATAAATTATACACAGGGTTGCATAAATGTTCAACACAATCAAGAAAACTTGAGAGTCGCAATTAAACTTAAAAATGAAAATTATGTAAAATATCCTAATATTTGTGCCGCCCTGCTCTAGTATTTTAATTCTAGGCGAGATTAGCTGTTATGATTTCCAAACACTCAATTCATAACTTGGAATGAGTCAAATGCAAAATATTAATGCTCGAAAAGTCTTCAAGTAGTAATTTTTTTAAAGTGTCCTTAATTGAATACTTAAATTATGCTCAACGCACATTCATCATGAGTAACCCATTAACGTCTCACTACTTAACGCAAGTCTCCTCTCAGAGAAGGGCTAAGGCCATAGTCCACCACGCTGGCCCAATGCGAATTGGTGAACTTCACACACCGTTATTTGTTGTTCATTGTTATTCGTTTGTCGCACCGACAACTAATCTCGCCTTCCCAACATCAGTCATACTCATACATTCCGTACGGTTAGCGACAGCCCGGTGGAGCGCGAGAAGAATCCGCCCGCTGCTCCCGTGGCCCGCCGCCTCAAGACGTGGACCGAGCATTTGAAGTACGTTCGTGCATGTAATGCCTCATCCGCACGTTTGCCGCAAACTTCAAACCTCTACAAACGTTTGCCTTGAATTTTGCCATGCCAAACCTACGCAAGCCATGCCAAACGCTCTATCCGCACGTTTGAACTTGTGAAGGCTTGCCGAGGTTTGCCAAACGTGCGGATGAGGCTTAACGGCTTATATCCCGCATTGCGCAATATCACCGCGTCAATTTATAAATTTCCTATAATTTAACCGAAGACCCCACACGATTGAAAATAATTCCTGCCTATACTAAATCTACAACTAAAACCATACCATACCATTGGCAGCTGAGAGTTGAGACACCGAAGAGGATTTGTATGAAAAATCACAATCAATAACATTATAAATCTACAGCATCACTCACCAGAGTCTTTATTTGTCGATCAAATTCCTTGGAATTTAACTCAGTTTTCTATCCAGTTAAACAATACCCTAAGATATCATATTAATTAGAATATTACATACCATCTACTAAGTCATGGTAATATATCGCTGTGCGGGCTAGTTCTTTTAACTTCCAGCTGGGTCATGTTACGTCTTGTAATGCTTGTTCTACATTTTTCATGTGCGTAATTACATAATATTATATGTAAAAATTATCGAATAAAGCTGATCGTACATCTAGCACATAGTGTGCGTGCCACTCTTCTTAATGCTTTCATTTCAAAGACGTTATAAATTGCAGTTCGAAAACATAATTTTGAAAACTGCGGCGCGTATGGCGTATGCGTCTAGATGTGTGACCAGCTAAATCCCAACAAAGTGCTTGTAGTTGTAGACAAGAAACTCCTCATTGATTGATTTGTGGTATATCACAAATGCTGATTAAAAAAAGTATTGAAAATCTTTCAATCTGTTTATGTTACACTATGCTTGGATTTTCTTTGCATTTTATTGCTCGTTTTGGTGTACTTATGTGCGATAGATACAGTTTATAATAATTGTTTGATAGTATCTTTTTAGGGCTACGTTATGAAATGATTAAAAAAGGAACCCTACAGGTACTACCGCGTCCTTCCACCCTACTGTCACAACACAAAGGAACCCTAAAGGTACTAACGCATCCTTCTACCCTACTGTCACAACACAACGGAACCCTAAAGGTACTACCGCGTCCTTCCACAGTACTGTCACAACACAAAGGAACCCTTAAGGTACTACCGTGTCCTCCCACCCTACTGTCACAACACAACGAAACCCTAAAGGTACTAACGCGTCCTTCCACCCTACTGTCACAACACAAAGGAACCCTAAAGGTACTAACGCGTTCTCTCACCCCACTGTCACAACACAAAGGAACCATAAAGGTACTACCGCGTCCTCCCACCCTGCTGTCACAACACAAAGGAACCCTAAAGGTACTACCGCGTCCTTCCACCCTACTGTCACAACACAAAGGAACCCTAAAAGTACTACCGCGTCCTTCCACCCTACTGTCACAACACAAAGGAACCCTAAAGGTACTACCGCGTCCTTCCATCCTACTGTCACAACACAACGGAACCCTAAAGGTACTACCGCGTCCTTCCACCCTACTGTCACAACACAAAGGAACCCTAAAGGTACTACCGCGTCCTTCCACCCTACTGTCACAACACAAAGGAACCCTAAAGGTACTACCGCGTCCTTCCACCCTACTGTCACAACACAAAGGAACCCTAAAGGTACTACCGCGTCTTTCCACCCTACTGTCACAACACAAAGGAACCCTAAAGGTACTGCCGCGTCCTTCCACCCTACTGTCACAACGCAAAGGAACCCTAAAGGTACTACCGCGTCCTTCCACCCTACTGTCACAACACAAAGTGGGATAGTTTTGAGTTATCACGAAAACTGAAGTAATCAAGTATTTTCGATAAATAATTAAGTATCTGCGTTTCCGTTTTTCTTTTCAAGATATGTAGCCCTCGGTGACCGGTGTGCATCTTTGACTGCCCCTTGGCCTATTTTAATTTTTCTGTGAAGTTCGAAACTATAAATCATTATATTTTATTTCATTTACTATTTATGAAATAGACCTTGATTTACTAACACATAAAATATATTGTTATAGTAACCTATTTCCTAATTTTTATCACATTGATTTTAAGCAAAACGAAATACTCAGCGATTTGTACCTATTTCCTTTTTTATGTTTATTAAGCATTAGGTACTATTATATTAAATTTAGAGTAGTGTACACTAGATTATCGACAGTCATTACATCCATAACCGATCATTATTTTTATTAGCAATATTCGAATATTTTTTGATCTTCGGTCCAACGATTTAGTATATACCTACCTATCTATCAAATATGTATTATGTATGTATTTTATATAAAATTACTATAATTTAAAATGGGGTTCAGAATTAATAGGAATACAGGCCTGACAAATACATAGAGAACAGGACTCATAATATTTGTCTTAACACAAAAATTACAACCGTTAAATACATGTTAAATACTATGTATTTATTTTAATCCATAGTCATACAATTTGCATAGTTATTACAATAATTTTATCTATAAACTAATATAAATATTTAATTCGGGGCTTGAGTATTTAACAAACTTAACAAACGAAACTTCTGTCGAATCTTTATGACACGTGACTTGTATTTGTGGAGGGGACGCCTGCTAACGCCAGGCGGGTGATCAGTCCTGTGTCGGAACTATTCCACCCAATTCCCCGTGTTTGGACACAGATTACTGGTGCCCAGGCAGCCTACCCCCCTCAAACCTACCTGAAGCTTTCGTAAACCTAACGATGTCTCCTATTGAAAGGTTTGTTAGGTCTTCTTCACTTAATCTATCCTTACCTTGTAGTTCCCATCTTACCAATGAGTACATAGGGCACTCAGCTATAAAGTGGAAGCTGGTCTCTTCCTCACCTCACTCTGGACAGGATGGGTCTTCTTGTATTCTCATTATTGTGAGATGTCTATTTAGCAGACAGTGTCCCGTTGCTATTCCTATTACCAATGCAATATTGTTCATACTTTGTGACATAATTTGTCTTGTCTTCTTTTTATCGAATGATTTCAGGAACAATTTCGATTGTCTATATTGAATCGAGTTGTTCCATCTCGAGTTAGATTCTCTTTCTACGATTCCCTCTTACACTTGACACATGACTTACTAATTACAGAAAAATAATAATTTATATAGTCTTACTACAAAAAAATTAAACAAATGTTCTTGTGTTGCAAATCTTCCCAATTCCTAATTTCGTAGTACGACTATGAGACTGGGTTTCCACGGCGCGGTTCGCACCCGAGCCCGCAGCGGTTGCGGTACAGCTAGTACTGCGCCCGCCGCGGGCGCAAACCGCGCCGTGGAGGAAATTGCTGCTTCATTTTCCATACAAATCTGCATTCTACGGAGGCCGCGGGCCCGCAACCGATGCGGGCGCGGGTGCGAACCGCGCCGTAGAAACTCAGTCTCATAGTCGTACTACGAAATTACGAATTGGGAAGATTTGCAACACAAGAACTTTCATAACGTCAAAAGCCATGTGTTACACTTGTTTAATTTTTTTGTAGTAAGACTATATAAATTATTATTTTTCTGTCATGTGTCATAACGATTCGACAGAAGTTTCGTTTGTTAAGTTTGTTAAATACCCAAGCCCCGAATTAAATATTTATATTAGTTTATAGATAAAATTATTGTAATAGCTATGTACCTATTTACTGTAATATCTTTTTAGATTTAACTCACTTCTGATTAGGCCAAATAAATGTTTATATAGACTATAGCTGTTGTTGTGTGACTATAAGAATGTTTTTTTATAAAAGCTTTCTACGTGTGTTTTACTGCTTCTTGATTTGTATTAATTATGGTATTCGTATTAGATTTATTTTTTCTGAATGAATTTTTTTTTGTGTAGTATACCTAGGCACTATATATACTTACGTCACGTTTATACAATATTCGTGCATACTTCAACGGATATTTGACTTGATAGTTCTAGTCGTGTTAATTTTAGTTATAATTAACTCATTTTTGCCGAGCACTTTGTACGCTTGGAGTAAGGTTTTTAAAAATCCCGAGGGAAAAATTGTTTATTTTGACATAAACAATTCTTCAGGCTCTCGACTACATTCATCACAGTTACAGCATTTACATCGATCCATTGATTGAAGTATGTATAAACCAAGAAACTAACACATTTTCGCATTTATAATATTTGTAGGAAAATCACTCACGATAGTTTAATCTCTAAAATATGTTGTAACTGTCACAGGCCAATTTTGAAAACGACCAGCAAAGCCGAACCTAAACACAAATCACAATATTCCGTGCCAAATATCGGAGCGAACCCCTCACTTCGACAGGGACCTAAGGATAATCTACTTTTGTAAGTATTTGAATATAAATGCCAATGTTCCCTTTTATCTATCACAATTATTTTTTATCGTAACATTCGTACACAACATTGCTAAAGTAAAAGACTAAAGAAGCATCAGTAGAACTTAAACTGGACCTTTAACTTAGTTACTATAAGTTAGTAACTTAGTTAGATTGTACAGTTGTTAGATTGTATATTTTGTTTTGAAAAGAGCAACTGCTAGGTTTCTTGCCGGCTCTTCTCAGCAGAATCCACTTTCCGAACCGGTGGTAGAGTCTAGACGTGTCATTAGAGCCACAGGTTGGCTTATATGAAATAAATCGTTTTGAATTTTATAATAACTTGTTTTAGGGAAGACTACATGACTTGGAATGGTCCAAACCCTGATCTTCGTTGTGGTCCATTGGTTAAACCTGATGGACCGGAACCAAGAGTCAAATCGTTCTCTTTAGCCCGCGGTCCATCGGGTTTAGCCAAAGGACCAGGAGGATTAGCAAAAGGATCTATATATCAGAAGCTTAACAAAAAATCTGCAAAACTGTAAGTACCGACTCTAACTGTGTACCTGTGTACAATAGGGTTATTGTAAAGCTATTTTAGTAGGCCACCAGATAATTTTATTGATGCTGTCTAAAACTACCTACTTGATACTTTTCATTAATCGTTTTCAACACGTACCTACCTCATAGGCCAGTCAATGGGCACAAAAAAAATATTATCATTATTAACTACTAGATGATGCCCGCGACTACGTCCGCGTGTATTAAGGGCTTTAATTTTCCGAGATATAATGCCTACTTGTTAATCCTGGGTATGAGCTTCTCCATTCCAAATTTCAGCCAAATCGGTTCATTCGTTGTGGCGAAAATGAGTAACAAACAATATACCCATCAATCCAGCCTCACAAACTCTGGCATTTTTAGGGTTCCGTACCAAAATGGTTATGGTGAGACTTTCTCCGTCCGTCCGTCCGTCTGTCACAGTCGATTATTTCAGTAACTATTGAAGCTATCGACATGAAGTTTGGCATAGTTGTGTATAATAGTGGCCCAACATCATTGGAATAAAGAAAAATCGAAAATTATTTTAGTTTAATTAAAAAAGGGGGAAAATCAGGGGTTTGAAATTTCAAAGTAAGATAATTATACCGAGTGGGGGGTATTAAAAGTTGTTTACTTTTGCATTCTAAAACAGTTTTTTATTTATTTCTATATATAATAGTGTTTAATTAATCGGCCAAAATGTCGAAAAAAATACCTTCCCCCCAACCCTATCTCCGAAGTTTACCAATCGAAAAACCTGAAATAATTATGGTCAATATAGGTTTATGTATATTTTACAGGAAAAATAAAACCAACGCTCTAACTAGCATAGTTTTTTTATATTAACAATAAACCTCTACAAACAAAGTTAACGATAAATAAGCAAATTAATATAATATTATCGTTTTACTTTTACTTTTGGAGTACGGAACCCTCGGTGCGCGAGTCTGACTTGCACTTGGCTGGCTTTTTATCTATTAGTAAGACTTATCCAATTAATTCAGTGTAAATTTTTTGATCTTATATGCAGTAAAAATCTAATTTCTTTAATTATGGGCTTATTTAATCTTACTCATTAAAAAAGCTGTTCATACGTTACGATTTAAATGTAAATCTGTTGCGGTTAAGGCGGCTTCTTCAAGAAAGTTGTTAGCTTACTCATTACAACGCTTTTACTTCCGCTTCTTTTTATTTATATTAGCTGAGATAAGTACCTAAAATTTTATAGCTTTATGTAAATTTCTTGCAGAGTCGTTTAAGATCATCTTTGTTCCGAATAACTTCCGAATGATCTTTAAACTGGATATTGAGTGCAATAGTGAAGACTACATATTATATATTTTCTTTGTTATTGTATATTAATACGTAGTATAGATTTAGAAATTATTAAAAAATCTCTCCATTTTAGGGCCTTAGATTATAAAGATACTAAATTAAGCAATAAGTTAAGTTTTACCGTCAGTATTAATACAGTATATTTTTATTACGTTATCATAATTTAATTACGTAATTACTGCAATATGATCAAGGTTTAAAAAGACATAAATATAAAATGACAATTTCTATTTTTGCCCTACTTACGTTTGTTTACGCTGAGCAAGATAGAAATAGAAATTGGCGGATTATATGGATCCCATTTAAATATGATGAGAGATATTCTTTAAGTGCCAATATGGCGGCAAACATATGGTTTTTATTAAATATTAAACTTATTTTCTTCTCGCTAGAGATACCATTGCCTACCACCAAAAAAACGAAAATAAAATTGATCTTAATTGTTTGTGCCAATTTTCAAAAATTTTTATTTTAATAATTTTATGAGATTGATTTTATTTAGATGTAAAGTTTTGCTATAAGTAGGTTCGAAAGTATATCTGATTCAGTTGTTTTTAATTCTGAACAGCCAAGAGTGATTTTATCATTCAATCATTGCGGTAACATTCGTTGATTCATAGGAGGGAATTTGTTACATTCTCAAGCTATATAGTTGTAATTATTATGCACTATGTTTAGTATGAATTTCGTAGCATTACCGTTGATGTTATTTTCAAAAACGTCCAAAGAATTTTTGGCGAATAATTACATACATTGCTCAATAACTGTTGCGGCGCGTCGGTTTAAGCTTCGTATACACGACGACGCCCGGGAACTTGTCCCGCAAAAGTTGACGGGACGCGGAGTTAGCGGGGCAGAGTAAGGCCCGCTGTTTTGCACTGGTAGGCGTCCCGTCCCGTGCACCCCTGTCATGCACCTCTACCGCGACAGGTAGACTAGCTTTGTATAGCAGAAGAGAGGTACTATTGGAAATAAAAGTATAGTTTCCAATTGCAGTGCTCTGGGTTGACTGACTGGCGATCGTTCTTTCCTTCAGTATTTAAACAAAACTCTCGTGGGAGTACTCTAATATTCTCACGATCGCCAGTGAATAAGCCCTTTGTAAGTCTTTATTTTAACGTATTTCTAACACCTCATAATTTTAAAAACAACTTATTACTTTAACAAAAGTTAAAAACTGCTAAGGACTATTAAATTTATTACATTAGCAGTCGGCGCCAAAAAAATCTGTGCGTGAGACCCTCATAAGTGTTTCCGATCACACAGTGAGACTTTTTATTCCAGTCACCGCACTTGACGCACCCATAAATTTCTTTGTAACTTATACAAATTAAAAGCACACAATAGTTCTTTGTTCTGAACTTTCAACCGACTTAAAGAAAGGAGGAAGTTATAAGCTATAATCTTAATCCTAGTCGCCGACAATCTCCCCCTTGTGCGTAGCACCAATCTTCAGTCACGGCGATCATACTAGCACAACTATTCTAGAACTGGGTCATTGTAACACTCCTCCTCTTGTTTCGACGTCGCCAACCCTTGTTCTGCCATCAGGGCCTGGATAGATTTTGTATATTTTCCCTCTTGGCCATGTGCTGCATTTGTAGCTTCACTCTTCTGTTCTGAGCTTCTCTGCTCAGAGTGAAGCAGGAAATGATGCCATAGCTTGCAGGACTTGCAAGCTGGTTTTCTGCACTTTTCTTTTCTGTGCCTTCCCCTTAAGCACTTGAAGCAGATGCGTTGCTTGACTCCTAGTGCCCATCTCTCTTCAACGGGCATCTTCAGGAAGCGTTGGCACTCTGTCAAGTAGTGATCACCTTGACAGCTTATGCAAGTCCATTTCTTTTCTTTATTGACCTCTTTCTTTGTTCGTTGAGGTTCATCTTCTTCTTCTTCTCTGGTGGTGTGAGTTGCTTCACGTCCACGTTGCTGTTTCTTCTTTTCTGAAGGTGCATAAGCTCCACACGTGTCTGCTTGCTTGTTCAGGAATTGTGACATCAGCACAAGATCTGCTGGTTCTTTATCTTCGTGGGCATCTGCGAGGGTCTGGATCGTAGACATCAGGGGCTGTTCTGTCTTCACGATCCCTTGGTTTTCTTGAAGATCTTTTTCTGGCTTGATATCTTTTATATCTTCCAAAGGAGACGTCTGGATCCAGTTCTGAACACGCGATGCTCTGTCGTCTAGTTCTTCATCCAGATCGTCTTCTGAAGCTGAATCTTCAATTGTTTGTTTCTTGAGTCTGATTCGGGCCAGATTAGCTGCTGCTTCAATGCGCTCCAATTTTAAACGCGCCAGCTCTTCCCTTGCTTCCAAGTTGCGTAATCTGGCAGCAGAACTCTTTGTTCGAACTGACTTGACTGATGCGCGGTTTGAACCACCTGGTTTTTCAATCATCAGGGATCTGTTCTGGTTCTCCCCTTCAGTCGTCTGCAGTTGTTTGAGTCTAGCACTGTTTTCTGTAGATCTCATCTTCGTAGCTATAGTAGATTCTGTCACGGTGATTCCTGATGATTCCGCGATTGAAGCTTTCGAAGAAATATTCGATGCCGTGGCTTCCGAAGTCATAACTGATGTGGACCCCTCTGATCTGGTGCGCTCACTCTTCTCTTCAGCATACTGTGATGCAGTTGAGCTTGCACTTAGGGGCACATCTTTAACCTTCTGGGACCTGGTGAGAGGCATGTCTCTCGGACCCGATTCGTAGCTTCAGCCTTTCGAAGTCTTCAATTTGCAGTTCCAGGAATTCGTCTTCAGGGATCCGGCTCGAAGGACCATCTGTTGCGGCGCGTCGGTTTAAGCTTCGTATACACGACGACGCCCGGGAACTTGTCCCGCAAAAGTTGACGGGACGCGGAGTTAGCGGGGCAGAGTAAGGCCCGCTGTTTTGCACTGGTAGGCGTCCCGTCCCGTGCACCCCTGTCATGCACCTCTACCGCGACAGGTAGACTAGCTTTGTATAGCAGAAGAGAGGTACTATTGGAAATAAAAGTATAGTTTCCAATTGCAGTGCTCTGGGTTGACTGACTGGCGATCGTTCTTTCCTTCAGTATTTAAACAAAACTCTCGTGGGAGTACTCTAATATTCTCACGATCGCCAGTGAATAAGCCCTTTGTAAGTCTTTATTTTAACGTATTTCTAACACCTCATAATTTTAAAAACAACTTATTACTTTAACAAAAGTTAAAAGCTGCTAAGGACACATTTAAATTTATTACATTAGCAGTCGGCGCCAAAAAAATCTGTGCGTGAGACCCTCATAAGTGTTTCCGATCACACAGTGAGAATTTTTATTCCAGTCACCGCACTTGACGCACCCATAAATTTCTTTGTAACTTATACAAATTAAAAGCACACAATATTTCTTTGTTCTGAACTTTCAACCGACTTAAAGAAAGGAGGAAGTTATAAGCTATAATCTTAATCCTAGTCGCCGACAATAACTTAGACAGATTTACGATAAAGTGAAAAGAGAAAATTGACGTAATTCAAGAGATATTTTACTATCCGTTAAGATTACTATAAAAATATTACGAAAAAGGTACTTAATTGGGAACATCTAACATAAAACACTCTAAAATTATAAAAGAAAGCCACAAGTACGAGTATAATCAACTTTTATTGCAACATTAACAACCTACCTACCTACAAAAGAATTAAATCAATCTTGGAAATAATTATTTAAATCAAAAAATTAAAGAAAATGAAAAACATTGCCGTTTTTATTTCTCCGATACCGTGTGGGGTAATTGAGACTAGTCCGCGGGGGTAATAGGACCGATATGGGAATAATATTGCATTGCTCAATGATTTATAGACAGATTTCAGATAAATTGAAAAGAGAAAATTTACGTAAGTCAAGTGATATACTTATTATTATCCGTTATAATATTACCTTATTGTTTTGTACTACAAAAATGTTATGGAAAAGGTGATTGTACCTATTTATTTCGGACTCTTTTAATTCCCTCCAATTTGCATCGAACGTATGAAATCTTCAGTTAGCTCTTAGTCTAATCGTAAATGCATTTATTTTTGTATATTAAAAAGTAAGTAGGTAAGTGTACATACGTTATATCTATAATATCAAGAAATATTTTGTAATACCATAGTCTTTAAGGGACACCTAACTGCATATCGTTAATCATACTTTAATAACAGCGTATGCGAAAAGCTCTATGTACCACAATAAATCTTCCACTTTTCCACTCACTTCCGGCTAGGGACGGCTTTGACGGAAATCCGGGAATGATGGCCCACCCATTACCCAATATTATGTGAGATTGCAGCAGAATCCTACGCGGCGCGAACCACCACTAGATTTGTTTCTAGCCTTACACGAATCGATAAAAAGAAACGATATGCACTAGTTTATTGCCACTACTCATAGTTCGATACTTATCTAGTGTAGACTGCCTGTTTTTTAAGAACAGTAAAGCAATATATATGTATACCTAACTAGGTGAAACAAACGAATAAAAGAAAACCGGTCAAGTACGAGTCGGGCTCGCACATGAAGGGTTGAACCATCATGCCAGAGTTAAAAATAAAATTTTATTTTGACTCCGTTTTCATGTATGGGAAATAAAGGGACCTTTATTTTTACTAAAAGTTGTTATAGCGGTATTGGTAATGGTATTTGTTGTTTAAATACACTATATTGTACATAATATACACAAATTTACACCCCCCCCCCCTTTTCTTCATTTTTGTAGCTAAAAAATGATAAAAAGAAAAAAGACAAGGCCAGTGAGCTAGAGGCAAAATGCAAGTGAGATCGCGAGTGAGATTCGAACCTGTGACATCATCAAAGAAAGCGGTCGCTCCGCCTACTGCGCCAAATAGAGCTACTTGAGAACCTCTAAAATGTTGAACGCTTACTGAACGACGGTGTTAGGTTTTTTTTCGTTACGGAATTTCTTGATTCGGTCGCCGCGCTCAAACTGTTTGTCCTGTTTGTTCAAAGCCCGCGATAAAAGCTATGCAATAGCTTCAAAATAAAATTTTATTTGACTCCTTTGTCATGTATGGGACCTTTATTTTTTAAATACTTGAAGCGGACGGTTAGTAGCTCTGTGCATAAATAGGTAGGTACTACACGTTCAATTCAAGTTGACCCCTACCTCCCTTGCGCTTCCCCGCGCCGCACCTCAAGTCAGACCCACTTAGTACAGACTACAGATAAGAACTTACCGCTCGCGATTGTCAGTACTGTGTTTTTTCAAACTTTTGTCACAGAATCTTCTATAATATAATAAAACTGTAACAGGTCCAATTCTGTACATTGAAGATATTTTGAAAATTTTTGTTTGAGGGCACTCTATAATCGATACTGAAGCCAAAACAATTTTTATTTAATTTTTTGTCTGTCTGTCTGTCTGTCTGTCTGTCTGTCTGTCTGTCTGTCTGTATCTTGGCCGCGCATCACGCCGAAACTACTGGACGGATTTAAATGAAACTTGGCATAATTTAAGTTCATACTACGAGGTATAATATAGGATACTTTTTATCCCGAAATTCAACACGGTTCCCTTGGGAGAGGGGATGAAAGTCAAAATGAGTATTTAGCTGTAATTCATTAAGGCGTATTCCGATTTCGTTCGTTCTTTTTTTGTTAGAAAGGAGGTCCTTTAAAGATTAACCTGTAATTATTTCAACGTCGTCGGTTTAGTAGTTCAGAAATTATAGTCATCACAATCCTCAGTATAAGGTCCAAGTAACTTGAACCCCGGAATGCATAGGAAACTTTGAATGTACGGGTCATCTTAAGCTGGTAATTACACCTTATCGTATAGCGTATCATGGATAGGCCTATTTTGTCAAAATTAAACCCACTCCAAAGTAGTCCAAAGGCGTCGGTAGCCAAACGATCATTATACATAGTAGGTATGGATGTAAATTGTAATACATCGTATGGACGTACCTAATACAGTATTTTCGTATGCAATTTAATACTAAATCATACTAATATTATAAATGCGAAAATGTGTTTGTTTGTTGGTTTGTCCTTCAATCACGCCGCAACAGAACCACGGATCGTTGTGATTTTTTGGATGGGTATAGTTGAGGACAGTGGAGAGTGACATAGGGTACTTTTTATCCCGGAAAATCAGAGTTCCTGAGGTATTTTAAAAACTAAATCCACGCGGACGAAGTTGCGGGCATCAGCTAGTATATAATAGTACTACGTACTTTTGTTTTTGAGGCGTTTGAAATTTTTGTTAAGTTTTAATAGTTACTAGCTGATGCCCGCGACTTCGTCCGCATGGATTTAGTTTTTAAAAATCCCGCGGGAACTCTTTCATTATCCGAGATAAAAAGTAGCTCTCCCGGTCTGAGGAACCACTACTACATCCATTACTATACCCATACAAAAAATCGCATCAATCCGCTGTTCTGTTGCGACGTGATTGAAGGACAAACCAACAAACAAACACACTTTCGCATTTATAATATCAGTAATGCTTTATTATAACACTTTTTTTAATTGTCAAATTTTTTACCATACTTAACCAAAGACAAAATTACGTTTAGCTGTCATTTACGTTTTGTTATTCCACTGTCATTTGCGTTTTGTTATTCCATGCCAGATGCGTTTTTGCTATACCACGTTTTATAGTGACTTGACGGAAACGCGGTCGAACGGGATAAAAAGTATCCTATGTCCGTCTCCTGGTTCTAAGCTACCTCTCCACCAATTTTCAGCTAAATCGGTTCATCCGTTCTTGAGTTATAAATAGTGTAACTAACACCACTTTCTTTTATATATATAGATTTATTGTTGTTTGGTTAGTATTGTTCGCGTGTAGTTTTCTACGATAAATAAAAAAGGAAAAGTTTTGCACAGCGCAGACTGTTATTACTTCAATTAATGACTTTCCTATAAGAGGAGAAAAATAAGAAATTTAAAATCACGGCCTTCGACATTCAAGAGGTCATTGCCATGAAAAGCATTGCCAAAAAATAAAACTTTGTCACAGTCATGGTAGCAGTAAAAAATACATTATTTTTATGTCAACGCTACATTATGACGTCATTTTTAACGGTCGTCGAGGACCAACTTGAATTGAACGGGTAGCACTTCCACACAAGACATAGATATAATTACGGTAGCTTAGTTTAAATGGCAGGAATACGCAATAATAACTTTTATTACTTAACATTGTCGATAATAAATCTAGGTAATTATAGGTACTGAGAACAATATTGTTGCCAAATTTTTTGGTAGTGGAATATTATTAAGTATTTAGTTCGTACAAATACTTCTTTCTGTTTACGATTAATTAACTACTTAACTACGATGATTTCCATTTTATGTCACGGTTAAGAATAATGTAACCCTAGTCCTTAATAAAAAATCTGAAACATGTGAGATCTACTAGGACGGTTCTATTACTGCATTTTTTCTGTCACACGGGCTTGCCCAAGGTTTGCGCGAACCCATTTAACTGGAAAACTCACAGTTTCAGGCTTGAAGGCTTATAGCTTTATTGGTATAAAGTCGAAGTCAGAAGTGTACCTACTTTGTTCTATACCGCAACCCGAACTTTAAATTCCACTACGTACCAAAGAGTGGAATATTTGACACAAGAGTCGTCGGGTTTGAACTAGCTAAAAGTAATGCGCCTTGTGCCGTAGTCTTTATTTGGCTAGCGATCGTACTTACTATCAACCAATACAATGAAAATCAATCTCGCGTCGCTATCGCGTCATCATCGTGTTGATCGTACGATCGTTTAGATTCTAGGACGACGCCGTATAGTCCAGTCATTATAGTAAGTTCACCTCGGAATTTGAGATACCCAGCTGTAAGTCTGTAAATACTTGTATATTGACACCCTAAAAGTTGTCTCAAAACCTACATATGGTAGGGTGTGCGCAACTATTAAATTTCAAGGTCAAAGGTCACAAAAATCGGTCTTTTGCGCTTTTTTTGTAAATATCTCATTTCCTATGGGTTTTTTGCTATTTGTATTTATTATCAATATTGTAGAATACAAAATTCTCTACAAATTTTTTTAAAAATTTTTTTTATACGGAACTGTTTTCGAGATAGAGGGCGGAGAGCGCGAGGTCACAGCATCACTTTAGGTCAACCGGTGCCTCCGGTCGAAAACGCGCCATATATAGTTGATGAACTATCGATAAATCAACGATTATAAATATTTGTCAATGTTTATTAACTATTATATTATATTTTATCATTTTTTTCCTAACCTATCCACATTTTATTCAGTATTAATTTATTTAACAACACTTACCTGCCCATGTAATTGCAGAATTGTGAATGAAAATATAGGAATTATATTTGAATTTTAACCTAATTAATATTAATAACTTCTTACATGAATAAATTATGAATTAATCTTTTTATTAAAAAATATCATTAATACATTTATTTTTATTAAAAGTAAAAAAATGGAATAAAGGGTACAAAAACTACAATATAAACACTACAAAATATAATTTTAATCATCTTCTTCCTCTTCATCGTCGTCTTCCGGCTGCTGGTAAATTTCAAACTGGTCTTCATTATCGTCTTCAACGACATTTGTCTCAAGTTCTTCCATGATTTCGGGGTTAAAGGTTCCATCTTCGTTAATGTCGCTCTGATATGGTAGAGCATTGAGATAAGCTTGCCCATTACATTGGCCACAAGCTAAAGAGCATTGCAAGCCCGCTTTCCTGCATCCGCATCGCGAACCACAACCACTCTTGCAGTTGCAGAAAATTGTATTTATCAAATCTTCTGGAGCAGGTGGTAAAATTGTTATGATAGGCTCCAGAAAATCGTTTCGCACTGCCCAACCCCATACCTGGGGTTCCAAATCATGCCCTAACCAAGTTTGAACTTGATAATATACACGTTTGAAATGTTGATGAGCAGCTGCACTTATTGGTGGAATATTTGAAAGCTGCACAGGTTTTGTAGACTTGTCGTAATGCATATAACGAAGATGATCGAGACTTTTCACAGATTTCGGAGCATTATAGACATTATATACAGTATATAGTAGTAGTACAATATATATATATATATATATATATATATATATATATATATATATATATATATACTAGTATTTCGCTCGGTGCGCGAGCTGCTAAAGCAGCTCGCGGGAAGTGTTTTACTAAAAGTAAGGCGCGTGGGTGCGCGGCCCGCTAAAGCGGACCGCGATTGTTCGGCTTTATTTATTTCGCTCGGTGCGCGAGCTGCTAAAGCAGCTCGCGGGAAGTGTTATTACTACAAGTAGGGCGCGTGGGTGCGCGGCCCGCTAAAGCGGACCGCGATTGTTCGGCTTTATTTATTTCGCTCGGTGCGCGAGCTGCTAAAGCAGCTCGCGGGAAGTGTTATTGCTACAAGTAGGGCGCGTGGGTGCGCGGCCCGCTAAAGCGGACCGCGATTTTTTTACTCTTCAAGTAGCCCTTCGGATTCTGGTCATCTTTTGCCAAAAAATTTGTTCGAGCACACCCCACCTATCTGCAATAACCTGGTCGTGCTCCTCATTCACAAAAGAAAAAGAAAAAAAAATGAAAAAAAAAACAAAAAAAAAACAAATGTAAAATGAAAAAAAAGAAAAAGAAAAAAAGCCCTATGAACCTATCAAAATCAATGTCTTGCATAGTTCCCAACTTCTAGTCCCTTCAATATTCCCCATACATTTAGTATGGGAAAAAAAAAATCCGCCATCTTGAATTTTTTTCCTACTCACCAGGTAGACCTCCGGGGTTTGATCATCTTTTGTCGAGAAACCGCTCCTCCATCTCTTATAGTCTCCGAGAGAGAGACGGACAAAATTTGCCGCCATTTTTTTTCCGCCATTTTGGAATTTTTTTTCAACTCACTGGCAACTGCTCGAGGTTTCGAATGACATTTGGTCGAGCACCCTCCACCTATCTACTATACCCTGGCCGTGCCCCTCGCCCGTCTCCGAACTCCTCACTCATCAGCTCTCGCCACCTTTCTCCGAGTTACATTCTTTGAGCTCTATACGACACCACGGGTGAAAAAAATTTTTTTCATACAAAATTTTACAGGAGAGGGGTCGGAAATTTGAGACGTCACAGCTCGGCCGCCATCTTGTTTTTTTAATTTTTTTCACTTTTTCTGTTAATCGTTTACTAATTTCTACAATAATCCAAAACTTCAAAGAAATCGGTTGGAAAACAAAAGAGTTGCAAGATTCACGTCGGCCGCCATCTTGTTTTTCCGAAATGTCATAATTTTCCCCAACTCGAATCCCCCACCTGGACACATCTCCCCTACATCATTATATCGATTTCCGTCTCCTTCTAGGAGAACAACCGTGTCAATCAGTCAGTGAGTGAGTGAATCAGTCAGTGGTAATCGAGCTATATATATTATAATATATATATATATATATATATATATACATACAGTATATAGTAGTAGTACATAGCATTGATGTGCAATATATATCGCCGGGTACTGTAACTATACCATACAATTGAACATCTGTCCCTACTGGCTATAAATAGAAAGGTCCGTAGTGTATAATAGGGGCCCGTATAATTCCCAGGTATAATTTTTCACGTAGTGGAAGGATTTTAAAATTTACAGATTTTAAAGAAGATGCACTTAATTATTTTCTATTTAAAATGTCATTAGTGTAAATGGGAATATAATTATATTATGATTTAAGTTTTTTTTTAATTTTAGGAAACGGTTATCAGTATTATTGAATAAATATAGATTTAATGCATGAAGAAAATGATAAAATATAATAGTTAATAAAAATTGACAAATATTTATAATCATTGATTTATCGATAGTTCATCAACTATTTATGGCGCGTTTTCGACCGGAGGCACCGGTTGACCTGAAGTGATGCTGTGACCTCGCGCTCTCCGCCCTCTATCTCGAAAACGGTTCACCGTATAAAAAAAATTTTTTAACAAAATTTGTAGAGAATTTTGTATTATACAATATTAATAATAAATACAAATAGCAAAAAACCCATAGGAAATGAGATATTTACAAAAAAAAAAGCGCAAAAAACCGATTTTTGTGACCTTTGACCTTGAAATTTAATAGTTGCGCACACCCTACCATATGTAGGTTTTGAGACCACTTTTAGGGTGTCAATATACAAGTATTTACAGACTTACAGCTGGGTATCTCGAATTCCGAGATTCTTACCAAATTTAAGCTTAAATGACTGGACTAGTAGGCCGTGTGTACTTGGTGTGCGAAGTATTTCTGTATTTACATTCTTTTTCAAAACTAATATAGGACAAAGCTAAGTATTCATAATGATTATTATTTTCTTATTAGATTTATAGTCCACATTCTAGTCAATTAGGATAAAGTACCTACTTAAAATTTACCATTCCATAATTTGTAAATTATTTCTTAATAAATGTTGAAGATTTGCGCTCATTGTTTTATTTCAATAGGTAATTGCATTGCAGAAAAAATATCCTATATAATTATTTATGTAGGGTATACCTACCTACTATCCATAGATTTAGGAGTGGTAGTGGCTTCGCATTGGTTCAATTGCGGCAATTCATAGTACGCCAGCACTGGCGTACCTACCCAGGAGTCACAATCACGTAGCAACTAATATTTGACGTTTTCAAACTGAAATTACGTTGCCGCATTTATGGAGCTATTGTTTGTAGAAAGGGTGGTATCTAGTAGCGACTAAGCTACCAAATCCTAAATCTATGGGTAAACCTACCAAACCTACAAGAAAACAGCTAAATCAAGGTCGATTCAGCGATTAACTGTCATAAGCTTTGACCAAATTAAATTTTAACGAAAGTTAAAAGTTAAAGATACAAACAGATAATATACTTTCGCATGTTGAAGTAGCTTTAATGCTTTTTAAAAATCTTGGGGCAGTTGCGATATAAAAAGCATTATAAATGTAGCAGGGGAAAGGTAACGTACAGAATAGAAAAACAGACAAGAATTACTTTCGCATTTTTTCATTTCTCATAATCCATCCATATGTAGGTAAATAGTATTAATCATATTTTAGGTAGATACGTATGGATGGAATATTAGTAGGTAATATTAAAAAGCTTTCTATAAAAGTAAATCGTATATTAAATATTACAAAAACAAATGTGCTTTGGATTAATAATAAAAGAGGCGAATTGTTTTTTTCTTTTTAAGGTCAAATTTCCGTCTTGACGAAGAGAAAATTAGATTTAGGTTCTGTTGAATATGAGTAACTTTACATAGCAAGTCCCAAACTTCTACATTCCATGGCCCCAAACACAGGAATTTTGCTTATTTGAATAATATGTACGTACATAACCGTATTTGTTAGGTAGGTTAAGTTATTTTATCGGATAAATTATTTTGTAGCAACATTTCAGACAGGCAATTTCATTCAGTAATCTATTAAAATAAGAATCAATCTTGATTAATTATTAATAGAAAGGAGCGGCGCGGTCGTTCAGGAGCGTTCGAGGTACCCTAGGTAAGGTAGGTAATAGGTACTCTATTTAAGTGTGTAAAAGCACAAAATAAAAATAATTAACAAAACTAAGATTCGTAGATATAAATATAAGGATTGCTTTCCACTAAGGCTATGTCTTTTTCTAATTGTTTTAACTCTTGTTCCATTTTCGTCTTGCGATGTATCTTTGGAATAGTATCCGTTAATATTGGAAGCTGTAGGAAAGCTTTCTGCAATAATTGCCAGTTGTGTTTTAAATCCTAAAACAAATAAGATACCTATTATAATGCGATCTAAAATAAGAATAAATCCTGTAAACTATAAAGAAATAGAAAATGGCAGTTTATATTATTTTTATTCCTGTATTCTTTTAAATAAGTATCTATTTTAATAATTAATTTCATCTCAATGGAACTATGTTTTTACGGTCATTGATCGCGGGATTGTCTAAAAATGATTACTACCTACAGTGTGACGATCATAATATCCACCTCTGTAAGCCGATACTATCTCGTCATTACATTACACATTAACTACATATTACATTATTCATTATTGCAGCAAGGACGCCACGAATTCAGCCAACCTACATTAGACATTAGCGACTAGCAATGATTGATGCAGCTTTTCAGTAGTCTTCAATTTAAAAATATTCCCAAAATGTAAAAAACATAAACTTACTTTAAGAAGTGCCTGTCTCTCTTGTTCGGTAATGAGCTTACATAGGCTCTCTTTGTTCTCTTCCGCGTATCTAATTTTGTCCAGCTCTTTCTGTATTCTTCTGTTTCTTTTAACTAAGTATGCTGGCATCTGACCAAAGTCCTTTCTTAAACAAAATTCTGGAACTTCTCCTGAACCTTTTATCCTTTTTGTATGCCCATCCCGAGTGTCTACTAATCTATGAACAAATAAAAAGGCCGGATATTCAGTGTTCCGTAGGTATGTAATAATATAGTCTCTTGTAAGGACTTCCACACGCCTCCTGCACCGCTTTTATCTAGTTAAAAACTCATTTGATGTCGCTTGTCCAGATAGATAGGGAGGTTTTAACTATCTACCAAAACTCAGTATGGTACTACTTTGGGAGCCGTAGACCGATAGCCATTTCAGTTGTTCAACTGCGACCGTTGGAGCTATGTCACTGGTTGATTCTCGTTCAAAACTGAGTACTTCTAAGTTAGTTCTGATTTAAAACTGAGAAAAAAATATTTAAAGATCATACGAAACACTAAAAAAAAATCTATCTATTATAACATAAATAATAAACCTATGGCATACCTGTTTATGAGCTTACCTACCTTGGATTTACAGGTTTTGGCTTCGTCTTTATTGCCTTTTTGATATTAACAACTCTGAAGTTAACTTTAGGTTTTTCAGGTTTTTTCCCAGGCGGTGGACGTTTCGGCACTGGCGGCAGATTGCCGGATACAAAGCATTTGTGGTCAGACTGCTTAATTGGTTGGCCAATACCTTCACCTTTTTTTAAAAACTGGTCAGGTGGTTTTACTGGGGTCTCGGCATACCCAAAAGTTCGCCGCAACTGCGGAATCTTCATTTCTTTAAGTTTTTTCTCCAATTCAGATTCGTACCTAAAATTTAATAAGAGCGTAGGACATAAGTATAGAAGTAGGTGACATATACTACACATTTGTATTACGTGGCCCGTGGGTAAAATGTGTAACACTTGGTTTTCCAACTGTTTTTTTCTGGACGAAATATCCATGATTTAGGTGCAACTGCAGAGGATCAAGTCTCAACGCTAAAAGTGTTCCTGAACCAGTGGTCCAAGATACAAATACACACAAAATTTATTTTCCTGATTTTTTTACTATGATTAGGTAATAGGTCATGTAAATATATTATTATTTTTGAATTTCCTATCTCTTTTGGTATCTAAATTCTATACTAGGTACCTATAGGTACTTAGGTACTTAACTAAAATCGTACTTTGGCCCATGGCAGCGCCAGTGCTCACGCCTCACAGTACAAAAACGGCGGCGATTTATGACGTCATATATTTCCCTAGGGTACTGCGGCAGTGTACTGGCAGTCCAGAACGGAACGAGTTTTTCACCTGTGAGAGCACTGAGCAGTGCTCGCAGTGTATGTTGGAACATACCCTTTATTAAACTTTATCAAAATAATATGTTAAAAACCTTGGCGTTTTCGGTGGTTCCGGGGGAGGTTTATCCAATATTGTATAGATCACTTCGTCATGTTGAACTATTTTTACGATAGACATGATTATTATGACCAAATAAATAGGTATGTAATTTAAAAGTTTTCCTATTTTTTTAAATAAAATTGATGTTGTTGTCTTCGGTTTCCTAGCAACAGATTTCACAGATTTCACAAAATTCACAAAAAACACAAACGTGGTACAGGTACGGTAGGTATCATGCATGGAACTAGGAGTTACGACTACGTTCCGTGGAAGGGTGGGTACGTTCTAAGAGAATTTTAACTACTCTACTACCGGCTACGTTACGAGCAGTCTATTCTCTATTTTTATTGTCATTTTTACCAATTTTCAGTGGCCAGTTGAAAACCTCAAAAGTTTATTAAAAAAGCTCTATTGATCTTGTTGTCGTTGTTTTATATCTTTCTGGCTTTTTTGTAGTCGTAATTTCTAGTTCCATGTGATCTTGGATGTCCATGATGTCAATTGTCAATGTCAAGTCTGTGGCGATTGGCGACTGGTGCTATTTCTGGGATGTGTTGTCAAAATAAATGTCATTTCTGTCTGTTGCACTAAATAATTTTAGATATTACAGTTTATTCATTTATTGATATATTTACAAAGCTTTGCAGTGTAATTGCGTATGTGCGCAGTAGCCCAGTATGTTTGCACGGAGAGTTAGACATGGCGTCCAAGGATATAATGCAATTAAGTGCATGGCAATAGGTAGTCGGACTCTATCAAGCGTCGACAGTCTTGATCAGGAGGAGAAACTCAGCGGTTGTTTATCGTCACTGCCCCCGAAAGCCAAGGTGGTAATATGTGGCGGAGGAGTGATGGGAGCCGCAGTCGCCTACCATCTGGCCCGACGTGGTTGGGGAGATCAAACTGTAGTCATAGAAAAAGAAAAGTAAGTAGAATTGCTGAGAAGGAAACTCCTCTTCCACATTATGTAACATGTTATATGTATAGGTACTTAGTTTGACATGTATCCTTTATTGATTTTGAATGGGCAAACAATATAGATGCATTTCCTGCATCTGAATGGAAGGCAGAGTAAATGCAAAAGTACTTTTCATCTTAAGCAAAGAGTAATGCTTTAAAATAGCTATAGCAATTTCTCAAGACCATTTGTGAAGTTTTGTTTATGATACTTTGTGAGCCCTTTGTGGAGTTATTACTGTTCATGTAGAAAGATAAGTGTATATAATGTGTTAATCACTTAGAAATTGTTGACTTAATTGTTATTTATATGAATGTGACAACCTACCTACCACAAAGTGACTAGTACGAAGTACAAATGGTATGCCATGGGTTGGATTCCTGGCAAGTTCAATGTGGAAATTGGTAGTTTCTGGTCCTATTTGGTGAGAAGCTTTGGTTCTGGTACCTAACTACCCTACAAATAAAGATATGCCACCAAGCAATCTGCAGTAAGCTTTCTGGTATAGTCCTGCATAAAAGCTGATCGTATGCATTTAATTAACACCTCAGGTTAGCCTGCTTCCATCTTAGACAGTATGTTATCACCACCAGGTGAGATCACAGTTAAGGGAAAACTTGAAACGTGAAAGTGTGGTTTTGGTTTGTCCTTCAATCAAGCTGCAACAGAACAATGGATCAACTTGATTTTTTGCATGGATATAGTTGAGGAGCTATAGATTATCCCAGAAATAAAAAGAGATTTTTAATAACTAAATTGACATAGATGAAGTTTTGTGCATCAGCTTTTATAAATATATAATGTTTATAGGGTTGGAGCAGGTAGTCGCTGGTACTCTTCAGGTTTAGTTGGTGCCTTCAAACCGTCTCTTGCTCAAGTGCGTATTGCACAATCATCAATTAGGCTCCTGAAAGATTTGGAGTCTCGAGGAAAGCCCACTGGGTGGAAACAATGTGGTTCACTGCTTTTGGCTAGAACAAGAGATAGAATGACTGTGTTCAGGCGGATGAAAAGTCAATCAGTGTATGTAAATTTTTATTTACTCTTACTCTTGATGTTCTCATTATAAAAGCAGTTTTTTATGATGGGGTATGGTGGTGGGGTAAAGATGAGCAGAACTGTTTATTTGTTATTTATTTATTTACGTATGCCAACAGTGAGTTCACAAAACTATGCTAACTTAAAAAAATAATTTATACAAATTCTTATGCAGTGTGACACACCACTTAAAAGTGTACACAACACTTGCTTTAAGATTATATTATGCTTAAATAAATAATTTGTGCATTAGCCATAGAACATAACATTTCAAAATGATTCAAAGAAAACTGACTAATATAAAAGAACAATACTCATAAAACTATCTAGCAATAACAAAAACAAAACCTAAAAAGACTAACTAAGACTGGCCAAATTATCTCTCGAAGTGCAGACCCCTAATATAATAACCTTTTTAAAAGTATTTGGACCCTGACAAAAAATATCAACAACTTTCTGAACATTGGCGAGATCATAGCTCTGTTAAGACGATTAATTGCAGCATTCCTATGTAAGTTTGATTTGCTAAAATTGACATGAAAAGTTTTTCTAGAAGGTACTCTTCTTGACTTCTTACTCTTAGAAACAAAAAAAGATAATAACTGAAGGAGGTCAGGAGCATCTAAATTCAAAATTCAAATTCACTTTATTTGCACAAAACATGACAAATTACATTATAAAGGTACATGTACATGTTTGGTCATATACATATATTCCTATGACATACAAATATTATATTCTAAAAATTAATACACAAAAATGTCAGTACTCTAGCCCTTTACTAGTTTTTGTAATAAAAACATGTCAGCAATACAACTACAATCACTAAGAGAGAGCTTATGAAAGTGTTCAAGCCTGGCCTCATATCCAAAATGGTGAGGACAGGTGCGATCACAGTAGGCTAAAAATTTTGAATAATTTTGCTTTACCTTCTGAATTCTATCACTATGAACTTAATACTGTGGATTCCATAGACGATGCATACTCAAGCTGGCTACAAATCATTGAATTAAACAGTAATTTCATTGTGCTGATGTTAGTAAATGATTTAAATTGATCTTTAATAAAACCGCATGGGTGATTTTTATTATTGATATAAAAACTTTTTACACAAATATCACTGAAACATTTTAGTGATATTAATTTTTATTTTAGACAGTTCCTGGGGTATTGACTGTGAACTTGCAAGTCCAAAGAAGTGCCAAGAGATTTGGCCAATGCTCAATGTTGATGATATCCTTGGTGGACTATGGATACCTGGAGATGGGGTTGGAGATCCACATCTGTTTTGTATATCTTTAATGAGAGAAGCTGTGGAGAATGGTAACTAGATATACACTATGATATAGGTAATGCTTAAACATCTGTAGTCACCTGAATATAGGTGTGAGTAGTACATCATCATGTTAATGCTTAAACATCTGTAGTCGCCTGAATATAGGTGTGAGTAGTACATCACCATGTTAATGCTTAAACATCTGTAATTGCCTGAATATAGGGTGTGAGTAGTACATCATCATGTTAATGCTTAAACATCTGTAGTTGCCTGAATATAGGTGTGAGTAGTACATCACCATGTTAATGCTTAAACATCTGTAGTTGCCTGAATATAGGTGTGAGTAGTACATCACCATGTTAATGCTTAAACATCTGTAGTCGCCTGAATATAGGTGTGAGTATTACATCACCATATAAGAGAACACAATACATGTTGTCTCACTCATTTTGCTGTTTCCATTCTCTCTTATTGCACTGTATTCCTCATTGCTGAGCCCTTTTTATTATTCAAGGTAGTAGGAGTTTTCTTTTGGTCTTGTGTAATTAATCCATAGACACAGTTGTTATATAATATATTTTAAGTATGTCTATATTTAATTGACTTTAGTTAGTGATAAAATAAACATCAAACTTCAGTTTTATGGGGTGCATTCATTCATGCATGCTTGAGGGTGGCTTCTCTTAAGTGGTCACAGATTAAAATTAAAATTGTCTTTTAGGAGTAGGTGTGATGGAAGATTGTTCTATAACTGCAGTACATTCAAAGGAAGGAAAAGTATCTGGTGTGGATACAAGTAGTGGTACAATTGAGTGTCAATATTTTGTCAACTGTGCTGGATTTTGGGCAAGACAGGTAAATTGCTATTTAAAGTCTAATATCTGGGTGACCGAGCTTTGCTTGGTTATTTTATTTTTTGGTAAATTGTGTTTTTTGGAAATTATATATTTAGAAAAAAAAATAATAAAATAATAAATAATAATAATAATAATAAAATTCATAGAGGAAAATATAAACGTCTGGACTCGAACCCGGGTCTTCTGGTGACAACGTGACACATGTCACTTTTACACATACACTTAAAAAGCAATATTATGAAAGCTACACAATATAAATGTAGATTTAAAACATGGAATTAGGAAGACTATAGTCGTAATTCCTAGTTCCATGATTTAAAATGACAAAAAAAACGATAAATTTTTATAGATTTATAACATCAAACTCTTATTTTTTTTAGATTGGTCAGCTTTCCAAACCTCAAATTAAAGTGCCATTACTACCTTGTGAACATTACTATCTGCACACTAAACGCATTGATAACTTGGATCCCATGACTCCAGGTAAAATATTTTCTATGGGTCTAAAATTAACGAAAAGTTGTTAGCTAAGTACTCTTAAAATTAGCTAACAGTGGAAGGGAGGCTCTCAGACATAATTACTTTAGTATGAATATCCACAAGAGAATTTCATAATGTTTTAATCAAGATATTTACTTTAAAAATAGGAATGAGTAGCCGCCATTTTCTATCTCTTCTCTTCTCTTCTTCCTGGGAATTGTCTCCGCAAGTAGGCGATGTTCGCCCGTTTTGCGTGATTCCTCTGGTGCAGCACCCCGCCGGATCACTCCAGCCAGCCGAGCTCCTTCCAGAATCCGAGCAGGCCACCCAGGTCGGCGAGGACTTCCGGAAGTGTAGCTGGAGAGCCAATGTATTTGTGACGTTGGCCGGATACACTTCTGCACTTAAGCAGTACGTGTTCCGGTGTCTCGTCTCGCCATTTTCTATTTCTGTCTCATTCAGTATTTAACATTATGAGTTATTATGAGTTTGTGAGTAAGAACGAAACATAAAATGACGGCTTAACATTTTATTTTTATTCTTAAATTTGATCGTACTGTATGTTCTTTGTTTAAGTTGTGCGGGATCCTGATGGTTACATTTATTTACGGGAAAGAAATGGTTGCATTTTAGCGGGTGGTTTCGAGCCGATCGCTAAACCTGTCTATGAAGAAGAAAGTGAGTATGCATTACAATTTCCTTAACATTTGCTTTCGCATCACCTATCTTTGGTCAAGCGGAGGGGTTCTAGTGAAATGCTTTTGATGAATTTGAAGTATGTAGAATTCAAGTATAAATTTTTGTACTTCTGACTGAAAAAACTTCAAACATCTCAGACAAACTTAATAAATATAGTTATATATTGATATAGAAATTGCATTGTATTGAACTTGAAAATGTGAGTTGATATACATCTCGTTAAACTTCATTGTTTGCAAGCAGTGATAAACCAGTGGTTAGGACTCCTGTCTCCTTTTCGAGGGGTCGCAGATTCGATCCCAGGCACGCACCTCTGACTTTTGGGAGTTAAGTGCGTTAAAGCAATTAAATATCACATGCTTCAACGGTGAAGAAAAACATCGTGAGGAAACCTGCACGCCTGAGAGTTCACCATAATATTCTCAAAGGCGTGTGAAGTCTACCAATTCGCATTGAGCCAGCATGATAGACTGGTCTATATAATCCTTTTTTGAGAGGAGACTTGCGCTCAGTAGTGTGACGTTAATGGGTTGCTCATGATGAATCTTCATTGTTTAGTCATGAATGCAGCACAACGTTGTTTACCAGAAGACTGGGACCACTTTCATGTTTTACTACAAGAACTACTAAAGCGAGTCCCTAGTCTTAACCAAGCGGTTTTGAACAAATTATGCAATGGTCTTGAGGCCTTTTCACCTGACTGTAAATGGATTATCGGTGAAGCTCCCGAGGTAAGATTTACACAATAATTATGATTTTATACGAGTTTGCACATCTCGGCGAACAATATGCACAAAGTAAAATTATCTTCAATTTTTTTGTTTAAAAATAGGTTTCTGTGGTTCCATTTTAATTGTCTTATACTATTATTTTAACTGTCATATATTCATTGCTAGAGTTTCACTTTGCAAAGTTTCCCATAGGGGCGCCGACTGTTGATGAATATGTTACAGTAAATGTGATAAATATGGTTATTATTAATAATAAATCAGTGATTATTAACAATTACCTCATGATTTAGTAAAAGTGATAAAAACTATGAAACATAACAAGTAAGGATTTCCGGGTACAAGCATTTATGGGTGGTTATAAAAAAATAACCAACCTTACCAACAGTAAGAAATTCTCACTGTCAGGTTAGGTTAGAAAACCGTGGCGTGGCGTGGCGTGGCCACCACAGTCTTCGTGGTTATTATTATATAACCACCCTGAAAATATATTACAAATATTTATTACATTCACCGAAAGTGAAGTGTAATTATTAATAATAATCGATAAAAGTGAATAATTAATCATTTTTACCTTCAATCTGGGTAATTATTAATAATATTGTATAATTATAAATAATGTTCAATTTAATATAATATATAACAAGTAGGATACTTGAACTCTATCAGCCTTGTCGAAATGTGCAAACTCATACTAATCCTACAGTATCGCTACTTTAAAGGGTCACTTTTGACATTTCACATACATATTTACTGCTATCTCAACATTTTATGGCCACAATAAATAGGTATATTAATCATTAATCATTAATTATATTTAAGCAAAAGCTATCTTTGAACACCAACCCGTCTTTCACAGGTTAAGGTCACCTTATTACTTTAGAAAATGTATTGTATGTAACAAAACAACATTTTATATAACAATTTATTGTTAAGTAATGTATTGCGATGTTATCAACGATAAAATATCAGTTTTATATTATCCTCTGGTTTTATATATTAAAACACTATAAGGTTATCTAAGCCAATATATTTCTTTTTCCAATCAACCTTAACAATTGGCAAAAGTGGCTTTTTAAAATATATTATTTTATTATATCTCATTGATACAGTTGTATTCTAGTAGGTACTGTGCTGGTACATTAGTTAGAATATTATAATAGGTATATTAAGATTGAAAAGTATCAATGTAATGATTTTCAGAGCCAGAAGATATTCGTAAGAAGGCAGAAGAAAGTTTTATAATATGTTCCTTCGGAACGTTGGATCTAGCGAATGGAGCAGTTAATTATGCTGGTACTACAGCAGATGGCTAAATTCGTTAAATCGAACGTTTTGAGGAAACATTGTTCTTCATACAAGAAGAAACTGCCCGACGAGTATTGTAAGAGTATATTTTTAAAATATATGATATAATTCATTTGCTATAATTTTTCCTCTGCGATTCATTTGTTTTTAATTGAACATGAGTAATATGTGTTCTTTCACTTTCTTTAAGGGTTGAATCATCCACATTCACATTTCAATCCGCTCCTAGACTTTTGAACTACTGAGGCTATAGGAGACACTATTTTCTTTAATTTACCATTTATGTACATGGTTGATGGATCTGTATATAAAAATAAAAATTTATGTGGAAATATGCATATAATGCGATCAAGTTTAGAATAACAAAAACCTAAAAACGGAATTATCTATATCTGTTTTTCTGTTTGTCTTACAAACACAAAGACAAAAATAGAAAATGGCGGTTTGACATTTTAATTTTGTCTTGATTGCATTATTCTTTAATGATCACATCTTGTAAGTGTATAATATATGTATGTGTTTTATGTGAAATTACGTTATAGCCAATGATGGTGTTCTCCAATGTTTATTTATAAATAGTGTTGTCCAATGTTTATTTATAAATGGTGTAACTAATGTTTATTTCCAGAAAGCAAGCTAGATATGTACTCGATCAGGTAAAGATACTTTTGTATTTAGCATTATGACGTAGATTTGTAGGTTCTAGAATTTAACTTTATCTTTACAACATATCTTTGGAATTTATTCAAAAATTGAGTATTATTGTTACGGTTATAGATGTTCAATTACCATGTCGCGTGCGGCATGAAAACTGTCGGGATATCAGCGGCCGGCGGCGTAGCGGAGGCCACTGTCGACGAGATCGTAGACGGTTACACGAAGTACGACAAATATGAACTTGATATTAACCGCTTTTTGGGCTTACACTACAACAAGCGATTCCTGAGAGACCGAATGAAGGAAGTGCCTGGTAGGAATTAGACATTAGCGTACAGTTTTTGCAATTCACGAAGGCGAGTGAGCTTTACTTGTGGTTACTTCGTGTACATGCACATTGCATAAGTGTGCGTGCCTGTCAAAGCCTAGGTGGGAGCGGGCAGGCGCGAGCATTGCGCTCGCTCACACTTATACAGATACGACACACACACACACAACCATAAGTCAGTCGCCCTTGTGAATTGCAAGAATTATACTTGTATAGCTTGGTAAAAAACAATATTAGGAAAAGATAGGTACTATCTATAATGCAATACAATATGTTATGAATATGTATTTTGTATTTCGACGCATGCTATCTTGCATACTGCTGCGATGTTAATTGTATGAAATGTTATTTTATTAACGCATTGTGATTCATGCACCTATAAAAGCGCTTGTGTCTACCTTGTATAACGATCGTGTCTGCGAGAAAAACAAATAATATATCACGTGATTTTCTATGAAGGAAAACGTTGGAAAACCTAGACGGAGTTATCCAGGCTATCTCATGTCATAAGTCCCTAAATTGCGCATAAAAGAGCACGGTAGGTCTTACTTATAGCTCCATAGTCCATACCTCTCTTCGATGAGAGAAGAGACCATAAGCAACCAATATCAGTTTAAAACTGGCTGTTACTCACTGGTGTCATTGTTTAAACATATACTATAAAAACATCTATTTATATCTGGCAGGTGTTCACTACGGTATACCCTATCCCTTCTATGAGTTTGAAACCGGCCGCAACCTCCGTTTATCACCAATCTACCCTACTTTGCGAGCTAAAGGAGCTGTATTTGGACAGGTTATGGGTTACGAAAGACCGACTTGGTTTGAGGCAGTGGGTAAGATAAAATATTTCTTTTTCTTATGACGTATTAAGATTTTTAGAACTCTTAAGTAACCAAGCAATAATAATGTTTATGTTTCAAAATTCATAATTCAAATAAACAAAATTAGCTTTCACTTGTGCCATTCGACTTCTTCGTTGTAATTATGTATGCTGTTGCTTAAAAATAATGATAAAAATCGGCATTAGACAGCCATGAAAGAGAGTAGAAGCTGGCTATAAAGAGTTTTATAACGTGAGCTTTTATAAATGTTTCCACGAGTTCGTACATGACATAGAAACAGACAACTATTTGCACGAGTTCTAATCCTTAAGCTAGAGACTGCCTTATACCGTTTGTTTGTAATGTACCATTCGAGGGATTTTTACAATACGGCGAATGTATTATTCGAGCTCTTGGCTCAAGTGTGCTCCATTTGTGCTTGTGCGCTAGCGACTTGCTCTCGCGATGACGCGACCTGCACTGACTTGTAATGTAATACTCAAAGGGAATTCGCGAAAAACCCATTCCAAAAGTCATTCGGGATGCTACATTATAGACTAACATTACAAGTCAGTCTTTGGTTTGAGTTTCAAAAACTCGATACATTACACCAAAATGTTACAAGTCCGTCTCCAGCTTAACACATAGATTATACATGTTCAATTTCAAAGCATGTTTTGTAGTGCAGTATAGTGAGTTAGGCAAAATATTTTCAGAAAAAAGTACATCACCTGATACACTCCAGCCATTTAAAATAGCTCATACCAAAACCTTTGGGAAACCGCGTTGGTTCGAGACCGTGCAAAGGGAATATTGGTCCTGCCGGGAAGCTGTGGGTCTTGCTGACTACTCTTCGTTCACCAAAATTGATATTCAGGTAATGTCGTCATCATATTGAGACAGCTGACCACTCTAACCAACTGCACTATATAACCACAATGAAAATATATTGATAATATTGCATTGTCATCCGATTTACATATACAATATACATGCAAAATTTCAGCCTGGCCTTGGCCTGTGGAAGTCCAAGCAAGAGATCTTTGTTCGACAGTGGACGTCTATTATTTGATAAAGAAGACTTTATTGCGTTTGCCTACTGCTTGCGTATTGTTACAAACAAAAAGGTTCAATATTGAATATTAAGGTTCAACATTTTTCATAGCACAAATGTTCTTAGATTGGCGGCCAGGCACTTTGAAGGGCTGTACAAGGTATTACTTTGCATACTTTTTGTATTGTAATAGTAACTTGTATATTTTTATCGATATTATAAAATAAAGAATTAAAGAGAACTTAAAAATTATGGTTGTAACAATAATGCAACAGAATAAATTTATAAACACATATCAAGAATTCCGAGGCCAGCGGGATTGGAATCCACATCTCTTGGGAATCGCGCCCGAGTGTGTTAGCCACTTACACTATAGCCGCGGTCGAACTACACGCCAGCATTGAAACTAGTAGCAACACGTTACAGTTGTTGATGTACTTTCAAGAGACTACCCAAAAGATGTGGGTTCGAATCCCGCTGGCCTCGGAATTTTTGATATGTGTGTATAAATTTATTCTGATATTTCCTTAAGTGTAGGTTAACACTTTAATAAAAGTAATGCAACAGGCCGCAAAATCTGCCTTATGCTCTGCAAGTGATACCAATGCCCAGAGCTGACAGTTTCAGTTTGCTCCATGGAATGGGGTCACGACTCTCAGCAATGAGGAAAACAACCCAGAGAGAAAGAGATAAATATGTAACGATTAAATCATTGCTTCGCCTTATTAAACGTATTTCGACAGTCTCAAGGTAACGAAGTGGTGGATCTTCTTCAATACTTATGCTCGAATAACGTCGATGTACCAGTTGGCAGTATTATACACACTGGAATGCAAAATGAACGTGGCGGTTATGAAAACGACTGCAGTCTTGCCAGAATATCAGAAAATCAGTAAGTGCATTCAACCATTACATATTTTTTTACAAGCTTTGATTACAAGATTTCAGTCTCATACAAAATCTAATTGACAAAGCGTCCGACTAAATAATAAGTTCTCATCTACAAGGAATATGCACCAATTTATTTTTTCCTTTAAACTTCGTTAAGGCTTATACAAAAAATGTCAATTAGAATTTTAACAAGTATTAAAAGCAACCAGTTGCTTCGTGAAACTTTTTCAAAATGGTTTTCTCACCGACAGAAACAGATTCAATAGTAGTTGAGAACTTATTTTTTACTTTACAAACGACGACGAGTTCAATATAATTAAGGTTAAGGCGCTTCGTGCCTGAGGACAAATCGCTTGCTAATTTCAGCAAGCAGTTGCAGTGCTGTCAATGTTTTCAGTTATTGCGTACTAGTATAAAAAATGCGTGAATGTTGTGTCCTCAACAATCAATCTCAAGAATCAACGCCATCTCTCGCCACATGTTAGAACCATCTCATAAAAAATAAGCAGACATTAAAGCAAGTTCACGCTGCCCACAATAGATGGCGTTAGTAAATTTTGCCGCAAATATTTTTTTCGGAATTTCTCTTCTTTAAAACTTCGATCCAAAAATTAAAAACAAGAACAAAGACATGTTCTGAAGTAAGGATTTGAACCCCCGAACCGATAGTTTCACTCCTTCGTTTAGCCGCTATGCCACCAAAGCTATGAGGAAACGTGTGTAATAAACGAAGGCAAGAAGGGTCTTAATGGAAAATTCTTGCACTTTCGAAACGTCCGAAAAGGAACTTTGTTTCACGTCCGAAAAGGAACTTTGTTTCAAAATATTTTTTGTATGCATAGATAACTGTACACACACACACACACACACACACACACACACACACACACACACACAAACAGAAACACAGTTTGTATGGCGCGCCTTTGTCAAGCTGTTATACTGTTCATTTTATACTTTAAAAGGTCTTTTAGGTCTGACATCAACATTCTACAAAATTTCGACTCAGAAGTTTGATATTTTCACTGTTGCAAGGGATTACAGACTTGAGTATTTGATATTAATTTCAACTTGATACCTCCACGCGTTCTTGAGAAAAAGGGTCTTGTCAGACAACGAAGCGATCCTATAAGGGTTCCGTTTTTAGTACGGAGTAAGAAACCCTAAAAATGGCGATTTAACGTTACCGTTCTTACTTGTTCGCATTTCACTTTATCTGGTTTTAATTATAGGTATTTTTTTCCAGTTACATGATGATTGCGCCCACAATACAACAGACTCGGTGCAAGGTCTGGCTTAAGCGACACCTGCCTCGGAACGGATCTGTGACGATGTCAGATGTCACATCTATGTACACCGCTATCTGTATCCTTGGTCCATTCACGAGAAGCCTGCTTTCCGAACTGACCGATACTGACCTCTCTCCGTCCAACTTCCCATTCTTTACTTTTAAGGAATTGGATGTGGGCTTGGCTAACGGAATTCGTGCTATGAACCTCACGCACACCGGAGAATTGGGCTACGTCTTATATATCCCTAATGAGGTAAGGGTACTTTTTATTACTTTTTCCGTCCATTCATAATCTACAGTTTTTGACATGTGAGGGTAGCTTCTATTACTTATTTAAGGTACCCTCTTAGTACGAGATCCGAACATAACATCGACCTTCACCCATCTGTTTACCGAATGAAACATTTTTTTTATAAAATTCCATACATAGACAAATACGTCTTGTATGTATTGCCTATCAAAATATGTTCATGGCTATCATTAATTAAAAAAAAATATTAATTAAATTTTTTTAGCGAGTTTCACCCACTTGTTTACCAATCAAAATATATATCAAAAAAAAGATTATTTAATAACAAACGCGATGGTATAGTATGCCTGCAATAAACCGTTCATGAAACACTATTGCCAGGATTTAAAGTTTAAAAATCAAAGCAAGTAAAGTTGCGCAAGAGAGAAATCCGAGCTTATTTAGTGTAATAAAGAAGGATAGAGCATAGTGGCTGCGAGCGACGCCTTCGTTGAAACTCGCTAAAAAAAATATTTAATTAATATTTTTTTAATAAATGATAGTCATGAACATATTTTGATAGGCAATACATACAAGACGTATTTGTCTATGTATGGAATTTTATAAAAAAAATGTTTCATTCGGTAAACAGATGGGTGAAGGTCGATGTTATGTTCGGATCTTAGACTATCTGTACATAATCAGTTCTAATCATTGGATTCTAATAAGTAAGTTGTTGTTAGCACTTTCAAAAAAGTGATAAGGTTTACGATTTTAGCAGTCTCTGTATGTATTTATGTGTCTTTTTAAGTATTCCACCATAGCGCCTAAACTACTGCGTCGATTTTCATGAATGTTGTGTCAATTGATCCGTTATTATAGACCGGGTGACTTCTGCTATGTTCTATACGAAAAATATCAACATGTCGGATGTTACATCCATTTTCCGTAGTCGGTAAGTTTTATCCTTGTTTCAGTTTGCCCTGCACGTATACAACCGCCTGATGACCATTGGAGAGAAGTACGGTATCAATCACGTGGGACATTATGCCACACGTTCGTTGAGGGTTGAGAAGTTCTTTGCTTTCTGGGGCCAAGACCTTGATACCATGACGACTCCGCTCGAATGCGGGCGCACTTGGCGAGTCAAGTTTGACGTAAGTTATTCATTTTATGAGATTTTTATTACTAATAGATAGCTTAGGTTAGGACTGCGCTCTTTTATACTGCGAATTCGAACCCGAGCACGCACTTCTGACTTTTTAGAGTTATGTGCGTTTAAGCAATTTAATGTCAAATGCTTCAACAGTGAAACAAAACATCGTGAGGTAACCTCTACGCCTGCGATTTCTCATAAATGTTCTCAAAGGTGTGTGAAATAAGCCAATTTACATTGGCCCAACATTGTTGTCTGTTGCCTCTAAACTTGCGCTCATTATTGAGCCGTTGATAATGCTGATTATGATAAAACATCCCCACGATGTTTGCTATGTCAAAAATAAATTTTATTTGTGATAATGGTCTTTCCAAATACGCAAACCGACTTCCTTAAGGTCTACGCTAGACGAGCCGAGCACGAGCCGAGCACAAATTCGTGTAGTGTGGACCGACTTACGAGCCTCGAACATGCGCGCTTCGAGTGTTTGGCTCGTGCTCGACTGCGCTCCGCCCGCTGTCGGTTTTTCGACGAACACAAAGGGATTTGGGTGTGTAAAAATTATGTTCGAGCGCAGTGCTCGTTGCAGGGCCACACTTGACGACGCGAACGCCGACACCCAAAACGGCTCGGCTCGTGCTCGGCTCGTCTAGCGTAGACCCACCTTTAGGTTACTTTTGAGTTTGTTGACGATTTGACGGTAAAGAAGTAGTTTCTGGTTGAAAGGCGTAAGTGACAAGCTAAATGCAGCGCATGGGAAGTTTCAAGATTGTGCGAATTGAATCCACTACCTTGACAGAGGGGAAGGATCTTGCAAGACGAGTCTATTGGGTTGAATGGTCTAAAGGAAGTTTTTCTGCGATTTGCTTACCTTTTGAGACAGCTAAGGAAACAGATTGTATATTCGGCGTGAATTTCTGAATTATTAATCTATGATTAACACTGGAGAGCCTGGCGTCATATTTTTTGGACCTACTTGATTGACGCCATTTTGGCGCTGTAAAATTTAAATGGAAAGTATACCTTTCCATGTAGTCCCATTTAAATTTTATCGAAATCGGCGAGCGGTTTTTTTAAAAATCAACAATAAAGTTCTAAATACTTTGCAGCGGCGCGGGCATTTGAAGTCGGTTTTATAGAAAAATCTTATATTAAATTATTTTAGTTCCTCAGGCACTCGTAGCTGTCAATCAAGTAGGTCCAAAAGAGTATGATAGCAGTCTGTCCAGTGCTCATAGATCAATTAGAGGTTAGCATAACCATTATAGCATGATCCATTTAATACTTCATCCCATGGGCTTCGCCAAGGGGGGGTAGGTAGGTGCAGTTGCCCCCCCTAGACATTTGAAAAATATAGTACTAGTAGATACTTCATCATTGTGTTAGTCACAATATTCAACTGTGAAGCTAAAAACTTATACTTTTGCCCCCGAATTTGTCCGCATGGGGTAAGGTTTTTAAAAATGCTGTAGGAACCCTGTTTTCTCGGGATCAAACGTAGTTTATGTCACTCTCCAAGTCCACACAAACACACTTTCACACACACTAACTCAACGCATAAGTTTTATTTATTCATACTTATCCGTGGCATTCGGTCAGCAGAAAGACATCCCGTTCATTGGGCGCGACGCTCTGCTCCAGCAGCGCGAGGAGGGCATCCGGAGGCAATACGTCCAGCTGTTGCTCACCGATCACGACCACGAGCTGGATCTGTGGTCGTGGGGCGGAGAGCCCATCTACAGGGATGGCAACTACTGCGGCCAAACCACCACCACGAGCTACGGGTTCACGTTCAAGAAACAGGTACAGATCCCTTGCAGTCATATTGGCACCACTTTTTCACACAATGAAACCCCTACATGATAAGCAATGGTACCAACATGACGGCAAGGGATAAGTTTGAATGAATCAAAGGCACTTCAGTAGCGCCACAGAGTATAAAATCACTACGTTTTAAGTAAGACTATCGTCTATCTCTGTGCCTATTCAAAGATGATATCTGACAACTGTCAAACCCGGACTTTGTATGGCGAAATGCAAGTTTGATTGTTCTTAGCAACTTTCAATTGTTTCATGGACTATTTATTATGTTTTATGCCACTGAAAATGTCCAAAATACGGAATTCGGCCGCAGGACGAAACATTCAGAGCGCGACAAGACAGAAGTGTAAGGCACGGGGAACCTTCCGTGGTTCCGTCCGCTGCCGCAACTATAGTTCCCTATTATTTAACTATTAGAATAGAATAGAAATAATTTTTAATCAAATAAACTTTTACAAGTGCTTTCTAATCGTCAAATGAATCTACCACTGGTTTAAAATGCCCTTCTTACCGAGAAGAACCAGCTAGAAACTCTTTTTCAATACCAGTTTCCAATAGGTACTATGCTATATATGCAGTGTATGCAGTGTTTCCACAATGAGAGGATATTCTAAAAATGCATACTTACAATTCAATACATGTTAAGATGGGCAAAACTGACCCAAACTGGGATTAATCGACTAGAATTTGGTGCCATAGCCAAACATGATTATAATTTTTCGAAGAAGAAGAGGAAGATCATAATTATGATTTTTCGGAATAAAGAAATAGGGCTTCCTTCGATTCGTATATTCAATCTATCTGCAGTCAAAGAGTCTGTAATATTTTTAATAAGTAACAAGATCTACTTTCGACATTACAGATAACAGATTGAATATATGTTATATGAACTGGATGCAAGGTTAATACATAGTTATTATTTTTATTTAGAGCGAAAATTTTTTACAGGTATGCCTTGGCTTCGTACAAAATTTGGATAAGGATAGCGTACCTCAGCAAGTTACTAATGACTACGTCCTTAGTGGGCATTATGAAATCGACATCGCTGGAATACGGTAGGTATAACTACTTTTTTAAGATTTGATAAGCGCCTACATGTTATAGGTCTCTTGCATGTACCTTATCCTCCCTGTATCAGCTCAGTATGAATTGTCTCATGACGTCACACACTGATAAATGATCTTCGGATCATTTATCACTTTTTTTGATACTAATCGAAACTTTGGGTTTTTTAATACTAATATAGAACTCCCAGAAGAATACATTTGTTCTTAGGGCAAAGTAGCATTATATACAGGGCATTTTATAAGCTAAAATAGTTATTTGTGTTATATGGGCCCAAAGAAATTTTTTGTTCCCCGAGGGCGTTATTTTGAATTCAGAGCGAAGTGAAGGATTCTAAAGCAGAATCCTGAGCGTAGCGAGGAATTCAATATACGCCGCCCGAGAACAAAATATTTTGGCCCGAATGACACACACTATTTTTCATCATTACCTATGAGAAAAAGCTAGGAGTATCAAGCTACTATGTATAGACATCGTATATTGAAAATTTAAATAAAACACAAATAAATAATTTATTATTAAATAATTAAATATTGGTTGCGCCAGGTTATTTTTCGTATGATTGTTTATATAATTTAAAAACATTACTTACTATGGTGCTTCCTTCATCCTCTTTCCTACCCATGTAAAGCAGCATTCAGCAGTCTACATGTATGCGTCTGAACTTCACGAGAAACGCAGAGCAGTGACGTAACATAACGTCATATTAACGTACCGAACTTCACTACAAATCTACAAGTCATACGCGTGCGCCGAGAATAATGGCCGCCGTCGTTAATATAAAATAAAATGAACTTTAAACCCCCTAAAGCATTGTGATCTTTAGGGAAATAACTCTCCAATAAAGTGTTTGCGCCCAATAAACTGTGGTGTGTGCCAGCGAGAGAATTGAAGAGGATATTATCGCCAACTCGCCTGACCGCGTGTCCAGCTTCGAACATCGAATCAAGTGAGTGCTGCTTTCCCCTTCAATTTCCTTTCATTTTCGTTTGTTTTTCAGCACCATAGCTTAATTATATACCTCCGAAATACAGTCCGCTTCTCAAAAATATAAAAATAACTTTATTATAATAACAATTTCGTATGTAACATAACGTGGCGCAATCAAATATAAATATTTATGTTGGATACAGTATGGGCGTACATCCGATCGACAAATTGATCACGTGACTTATCGAACAGCTTCTCAAACATATTTGAATTTCGACACATACTAAAGCACGAACGCGGACCATTCAGAAGAGAGAAATGAAAAGTCCCATGGGGTTAAATTAAATTTTGCTACCATGGGGTTCAAATTGAATTTTGCTCCCATGGGGTTAAAATTAAATTTTGCTCCCGCTATCATCTGAAGCCAATATTCGTTTTTCGAATAGGTATGATGAAAAAATAATTATAAGCGAAGACCAAAACGGCACGACCTCGTTGGCGATCAGTTGCGACGAATGAACTTTTACTGACTCGTACAGACCACCGCGTCCCATGATTGGTCGAGGCCTCCCGCCGCTGCGTCTGCAAGCCGCGTCCGCGATCAGATCGTGCATGCAGAGTCTGCACGCTGGACCCAACTTTAATTATCTCTATTTGTGTGATTGAAGTGTTTTTTTAAGATGTCGGAAAGAAATGCAGAAAAAATAATAACGTTTACAAGTACTTGTAAATTCATTGCGAAGTCATGTTTTGTCAATTTATAAAAATGGCTTTACAGAATAGCCCAGCCGTTGAAGATTCGTATTTTTTTTACGTTTCCGAAAGTTTCTGAAACTCATTGACTGTAACAACATTATATATTTGTAATGGTTTCGCGCAGAAAGTTTGCCGATGAGTCATGACGTCACGGTAACTAGGCGAGCGGGGGTTGCGGTCGGCAAAGTCATCGGAAAACTTGCGGCGCGCGGCTTGTAATATTCTCGTTTCAAGCAGACTGTAATAATGAATTTCTCTATTCTGTTGTTCCAGGTATGCTGCGAAAGTGAACCTTCACTCTCCGCATTTACCAACAAAATATCCTGATAAAGAACGTGATGTATACCAGGCTACCAGAAAACTTCATGACCCGCAACAATTCCTCGGAAGACATTATCAACCTTAAAAGGCGACCAAAGTTCTTTATTGATATTTTAATAAATACTTATTGGATTTAAATTACTTTCATCTAAGATAAATATTATATTGTCTACTAAATGAAGATTTGTGTTTGATTTTATATATATATAATATATATATAAAAATGTCGTGTCACGATGTATGTTCGGGATAAACACGAAAACTACGGAACCGATTTTGATCAGACTTCGTAACTATCTATAATTTGGACCAACTTAAAAGAAAGGATAGTTTTTAGGGTTCCGTACGCAAAGGGTGCCAACGGGACCTTATTACTAAGCCTCCGCTGTCTATCCGTCCGTCCGTCCGTCCACCGTAATACAAAAAAAAAATGACGTTAAAAATCACGTAGTCGTAATTCAAGTTCCATGTTAAAAATATTTCCTAAAATCAATCAAAAGGAATAGCAAAAACTGTGTTGATTTCAAGTCTACTATGAACGATAATATGTTGACTAAATCATTTTAGTCAACATAAATCCATAAATGAAAAAGATATTTTTGTTGTGCTAGGAGAATCAGATTCAGAATAATAATAATAAAAATAATAAATTAATAATTCGCCGTGTGGCACCGGCAGAATAGAATAGTGCCACCCCTTCCTATCCCGTGGGTGTCGTAAGAGGCGACTAAGGGAATAGGGGAAGTTACATCTAGAATCCCCCCACAATCCGGCTAGCTGGCTATAGAAACAGCCTCCTCGGGGACATGAGTGGACCCCGGGTGATGTAACTGCCACTCCCCCCCCCCCCCAAATATGATGATGGAACAAATAAGTTTACGCATAAGGCCGCTACGCCAGGGCGCGTCTGGGGCTGGCGCTGGACGTGGCAGCATGCGATCCGCCAGTCACGCCATTCGACGGCCTTTACCACCTGGCCAGTCGACAGATCCATCATCCCCACCAGTCGGCTTGGCGCCGACAGGGCCCTCTAGGACCCAATCTTCGGAGCCCGCGCAGTGGAGTGCGTCGCATGAGATGGACATCTCCAATGAACAGAAATGTCATGCGTGCGTACTACAGGGCGACAGGAGGGGAAACCGGACGGACTGGCTACCGAGCGGCAATGTACCGCGAGTTCTTGCTGCTCGAGCCGAATCTGACTGTCACGGAACAAAACCTGGCAGACCGGGCTCGGTATATTCAGCGCTCGAACATCTTTAGCGCTACCGAGCTCGAACGATTACGACGTGAGGCTGTTCCCGAGGTGACAACCCCAACCACAGAGCAAATTGTCTCTCTGGCGGAACCTGTCCGCGAAGAGACCGACGCTATCGCGCAAGATTTGCCTGTGGAGGAGGACACGGAGGAAACAGTTTCCTTGGACATAGAGCGGATGAGAAGGATTTTAGAAGAGGCGATTTCGGAGATCCGGAGTGCTCCTCTAGAGAACCGTCCGCGGCTCTCCCGACTCACATTAAATGTAGCGACGCGGGATGTCATTGAGGCCATAAACCAAATGCTGCCTCAATACCTTGAGCGCAGCACTGGCCTGGATGATACGGCTTCTATTCTCTTTGGTGCGGCCTTAGCTGTTCATCGTTTCATGGGTATCAAGACCCAAGAACGTGGACGCACTACTCTAAGGCGCAGCACGGAGCCAGCCTGGAAAAGGAGAATAGAACACCGTATCACCCTGGCCAGAGCTCTCATTGGCAGACTGCAGAGTTTCAGGTCGGGCAACACTAGGCCAAGGTTAGAATAGCCTTTAATGGGCTCGGGGTGCGGCTAGATCAGCCCGATATAGCCCAAAAACTAACGGAGCGCATCGACGACCTGAAGCAGAAAATCGCTGCATGGGGGAACCGCATTCGACGATACTCGGGAAGAGTCGAGCGCTTTCAGCAAAATCGCCTCTTCTCGAGTGATCAGAAAAAGTTCTATAAAAAACTGGAGTGCCCAGCAGTCTGTTCTACCTCTCAGCGGCCGAGCCCGGCTGACCTCGTCGCCTTTTGGCGAAATGTATGGTCAAGAGAGGTGGAGCATGAGGAGGGCCCTTGGATTGCGGCGGTTGAGGAAGCATGTGCCTCAATAGGGCCGATGAACCCCGTCGCCATCTCTTCGGAGGATGTAGCTGGTGCGGTGCGCCGGGCCCCGAACTGGAAAAGTCCGGGACCCGATGGGCTGCATCACTACCTACTGGTTGAAGGGTTTTTCGCTCTGCCATGCTACTTTGGCTCGACAATTCCAAGATGCTCTCGAGCAAAGGGCACTCCCGAGCCTTTTCACCACCGGGATCACTCATTTAGCTCCTAAGTCAACCGATACCGCTGACCCAGCTAAGTACCGCCCCATCACATGTCTTACTACCATCTATAAGACATTGACATCCGTTCTGAGCCTTAAGATTTCCCGTCACGTAGACGAGAACAACATCATGTCTGGGGCTCAGAACGGATGTAGGGGCGGTGGTCGTGGTACTAAGGAGCTCCTTCTCATCGACTCCGTCGCGGGCCAACTGGTCAAACGCAATCGCCGGAATTTCTCTGCCGCTTGGGTTGACTATAAGAAGGCATTCGACTCGGTGCCCCATTCATGGCTCTTGAGGGTCCTTGAGCTGTACAAAGTCGACAGTTCGAGACTTCCTCGGAGAGTGTATGGGGCAATGGAGTACGATCCTTTGTCTCCATGGCGAGCGGTTAGCGGCTGCGGGTGACCGGATCAAGATACGGCGGGGTATCTTCCAGGGCGATTGTCTGAGTCCATTATGGTTTTGTCTGTCGCTGAACCCTCTCAGCTCTTTGCTGGAGAGATCAGGGACAGGCTTTCAGTTTCGCAGAGGAGGGACAAAAGTACCTCACCTTCTCTACATGGATGACCTCAAGCTGCTAGCACCCAATGCCACCCGCCTGAGGGAGTTGCTGAATATCACCACTGAGTTCAGTAACTCCATCAGGATGGAGCTTGGACTAGACAGTTGTGCGGTCTTACATGTGGAGAGGGGACAGGTTACTCATTCGGCCGAGATCAGTCTCGAGCCATCTAACATCAAGACCCTCTCTGAAGCTGAGTCATACCGGTATCTGGGTATGTCACAATCCGTGGGGGTAAAGGAGGCGGACGTGAAACAGTCAGTTTGCGAGGTCTTTTTTGGCCGCCTGACAAAAGTTTGTAAAAGCTATTTGTCGGGCGCCAATAAGGTCCGAGCATATAACGGCTGGGTCATGCCCGTTCTCATGTACACCTTTGGCGTACTCAGATGGACTCAGACCGAACTAGACGCATTGGATAGAAAAGTCCGCACGACTATGACTCTCTACCGCATGCACCACCCCAAATCGCCTGTTATGAGGTTGTATATACCCCGAAAATGTGGAGGTCGAGGCGTATTAAGCGTCAAGACCATGCATAATCGGGAGATATCCAGCCTCAGAACCTACTTTGAGACGAAGAGGGAGTGTCCAATGCATAGAGACGTTATAGAATGTGACAAAGGACTCACTCCCCTATCTTTGGCCAAACTCGAGTGGCAGAAACTGGTGGTACTAAGCACCTCTGACCGGGAGACCGTATGGAAGGAGAGGGAGTTGCATGGACGCTTTTTTAAAGCTCTTAATGAGCCGCACGTAGATAAAAAAGCGTCCGTGCAATGGCTGCGCTTCGGTGACCTCTTTGGGGAAACCGAAGGTTTTGTGTGTGCAATACAAGATCAGGTGGTTAAGACGCGGAACTACCGAAAGTACATCCTGAAGGATGGCACTCACGACATCTGTCGAGCGTGTCGCCATCCCGGTGAGTCACTCAGGCATGTGCTCTCGGGATGTTCGGCTCTTGCTAACACTGAGTACTCTTGCACAGACACAACCGAGCGGCCAAAATCCTTCACCAAGAGCTTGCTCTGAAGTGCGGTCTCCTGGATGAGAGAGTGCCGTACTATAGGTACACACCGGTGCCGATGCTTGAGCGTGACGGAGTCCGGCTCTATTGGGACCGGTCCATCATCACGGACAGGACGATTCTGGCGAATAAGCCTGACATCGTGCTGATGGACCGGGCACAGTCGAGGGTGTTTTTAGTGGACATCACCATCCCACATGACGAGAACCTCGTGAGAGCGGAGACAGAGAAAAAACGAAAGTATCTAGATCAGGCTCACGAGGTTACTGGCATGTGGCATGTGGAGTCCACTGAAACCATCCCAATCGTTATTTCTGCGAATGGGTTGATCCCAGTCAGCCTCGCTCACCATCTGAGGCGACTGGGGTTCCGTGGCGGTTCGCTCGCGGCCAAGACGCAGAAAGCGGTGTTGCTAGACTCGGCTAGGATAGTCCGTCGGTTTCTCAGCCTGTCGCCCTGAGCCCCGGCCGTCTGGTCTCCCCTGCCGGGGCGTAATCCTCCGCCCGCTACAAGTATTTATTTATGTAATCTATATGTAAGTTTATTTATCTGTGTGTATATATTTATGTTTATAATACTTTTTGGCCCTATATCTATTTATTTTGTATGCGGGTGTGAGAGTCATAATATATAGAAAAATAATAAAACTAATAATTAATAAAAAACAAATTCATAACATTGTTAAATGACATGGTAATTTACACGGTACTCTTTTCTTAGACGAATATTTACACTTTTTTTGCTAATCCACCGTAATTTATTCTAGAAACACCGTATTTTTAACCTTACAACACTTGATTTCGCGTTTCTCTGCCTACGATAGGTACCAAGTCTGATTTGGAAACACTGGTTAGGTACTGGTTCCACCATGTAATTCCTAGTTCCATGGGTTCCACCCTGCTCCAAAGAGAACAACACAAACTATCGGACGCGTCCATAAGCCGCGTCTGACAGCCGCGAGCGCGACTGTTAAGTGTGCACACTGCACAAACATCCAGTGGGCCAGATTTCTCTCGGACGTCCGAACCCTCAAGGTTACGTCCGCGACTTACGTCCGATAGTTTGCACAGTTCAGTATACATTTGATATAGTTCTTGCAATTCACGAGGGCGACTGACTTATGGTTGTGTGTGTGTGTCGTATCTGTACAAGTGTGAGCGAGCGCAATACTCACGCCTGCCCGCTCCCACCTAGGCTTTGACAGGCACGCACACTTATGCAATGTGCATGTACACGAAGTAACCACAAGTAAAGCTCACTCGCCTTCGTGAATTGCAAAAACTGTATCCAGTTACCCTATAAGCTTTCTGGATAATAAATGTACACTGAACAGCTGTGCAAACTATCGGACGTGAGTCGCGGACGTAACCTTGAGCGTTCGGACGTCGGAGAGAAATCTGCACCCCGATTCAGAACATTTTGTTAACTTACCGTTTCGATACGATTAGATATCGATCTCGTATTGAAAATTTTTTGTCGTGCCATTCAGAACGTTCGAATATAGAATTCGATTCGATGTCGACTACGGTATCGGCTTCGATATCGGTATCGACAAGATGCATTCAATAACATGTGGATTTACGAAGTTTGTTGTTTTACCAAAATTTTACTTGAGGTTTTAATCATTTTCGAAGATTATTAAAGTAATTATTTAAAATGATAACATGGTAAATTATTGACGGCCAATTTTCATCCTCATGTTTCACCCCTCTGGGTTCTTATTTTATTTTGTTATGGTGTACGTAATATATTATTTTAATGTTAAAATACGTACAATACGGTACGGTAAGTAAACATTTACATACCAAAATCATTCATCATGATCATTTTATACGAAAAACCAGTAAACACAGGTTAAACAAAAGGATACCGTATGCCCTGTAGCTTTCGATAAGTAACCAACTAAAATTATCGGACGTTCGGAAAATCTTATTCGATAAGGTTGTTGTGAATAGCATTTGATAGAAGATATCGAACGATATCTACGTCCGCGTCGGTTCGATTCGGTTCCGATTTCGACAACTTCTCTGTCGATAGTCGATACGATTATTCTAAATTGAAAATTCATCTTATCGTACGATAACAAACCGAATCGATCGATAATTATGTTATCGTAAGGTTCAGAATCGGGGTGTGGCCCGCTGGATGTTTGTGCACTGTGCACACTTATCAGTCGCGGCTTTCTACGGCTGTCAGCCGCGGCTTTAGACGCGTCCGGTTTGTTTCCTCCTATCGTAGATAATCATAGATAATAATTATTACACTGAGAACTATGAAAAAAGAAGAAAATGTAGGTACTATCCTAGTGTTCGTGGTCTATTGTAGTATCCATTATAATCTGTGTCACTATGTTGTGACCAGCCATGACTGAGAGTCAAGAGAGCATTGATTAGCTAAAAAAGTGCCACTCTATGTTAGACGTAGCCGTAATTCCTAGCTCCATGTGGATTAATTGACAATCGTAACAATGACTGACTGGCAAGTGGAAAGCCAATAAACATGAAGGTAGGAAATATACCTATAATACCTACCATGCCAATAAACCACTAGCACCACCGACCAGGAAGGAAACAAAGGACTAGCACTACCACAGAGTTTATATGTGATATACTTTCTAGCTCCATGGGATCATTCGAAAGCTGTTTATTCAAGATCGCGGATTGTGTGTAACATTTCTGCTTAGGCGCACTATTATTTGATAGAGGAGTAACGCTTGTATAGTCGTAATTCCTAGTTCCATGCGCTGTACATTACACTTTTACCTATTTACTATAGGTACATTACAATTGTAATGTACCATAGCATTACTCTTTTAATAATTATTTTCATTTTGAATTCAATTAATAAAAAAATAAACAATGATCGTTTCATTTAAGTATGAGGCGGGTAACTTTTTGCATGACCTTTGCTCTTTGAGTATTAACTTAATACTCAAAGCCTTTGCTCTTGCCAATAACCCATGGAATTCTTGAGATCTGGGGCCACTCCGTACCTTACCTATACAAAGTACTCTGTAATAATTATTGCAATCGCGATAGCAGGGTTGGGCCGTTAAATCCAAATGGTAATCTCACAGATTGGCCAATACCTCACACAATGTACCTCACACATGCTTCCACTAGAAAGGGCCCAAAGGTTGGTTCTGAAAGTTGCTACTTGTAGGCCATTCGACCACCCAACTCGCGATCTGTATCAACAGTGTAATGTACTGACAGTTAGGCAACACTTCATTTATAATACTATAATGCATCAACATGCAAAAAACAAATTTAAAGAAAGTTATTTAGAAAAAAGAAGACAAGATAAGATTTGTGGTGTCACACCTTGCAGAACTAGGTTTGCTCAGAAGCACCAATCTTTTCTTGGCAAATATTTATATGATATAGCTAGCAAGTATGTAAAGATTCTTTGTTTGTCAAGACATGATTGTAAAACAAAGGTGAAAGCCTGGCTCCAGACGTTTGATTATGAAAATACGGAAAAGTTGCTAAAAATTACCAGATAGATTCACAAGCACCTATAGTAAAACACACACACACACATACATACACACACACATACATACACACTCACATACTTACACACACACATGTCACATGTGTACACAACAAACATATATTATATTAGTAGTAAAAATTAACAAGCAATCAATAATCTTAAACCTAGCAATAATTTTTATCTAAATATACCTAATTCAGTTAAATATTGTTCAAAAAGTCAAAGTTCCAAAAAAATTTAGTATATAATTTATTGCATAATTTCTAATTTATTTTTGTTATTATTGATCTGTATAATATAGTATAAGTAAAACTGAACCTTCGATCAGGAAGAGGTCCAACAGCTAAACCACAAAATCGTAAGGATTTTAGCTTAGCTGCTGGCAAAACCCATTTTGTAAAATCATGATATTGGATTAAATAAATGATATTATTATTATTATTACTATAATATGGTCAAAGATGGTTCTTTAGACAGTATCTTGACTGTCCATCTTATTAGGGAATTGGAATATTAGGAAAAATAAAATTATCATTTTATTAATTTATTTTTATATGTTTCGTAAGTTACTCATGTAGACAACTTGAATAAACTTACAAGTGTGATTGTTGCCTAAAAGCAATAAAGATGTGGAAAAGCAAAACAACTTACAAATTTCCGTACTAAAACTTATGACTTCTTATAATGTGTCTAAGTAATTTGTATTTATCCACGTATTTAGCGTCACACACATCGCAAGTGTATTTCGTACCAGTGTGCATCCTCGAATGCCTCTTCAGACTACCCGCAGCCGCGAACTTGTATCGACAAATCTTACACACATAAGGTTTCTCATCAGTGTGTGTTCTCATGTGATTGTTTAAAGAGCGCTTCTCCGAGTCCTTGCGAGGGCACAGTTCGCAACTAAACGGTCTAACGCCGGTGTGTGTGTTCATGTGCCGCTTCAGAGAGCTCTTATCATAGAAGGCCATGCTGCACACGTCGCAGCTGTGACGCCTCTCTCTGCCCGTGTGAGTCCTGGCGTGCACCTTTAAACAGTCTTTTCTAGCAGTCTTGTATTGACACAAGTTGCAAGAGTAAGGTTGTTCCCCAGTGTGAGATGGCATGTGCTTCTTCAAACTGTCGAGTCTTGTAAATTTACAATTACAAACTTTGCATATGTACGGCTTAATACCAGTGTGAGTCCTCGAATGGGATTTTAGATAACTAATCATCGAACATTTGTAGTCACACAATTTACAAGCGTAAGTCTTTTCACTTGTATGTGTCCGCATGTGGTGCACTAAGTTCCATTTCTTCACACATTTGTACTGACAATGGTCACAGGCATACGGTTTTTCTCCCGTGTGAGTTCTGACATGATCCGCCAAACACGCACTGGTCCTGAATCTAGACTGGCATACGTTGCAAACATATCGTTTCTCACCACTGTGAGTCATCATGTGAAATTTTAAGGCGCCCTTTTGTCTAAATTTTAAAGGACATAGCTTACACGAATATGGTTTTTCAACAGTGTGAGTTCGCCTGTGATTGGTCAGACCTGAAGTGTTCGCAAACTTCCATCCACAGACATCACATTGGTAAGGTTTCTCTCCAGTGTGCTTTTTTATATGTGATGTTAAAGAGCTTTTCCTAGCACATTTGTATTCACAGTCCTCACATGAGTATGGTTTATACCTTGTATGTTTTCTCATATGAAGGATCAAACCATCCTTTCTTTTACATACAAACTGACAATAATCACAAATGAACTTATTCCCTTTTCTATAATTATAGGTACGCTGCTTACACGAATATGGTTTTTCACCAGTGTGAGTTCGCCTGTGATTGGTCAGACCGGAAGTGTTCGCAAACTTCCATCCACAGACATCACATTGGTAAGGTTTCTCTCCAGTGTGCTTTTTTATATGTGATGTTAAAGAGCTTTTCCTAGCACATTTGTATTCACAGTCCTCGCATGAGTATGGTTTATGCCCTGTATGTTTTCTCATATGAAGGATCAAACCATCCTTTCTTTTACATACAAACTGACAATAATCACAAATGAATTTATTCCCTTTTCTATAATTATAGGTACGCTGATACTTAACACCAGGTTTAGTCTTTTTAAGGTATGCATATTTCTTTTTTTGTTCAACTTGTTTTGCTTGTTTTTTGACAGTTACTTTTTCTATTTTAGTACTGTCTGTATGCTCATCGCCGGTTTCAATGTAAGCTTCTGTATTTTTTTCTGTTTCCATTGCTTTATGATTGATATCACAAAAGGAACAGCTCCAAGTCACATTTTCTTTGATCCACTCCTCGTCGTAGAAAAGTCTCAGCTAAGAAGTGCTGCGGGCAGACCACAGCGCCGCGCCGCTCGCGAGATCCGGGCACACAGAGAGCTTGAAGCATTGAAGCTTGAGCTTGAAGGTGAGGTGGGAAACCTGCGACAATACAAGGCAACAATACAGAACAAAAAAGAGAGAACAAACAAGATAGTCCTTGACTGCGATCTCACCTGATGGTAAATGGCAGTCTAAGACATTAGCAAGCTACATCAGAAGGGGTATGGCAATGAACTTTTAAACCATACCCCTAATCGGTTTATACATGCTATCGTGCCGGAATGCTAAATCACTTGGCAGCACGTTTTTGATGGTAGCGTGGTAACTAGCCACGGCGAAACCCTCCCACCAGACCAGAGACTATAAATTCCCAAACTGCCCCTGCTAGGAATCAAACCTGAGACCTCCTGATTATAAGACCACCATTGCGCCAGGTAGGTCGTCAAATATTTAGAACCAATCTGGAACTGTCTATGATCACCAAAATCCACCACAGAGTGTTCGAATTATATAGTATGTTAAAAGAAAACATTAAATAAATTAATATTTATTTTCAATAAATTATGTTTATTGAACTTAACCCCAAAATATATTCACTTAGTTACAAACTGATCTATTTTAATCTGGCGGGATCTAGTTATTGACCAAGAAAAAGCTTTACTTTCAATTTTTCTTCTTCAAAAAAAACCAGCCAAGTGCGTGTCGGGCCACGCGCAGTGTAGGGTTCCGTAGTTGCAAGTCACAAATATTATTGCTAACCTAGGATAGTGCTTTTATTTTATTTATGAATATTGAATATATTTTGAGTTCCATGGTTTAAATACTATAATATACTACAAAATATGCAACTTACACTGCGTGTAATACCTAACTTAGAAAAAACAGATATAACTCCTTAACTAATGAACCCTACTTAGCCGTGATAGTTTTCCTTTAAAATTCATTATATATACTACTGCTCTGAATTTTTTCTTGTATCCTATATACAACCATTTAGCTGGCAAAGGGGGGGACACTTGACTCTAATAAAATTTAGCACTTTATATCACATTTAACGCACGGATCCCTGAATTGAAAAATGGTGTTCCCACACCCACAATATTTTTAAAAGACCTATTCAACGACACCCCACACTATGGGATAGTCGAGAAAAAAAAATTCATCCCCACTTTACATGTAGGGGAGGTACCCTAAAAAAAATATTTTTCAAAATTTTATTTCACCACTTTATCGGCGTGTTTGATATTTATACCCTTGTCAAATTACAGATTTGTAGTACCAATAGTCTCTGAGCTAAACCGCGGACAGACAGACAGACAGACGGACGGACGGACATGGCGAAACTATAAGGGTTCCTTGTTTACTACGGAACCCTAAAAACAAAACAAAACCTAACCATGGGCTACTATCTTAACTACATCCTACTTATCTACTCCAATCAATGATCTTCTATATCTTTCTTGTGTATTAGAAGGTCATTGACTCCAATACTACTATCATACTTCAAAGTTCATATTAATATTATAAATGGGTCTGTCTGTTTGTTGGTTTGCCCTTCAATCACACCACAACAGTGCATCAGATTGACGTGTATTTTTGCATGGGTATAGGTGAGGACCTGGAGAGTGACATAGGCTCCTTTTATCCCGGAAAATCAAAGAGTTCTCGAGGGATTTTAAACACTAAATCCACGCAGGCGAAGTCACAGGCATTATTGTCCAAGTTGTGTTTACTTTTAGCTAGTATTAAGTATTTTTGTTAGTGTATTGGTGTAAGTGATTGTTAGTAAACCTAATAAAAAAATAAAAAATTAGCTGGTAATATTACGAATGTGTATGTTTGCTTATTGATTTGTCCTTCAAGCATGCTTCGATTTCTTTTATTACGGTGGACAGTTCGCAATCCTTTAGTAGGTGTTTCTGTAGTGTTCTCTTCATGCAATGTTTCACTAATCCCACTAGACGTTCGTAAAATCCACCAAACCAAGGTGCAAGAGCTGGTATAAACTTCCATTGAATTTTATTCTCAGTGCAATAGGGTTGCGACAAAATTTCTGACATTAATTTAAATTGCGTAGCATTATCTGATGTGACAAATGTTGGTAATCCTCTAGAAGCTACCATTCTCCTCAAAGCTCGAAGACCTTCTTCAGCTGAGAGATCTTGAACCACCTCTAAATGTATGGCTCGTACTGCTAGACAAGTGAATAAGCAAATCCACCTTTTCTCTATACCGTTTCCATTGTTTACTAGAATTGGTCCAAGATACCAAGATAAGATAAGGTCCAACACAACACACACCGAGGAGAAATCCGAGGAAAACCAACAGACCAAAATACAAACACTTGCTGAGCAAAGGAATCGGCACAAAGAAACCGGAAGATATCGTAGATATCGGTTCAATAGAAAACAACGTAACAGAAATAACAGAACAAATAATAACATGCTACGAGCAAGCCTGCTCTCTGACAAAAAAATTACTAAGCAAACACCGAAAAACAGCTGGTGGGGCCCTGACCTGGAAAGAATGAGGAAGAACCTCAGACACCTTTTCAATAGAGCCAAAAACACCAGGCAAGAACATGATTGGGATAATTTTAAAGAAGCCCAATATAAATACAATAAACGCGTCAGGCAAAAGGAAAAGAGCTCCTGGCAAAAGTTTTGCACAAGCATAGAATCAAACGACAATGCTGCTCGCATTCGTAAGATTTTATCGAATGACAATACACGTTCACTCGGCTCTCTAAAGAAAGCCGACGGAACCTACACTAAAGACGACAAAGAGATCTGTGAAACATTAATTGAGACACATTTCCCAGGCTGCAGAATAGTAAGTTCTCCAAACTGGGCAAGCTGCTCCAACACCCGTCCAACAGTAGAAGACTGGGACCTCACAAACAAAATAATCACTCCCGATAGAATAACATGGGCAATAGATACCTTCCATCCCTTTAAATCGGGCGGGTTGGATGGCATCTTCCCTGCGCTCTTGCATTGGGGAGTGGCCCAACTAACACCATGGCTCGAACCAATTTACAAAGCTTGTATAGCACATAAATACATACCTGAGGCCTGGAGAGAAGTAAAGGTCGTCTTCCTACCAAAACCAGGTAAGAGCGATTACACTTCACCAAAATCCTTCAGACCTATCAGCCTCACATCCTTCCTACTGAAAACGCTTGAAAGGCTGGCCGACCGATTTCTCAGGGACGGATCCCTAAAGCACATACCCTTACACCCTAACCAACACGCATACACTACGGGAAAATCAACGGAAACAGCTTTACACTCCGTAGTAGCCAAGATTGAACAAGGTCTTGAGAACAGTCTATCAACTCTAGGCATCTTCATTGACATTGAAGGGGCCTTTGACAAAACAACATTTGATAGCATAGACAAAGCCCTAGATCGTTATAACGTACCGGGCACCCTACGCAGCTGGATAAGAGCACTGCTAGAACATAGAATTATACAACTGGACATTAATGGAGTTACAAGGGGCATAGTAGCGAGGGGTTGTCCTCAAGGAGGTGTTCTGTCGCCGATCCTGTGGAACCTCGTAGTCGATGACCTAATAAAGAAACTGAACACAACCGGATATTACACAATTGGCTATGCTGATGATATAACGATCCTCATCAGTGGCAGATTAGAAAATACACTATACGAAATCATGCAACGAGCATTGCAACTAATCGAGCGATGGTGCAATGAAAACGAACTCACGGTTAATCCGAAGAAAACAGAGATGGTTCTTTTTACCAACAAAAGGAAAATCGAACTTGGCAAACCACCAACTTTGGCTAACACAAAACTAACACTGTCTACCGAGGTAAAATACCTTGGTGTAATCCTTGACAGTAAACTCAACTGGAAGAAACATCTAGAGGACAAAATTAAAAAGTCCCTCATTATCTTAAACCAATGCAAACGCATGCTGGGGAAAACCTGGGGCTTAAAACAAAAATCATGAAATGGTTATACCTAGCAGTGGTAAGAAGCTCACTTACATATGCCGCATTAGTCTGGTGGCCAAGAACACTTCTTACAACTGCCCAGCAAGACCTACAAAAATTTCAAAGACAAGCCTGTCTTTCCATCACAGGCTGCATGAGCACAACACCAACTCAAGCACTAGAAGTAATACTAGGGATTCCGCCCCTACAACTACACATTAGAGAAGAAGCAACACTGTCTGCCCTGAGGTTGAAAACTTCAGGTCTTTGGAAAGAGTTTGACACAGCACACACCAAAATACTAATACAAGGATTCAAAAAAGAACCACATCTGGAATGGAAATGTGACAGATCCAGCAAACAATACACACTTGACAGAAGCTACAAAGTAAATGCTGAAAGCAACACTTTTCATAAAGCATTTCAAGATACAATAGAAGTTTACAATGATGGATCGAAAACCAAACTTGGCACAGGAGCTGGAGCTTACTGCCAAGAATTCAACATGAAGATAAGTCACACACTTGGTAAGGATAACTCTGTTTTCCAAGCAGAGTGTGTGGGCATCTTAACAGCAACTACAGCTATAATTAACAGACAGGTAAAAAACTTTAAAATTAACATTAACTCGGACAGCCAAGCCGCTCTCAAGGCTTTGGCAAGAACATCGACAACATCTAAACTCGTACAGGCCTGTCATAAAGCCCTGGCTACGCTCGCCGCCTCCAACGATATCACCTCAAGGTGGGTCAAGGGGCACGACGGGGACCGGGGCAACGAGGCAGCAGACGCACTAGCACGTAAGGCAGCGACGCTGAAGGTGGCAGGGCCGGAACCGATCGTTCCCATCCCCTTCAGTGAGTACAAGACATGGTTGCATGAACTAACACTCAGAGAGCATTCCCTGCTTTGGTCGAATGCAACAGACTGCAAGCAGACTAAGGAAGTCTTTCCTTATCTAGACAAACAACTAACAAACAGACTACTCCGCCTGGACAGAGGTAAACTCAGGAAGGTGGTGGGAATCATAACGGGGCACAGCCCACTAAACAAACACCTTTTTATTATAGGTGTCACCGACAGTCCTCTGTGCAGGGCCTGCATGGAGGCAGATGAAACGCCCACGCACGTGCTCTTGTCATGCACGGGCGTGGAAGAACAACGCAAGAACCACCTCGGATCTCCAGCTTCACTGCAAGAAGTCCTTGGCAACCTGGGCGGCCTGCTAGGCTTCTGGAGAGATCTGGGATGGTTGGAGTAACTACAATGGATGGATTGGTCACACACAACAGACCATCACGGTTTACGTGTGGAAACCAGCCCAGAAGAAGAAGAAGAAGAGGTGCAAGATAATCGACTCCCGTGAAAGTAAAGGGCGCACTGTAATTGACTCTTTCAGGAGGCAACGCTGGAGTCGGTGGCAGTTTGTAAGGTCCTCCACCGTGTTTAGCACATGTTGGGCACTTCTTCAACAATTTCTGTACTTGGCGTTTACCTTGAGGAATCCAATATGTTTCGCGTATGATACTAAGTGTATGATTTGCACCTACGTGATAATTTTTGTTGTGTATTTCTGTAATTATCTTATTCGTCAATTCTGAATCTTTAGGTAGTAAGATAGGGTATCTCTTATCAAAAGACCAATTTGCATTCTTCATTCTTCCTTTACATCTTAGTATACCATCAATATCAAGAAATAATCCTAGGCTTCTACTCAATTGTGTTTCTTTGCCCATTATTTCGTCTTTGAAGTAATTTTCTTTATTTCTTCTAAATTCGTTTCTTCTAAGCCTCCTTTTGTCCTTTCACTCGTTGTATTATAATCGCTAATTTTATCTGTTTCTTCATCGTGATTCATAGGAATACTTATCTCATCCATTTCAACTTCCTCGCATTCAACTTCATTCGGCAGATCCTCCCGCAACGAAAAACAATTGGTAGTTGACGTCATTTGAGGCCACGATTCTCTCCCCTTTGACAAGAATTGTGGACCTGTCAACCATTTTCTCATGTCTTCTGATGTGTAAGATGATCTTGTCGCTACATCTGCTGGGTTGAGTTCTGATGGTACATATCTTATGATCAACTCTTTATTTTGTTTGATTTCTTGAATTCTTCGTGATACAAACGGTGGTAGAAGCTTAGAAGATTTACACCATTCAATTACTATTTGGCTATCAGTCCAGATAAATTGATGTGTTATTTTTACAGGAAGGAATTTTGAAGCAAATTTCAATAGTCGACTTCCAATTAATACTCCAAGTAATTCTAATCGTGGGATCTTTAAATTATCTTGGTTTTTTATAGGTACAAGTCGTGACTTTCCAATAATAAAGGTTGTCTTATTTCCATTTACTATATAAACCGCTGCGGCATAAGCTTTAAGAGATGCGTCGGAGAAACAGTGTAACATCTGGGTATCTTTATTTGTCTGGCTTCCTCTAATTGTTTGCGTATTGTTAACCATTCTTCTGCCATCTGTGTTGTGAAAACTGTATCCCATTTAATTTTGTTCTTCCAGAGTTCTTGATGAAATAATTTTGCAGATAGAACATATGGTGCTGCATATCCACACGGATCATAAATAGAAGCAATTACTCTTAGAACTTCTTGTTTATTGTTCGCGTTAGAATTAAGATCAAATTTTAATTGGAGTAAATCTCTCTTTAAATCCCAATTTAAGCCTAATACCTTTACGCACTTGTCTTTAGACGCATCTGGAATCTGGGCCATAAATTCCTTAGAATTGGAACTCCATTCTCTTAAGTTCATGGATATCTGTCGGAACGCTTCTTTGGAGTCCTCATATAATTGTAGGGCTCTTTCAGCGCCTGTAATCAAGTTATCCACATATATGTTGTTAGCGATATCTCGAATTTCTTGTCGACCGAGCGAAGCGAAGGTCTTTGAGTTAACTAGGGCGATTTGCACTTGTCCGTCCGTCCGTCCGTCCGTCCGTCCGTCTGTCAGAGCCTTATAACTTTTGAATTACTGAACGTAATTACTTCAAATTTAGATATAATATGTAAACCGATGGCCTCCAGCCGAAAATGGCTTAAAAAGTTATAAAAATCTTTATTTCAGGGGGGCTCTCATAGAAGCGAATGCGAAGTAAAAAAAAAAAAATCGCGTTACATAAAATTGTTACGTATCATTTTAAAGATAATTTTGAACTGAGTACAAAAATATTTTTTTTTTAATTTTTCCCTTAAAATTGACGAAATGGGGGGCTTTCAAAGTGGCGATTTTATACGCTCGCTTGAAGACGCTCTCTAGAAAAATCCGCTATGGATTTTCAAACTGATTTTATGTTTTTAGGTCACTTATATCCTGTACTTGAACAACAAATACTAAAATTATATGAATATTATAAAGAAACGAGATTATTTAATTTTTAATGGGCGTCAGTAATTCATATAGCATCAACATAGCTTCACAATAATGCTAATAGATGGCGCAGTCAGTAACTATTCCCATGGAACTACGAGTTAAATTCAATGTTTGATAAATAATTCAATGTTTTCACTAACGTTCCCTAACCTTTACGGGCTACCTATAAGTTAGGTGATTGATGTTTTCTGTCAACTTATTTATCACGATCCTGTACGGGACACCTAAAAGGATATTGGGACGGATGTTAGGACTTAGGATTGTATTTAGGAGCTACCTACGTTAAGAGACTCCTACTTAGGGGATGATTTAGGTATGTTTGGTGAAAACGGGCATAATAATAATGTCAGTTTTGGTTATCATGTATCGATTGAATGAATAATCATGGGATACCGTTACCGCGAGGTCTCAGTTCGGGGCGAACCACTAGTTTATCGTTATTAGATAGATGGAGCTTTATCGTAGCGTTTAAGAGAAATGGGCTACTAATTATCCCAAACGGTACTCTGCAGAATCGCATATGTATAATATTATCTCCTATAGGTGGTTTAGACAAATCTTTGATCCATAGAAATCTTGTTACATGTCGATCTTTCTTGTGCAGCGCGATCTGTAAAAAGGCTTTCTCTACATCTGCTGATAGTCCAATTTGATGATATCTAAATCTTATCAGCAGTCCCGGTAAATCCTCCAGCATCATTGGACCACAATACAAACATTCGTTCAGACTTTTATTATCTTTAGTTTTAGCAGAAGCATCATAAACAATTCGAATCGATTTCCCTTTCTGATGGACACAGTGATGTGGCAGATAATGAATTGGATGTTTCTCATTCTTAGTGTGTTCTGTTATGATTTCTGTTATGCCTTTACTAATTTGTTCTTTCAGAATGTTATCGTATTCTAATAAAGTATCTGAATCTAAGCGTTTCAATAATGAAGTTAATCGACCTAAGGATAAGCCATAATTAGTTGATAATTCTTCATGTCCAACATAGTTCTTCCATGGCCATGACACTGTGTATCTATTGTCAATGAGTTTAGTGTTTTCATTAAAATCTTTAATTGCTTCTTCATCAACACTAATATTGGGCGAATCAGTAATTCCTATGGATTCTAAGTCCCATAGTGCTTTGATATTGCCATTATCCAAAGGTAAATCAGGTTTATTAAGTTTTGACTCTGCACAAGACAGAAAATGGCTGAAAGCGTCGACTAGGTGGTGAACACACGTGTTTTTGTGGTTGTTTGCTTCCAGTTGAGAGTTGAGACTTGGTGGTGGTATTTGGTGAGTTGGTATCCGTTTAACACTATAGGATAAAAAAAGAAGGAGAAATGGAATCTGAGTCGCCGGGGGACCCGCCGGGCCCTCCGGACCCAATGGACCTGTCGCATCCCACTCCTTCCCAGGAAATGCACTCCGATCGACCCAAGAAGCGGCCCGCTGAGCCCGTAAATCAAGGCCTCACTTCAAAGCGTGTTGTTACTGAACCTGATTACCCAATCGACTCTATTCAAAATATTTACACGCATCCCTCCGTAACCATACTAGACAAAACTTACGGACCAAATGACTTAGGACCGTTTTTTGTTCATATTACCCGTATTGAATCAGACCCAGCAGCTGGCTTGTCACTGAGACCAATAAAAATTGGCCTACTCATGTCAAAAAACAAAATCAACAATATAGTACGGGACGGAGTAAAAGCGATTGGCAGAAACAGAGTCTCTGTAGAATTCAAACATAGAGATGATGCTAACTCATTCCTACATCACCCATGCCTCCAACAGAATCAACTAAAGGCAACCATACCAACATACCATGTCACTCGGATGGGACTCATACGAGGAGTGCCTAAAGAGTGGTCCACGACAGAACTGGCAGAAGCCATAGAGGTCCCAGAAAATATTGGCATCATCCTTAAAGCTAGACGGCTTAACCGCAAAGTAGTCAACGAGGGTAACCCATCATGGGTACCAACTCAATCAGTAGTGCTAACCTTTAGTGGTCAAATACTCCCAAAAAACGTTTATATCTATTACACATCCATGGTAGTGGAAAAGTACCTTTTGCCCACTATCCAATGCCACAATTGCTGCCGCTTCGGCCATATTAAAAGTCAGTGCAGAAGTAAGCCTAGGTGCTTTAAGTGCAGTCAAGAGCATACAGGAGAAACTTGTCAAGCATCAGCCGAATCATTTAACTGCATTCTGTGTACAGGTAAGCACCAAGCTACCTATAAAGAATGTCCTGAACATCAAAGGCAGAGAAACATTAAATTAATGATGTCTGATAATAATGTTTCTTACATTGAAGCTTCATCACAGATTCCTTCAGTCCGAAGGTCATATGCAGACATTGCTGCAACAATGTTTGCTTCAACAGCACAATCAAATTTAAATCATAATCCTCCAAAAACATCCTCTACAATTCCAAACAAGTCCTATAAGAAAACTGTGTTTACTGCCCCCCGGCCTAGACCACCCCCTTCCAAAGGATTTGACAGGCAATCCCATAATAATATCACTAACCCTCCATCTCATGTCTCCCCTAATGGCAGCGCATTCAAAAGCCAATCTGTAACAATGTCCAATGAAGATCTACTCGAAATCTTAGTTACCCTAATAAATAACTGTATCCTAAAACCGAATAACAATATACCGAACAACGTAGCAGCAAAAATTGATAAACTCACAGACATTTTCAGAACTCAAAACGCCCCAGATACTCCAATGGAATAGCAGGAGTGTTAAAAATAAAAAGCATGAAATTATATCCCTATTCAAAAATCACTCCATAACAATCGCTGCAATTTCTGAGACATGGCTGGGCCCGGATTCTAATTTTAGGATACCGGGCTATGCCTGCCTCCGGGATGACAGGCATGATGGACATGGTGGCTGTGCTCTAATCATAAAAAAATCTCTTACCTACACCCAACTAACCCTTCCCCAACATACACATAACATTAACATAGTCGCAGCAAGTCATAAATATCACTTTTGTTTCGATTTACATTCCACATCCCAACGCAAATCTTGCTGTTGAACTATCCTTTCTTCTTTCACAGATCCCTTCTCCACTTATACTAGGAGACTTCAATTGCCACCACACTTCATGGGGTTCCTACCACTGTGACTCTTTTTCTTCATACTTAATTGACATCTTTGATACAATGAATGTCTGCGTCCTTAACAATGGGTCGCCAACACACAGAGTATACCCTGGGCAAAACCCTAAGTCAGCTCCAGACCTTTCCATATGTTCTCCTGACCTGGCCACATCTGCTTCATGGGAGACATTACAAAATACATATGGGAGTGATCATTTCCCAATTATAATATGCCTAGACCAGCATGTCTCTCCTTGTCCACCTCCCAAGCCTCTCTTAAAGTTCAGGCTTAATAATGTTAACTGGAATGTTTTCGCTAACACAGTAGACAGCTATATAGTAGGATTTGAACCTGTGACTCATAATAATATCATGGAAAGCTATGAATGGTTTCAGCGGTCGCTATTGGAAGCCGCAGAGACTCACTTTCCATTAAAAAAAAATAGTCAAAAATTTAGGTACCCACCCTGGTGGGACTCTGACTGTTCATCTGCTGTGCAGCTTAGGGACGAATCGGAACTTCAATACAGCCGGAACATGACTTCTGAAAATTTTATAAAATTTCAGAAAAACTCAGCCAAAGCTAGAAGGATACTATCCAAGAAAAAACAAAAAGGCTGGAGTAACTTCTGTGAAAGCTTGTCACCTAGGTTCCCTTCTGCACTGGTATGGAGAAATGTCAGAAGATATAGGGGTTCTAAGGATCAAGGTTCTCCTTCGTCCAATGACCCTTCACCATGGCTTCATAGCTTCGAAATGCAGTTGGCTCCGCCCTTTGTACCAAATATGGAGAACTTTCCTCCTTTGGACCCGCCTGCGCCCTCACACAGATTGGACAACCCTTTTTCAATGGAGGAATTGTTATTGGTTTTGAGGGATTTAAAAGACTCTGCCCCTGGAGAGGATGGAATCCCATATTCATTTCTAAAACACTTAAATCCTTATAGTAAAGGCTTCTTTCTGGATATAATTAACAACATCTTTCAATCAGGAACTATCCCAGAAAACTGGAAATCACAAATTGTTATACCTATCTTGAAACCAGGCAAAAACCCACTGGAACCAAATTCATATCGCCCCATTGCTCTATCGTCTACTCTTTGCAAAGTGCTGGAACTTATGGTTAAAAATAGATTAGAATGGTTTGTAGAAAGCAAAGACATTATAGGGAAAACACAGTTCGGTTTTCGCAAAGGTAAGAGCACATTGGATAACTTAACTATGTTAGCCACCAAAATTCGCCTAGCTTTTACTAGTGCAGAGTACCTGGTAGGCATCTTTTTAGACATATCATCTGCCTATGACAATGTCAATCTTCCACTACTCAGGCAGAAGATGCTCCAGCTGAGTATACCTGAGAGGATTGTACATTTCGTTATGAATTTATTTATGGAGAGATCTATAAAAATCCGAGTAAAAGATGACCTTTTGCCACCAAAGACTGTCTGGAAGGGGCTTCCACAAGGATCTGTGCTCAGTCCTTTGCTGTACAATATTTATACATACGACTTAGAGCTGGCTGTCGACAGTTTTTGCCACACTCTTCAGTATGCAGACCATGTCGCATTGTATGCAGCATCAAAATCCATAGGTGAAATCTCTGTAAATCTAAATACCGCTATGTATTATCTCAATATCTGGCTACAGGAGCATGGACTGTCTTTATCGGCTAGTAAAAGTAAAGCGGTAGTCTTGTCTAGAAAAAGATCCGTACCAGATATTGGATAAGATGTGGTGACCAAATAATTCAAGTAGACTCTACGGTTAAATTTTTGGGGGTGATATTAGATTCCAGATTAACAGGGTCTCAACATTGTAATTATGTCGCACAAAAATGTGAGAAAGGGGTAAATTTGCTAAGGGCACTTTCTGGAGTATGGTGGGGTTCCCACCCATATTGTCAGAAACTGCTCTATAACGCAATAGTAAGGAGTCATTTTGACTATGGCTCCTTTATCTTCGAACCATGCAACAAAGAGGGGCTAGAGAAACTTAATTTAATCCAAGCAAAATGTCTTCGCATTGTCGTAGGAGCCATGAAATCCTCTCCCAAAAATGCTTTAATGGTTGAGTGTGCGGATCCTCCTCTAGACTTGAGAAGGCAGTATTTATGTGATCGGTTCATATTCAGATTAACCCTAGTTAGCTCTCACCCATTGTTACCTCATTTAGATACATTATCGCAAAAGGTTAATATTGATAATTATTGGACCCATAAGGATCCCCCTAGGTTCATTAGAAGTTATAGAAGATGCAAGACTTTAAATCAGCCTATAGCTCAGTCCCCTACTTTTCCTTTATTTAACTGCAAGTTTGAAGCGCTTATACACAACCCAAGAATTATACTTGACATGGGTATTACTAAAAGTGAAATAGAAGCCAACAGAAAATTATGTCAAACCCTGAATCAGAACTGGCAAGGATGGATTACTTTTTATACTGATGCTTCTAAATTGACAGAAAGTGGAAATGTGGGTTCAGCAGTATGGATTCCTAAATATAGTATTGTCCTTTCATTTGCTAGCCCATCCCAATCATCAGTGTTTACAGGGGAAGCTATTGCCATACTAGAAGCCATACAATATTCCAAGTCTCATAGCTTAAACAAGGTCTTAATCCTTTCAGACTCAAAGAGCTGCTTACAAGCACTGTCAGGCAATATCTTTAAGAATAGAATACAAAGCTTCGAAATTATCTTAAATATTAAGGAAACACTCTGTCATAATAATGGATTAGAAATTGTTTTAGCATGGATCCCAGGACACAAGGGAATAGTAGGAAATGAGCAAGCTGATCTGTGGGCCAAGGAAGCAGTTACCTCTGGCTCTCTAACATACAGTTCCATCTTTCCAAGAGATATTCTTCCCTTAGCTAAAACATTCCTGCTCAGGAACTGGAGTGCAAGATGGGCTAACACTCAAGTAGGAAAACACTACAGAAACATTCAGCCGAACATCCCATGCAAACCTTGGTTTTTCAAACTCAAAAAACTAAATAAAAAGACAACTTCTGTAATCTGTAGACTGCGCTTAGGCCACACATGTACTCCAGTATTCTTGAAAAAAATCAGGGTGAGAGATAGCTCGCTTTGTGAGTGCGGTATTGATGAGGGCTCACTAGAACATATATTTTTCAGTTGCTCCAAATATCCAACATCCTTGTATGACATGTTACCTAGGAATATCCCTCGCCCAATCCATTTCCCCTCCCTTCTTAGTTTTTCAGATCCCTTAGTGGTGAAATGTTTGTCTGTTTATATACACTTTAACAATATTACACTCTAACAAGTTTGGGTTCTATGTGTTGTGCTACATCTATCTATGTTGACTACGGCCGTTTTCAATAACCTACCCGAGGTTACGGGTAGATTGTTATCCCCGGTAATCAGTAAGAGCTTATCCTGTCCATTACTTGCGTTTCACAATCAAGGATAAGTTTTAACTACCGTTAACCAACAGTAGATAAGCTTCTTCCCTCTCTGCTATCCGACTCCGAATCTGCTATTTCGTTCTACGATAACCGCAAAACAATGTTAAGCTCAAAACAATTTATTTTTTTACTTATTATTTAAAATAAAATCACATACGGCATTTTTTTTAACGGAATAGTCAGAACTTTAAATCATATTTTTATTTTTGCTTGATTAATCGTGTTTTTTAATAAGGAGATGTTGAAACCTATGTTAATTATTTCCTGAACGGAACGTGATTACAAAATTGACGTTTGACGCTTTGTCGACTGTCGTAAAGTTTTTCGACTTTTTCGTACCTATTTTGCTATTTGTTTGTTCTCAACTTGTAGTGCTTGTAAATTATAGACTATAATCCCTCCAAAACGCGTACCTAAAAGTTATATAAAATGTGTTCTGTAAGTATAAAATATGAACTACGTTGATAATTATTTATTTTACATTGCGTTCAAGCTTTTTTATAACCTACTATATACCTTACGTTTTTCAGTCAATAAAAGCTGCCCCAATGACCAAGGACGAGGTCATGCTTCTCGTGCAACTTGTGGCGGCAAATAAGGTTATTAATAATAAGGCCACCAATAATAAATTGAAGGAAGAAGCTTGGCAAACTTTGACTAACGAGTTTAACTCATCTATTACTAGTTTCCCAAGAACTCCAGCGCAGCTGCGTTTGAAATGGGACAACTTGAAGAAGTCAGCTCGCAAACGATGCGCAAATATGAGAAGCAGCCTAAATAAGGTTAGTTTAGTAATGGTTCAAGACATGTTGATATGTAATATAATTTTATTTATAACTACTTAACCCTATTGATTTAAGCCCTCTGGTCACCTAAGGACTGGTTTATTTTCTGACTGCTGCTATTTTTTTAGTAATTATGCTCATTGTTACAGACTGGAGGTGGTAAAGACTATTTTCAACCTGATGAAGTACTAGAAAAAGTAGCTTCCATTTTAGGAAGCACATGTGAAGGTTTCACAGTAGAATTTGGTGGAGATGCTTCAACTTCTGTCATATGCGAAGCAACTGTAAATATTGAGGATGGGCATATTGTAAATTTAATTGGGGACGTCCATGCTGATGGTGATGGTGTATATACTGAAGGTGTCACTGAGACCATATTAGTCAAAGAAAAACCAATTCTCGAGCACTCAACACCTTCACTACAACAGAAGAACTTTTTCTTAAATAGAGCCAGTGGAAGTGGAACCTTAGGTGGGTGTCTGTTTCTTTTCAGTTATTAGTATTTAGTTTGTACAGGTACTTTATCTTTGTAGATATAATATAGTTATTACATTTTCTTCACAGTTGTATTGTATTTAAGTTCTTCGCAGTTACTTGCAACCTCTGATTTTTAATCTGTTGATATAACATGACATCTCATGACAAATAGATTGATTACCTCCCAGGTCACCAGTCAATAGTGATTAAAGATTTATTTTGTGTAGTTACTCAGGTAGCTAGTATACAAGACTAGCTGATGCCAGCGACTTTGTCTGTGTGGATTTAGTTTTAAAAATCCCTCTGGAACTCTGATTTTCTGTGATAAAATGTAGCCTATGTCACTCTCCACGTCCTCAACTATACCCATGCAAAAAATAATGACCATCCACAGCTCTGTTGTGGTGTAATTGTAGAATAAACCAACAAACAAATACACTTTCGCATTTACAATATTAGTACGATATAGTTCTTTTCTCTTTTAAAAATACAAATGTGAGCCAGTGTCTAATGTTTCATTTCGCAACTGAGTAATTTAACTTTTACTCATTGGTGCAGTGGTTAGCATGCTTAAATGAGATGAAGAGGTGCTGGGTTCAATTCCTTGGTTGTATTGAAAATAGCTAGTCAGGTTTTTTCTGACAGGAAATTCTTAATATTAGCCATAGGGTGAATGCTTGAGGCTTTGTCTTGTGTCTTTATAAACATATTTATTGTTGTAGCTATGTCCAATTAAGATAGTCCCTCAATATATTAATAGCATTTAAATAACATTTTGTAACTTTTCCAGCCAGGCGGTGTGGCATAATAAACGAGAAACCAAGAGAAATATTGGTTTTATTTAACTGAAAGAATTCCACTAGACGAATAAATAACAATTATATAAATATTGACTCATAATAACAAAGTATGAAAGTTGACACGTTTGGTATTGACAACACTAAGGAGATCGTATAGGAGGATCGTATCGCGGAGGTCGCATATCACCTCATTCTCCCCCGGTTCAGTTTTCACTCTCACTCCCATCAACCACAAAGTCCGTTAGGTAGGAGGGTAATTTCCGCGTCCTATTAGATCTCCTGGGGAGTCCAGTCCGAAGAACTGGCGAGGACGTCGTCGACTCTTCTACACGAGACGATGACGAAGGAGCGTTATTTTCAGGTGGAGGTGTGGAGTTATTTTCAGATGGAAACGTGAGGTGATCATCTTCGGAGGCCGTTTCAAAGCTATCGTCTCTGCTATTATCAGTAGTACTGGGGCAAGGAGACAATTGACGGTTTGATACCATTGAGGTTTCTCCATTATCCCGTCTTATTAGAGAGTAGTAGGGATTGATCTCTAAGAGCTCAGCTTCCTCGACAAGAGGGTCCGTTTTTGAAGAGCGGACGTTCTTTTTAACAAAGATCGGTCCCGGCGTGAACCAAGATGGCAGTGAATCTCCGTTCGGGGATCTTCTAGGGTATTTGAAAAGTTTTTCGTGCGGAGTGGCGTTTGTTGCCGTACACAGGAGGGAGCGGATACAATGCAATGCGTCCTTCAGTACTACTTCCCAATTTTCTATCGATAATCCCTTTGACCGAAGGCTAAGTTGAATAGTTCGCCAGAGTGTTCCGTTTAGTCGCTCCACTTGGCCATTACCCTGGGGGTTATAGGGCGTCGTTCTGGATGAGGCTATGTTTGACTGTCGTAGGAATGATTTGAACTCTTCGGACATGAATGACGATCCTCTATCACTATGAATATAGAGAGGTTGGCCAAATGTCAGAAAAAGATCTTTCAGGCAAGTAATGACAGTGGCTGAGGTCATATCCTTACATGGGTAAGCAAAAGGAAACCGACTGTACTCATCAATAATCGTAAGTATGTACTTGTTGGCTGTTTCAGAAGGTAGTGGTCCTTTAAAATCTATGTTGATCCGTTCAAACGGCGACGTAGCTTTTATCAATTGACCCTTGGCCTTTAGAAATCTCGGTTTTATTTCGGCGCAGGTAGGGCACGAGGCGGTCATCTCCTTGACATCATTAACTGAGTAGGGTAAGTTTTTAAATTTTACCCAGTGATACATTCTAGTTACCCCCGGGTGGCAGAGTGCGTCATGTAGTTCTTTCAACTTGTTTATATTCATGTAGGCGCATACGCGAGATAGAGCGTCCGCAACAGCGTTTTCAGTGCCTGGTCTATAAACTATATCAAATTTGAAGCATGACAGTTCCAACCGCCAACGTTGGATCTTCTCATTTTTTATTTTACTGTTATGATTTTGATTGAACATGAAGGCTACCGATTGTTGGTCTGTTATAAGAAGAAAATGTCTACCAATCAGGTAGTGTCTCCATTTCTTTAGGCTCTCTACTATCGCACAAGCCTCTTTTTCGATTGAGGATTGTTTGCATTCCGAGTTATTCAGTGTCCGAGAGAAAAAGGCAACTGGTCTTCCAAGTTGAGTCAGCGTAGCCCCTAGCGCGAATTCTGAAGCGTCTGTTTCGACTGTAAACATTTCATTGTCGTTAATGGCTACTAGAGCGGCTGCCTTGATATCTTGCTTGAGTTCTTCAAAACTCTTTAGCGCATCAGGCGACAACGGGAAAGTAGTCACGCATGTAAGTGGCTTTATTTTTTCGGAGAAACGCGCAATCCATTTAGCGTAATGAGCAAGCATACCTAGGACTCGTCTTAGTTCACTAGTTTTAGTTGGAGCAGGAAGCTCTAAAAGAGGTTTTAGCCTTTCCGGGTCAGGACTGATTGTATTATTTTCAACAGTATATCCAAGCAAGTTGATTTTAGTCTTATTGAAAACACTCTTCTGTTCGTTTAGAGTTAAATGAAATTTATTAGCGGCGTCCATAAAGCGTTTTAGATTACGGTCATGATCCCTTTGATCTTTACCGCAGACGGTTACATCGTCTAAGTAAGCGAACGTTCCTTCTAGTCTCTCTTCTGTTATGATGAAGTCCAGGGTTCGTTGAAAAGCCGCAACGCCATTAGTCACGCCAAATGGAATGCGTGTAAACTGGTACAATTTGCCGCATGCTTCGAAAGCTGTATATCTCTTTTCATTTTCTAAGATGGGTACTTGATGATATGCGCTCTTTAAGTCAATTTGACTGAACACTTTAAATCTTGATACGTTGTTAACGACTGATTCTATGTTTGGCAAAGGGAAGGCATCCAGTTCGGTGAATTTGTTTATGGTCATGGAGTAATCAATGACAAGTCGTTTTCGATGAACCTTTCCTCCTGCTACAAGGACTTGGGCTCTCCAGGGGGAAATACTTGTTTCAATGACCCCGTCTTCAAGTAATTTAGACACTTCTTGTTTTATAAAGTCCTCATCTTCCTTACTGTATCGCCGACTTCTCACGGCGATCGGTCTAATGTTCGGCGATAGATTCGTAAATACGGAGACTGACGGTACCGAAGCTCGTAACACGTTGCATATCTCTAAAGGTTCGCCAGGCCCACCAAGATTGAAATGAATACTCGAGTGATGTTTAAGCAAGTCATGGCCAATTATGACGTCGGCACAGAGGTTGTCGACAACTAGAAGAGGTGTTTGTTTGTAAGTATGCTTATTCATCGCAATGGTAGCAAAACAGATACCTTCGACAAAGGAAACTTGATTGAGAGAAGCGAGATTGACTGTCTGCTTGCAGGGTTTTTTGCGTAGTTTCATTATGCGAGCAACTTTAGCGTTAATGAAGCTGACTGAACTTCCTGTATCGATGAGTGCATCAGCCTTGTAATCGTTGACCATTATTGGAATTGTCGCACTTCTAAGACTCGAAGGAGAGGCAGCAGAAATAGCTCCACTGTAGAACCGGTCGTTGTTAGAGATCGTAGGATCTTCAACTGTCGTGATGTTCAAGTTCCTATTACTATTGCCCGATCTACAGACGCTTGCGAAGTGTCCTTTCTTTGAGCACTTTTTGCAGGTGGATTTGTTGGCTGGACATCTGAACCTTGGATGAAGACTCCCACCGCAAAAGAAGCAGGGTTTAGCCGGAGGTGGCGTGGTCGGAGCGGCTTGAAAAGTTCGTGACGATGGAGCTGCTGCTAGATTTTCGGATTCCTCGTCTCGTGAACTACCTTGCGATATGGCAGTAAGTTGCGGAGATCTGTCACCAATAGCAACTGCATCCTTCTCTGCCGTTTCTAGAGCTACGGCTTGGTTAATTGCTTCTGAGAGAGTGAGTTTAGAGTTTTCTAGTAACCGCTCGCGAATCCTTCGTGATAATAAGCCGGATATGAGAGCGCTACGAACTGCTTGGTCTTCATGCTCTTGGGCTATGACGTCTTCGAATTTACAATCTTTCGCGGAAAGCCGGAGAGCTCTAACATAGTCAGAGATCGTTTCGTCGGCTCGTTGCTTGCGATTGAAGAGAATGTGTCGAGCTAGAATAGTATTTTTCGGTTTGACATAGATGTCTTCTAGAACTTTCATTGAATCTTTATAAGTGGAGCAAGTTTTGATATGCTTGTAAATCGATGCCGATAAGTGGTTAACTAGCAGCTTACGCTTAAGAGAGTCTGGTACATCTTCGGTAATCTCTTCTGCTAAGAAGCTTTCGAATGTCGATTTCCAATGTAGCCATTTTGCATCGGCGTCCGGGACTTCAGGCTCGACGTCAAACTTATCGGGTCGCAGATATCTTAATAGCGTAGACTTGCCTAGTTTTTCGTCAGGCATTTTCAGTTAAATAAATTGTGGCATAATAAACGAGAAACCAAGAGAAATATTGGTTTTATTTAACTGAAAGAATTCCACTAGACGAATAAATAACAATTATATAAATATTGACTCATAATAACAAAGTATGAAAGTTGACACGTTTGGTATTGACAACACTAAGGAGATCGTATAGGAGGATCGTATCGCGGAGGTCGCATATCACCTCAGGCGGAAACACAAATTAGAAGAAGAAAAGGCAAAAGCCCGCATATTTAGGGAAAATGCATTAGGAGAATACTTAATAGCGAAGAAGAAGAAAGTTGATCTTGAAAATGAAGAAAAAGAAATTCTTATAGCAAAACTGAAAGTAGAATTAGAAAACGCTAGGTTAGAAAATTTAAAGTTAAAATCTGATTTAAATTTGTAAGATTAAATTTCATTCAAGTGCAGGTTTCCTCACGATGATTTCCTTCACCTTTTAAGCATATATATTTAATTTTTCAAATGCCCATAACTGAAAAATCAGAAGTGCTTTGCCCTGAATCGAACCTGGGAACCCCAACATAGGAAACCATAGTCCTAACCACTAGGCTATCTCAGTTTCCAATCAAGCTTGTTTTTTTTTTGTTTGATAATTTACACTTCTTTTAATTTGTAAGAACATTATGCTATTTTGGTAAATAAAAATACTGTCAAAATATTATTGATTTTTATTTTATAATTCATAAAAATCAGGAACTGTATGACTGGCCTTAAGGACCTAAAGTATTAAAGTAATTATTTATAAGTAATTGCCGTTCTGATGTGTGTTCTGTAGAAATATTGTTATAAGTAATTGAATTATTTTCCTGTGGTGAATCTGGAATTGATATTTCTGGCTCTATTTCTTCTAAATTCATCTTCCTGGCAATATTATGCAGCACTGCTGTGGCTATGATAACTGCTTGCATAGTTTCTAGTTTGAGTCGCATTTTCAAGGCCAATATGGGGAATCTTCTTTTCCAAACTCCTATGCATCTGCAAATGATAAATAATTTTCTTCTGTATTATTTTCCCCTACATTATCATAAATTACCACAATAATTACAAAAATTACCTCTCTATAGTATTTCTAGTTTTAATATGTGCCTCATTATATCGTTGTTCAGATGGAGTATTTGGGTTAAGTAACAGTGTCAAAAGATAAGGCTTACATGGATAGCCACTATCACCAAGCAGCCAGCGATTCCCAAGTCCACCTTGTTCACAATGATCTGTCAATTAGTAGTTAATTTTTATAAAATAAAAGGTCATATTCACAAAATAATAAATGCCTAACATTTTAATAAACATACCAAACAAAAATACCTTTTAAATCAGAATGATTAAATATAGTTGCATCATGAGTAGATCCTGGCCACCGAGCAACTACATTTTGAAACACCAAAGATGCATTGCATACAACTTGTACATTGATTGAAAATGTTCCTTTTCTATTTCTAAATTCCTCTCCTATATTTGAATCTAAAAGAAATAAAACAATAATATGTATATTCCATACATAGAAGGTACCATCTTGGTGTAGTTAAGTATATATTCTAGCATGTAATTACTTTTTTAATGTAATAAATATATATGTGACTGCTGTCAATGCCAATGTGTGCCTACTCTCGGAAATCCAGCAATATTATACTTACTTGGTGATTGTATTAATATATGAGTGCCATCTATGGCACCATGTACTCGGGGAAACCCAGCAATATTATAAAATTCTTGCTGGGTTATACTTTGTAATTTAACAAAGTTTGGGTACAATCGTGCTATGGCTCTAGACACATCAGAGACAATGCGACTGGCAGAGGCAATTGAAACGCCAATAAAATCCGCAACAGACACCAGCACAGTACCCAATGCATAGAAGCGCAGAGCCAAAAGTAATTGATGTATGGAAGATATGCCATGATTCCTGGAACAATATAAAACTTGATTGAAACCTGATATTGCATAATTGATAAGTACTTGATTATTAAGTATTATCAAATATCATAGGTACATAATTATTCATCTATAATTAGTAACCTTACCTTTTAGATGTTACACTCAAATATGGTTGTAGTAAATTATTCAATTCATTCACGGCACATTTGTTAAGTCTAAATCTATATGCAAAATCGTAATCATTTAATTGAGTCATATAATTTATACGTGGTTTATACTCTTTTTGAATCCGTGTCCTGGTATCACTATCACTATCACTATCCGCATCTAAATCTATTATAATTTGAAATAACTCCATATCGCTATCATCGCTGCTTAAATATTCCATTTTATGAAGTTTTTAATGAATTACAGTGAATTTTAAAGAATAATTTATCCAAGCTACCGGTCGATTTTGACAGATACGCGAATCACTTTACTAGAGTTAGCTCCGTCTATCGGAGAGTAACTTGAAACTGATATTGAAACGCAAGTTAGTACGATTTGTATGAGCGTTCCTAACTGTAGTAGGCTATCCGTCCTCCGACGACAGATAATTAGATTCGGTAGGTAACGCTATCTACTGATGGGTAATTGAAAACGAAGTAAGGGCAAAAGGATAGATTTGTCTACTTTTAGTAACTGAAAAGATGGATAGATAGGTTATTGAAAACGGCCGTAAAAATATAATTCGTACTAACAGCCTACGAACTACGATTTACATTATCAATTAACAGTGTTTGTGTTGTCCTTTTGGTCAGGTTTAACATTAAATGGGAAAAGTCTCTTCAGATTCAGAATAAACTCAAAATTCAAGAAGAAAAAGCACAACCATACAAACGTCACGCTTTCTTTTCCACTGACGTTGACATTGGCGGAATTATTGCGGACCAATCCGCAGTACAAAGAGCCATAGAGAAGCAAACAACAAGACAGAAAATACGTAACAACTGATAGTTCTTCGACTGGTTTTGAATTAATTTCTCCTGACAATATCCATCCTAAGCTTGAATTTACTATATATAAATTTTCCTTGATCTGAATTTTCTCAGTATCCATAATGGTATAATAGTAATCATTTCCAATAAGAACCTCTATTTTTGATGATAATGATCCATCATCAGCTAAATTTATCCTACTTTTCCAATACGTTAAATCTAAATCAGTATGTGGAACGTATTGTGCTATGTAAGGTACTACGTTAGCACATAGCAATAATGTTTTATTAGTCCTGGTTACAAGTCTTATTTTTATTACTATTGGTCTGTTTATTATCTGAGGAGTCTTTGATCCAAAGGTGAATACAGAAAGTTTACATTCCTCTTCAATGGGAAGTCTCAATTTTGTCGCGACTGACTGCGTTATATAGGTACGTTGACTTCCAGAATCTAATAGTACACGGCATTTAATTTCTTCACAATCATTTTTCTCGTGTTTAACGTTAACGACGGCAGTTTGAAGTACGGTACCAATCTTGGTGTCTCCTAGTCACAAAGAATTGGTCGACCTAGCCTTATCCGAGTAAATCTTTGGGCATAGTGCTCGATTGTGTAATCCGGTCGTTTTACAGTGTACACATTCCCATAAACGATCGCAATTCCTTCTCTGGTGTCCGGGCCGAAAACATATGTAGCACCTGTTTCCTAATTTGTTTCTCCTTTCATGGAGCGTTTTAAAGGTTTGACATTCTTCATGAAAGTGAGGTCCTTGGCAGAATATACAGGATTGTGCTTTCCTTTTATTCCAAGATGGTTCTCCATATTCTTCGTGATTATTTAGTTTTCTTTTGTAATACATTCTCTTATCTTCTCCATAAGTCCGAGATTGTTCGCGGGGTTTATTGTTCGAGTATGGTCTTGATTTCTTTGTAAATTTTGTTCTATAATTCTTGATTGAATTCATATTCCTGTTGTTTTGATTGCCATCATGTGCCCTTACGAATAGAGCCTCTGTAGTGTAACCTTCCACGGGCTTATCCTGGACGATTCTATTAGCATCTTCTTTAGCGGAAATGATAGCTTCCAGAGAATCACGTATCTCTACAATGGAATCGGTATTTGTTCTCATTTTCATTTCATAGATGATGTCCTTTGGAAATTTCTCCATAATCAAGAAGCGTAAATGATTATGGTCAATATCTTCACCCAGAGATTTAAGGACCCTGAGGTGTCTCTCAATCTCATTTAATGTTTTCCTTATTTCTGTTAGGTCTGATCCAGTCGAAGCTTCTATATGGTACAATGCAGCATAGTGCGCATCGATGACATGATTTTCTTTCCCGAATCGCTTCTTTTACGTTGTCAAAGCAATGCTATAGTTTTTATTGGTCATCTCCAATCCTTCTATGGCCTTAGCAGCTTCTCCTTTAAGTGAAGCTTTCAGGTACAACAGTTTGTCTACGTCGGTCAAGTTTCTGTTGTCAATATTTGAATTAAATTGATCCCAGAAGGTGGACCAATTAAGTATGTCTCCATCAAATTCAGGTAGACTTAATTTGGGTAGTCTACTGTTCAAATTGTAGTTTGATCTGTTATCTGAGTTCTTATATTCGGTGGCTTTGACCTTTGATTTAATTTTTACATTGATTTCACATAGTATATCTTCCGCTTCTAACTGCACAGTAGATATCTCCGAGATGTCATCGGCCGAGGGATCATTACTTAACCTGAAGTAATTTAACAGCTCTGAACTTAATCTATTTAACAAAGTTTGTAATTATGAAGAAATTATTTCAGCTTCTTGTATGACTGTTAAAGATTCATCTGTCATTTCATCGAGTTTTTGTGATTTGAGATGCACTAGCCGACAGGCTTTGTAATTTTGTTTTCATCAGGTGTAACATGGTCAAAAGACTCCGATCCATCTTGAATGAACATATAACACAACCTTGTCCCTTCTATAATGAGTTTAATTTATTTAAATGAGTGAATTGAAAGTTGAGTATAATCAGCAGAACTGTCGTCGAGTCCCCGTTGTGGCTGAGTTACCTGATGGTTTTCTATAAACAAATAATGATCTATTCATAATACAGTAAGTATATCAAAGTCAACCGTGATTCTATCATGGTGACTATAACCATTTCAAATGAGTTCTCTAATGTCAAGTCATATTTAATCAAGGTATATACTTTAATTGAAAGAATAAGATAAAAATCTATTCGACTTAAGTCATTCTCACATTCGCAACCTTCCTTCGAGTATAGATAATGCTTAGCTTTAGCTAATATAGTTGTTCATATAACATATGAATAGTCCATCATATTTCTCTAATCTAAGTCGGGACTAAAGTTCAAACTAGGCATCTACCTTCTAATAGTCTATGACTTTATTAGTAATTTGTTAAGATCACTTCATTTTTCACAGATTTGTTATAGTAGCCTCATTAATTAACTTTCCAACAATGATTGCCACAGAACAAATCTATTTAATTAATTCAAAGAGAAAATCCTTCCTGTTTAACTTGAATGTTGCCATATAACCTAACCAAAAATAGTTATTTCCCCTTCTAGTACCCATATTGAATTCAAACATCATATTAATTGAATTATATCAAGCTCAATTTTAAAAGTTTTCACTTATGGTATTCTTTATCAGGTTTGTCACTATTGTAGCCATCTATATATCAATTCACCATATTTGTCAACACAATAACACAAATACTTGGGTATTATTTGTAACTGACTCAGATATGGTTACTTCAACACATAATTGAATTTCAACTAGCCACTCAACTTATAACCTCAATTAATGAGTTGGGGTTAAAACTAGGGCTTGCAAATATTCGAAATTTTTGGTATTCGAATATTCGCCTTTTTTTCGGGTATTATTCGAATTATTCGAATAATATTCGAATAATTTTATTGCGCCTGGTCCTGGCGCCCTGGGTTATATGAGATTCATAACAGTTCCTTATGTGGGTTACATACACTTGTTTATTGGGGGTTATAGAACGGTCATCAGACATAGTTTGGATAGTCTGCCTGCATGCTCACCTGTGTTCATTGAACGGTTACTGACTCCCGGATATCTCTGCTTCGCTCCACCATTGCCTCTTCTGTAATTAAAAATATCCCTGGGCAGACATCGCCAAGCTAGCGATGCCTGCGCCGGGTCCTATAGCCGCTGTCGTCCCCGGCGGCTCACCTAACGTCGTTCCATCCGCGGCGCGCCATCTCTGATGTCACGCCTCACGGGGGCTAATCCACTTAAGCCGTGATGGATACAGATACGATACCACGCAACACTGGGCCTACTTGGTACCAAGCATTACGATCATATTAACGTAAAACCACTAACTATATCATTCCTTACATCTCTATATAAGTACCACTAATCGTGAAATGAGAGCCACTGACCTTAGTGTCCAGAAAAGGCAACGGGTTCTTACTTCTTACTTCTTGCGAAAGGACGCCAAATGCCAATGGACGCCACCGAGCACCGACCAGAAAACAAAGATGGACGCCAACGCCCAACAGCACCGGCATTCGGCGGGAAAAAAGGGCAAGCGTCAGTGTGTGTCAAACGTCACCTCATCTGTCAACTTACCATAGAATACTTCTACATTTGCTTGACATCCGGTGAACGCAGATTACTTCCGGTAGTCGTCCGGCACTGAATTTACTTAAGGTTGTTTTACACTACTTGCCTAATTAATTCACGACTGATTTTCTAACATTAACATAATCACATTAATCACTTAAGTACTTGATTCGTGACTGAAGGTCACGACAAATCCCGATTTCACCATTTCAAAATAAGTTTCTCCGTTTCAAACAAAAATCCATTTCATTAGTTCAATAGTTTCTACAAAATATAGTTTATTTTATCCATTTTATGCATGTCGATCTTCTAAAATTATTTATATTGAAATCATGTATAAAATCCATAGCAAAAATATTTTTTTCTGACTGATTTTAGCAAAAAATCGGGCCCTGGTTCTGTAACTCAGCCTGGCGATCGCGTAACTTAAAGGACTATTTCAATGTCAAAACATGGTTTTGGCCAATAGGAGAAGCCCAAAATCATATTTTGACATTAACGCAGTCCTTTAAGGACTGAGAAAAAATTACGCGATAGACCCCCAGTTGCTATCAAAAAATGATAGCCACTGACATATATTTTTTATCCATCGAAGGTTTGCTATGAAAATAAATGTATCATTTTCGTAGCAAACCTTCAATGGATACAAAATATATGTCAGTGGCTATCATCTTTTGATAGCAAGTGAGTTACAGAATCAGGGCCTTCTGTGATTCTACCAGTTCTAGTCTTCAGTATTAAATGTTCCTTGGTTCTAGTTCTAGTCTTATTTTTCAATAAACATTTTATATTTTAGCTGAAAATCTTACGTATTTTGTAAATTGATATGCAATTTTGGGTTCGTTCGGAGGAAGATCAAAGGCCCTTCGCTCACAATGCCGGGCGCAAAATATGAACAGCTGTCGTTGAACACTGATGTCCACGAAGACGTGTTGACCAACAAACCAAAAGGAAAATGGTCAGATGTATGTTTTCAAAAAGGCCTACTTTCGTTAGGCTTAATACTGCTGTATTTTTCCTTATCAATTGGGCTCACTTTCTATCAAAGATGGCTTTTAAAGGTTAGAATAAAAATTTGAGTACCTAATTAAAAACTTGGTGATTGGTGAATCTATAATATCTTAACCCACGGAAGATTGAGAAACCCGCTCATTGAATAGTTAATTTTGTTAGCTAGTGCATGTGAAATTTTTATCAACCGATAGACGTCCACAGCTGAACAAAGGTTCGGGCTTCGGTTTTACGTCGCCTGTATCCAGCTCCTACGACTCGCCTGATGCCGTTGGCCCACCTAGTGGGGGGCCTGCCAACACTGCATAATATTTTATCTATTTAGTTTAAATATGCCTTTTTCTTGTATGTAATAATTTATTCTCATGTAAACTTTATTTACTGTAGGTACTTATGCTGTTAATCATTATCTTAATGATGTTATCAAAATTTTTAAATTTCAAATTCAAAATTATTTATTTCATGTAGGCCACCCTGTGGCTCTTATGACATGTCATGACTCTACCACCAGTTCAGAAAGCGGATTCTGTTGAGAAGAGCCGGCAATATACTCAGCAGTTGCTCTTTTCATAACATTACAATATTATTATGTAGCTATTACATTGTAATAAGTTGTACTATCTTGTGGGCAGCTGGATGCCAAGCAGATTTCTCTGATACAACTTTATCATTAAGAAATTCATAAACTTTGTATTAACTGAGACTTGTAAATTTTTTAATATGATAATATAACTATAAGTTAATGTTGTAATTAGTAAGTACATAATAAAAAAAGTAAATATAAAACATTGAAATCGGTTTACAAATGCCTTTTGCAAATGTTTTATTTATTTGCGTATGCTATGCGAACATATAAATATATATACATATATTAAAAGTTATGTCCCTTTTCCTATTGTCTTAAATAAGTTTCCCTATTGTTTTAGGAGTTCCACTACCCTTTAACTGTAGTTATGTACCACTTGGTTGTGAAATGGATACTCTCAGTTCTTGTGCGATTGGTTCTGCAAATAATAACAGGAACACCCCCATTGATGCTGCCCTTCATAACATGCCTGAGATCTGTTGGGCCCACTGGCCTCGCTAGTGGCATAGATGTTGGGTTCTCTAACTGGGGCCTGGAGCTTGTTACCATATCTCTCTATACTATGACCAAATCTACTACCATTATTTTCATTCTTGGATTTGCTATACTTCTGGGACTTGAAAAGAAGGTATTTATGGTTTAATTTAACATTTCTTTTTACTTGCTAATTTAACAAGCCAATCGAATTTACTGATGATGATGGTCAATGCTGAAAAATATTTAAGCAAAATCTATTTAAGCTTTGTTCAGATATTCAGACACTTCAATTTTATTTTTACTAGCTGATTACTGCGACTTTGTCCGCTTGGATTTATTTTTAAAATCCCGTGGGAATTCTTTGATTTTCTTGGACAAAAATTAGCCTAAAATGTCACTCTCCAGGTCCTCAACTATATACATGCAGAAAATCACATCGATCCGTAGTTCTGTTGCAGGGTGATTGGAGGACAAATGAACACACTTTCGCATTTATAATATTAAGTAAACTAAAAGTACAGAATAAACAGGCAGTATTCAATATTATATAAAAAACGCAATAATAACAAAAAAACTGAAATAAGAATTGCGAATTTAAATTGTTTAAATCAGTTGGTAAATGCAAAATGTTTCTCTTTTCCAAATGCTTAATTTATTTTTGTGTGCTATGTTGATACACCACTACTACACACAATAGCATTTTTATGCGTAATTACAATTCAATGTTTAGGTACATTATGTGCAGTAAAACTAGTTAAACAAAATTACACGAACTTTGTATGTATGATCTGGATTTACCGAAGCCTTATAATATTTTAATTTGAACTAGCTGATGCCCGCGACTTGGTCCGCGTGCACTTAGTTTGTAAAATCCCCCAGGAACTCTTTGATTTTTCGGGATAAAAAGTAGCCTATGTCACTCTCCAGGTCCTCAACTATACCCATGCAAAAAATCTCGTTGATCTGTAGCCCGTCCGATCCGTGATTGAAGGACAAACAAACACACTTTCGCATTTATAATATTAGTAAGGATTCCTACTTTGACTGCAAATAAAGTTCCCGTGCGAACTCCTGGATTAATCCTCTCCTGGAAAATTATCCTGTGTCCACCAGAATGCCAGCTATCTCCTTGCCTTTTGTCGAAATAATTATTCTCCATGATAATAGTATGGTTATAACAGTCCAGGCTTGTTTCACACTTGCTGCAACAAAAGCCGACGACACACACGCGGTCGCGGCGCTGGTTCGACGCCAGGCAACGTCTGAAAAAAAAAGAATCAGTCTTGTTAGGCGAGAGTTTTTGTTTGCAGTCATGGTCGCTAGTTGGGATCGTGCTCATGATAGCAGCTGGCCTGTTCATGTTCACGTACAAGGCGACGCAGTTCAATCTGCTCGGCTTTGACTTCCTGCTGCTTGCATCTTTTGCTTCCGGTCTTCGATGGACGTTCGCTCAGCTGCTGATGCAGAAATCAAAATTGGGCTTACATAATCCAGTGGATATGGTGTTCCATGTACAGCCCTGGATGTTTCTTTCGCTACTCCCCTTCATGATAATGTTTGAAGGTGTGTATAGTAGCAGCATAGTATATCTTTAAAGTATTTTTCACAAAATAACTCTTGTGTTAAAAATCGAAAAACCTGTTGTGCAAAGAACTACCTCGCATTTTACAAGAAAGGACTTGAACGGAAGGAAGGAAGGAAGGAAGTGGTTGAACGCGGCTTGACGCCTCCGGTGATCTTCACTCAAAATGTTTCAATGTTGACATAAATAGGTACGACGAACTTATAAGTGAAGTCAGCAGGAGGTGCGGAGCCACGCATATTTGCATTTGTATAGGGTTCTAAAGTTACTATCTATGAGTTTAACCCTTACGGTCACCAAACTACCGTTAAACGTATTTAAAAAACCACGCATTAAGCAGACCGAAACTCAACCTCAAACCAAGCTGCTTTTTTGCAAACCAGCTGGCGTGAGTGGCCACTCAAATGGTGAAATGCCCAAGTTGCAATATTGTGATCTCAGAGGTGCTAGTGCTTCGTGCAAAATAAGGCAGATGTGAAGGACAAAGTAAGTATCCAACGTCTCTGTAGTACGGCATTTACGAGTGAAGACAGCAGATGCAAAAAACCTACTATTTGAATCCTTGAGTTCGGTGGGTCAAGCGGAAGATTAATCATAAGGGCGAAGGCAAAGTGAACCGAGACAAAAAATTACTCTACACAGTTAAATAAAACATTCTGGATCTCTGTAAAAATGTTGTTTATACTATATTTACATATTATAACGGCTTAAATCATACTAATATTGTAAATGCGAGTGTGTTTTTTGGTTTGTCCTTCAATCACGCCGCAACAGAGCTATGGATCGACGCGATTTTTTGCATGGGTATAGTTGAAGACCTGGAGAGTGACATTTTATCCCGGAAAATCAAAGAGTTCCCGAGGGGCTTTAAAAACTAAATCCACGCGGACGAAGTCGCGGTCATCAGCTAGTTAGATAATATTGAAAAAAATAGAATTTAAGACAACATTTATTTAATTTATTTAATTTAACATAAGACATCAACTGAAAATTTATACAAGTCTATACAATCTTAATATATATATAACGGAGGCCGAGGAGGCACCTCATTATCGTGGGCATGTTCTTCCTCTTGATCTGAATTCATAGTTGTGGGTACTCGGGCAAATAAACACAAGAAGCAGATCACATAATATATTGCACACAAATCACAATATTTACACTTTGTAGAATTAAATTAACACACAGTGGGTCACACAGATATCACTTTAAACACTTTGTAAATAACTAAGTAAATAGAAGCACTATATAGCGAACGATGGGTTTGGCGCGGCGCGGCGTGACTGGGAGACCATGCTCTACCAAATTCTCAACGATAACTGCACTGTACTATAACTGTCTGATGACTAAATGATAACTGAACTGTCTGTTGGGCACCAGCCCTACTTATAAACCATCACCACCGGCCCACCAACTCCATCCAGGTTTGAAAGGATGTCAGTTGACTATTGAGTCAATTGAGCAATTAAATAAAGTGCACAAACAATACCTGAGTTCGCTATAGAGGGCGCTGTCGAGTCAATTGACTGATTGAATACTTAGTACAAACAATAGCTTAGTTTGCTTATAGAGGGCGCTGTTGAGTCAATTGAGTGACTCAATAAACTTAGTAAAACAATACCTCATATAGAGGGCGCTTTAGAATCAATTGAGTGATTGAATAAACTTAGTACAATGAATGCCCGATAGATGGCGCTTTACAATATTGTGTAGTACGACTGTTTCATAATAGATGGCGCTTTAATTAATAATCACTAATTTTAATCTTCGACACGGCCAGAACTGACAATCACACGTCCCCGTGTGGCAGCGTATCTGTCGACAACGAAAAGAAACCTTTGAGGCACCTTAGCTACAAGGTTCGGCCTACCTGACATGTTATTTAAAATAAAGCAATGTCACTCATCTGTACACAATTAATTGTAATCAAAATCATTTGACCAAATGAAAAGTTCCCATTAATCAAAATTAATCAAAATCGATCAAAGTAACAGTTGCATATCAGTACACCATAGTACTATACCATCCATTAAAGGAATCAAAAATTGCTTAATCGTACATCTTGGCCCAACTGCCACATGCAGCGCATAAGTAGCGACCATTGGTCACCCAGGTTAACACCACAATGTGTGATTCAACCAAAAACTGTAGTCTCATCAGAGACCCCGGCCACCCTAGGCCAACACAGTAGTCTCATCAGAGACCCCGGCCACAAAGGCCAACACAGTAGTCTCATCAGAGACCCGAGCAACACCAAGTTGCCAATCGTAGTCTCCACTGAGACCCAAGCAACACCAAGTTGCCAAACGTAGTCTCCACTGAGACCCAAGCAACACCAAGTTGCCAAAAGTAGTCTCCACTGAGACCCAAGCAACACCAAGTTGCCAAAAGTAGTCTCCACTGAGACCCAAGCAACACCAAGTTGCCAAAAGTAGTCTCCACTGAGACCCAAGCAACACCAAGTTGCCAAAAGTAGTCTCCACTGAGACCCAAGCAACACCAAGTTGCCAAAAGTAGTCTCCACTGAGACCCAGGTTTCACCACATAGTCGGACGCTCATTACACCAATACAAAGTTTGGAAGCGACACGTCCGATGTCTGCAGCTACGCCTAGCCAATGTGTACGTTTAAGCTTCATCATCAACATACTCGTCACTATCGTTATCCAACTCTAAGGGAACTTCACATTCAGGCAACCTTCGGAGCCTGTCGTGCGCGTACTTGTAAGTACGGTTACCAGTTAAAGATTTCAAAACATATCTGTCACCATCAAGAATTTCAATAACCTTAAAAGGTCCCTTAAACTTAGGATCAAGTTTAGTCTGGTTGCGTTCTTCATTTTTCAACAAAACATAATCGTCAACATTAAACCTTACAACTTTAGCTTTAGTTGCATCAAACCTAACTTTATCATAATTTGAATTTTTTAGTTATGTTCTGGACCGCCTGCCCTCTTACGTCAGAAAGATCTATTTCAACCTCGTTATCATCAGGACTCAATAATGACAACGGTCTTGCTACACGCCCTATTAGAAGTTCTAAAGGACTCGACTTTGTCACACGATTGATTGTACAATTGATAGCAAGTTGTACTTCACCAAGTGCGTCTTGCCACGAACGCTCACTTGTCTCTACCGCAGTAAGCATTCCTTTTAAAGTACTCATCACACGCTCTACTTGGCCATTGGCTCTGCTGGAGCCAGTAGCTATGAGGTGTAATTTAATATTGTGCGAATCGCAAAACTCCCTATACTCTTTACTAGAGAAACATCTACCCTGGTCTGCAATGACACGAACTGGCGACCCGAACAACGAAACACTTGCTTTAAGAGCTTCGATCGCATTTTTAGCGTCGATACGCACGGTGTGGTTCAAAAGAACAAATTTAGTAAACGCGTCAATGTGTACTATCACATACTCTTTTCGGTCACTTTTGCCGCTTAATTTTCCTGTAATGTCCACGTGGACCGTGTGCCAGGGGACACTTATTTTTGGTATAGGGTGTAACTCTGCCTGTACTTTTCCGGAACTAGTTTTCGAAAGTCTACACGTCATACAATTTTCAACAAATTTTCGAACAAATTTAGACATCTTTTCAAACCAATAGTGTTCAAAGACCTTCTCAAGTGTCTTCTCCCAGCCTAAGTGTACGATAGACTCGTGCACCTGATTAACAACAGACCAGCGGAACGCCCTAGGCACTATCGGTAAACAACGAGTACGACCATTTCGTTGTACTTTACGAAACAAAACACCTGAACGCAGTTCGTAGGTTTTAGCTATCTCTTTAGGTAGTTCGTCGGTTTTAATCTTATTAACGAGCATTTGAATTTCGGGATCGCGTTCTTGCTCTGCAAGTAACCAATTATCGGACAGAGTCGCTATGTCTACACGTTTCTGTTCTACCTTATTTAACGTAACCGGCTTAACTGGAGCAGAAGGCTCGTGAAGGTGATTTCTAGACAGAAAATCTACATGGTTCATCCTTTTGCCTTCTCTATACACAATATCGAACTCAAAAGCCTGTAAGAAAGCCCACCACCTGTGGACTCGGGGGGTTAAATCTATCTTGTTACGAGACATTTTTAAGGATTGACAATCTGTGAACACAGTGAACTTGCGACCTTGCAAGTAATGCCTAAAATGTTTTATGGCATTAACGACCGCTAGAGTCTCCAGCTCATAAGAGTGGTATCTAGACTCTGGACTGGTGGTACGTTTGCTAAAGTATTCTACTACACGCAAGACACCGTCAACTTTTTGAAAAAGAATGGCACCGTAGCCATCAGCGCTGGCGTCCGTGTGCAACTCTATGGGATAGTCAGGGTTAAAAATCATCAGTACGGGTTTGTCGCTTAAAATCGCGATAATTTGCTGGCGAATCTTTTCATGCTCTGGTTTCCAATTAAGTTTACCTTTACCAGTCGTCAAAGAGAAAAGAGGTTTCATTACTTTCGAAAAATTTGGAATAAATTTTCGAAAATAAGAAGCAAGTCCAATAAATTGCTTTAATTGTTGGACAGTTTCAGGGGGAGATAAATCTGTAAGCGCTTTAACTTTACCAGGATTTGGCTTAACTTGTCCTGCAGATATCTCATAGCCAAGATATTCGACCTTACGTTTGAGAAAAGAACACTTCGAAAGTTTTAGAGAAAACCCACATTTGGTTAAAATGTCAAGAACTGTACGTAATCTTTCGAGACCCTGATCAACGTCTTGTGATGGGATCATAACATCATCGATGTAAATTATAACATACGAATGAACTAAGTCACCAAGTGCCTGAGTGACTGAACGTTGGAAAACGCTGGGTGCATTGCGTAAACCAAACGGCATTGTAAGATATTCAAATTGACCGTCCGGTGTTACAAATGCAGTAAGCTCAACGCTATCTGGATGGACTTTAATTTGGTTAAACCCACTAGCACAGTCTAGACACGTAAAATAATTAGCACCACATAAGCGTGCGATTTGATCTGAAATAATAGGTAAAGGAAAGCGATCAGGAACGGTGTTGCTATTTAGTTCTCGATAATCCACACATAATCGCTCTGTACCGTCTCGTTTTTTAACTAATATTATAGGACTCGAAAAAGGTGAACAACTAGGTTGGATAATACCCGCATCTAACATTTCATTAATTTTATCACGAACTACTTGCCGCTCATCAGGCGAAAGGCGGTAAGGACGACGTTGAACCGTTTTACTAGGATCTACTAAACGAATCTTTAGTTCTCCGGTTGTGATTCTTGAACGCGGTAATCCGTTAATAAAAGCATTTGAATATTCTTTAAGCAATGATAGAAGTCGCGGTCTATCCTCAGCTGGTATATCCGTATCAATATTCGTAAAATCAGTATCCGGATTAGAAATACTACATTCATCAACAATCTTACTCTTTGAAATAGAAAAACTATCCTCAGTCATCGTAATTGAAAACCCTAGCTTTAAAATATCACGACCTATCATAATATCAAAATGTAAAGATTCATCTGATATAACGTGAAATAAAATTTCTAAACTGTGTCCATCAATCGTAACCTTACTTAAAATTTGCAATTTACAATCAACACTTGAATTTCCAATACCGGTAATGTTAACGACTTTATTATGACGCACACCCGATAATTTATTCGCAACACTTTCTTTGACGAGAGAGCATTCGGCACCAGAATCATAACAAAATAAAAACGGCTGACCCGATTGATTTAACCGACCAGTGACCGGGCGAATCTCGCATGTATCCACGCGTCGCCGCTCGGACGCCCCAGGACCGCTGCCGCCGCCCGCTGCGTCGCCGCCCGCTGCGCCGCGCGCGCTGCCGCTGAATCGGCCGGCGCCGCCGCCGCTTGATGAAGGAAGGTCACATAAGGTTGATACGTGGCCCCGCTGGCCACATCGGAAACAAACCACTGATTTGCTTAATTTGGAAATCTTGTCAGAGTTGGGTTGAAATTTCTTTGCCAGATTTTCTCGATATTTCTTCTTTCTACAAAATGCTGCCTTATGGCCCAGGATCCCGCAGAAATTACAGCGGAAGTCTTTTGATGTTGTAGGTTTGAATCTTTTATTCTCAGAACATGAGGGTACTTCATTTTCGTTACTTTTTCGTTTTAAAATAGAAAACGCCATCAATTCTTGTTGTAACTTGTTACGAGTGGTGATATCGGTAGTGAAGGCCAGTCTCTGCAAGCGAGTATCAAATCGCGCTAAATGGGCGAGAACATATGACACCGCTATCTCCTCAGTGTTAAGATTTTTCCATGTAGTCATAATTGTCGACATCAAACGACTTCCGTATGCAGCTAGACACTCGTTTTCTTTTGGACGAGTATTATTCAAATTAATTAAGGTTGCAGCTTTTGTTTCACTAATGTCGAATCTCGCTAAGAAAATGTCCTTAAACTGGTCCCAAGTAATACCTGCGTAAGATACTTGCGATAACCACGTAGATGCAGTTCCTTTCATCGCCTTACTCAAAGCAATCACAAGCGCGCCGCCCTGTAGAGGCTTCTCAGACATACAAAGGTCTACCGTGGAGCACCATGCTCGTGGATCCGTATCTTTGTGTTCAGGATTAAATTCAGGCAGCGATAATTTCGGTTCGGAGGGTAGTTTGATCGCCTCGATTAACTGTTTCATGTTTTGATTTTGTAACTCTAGTAATCCACTCAGTAAATCATTAGGCTTCTCTGGAGCCCGAGGCGATCCCACTTCTGATAACGGAGGCCGAGGAGGCACCTCATTATCGTGGGCATGTTCTTCCTCTTGATCTGAATTCATAGTTGTGGGTACTCGGGCAAATAAACACAAGAAGCAGATCACATAATATATTGCACACAAATCACAATATTTACACTTTGTAGAATTAAATTAACACACAGTGGGTCACACAGATATCACTTTAAACACTTTGTAAATAACTAAGTAAATAGAAGCACTATATAGCGAACGATGGGTTTGGCGCGGCGCGGCGTGACTGGGAGACCATGCTCTACCAAATTCTCAACGATAACTGCACTGTACTATAACTGTCTGATGACTAAATGATAACTGAACTGTCTGTTGGGCACCAGCCCTACTTATAAACCATCACCACCGGCCCACCAACTCCATCCAGGTTTGAAAGGATGTCAGTTGACTATTGAGTCAATTGAGCAATTAAATAAAGTGCACAAACAATACCTGAGTTCGCTATAGAGGGCGCTGTCGAGTCAATTGACTGATTGAATACTTAGTACAAACAATAGCTTAGTTTGCTTATAGAGGGCGCTGTTGAGTCAATTGAGTGACTCAATAAACTTAGTAAAACAATACCTCATATAGAGGGCGCTTTAGAATCAATTGAGTGATTGAATAAACTTAGTACAATGAATGCCCGATAGATGGCGCTTTACAATATTGTGTAGTACGACTGTTTCATAATAGATGGCGCTTTAATTAATAATCACTAATTTTAATCTTCGACATATAAATTTCGTGTCACGTTGTTTGTCCGCGATGGACTCCTAAACTACTTAACCGATTTTAATCAAATTTGCACACCGTGTGCGGTTTGATCCAACTTAAAAGATAGGATAGTTTTTTTGATTAGGATAATTTTTTTGTTTTATTTATATAGATAAGTTGGCGGTACGAAGTTCGCCGGGTCAGCTAGTAAAATATAAAATACAACTAAAAATATCTAATAAACTAAGAACTGTCTTACTTAACACAGTTTTCTTTTTCTTAGGAAGCTTTCTGAGGCCTGTGATGAGTGGGTCTGAGTTTAATAATAGACGATTTATTAAATCTGTGTTGGTTGCCAAGCGTGAAATTTTCCTCGTATGATTAAGTCTAAATAGAATAGAATATAAATGTTTTTTTATTCAAATAAACTTTTACAAGTACTTTTGAATCGTCAATGAGTCTACCACTGGTTCGGAATGCCATTCCTGCCGAGAAGAACCAGCAAGAAACTCGGCAGTTGCTCTTTTCAAAATACTTTTACAATATACTTAATAGATATTATTCTATGTATGCAGAGTTTCCACAATGAGGGAAATGATTTAATAACCTTATTTGTGGACTCGGCGGCTTCTTCAGAAAGTTCTCCTATGGGCAACATCAATGTTCTATACCTTGAGACCCATGAATAAGTACCTTGTGTACTGAAGCCACGTATACTCCTGAATACTCATGAGTACCTACCACGGATACTCATGAACAAGCAACCGAGCCATGTCCAATGCGAAGACTTTGAATTTTTCTGGGTTTATTTTGTATCCCGAAGAAAAACAGTGTTAAATGGTACTACACCTATCTATAACCTCTTTCTTGATGCCTGGTATTTCGGCAGATACTAGGATTATTAAAAAACCTGCGAGCTGTATTGCTATCATTATGACGTCCCACTTCCTCCTGAACGCGGTTTGTCTACAATAAGACCTAAATTCTCCTTAAACTCACTTTGGATAGTCTTCTTTCTTTGCAACATTTCTTCCTTCTCTTTAGATGAACGCACTTGCGATTTCTTCACATCAAGCCTATAAGATACATGAATCCGAAGAATCTAATCGATGAAGAGTAGACAACCCAAATTGCAATTTAGAAGTTTCTTTTTGGAGGCAAGTATCAATTGATAAGCCCGTTTGCGTTATAAAACGCGACACTCAAGAGAGTGTGGTTTTATTCTGCCTTTGGGTGTACTATCCATTATGGGAGTTCTAATACTTCTTTAAGCTGAATGAGAATGTCTGGGCTCCATCATAGCAACCATCCTATTTTTTAGCCTTAGCCTGGAAAATTTTGAGCTCTTGGAGTTTGACGATCTCAGTAGCTCTCCTAATGAAATGCCAGTCGAGGGTGACCGAGTCAGTCGCGGGGGCCTGGGCGGGCTGGGGTTTTGGGGCGGGCCCACCTGGCGCTGCCGGAGTGAATTTTGTGGTGGTCGGGAATGCCGCTGGCTGAGCGGGCTTGGGTGCAGGGTTTTGAGCCCTGGACAAAGGTTCGGCCCATGCGTTAGCGGCTGGCGCCGGAGCTGGGACGACAGTTTGGGCGGTTTGGGTGAGTGCGGCAGGTTTGCTGCCGGACGGTGTGACCCTTCGCTTGGGTTCTCGTGGGGCTTTGGGGCAGCCGCGGTAGTTCGCGGGGTGCCCTTTGTTCCTGCAGAGAACACAACTAGGGGGCTCCTCGGTCGGCTGCTTCCTGAGGCAGTCGGAGGTGCCGTGATCCCCTAGGCACTTGACGCACCTAGGGCGGGGGAAACAGTTGCGGGTTGAGTGGCCATACATTTGGCATCAGTGGCGCTGACCGAGCCGGCCATGGTTGTGCGGGAGCTGTACTTTGAGTCCAGTCAAGTGACAGACACTCGTGATATTGTGTATTTCCTTGCCCAAGGAGGGAAGTCAAGGACGACTAAGACCATTTCGTATGGGTTTTTGGTCCTAGGATTGTACATATCCTGTGAACCATTTGGACGGGCAGCCCCTGGGATATGAGGTCTGCCTTAATGTGCTCCGTGTCGAGCTCCTTAGGGAGCCCACGAATAATGACGCGGAGCACGCGTTCGTCGGGGAGAGCATAGGTGTGATAACCTATGTTTTCCTGACGTAAGATTGTCTTGAGGCGACGGTGGTCTGATGAACTAGGGCAATCCACCCTAATCCCGATCACGGTAGAGCGGGCGCTCTCGAATGAGATGCCTTAATGAATAAAAACATTCGCAGGATACGCTGCCAGTGAATCTTCTCTCTAATGTAGAGAGGTGGGACCTTTTCCTTCCGAGGATCCTCCATGGTGGAGTCTTCTGACTCCTCCTCAGAGTTCACTCGGGAGGTAAATGCATTGGGGAGATTCTGAGCTGAAGGCTCAGTTATGACCCCCTTTTTGGGTGCGTTAGCATGGGACTTAGAGGCCTACAGCTTGCGCTTCTGGCTCTTAGATTGGACAGTAATGAAATTATCGGTCTCCGATGATGCCGGGGACGTCTCGGAGTGAGGCTCCTGGACGTGGCTTGGGTTCGATAAGGGGGCTGAGGTCTTGGAGAGAAGCTCCTTGACCTTGGGGGGAATGATGGTTCGGGCTGAGTCCCCGCCTTTGGGTGACGGGGGTGAATACCTACTCTGTATTTAGCCTAGTGTACTCACGGAACCTGGACCCTGGAAGTACACTAATCCTAACAACAACGCAGGACAAAGTCCGAAATACACAAACACTGCGGCTGGCACTGGCACAAGGCACTAACACTATCGGGCGCAAGCAGGTAGAAAAACAGGTAGCGCGGGAGGCACGAGAGGTGCATGGATGCGTCCGCCCGGGGCGAACACTGACGGTGACGTATGATAACGTGAACTTATGTGCTATCTATTTATAGTTCAGTCATCACAATTCGGTGAGCTTACTTTTCGCATGAGATGTTGATTTTAGCAGATCCAAGAGTTAGTATTTGTTTTGGGCGATTTTAATTCGCAACTGGGTGAACTTTTTGGCATAGAAATAATGAATTTCTGCCCTGATCAAAATGGGTTGTGTGCTGACATACAGAAGTTTAGTTAAAGTTGGAATACATACACTTTTGTCAGCGAAGCGCATGGCTGCAGTCGTTGGCTTAATCACTGTATAGTAACCGAGGCCGACTGGCGGTCAATAACATCAATAAGCGTACTTCATGAAGTATGAACACGTGATGACGTGTACTGGTCCGATCATTTCCTGCTGGGGGTCCAGTGTAACATTTTGACGAAGCCAATGTTGGAAACGCCGTGCACTCCTATGAATAAGGTTATATGGGGTGAACGGACTTTGAGTAAAATAGAAACGTATGCCAAATACTGTAATGAAACGCTTAAAAAAAAATTGAGTTTCCACAATAAGATACTCATTACTATGATAATATGTGTGATAATTATATGCATACAGCCATTATAGATAATTTGTACAATAGCATTGTTAATTATTTAAAAAAGAGGCGACCTCTTACAGGCATAAACTTAATATATATCAGTTGTTATTTTTTAAAACCTTTACGTGCTACTCGGAGTAAAGTTTGTGTGCCTTAACTAATTTTCATCTATAGCACATATATTTAACTATTAAAATGTTTGTATAATACACTTTTCAGGATTCAAGTGTATCGATTACATTATGAAACTTCCCCAAGAGGAGTTGATGCCGACCCTGTTGAAAGTGTCTGTTGGAGCGACGATAGCATTCGCTATGGAGATAAGCGAATTCCTAGTCGTTACTTACACATCTAGTCTCACGTTATCCATTGCGGGCATATTCAAGGTAAGACCAATAAAATATACAAATAATAAATTATATCATAAATATGGATCTCCAATTGGAAAGGAACCGTTTGAAGTCTACTCTTATACCAGCATCAGGAATATACTTCAATCTAGCGGGCCCCCCTTGAATAAATTGATGGAATCAGATGAAACTGGTGGGAACTTGTAGAGCTTTCGCATCGTTTTGGTGAAGGTACATTGGATTTGATCATTAAATTCACGAGATTCATTGAAAACTCTACAAATTCCCACCGGTTTCATCTGATTCTATCAATCTATTCAAGGGGAGCTCGCTAGATTGAAGTACATGCATCAGAACGTTCATACTTTACTGATGATGCAACCATGCTATAAGTGATAAGTGATAACCAAACTTGACGGAAGCGTCTGGTTATGTTTTCTGCGATTTGTTTAATTTTTAAGACAGCTAAGGAAAAATAGAATATAGGTCACTTCAAGGGGCTGCTTCGAGTACTGGTTAACAATTATGTCACTTCATGGGGCTGCTACGAGTAATGTTTAACAATTATAGGTCAATTTGTAGCCCCGTAGGACTACAAGGTGCTTACTAGCAGAACCTATACGTGCACTGGGATTCTCTTTTCCTGACCACAAATAAAACACCACTAAGACTTCTATCACTGTATTATGATTATGTATTATTTACAATTGCTTGTTGTTCGATTAGCTTTATGACAAAGTTTCACTGCTTAATTCTTATGAATTTACGAGGGAAGAAACAGTCTCATTATTTTTGTCCCTTAAGCGTTTAATCAGGTCATTGCGCGGAGAACCGACTTTGTCGAGTCGCGTTGATAGAATGATAATCAGGCAGAGAATTCTGTGGTTGATCTTTTCGACTCCGAAGCAAAGATGAGAATGATTACAGCGGAACAACGACGCGCAGATAACGAGACTGCTTCCAAATTAGAAATCTTAACTTTTTATTACAATTATGAGAAAAAATGTCTTGACAACCAAGTTTCTATTGAAAACTTGGCCAGCAGGAAAACAGCCAGGGCTTGTGGAGGTTGCAAGCCGCCGAGCCGCCACAACTTCATGGGGCTGCTACGAGTAATGGTCAACAATTCCGCCCAAACGACTCTGCCGCACCGTAACTTATTCGCCTGAAGTAGGCTAGTATGCTTTTTACTAAGATGGGGTTTCTAGAATGTTATTTTATCTAATTTCAGGAAATGTGCATTCTAGTCTTAGCAGTGGAGGTGAGCGGCGATCAACTTAGTCCAATTAACGTAGCGGGCCTAGCGTTGTGTTTGCTGGGTATCATTGGCCACATAGTCCACAAGGTCCTGTTCATAAAATCGGTCGCCGGAACAGTGCATGCCATTGATTTTGAAAAAAATGTAACCAGACCACGCGTGCTGAAATCTAAGGTATGTTATGCTATATAGTCCACTCGAGTAATAGAAATGTCTAACTTTGTAAAGAATAACCCTGGCTGTAATATTAGTAATGTGCATCGAGCTGTAGAAAGGGATAGTCGGCTTTGAATAGTGCCGACGACAATGTCGCACGTAGAGAATCAACGAGGTAGATAATAGGGTATTTTACTCTTTTTTGAAAAGTGTTTATTGATCCTAAGGTGATAATATACCACTAGAAAATTTACTTAAATTTTATTCAATCAATAAGTACCAAAACAATGCATTAAAATTTTGAATTTTAAACCGCGCGTAATCGCTAGACGCCATGTGATGACGTCGACTGTATAGTAAATTCGTTCGCTCAAATGGTTGGCGTCCTTTGTAAAACCGACACAAAGCGGCCGCCGGTCCATGCCGAAGGCGGCGCGACTTTTGAGACTCGCTGTGTACTTTAGTGCGTCGCGTTAAATTGTGTTGTATTGTGATGATAGTATATGTATATAACGTTATGATTCAGATCTAATACTTCCAGTATTTTGATTTTGTGTTGTTTCATTAATCTAATTAATATACAGATTATTAAATTATTTATTTTTTATTTTTATTGTACATTTTATGTTTTAATTACTTTGATGACCTGAAATTTTGTATAAAAATATAAATCGGATGTTAATGCAATATTATTGCGAAAATGAACTGATCTGATGATGGAACTGCTAACTGATGGATGGAACTGTAATTTGATGTCCAACGCCTGATGATACTAAGCTTGTCTTTTAAAAATATTTTTTTAATTTAATCTTCGTTTTTATAGGGAGAACACCACGAGCCACTCTTAGACGGTCATAAATGGCAGAATGCGGCAAGCGAAGAGAGCGACTTCGATTCTAATGTTGTCCTATTCGAAGTGTTGCAAAGGAGGGACGGAAGATAAGTTAGTTATCAATAAAAAGGCCCTAGCCGGTGCTAGGCCACAATGATGATTGCAATCCTGCTCGCTTGGCAAAAACTCTTCAGCAATAGAATAGTTGTCTATTTTTGATTTTGATCATTATTTAATACTAGCTGATGCCCGCGAGATTTTTGGCGTGGATTTAGTTTTTAAAATCCCTCGGGAACTCTTTTATTTTCCGGGATTAAAAGTAGCCTATGTCACTCTCCAGGTCATACAAAAAATCACGTCGATCCATAGCTCTGTTGCGGCGTGATTTAAGGACAAACCAACAGACCCACAAACTAACAAACAAACACCTTATGCATTTATAATATTAGTATGATGTAAAAACAAAAAATACAGTCAAAGGATACATTCTAGGATAATATTTCATTGAATTAAAAATTAAAAACCCCTATGCAATAAAGTAAATACATATTATGCGTCTAAGAACCCTACCGCAGCTAACAAAACAGCTGATGACCTAGAGACGGCTGAACCGATTTTGATAAAACGTGTAAATAAAGAAGCACCACTAGAAAACCTGCTTTTTGACTAGAAATTGTTCATAAAGGTGACAATACTTTTATCATTCTTAAAAAGCATTTAAGGTCGAATATTACCTAGAAACGTAATGCAAACGCCCCCCCGCGGTCTTGTCTGCCCTATCCCTGTAGTATTTTTTTAGTGTGGAGCCAGCAGCTCGCAAAGGAGGTCCTGAATGAAGGGGCGATGGAGCCCTTCGGACGGAGCGAAGTCTTCTGGCGTAGCCCATTTGATTTATTAACAACATTTTAGATAATAACTCAGTAAATGCGTAAAAGTATTTTAGAAGCTTACTACATGAATATATCTTACAACGTAGTTACTAAAAAATAACTACAATAGCTTAAATCGAAGATAATAGTGGTTAAGATACTATATTTCAGAGGTACATTGATAGTGGCTGACTTAGTAATTCAAAGGGCAATGTCGGAGGCGAATAATGCTATTAAATATAAGTCTATTCAATTAGCTTCCTTTTTATTATTAATATTTTAATGTAATCATTTTACCGTTAGCTATTTTGCTAAAATTTTACAAAATCTTTTTTAACATTTATACTATTATAAAATGAGATGGTATTTTCATTTTATTATTTCTGATTAAATTGGTCCATAATCACAATTTATTTTAACAATTATAATATTAGTACTTATCTGCAAATGATATTGAAATTTTTAATACTTATTTATGAATGATGAAATATATTTTTCTCGGGCCTAAAGTTCTAATAATTTACACAAAAACAGTGTGTAAGGGCCTAAAATTTAGGCCATTTTAGTATAATATTACAAACCATTTAGGCCCTAAATGGTTTGTTATTTTTATTGATAAAACATCAGGACATTCCAAGCGTAAAAATTTAGAAACGTTTTAATTTTTTTTATATTAGCATTTATTTATTTGCTTAGAATCTAGGTAAGATAAGTGAATATAAAAATGAACAGTTTTAATCACAATATAATGAAGTGAAATCTATATACATTACTATATTATATATACCTATATATGTATCTACAAGTGGAAACGATAATTGTATGCAGACTGTTACTTTATTAATATAAGAAAATATTTCCAAAAACTTGTACAGTATCCATCTTTGAATTTTATACATGGAGCTCTAGAAGGAGATAATCCGACTGCCACACCTTCGTAGAGAGTTATCTTTGTCACTTATACCTACGACTCGTTGCTTCGTGTAACATTTTGACGACGCTCTACGAAGTCTTGGCTTTGATAGAAATGCAGCCTGCAGTCTTCCAACGCTCCAACTAACATGGTCCACCTTCCTTAATACATACGCTTCCCAACGTCTTATTCTACACTGCGCGTTTTGTACTCCAAAACACGTCTGCTTTATCGACTGACATAAGCTGCCACTGCCACATCACCAAGCTGCTGATTCTGATCGCATTTAAGCATATCTTTGGTTCTTTACAAACCTGTAATACTGCAATTATGTTTGTAAAAAAAAAAAACCAATGTATTCAGTTTTGTATTAGAATTTAATAAGTTTTAATAACAATAAAATACGAAAAAATAAAACGATATTGATTTGTGTATCGATGGTACCTTGTTTTGAACAAAAACTATCTATTATTTATAGGTATGTATTTATGCAGGTCATACAGGTCAAAAAGAATCGCAATATTAAAAATAAAGATATTCAACGAGTTTTCAACACGTTTTTTACGTGGTTTTTGGTTAGACATAATAATTATATCAATATATCTATTAATTAAATAGCAATAAGTTATTTATTGCTATTTGGAAACAAGTGATTTATGAGTAGGTAGTAAAATTTTATTTTTTTATTGTTTAGATTGTTTTCTTATATTTTTAAGGCCTGCTTGCAGAAACGCCGGGTTATGCTTTTAATCCAGTGTTAACTGCTGCTTTGACAGATGTAAAGCTTCTGTCAAAATTACAAATTTATTGCTGGGTTAAACTTATCCGGCGTCTCTGCAAGCGGGCCTAAGACGCGTGTGAGTAATTATATATCAATGTAATTTATATAATTTTTAGGATTGTGACTCGTCTTTAATTCTTATGGTATACTAGTTTCTATTTCTATTTAAATATAGTGAGTTGGGCTACAACTCGCGGGCGGACAAAAAAAGCTAATTTGGAAAGCAACTAAATATATATTTGGGTAGCTACGTAATTGTTTTCATAGCTAAGCAATACACCTGTATTTGTATCTGATTCGTTAGTAGAAGGGGGCTATTGCGTTTCACTTGGCCGTAGGTTTTCTTCATTTAGAAGTTCCTGACTTTACAAGGGCTAGGATAAGGACCGACCAGTAATCCGGACCAGTAGTTGGGATCCTCAGATTTCTTTCTGGGCTACATCAGATTATTCAACCTTGTCTACATGATCTTCGTTTAGACAACGTTGAGGTATTCGTTGTATGCATTCATTAAATTGTGGCGGTTAATTTTATATATTTATTTAACTGTGTGTGTAACTCAAGTAATATTTTGTTCGCCCAAGTAGTAGTACTGTATCCAGACATTAATTATTTATGAAACACTTCTAGTTATCTAGCTCACTAATATGGTGTTTATTGACAGTTAATACAAAATTTATTTTCTAGTCAAGTCCTTCAAGCTCATTATTTTTCGGCCGTCAAAAACATTACTTAAGCTATCCAAATTATAATTAAACAGCTATTTTCTGTCAACCGAATATATTTCAGCTGTAAACCAGTTAAGTTATTACTTTTTCTACGATTAGTTGTGCGTTTATTGTTGTTTGCTAAGCTATTGTTGTTAATTTTAATATGATTTTAAATTACACATAAATAGCATAATAATAATAAATAATAAAAACATTTTTTCATACCATACCTATTTTTCTAGGTTTTAACCTATTATATTTTGTACTTTGTGTTTAAAAATTAAGAATATAGATATCTACTTATTAATTTAACTGTAGTTTTATTCCTCATTAACAGTGAAATGTAGAGTTAAGTTTGAAAAAATTTTAGAACCATCAGTTTTTAAGTAATCCATAATCGAAACTTAACTCCGATGGGGTTCTCGGCTCCAGCTGCCCACTTAGCCTAAATAATTTGGCGTTAATCGTAGTAGCCGCTTCCATTTTTCGCAGAAAAATATTTTTGGAGCTTGAATTTAACGTTTTTTCCGTCAACGTTTTATTTGATTCAGATTTGAGAGTATTTGCTATGGAATCAGTATCATTATCCAAATTGAATAAATTAGTTTGAGATTCCTCACGCCACAATTTCTGTAAATTTAGGGCCATCAGCTCAAGTTGGACCTGGGACAGCTCTTTGATAACATCTATTTGTATCGACATAACGTTATCGCAATTTTTCAGCAATGAATTGAGTCTTTCCAAAACGTCCGCTCTCCTCTTTTGAATGTTATATTGAAGATCAATATTTTTTTCAAAGAATGCGAGATGCTCATATAATTCAGCAAGCTGTAACGAACACGATATATATTGAGCAGAGTGAAGTTCCATATCGTAATAATGCTCAGCGCGCTTAAGCCATTTATGAGTAAAAGAAAAGAGTTTTCTTGCTTCCTCTGAATTTTTTATAATTTCCAAAGGAACTCTTTTCTCCATATCTGTAAGATCTAAGGAAGGGAAAACATAAATTTTTTCCGATAAGCAATCCCCTTTGTTGTATTTTTCTGCTCCAAAATCATGTCTGGTTTCTTTATCTGCTTCGGAGTAGTCGAGACTCTCGTTGAGTAGATCGACGGTTTTCCATAAATCTGGACCAGAGACTCCACACGGCGCTTGGGAAAAGAAGCGGCTTAAAATCCTTTTTCTTGATAATTTGAACAGCGTGAGTCCATATTTAATCCAGTGATGACTAAGTTCTAAGAAATGCATTTCGAAATCAGCCTTCTGATGAATGAATTCTTCGGGCATGAGTTTGCAGTTATCGTGACAGGTTTTTAAAATATGATAAGCTGCACACAAATGATGTCGGGCATTACCAAGTTGGTTGAGGTAAGTGAAGTAATTACCAAGCCTTGCAGTACGCAAGGCCCAATCTTGCGGAGTACCCTCTTTCATTTCCAGTTGCCTTCTGAGTGCTGTATGATTATAGAGTGTATATTTTTGGGGTACATTTAACTTATTGTATAAGAAAGCTAACATTTGTACATTATTCGTTATTAATTTGTCTATTTTTTCTGGATTCATTCTTATTATGTTACTGATTGGCTCAGATGTAAATAAATCTTCAGCATCTATGTACATGTCCGTTTTCGATTTATTTATTTTGTCGTACATTTCCTCCATATTTTCTAAAATGTCTTTTGCATTATTTATCTCATCCAGTTGTATTAAAAAATAGCAAAGTAAATTCTGTATTCTAAGAAAAATAAAAAGGCATTCTTCATGTAATGCATATTGCTTCAGTTTGTCGAAAGCTACAGTTAATATATTCTTTTTCTCTGTGAGTGATAAGGGCATTGTCTTAGCAGAGAGAAGTGCGAGATACCCTTCCATCGCCAATGATCTTATGTAAAAACCATGATTTTCCTTACCCAATACAAGAAGTTCCGACTGAAGTAGTAAAATATCTTTTTTGAGACTTTGAAGACGATTTGATGTATTCTTATCTTTCACTAAGTTTTTTACACTTTCAAAAATACTACTTATTTTGATTAATGTATCCATTTTATAATAATACACGAAAAATTTCTAAAGACGTCCTTTGCGTCCGATCAAAAAATATAGCTCGAACCTTTTAAATTTTCAAACGTCATGTCAGATTATACTTTTTCTTTTATAATTTTATTTACCTTCCGTATTGAAAATAGGAAAAGATTTTACCTACAGGGTTGTTTGAAGCTTGCTCTTAGCCTTTTTTAGCTGAGTGCCCGTTTTCACCAACTTAACCTGAATCATCACCTAAGTACGAGTCTCTTTACTTAGGTAGCCCCTAATTACAATCAAGAGAATCATTTCCACCTTTAGATGTTCCCTTAAGGTTCATGAAAACAAAATTTACAGAAAGCGTCACCTAACTTACCTTAAGTAGCCCGTAAAAGTTAGGAAACGACGGTGAAAACGGGACTTAACCCTTATAAATTATATCCAAGAGCATATAAGTACGTTTATATGTATAATAAATTTTATTCAAAACTAGATGGTGCCCGCGACTTCATCCGCGTAAAAGTCAAATCGTATTTTGATAAAATGTAGACTATAATCTATCTCCATTCCACTCAACCAAGTAGGTTTATAATAAAATTAAACTTTGATTTTTAATCTTTAAAAATCAAAGTGCTATTTTATTAAAAACAAGCCTTGAAGCTAGTTTTTTGATGATATTAGCATACCTACCAATTAAAATAACTTTAAAAGGAAAAATAATGTTCTTAGCTTCATAACAATCGGACACAACAATCAACCTAATCAGAAGTAGGTCATACGTGATAGTATCAAAAAACTTCGACATAGAACAATTGTTTGCAATAATCCATTATTATAAGTATGTATTAATGATCAAGTTGCGCGAAAGTTATCTCTCATAGTCATAACTCGTTATGCAGTTATCGCTCTAGTCTTTCTAGATTGATTGATTCGACGAGTAGGTACCTACTATGCCGGATTCGGAAACACGAGTTACTACTTACTCGTTTACCACTTCCATAGCCATACGACCATTCGTGAGCCGAACCTCGCGCGGAGAGCGGCATGCGTGGACAATTTTTCAAACAATACCTACTGCAACTCCACAATCCATGTAAGTATGTATTTTAAGCTTTTGTTTTTATATAATCATATTATTTTGTACGATTTAGATACAGTAGTTAGTACAGATAGTTTCTAAAGAAACGGCAATAAGCGGATGTTGATTAAAATTTTTTTTGCTAAGTAGTTAATATAAAATACGATTATATTAGGTATAGCTTTTGCATAAATAAATCGTCTACAAATGTGTATAAATCGAGCATACTTACCAAATGCATAAAATATATTATAGGTATGTAGTACTAAGCATTTATTTTATACAAGCTGATGCCCGCGACTTCATACGCGTGGATTTAGTTTTTAATAATCCCGTGGGAACTCTGATTTTCCGGAATAAAAAGTAGCCTTCGGTTCGGCTCTTGCACTGTTCTCGTCGGGACTGTCCTCTACCACCGATTCACCGCAACGTATTGCCCGCCCGCGCTATTTCTTAATTTTCGCTTAGCATATTTTTTTACTTTACCTATTTTTTCTCGGCTTTTAAGGTTCGTACCGTGATACTGTCTCTAAGCCGCAACCTTCCTCACGAATTCGGCTATTAAATGCAAAAAGAACTTCAAATCGGACTGGTAGTTCCACAGATAAACACACGCATTCAAACAAACAAACTCTTCCGCTTTATTATATTATTAGTATAGACTAATAGTATCAATTAAATAAATAATAGCAGTGATAGCCTAGTAGTTAGCACTGCGGTCTACTGTGAAGGAAAACATCGTGAGGAAACCTGCACCCCTGAGAGTTCTTCAAAATGTTCTCAAAGGTGTGTGAAGTCTGCCAATTTGCATTAGGTCAGCTTGGTGAACTATGGCCTACAACCTCTCTCTGAGAAGAGATCTGTGCTCAGTAGTGAGCCGTTGATGGGGTGCTGATGATGATGTTGATGATTAAATAAATTTATTATTATTTCATCGCCCTCAAATAAACTTTAACCGACAAGAGGTTTTTACCGAAGGCCCGTACAAAACATGTCAAAAAATCAACTTTATTTGTCGGTTGAAGTTTACTTGAAGTTGGTGAAACAGGCCATAAATCTAAAACCTCATCGATGTGGATCGTGGCGCGATAGTAGTTTTAGTTTATTTATTTGCATTAATTGTCCAATTATTGGAACGAAGTTCCTTTTCGGCCGGTTTGGCGGATGGAGGCTAGCCGAAAAAAAGTGTAAGAATTTTCCGTCACGACACTTGTTGCCTTCGTTTATTACACACGGGCTGTCATGTCTTTGGTAGCGCAGCGGCGTAAACGAAGGAGTGAAACTATCGGTTCGGGGGTTCGAATCCTGACTTCAGATTATTATTTTTAGGGTTCCGTACCAAAATGGTAAAAATGGAACCCTTATGGTGAGACTTTCTCCGTCCGTCCGTCCGTCCGTCTGTCACAGTCGATTATTTCAGTAACTATTAAAGCTATCGACATGAAATTTGGCATAGTTGTGTATAATAGTGGCCCAACATCATTGGAATAAAGAAAAATCGAAAATTATTTTTAATTTAATTAAAAAAGGGGGAAAATCGGGGGTTTGAAATTTCAAAGTAAAATAACTATACCGAGTGGGGTATCATATGAAAGGCCTTTGCTTGTGTATTCTAAAACAATTTTTTATTTATTTCTATATATAATAGTTTTTGAGTAATCGGCCAAAATGTCGAAAAAAATACCGTCCCCCCCCCCTTATCTCCGAAGTTTACCAAACGAAAAATCTGAAATAATTATGGTCTATAGAGGTTTATGTATATTTTACAGGAAAAATAAAAGCAACGCGTAAATTATTTTAGTTTGATTAAAAATGGGGGAAAATCGGGGGTTTGAAATTTCAAAGTAAGATAACTATACCGAGTGGGGTATCATATGAAAGGCCTTTACTTGTGCATTCTAAAACAGTTTTTTATTTATTTCTATATATGATAGTTTTTGAGTAATCGGCCAAAATGACGAAAAAAATACCGTTCCCTCCCCCTTATCTCCGAAGTTTACAAATCTAAAAATCTGAAATAATTATGGTCAATAGAGGTTTATGTATATTTTACAGGAAAAATAAAATGAACGAGAAAATTATTTTAGTTTAATTAAAAAAGGGGGAAAATCAGGGGTTTGAAATTTCAAAGTAAGATAATTATACCGAGTGGGGTATTATATGAAAGGCCTTTACTTGTGCATTCTAAAGCAGTTTTTTATTTATTTCTATATATAATAGTTTTTGAGTAATCGGCCAAAATGTCGAAAAAAATACCGTCCCCCCCCCCCCCCCCCTTATCTCCGAAGTTTACCAATCGAAAAATCTGAAATAATTATGGTCAATAGAGGTTGTATATTTTACAGGAAAAATAAAACCAACGCTCTTACTAGCATAGTTTTTTTTATATTAACAATAAACCTCTACAAACAAAGTTAACGATAAATAAGCAAATTAATATAATATTATCGTTTTACTTTTACTTTTGGATTACGGAACCCTCGGTGCGCGAGTCCGACTCGCACTTGGCCGGCTTTTTATTTTATCTTTTTTATTTATTTTAATCTTATTATCTTTTTTATCTTTTAATTTATTATTAGAAGGAACTTCGTTCCAACCGAGTTCACCTTTTTATTTACATAATCTGCTAAGTAAAGTATCCCGTCTCAATCATGGCTCGATATAATAGGTAACTTGGGTTTACTTTGCGCCAATTTTTTTATGTGCTTATAAATATCAAATAAAAATTGCTATACTTTAATTTCAACTAAAGGAGATTTAGTGATTAAAAGTGGATATTTGAGATGGTTTTTATTGACTAATAAATAGTGGCACATAACCAAACATTTTTTTAAATTAAATTTGAAGCAAAGTATACCCCTCTAAGGGGATAATATAAATTAATACTGGCGTAATCACACCCACATGTCCTATGGAGATAATCTTCATTGAATGCCATCAAGATCTTTGAGGCTGAATAAACCTCGCTCAGAGAATTTTTTTTGTAGGGTAAATGCACCAGAGGACTTCTTCCCTCTCATAAAAGTTGATATCTTTTTTTCTGTGGCCATTTGAAGGAGTTTAAGGATTTAGCCATTGCATTGCACATTACAGTTTCAGAGACCAGGGTATAGTTTGCATCGTCACTTACCATCAGATGAGATTGCAGTGAAGGACTATCTTGTCACCGAATTGAAAACTCGGAATCTATAATATAACAAAAATGTAACTGGACGAAATCTATACATTAAATACATTTTGAAAATTTTAATTGGAGGACGCTTTATTATCGATACTGAGCCCAAAACAATTTTTTTTTATTTTTTTTGTCATCAACGTGTATTCCGATTAAATTCATTATTTTTTGTTGTAAAGAAGGTACTTTAAAGATTGTCCTGTAATTATTTCAAGGTCGTCAGTTTAGTAGTTCAGAAATTATAGACATCACAATCCTCAGTATTAGGTCCAAACAACTTGAACCCTGGAATGTACAGGAAACTTTAAATGTACGGCTCATCTTAAGCTGGTTCGCACTCTATCGTATAGCCATAATGGATAGCCCTATTTCGTCAAAGTCAAACTAATTCAAAGGCGTCAGATATTGCCACACGATCACTATACCTACATAGTAGGTATGGACGTAATACAGTATTTTCCTATGCAATGTAATTTTCTAATCATACTAATATTATAAATGCGAAAGTGTGTTTGTTTGTTGGTTTGTCCTTCAATCACGCCACAACAGAGCCACGGATCGACGTGACTTTTTGCATGGGTACTATAGTTGAGGACATAGGCTACTTTTTATCCCGGAAAATCAAAGTGTTCCTGAATCCTGAGAGATTTTAAAAAATTAAATCCACTCGGACAAGTTAATAATGAGCCTGGCGCAAAGTAACTGGCGCAAAGTAAAGTAAACCATTTGACTGATATTTCGATCTAACGATAAAAACAATGCTCAAGGTTACATTCATTGAATTAGGGGCTGAAAATTCTTTCTTAAAAGGCAAATAGAACAAAAACGCATAAAATATTATTAGATTTACATGCTTATGTATATGATTGTAAGATACACACGGATTTTATAAGACTTCTTTTTTTTTTTAAATCAACTTTTACGTAAGTACGTCAATCGATGCACGGGTAAAATAGCGATCTGTCAACTTTCTTGTCAGATCATTGGCATATAAGGATTGTATTCAGAAGGCAATAAAACTATTCAATCAAAAAAAATTTTTTTTTTCATTTTGAAAGATGTTCAGATTTGGCGCAAAGTATCCCCCCCGTATGAGCAAAATAATCCCAAGTTACCGGTATATATTATGACAAGTTTGTATTGAGCCAATCATTTATTTAATTTTTAATATAGGTACATATCTACTTGCAATTATAATAATATTATTTTCGTGCATGTGCCGAATACCAACCTCGAAAGAATTTTTCATGTCCAAGGAAGACGGATGTAAGGTTTGAATCAGCGTTTACTGCGAGCTAGGATGTCACCGGGGGGCTTGTGCAACAGCTTACATAACTTTTGCATTTTGACGCATGCTTATCGCAAACAGGGAATTCAATAGTTGTCGTTTCAAGCAACTTTAAAGTTGTATAAGGGAGAGGGCACACTGGCTACTTTTTGTTTCAGCGATCGCGCGTTTTTATAGCTTTTAGCGGTTTAATGGCCTTTATGGTTCGATCGCGGAATCGCGCAGCAGACGCAACAGACAAAGTCACTAGGTACATAATTATGTCACTTGAAAGTTAATTTATGAAACTTATGAAATGTTTCTCCCATCTAAGTACCTATGTATATTAAATTTTTATTGAAAAATTACGTATGGGTAGTTAGGTACCTACCTATTTCTATACGCTCTTTCATATTTTGATACCTAGTAAATAATAATAATAAAGCTAGATAATAAAAGTATATGACAAAGGTAGGCCTTTGTTTCTGTATTCCGACACGTCTCGACTTATGCCTAAACCTAATAGGCACCAATTTTACCTAATTATCTTATTTACTAAGTATAGATTGTGCGAGGTCGCTAACTACTTATGGGCCTCAAGAAAAATTCAGAGTTATTCAGCGGGTATTATACATAGAAAGGCTGTGCTTGTTAGTTAGAAGTGCCTTCTTAGTATTTAGAAATAAATACTTAGAAAGGGCATTTATCCACTGTTACTACAAACACTTAATACTCTATACCTAAGTAAACCCACCGCCATAATTTTGATGTGAATAAAATATAATTATTTTATTATAAACTTACGAAAATGTGAATCACTGTAGGAAAGTTTCACTTTTTACGGAAATACGTACATATAATAAAGCGAGCAGGCCGAGAAAACAATTATTGTGTTAGAAAGTTCCGAGCTAAACAAGTTTAAAAAGTGGACGATAAAATACGTTTTTTATGTCCGAAGCGCACATTAGTGGTATTTACCCTTTTAAAGCAATACATTTATCTGATAAAATATCCACCTAAGTTGTGGAATTTTAAGATCCCTATAGTAACAGAATTTTATCTTAATGCATGTTTCGAAACGGAACAAACCTGTGCACTACGTCTGTCAGGTCTGCATCATTTGGTCTGTTAAAAACACCGAGATAAAAATGTTTATGATACTAGGTACCTACTACGCTCTTTAAAAGGTTTTCCTAAGTATTTTAAAATAATGACTCTACATTAAGTTTATAAAAATTTCAAAAATTTCAATGTCGCGGCATGGCCACAAGCTTCAATCTTGGTTCGATGTGGTGTTAGGAATTCGTAAAATTAGCATGCTTTGCCTGCATATCTTCTATATATCTTCTTTTTATACTATGTTTATGCTCTTATCATGGCATATCTTTATAGCAATATCATAGATCCAACATTAGGTTCCATGAAGCTCTCGCATTTGATAGAAGATAGATACCTTATTTGAATACTCTTGGCATGTCCTAGCAAGGAGCCTGTATCATGTTGTTTATCTCAACGGCAAAGGAATGGCGCACTGCGTGCGGACCTTCCTTTTGCAGGAGTTGAAAATAAATAAAAAAGGTCTTATTGAGTAGATCCCAAAAACAAGTAGGTAGATAAACAGAGATCGGGCTAGGCTTCTAGCTTTATCTAAAAAAGAATCTGGCTTTTGGCTTCATGCTTTGCCATCCAAAAATCTCGGCACTCTTCTCGATAACGAAAGTTTTCGTGTGGCTCTAGGTCTCAGATTGGGAACACCGCTGTGCCACGAGCACAGATGTCCGTGTGGAAAGGAGGTTGATACATTTGGAATTCACGGACTCTCTTGCCAGAGGAGCGCTGGTAGGCTATTTCGGCATGGTTCTCTTAACGATACGTTAAAAAGGGCTCTTGCCACCATTGACATTCCTGCGCTCATCGAGCCAACAGGGATTAGTCGAGATGATGGCAAGAGACCTGATGGATTGACGCTGGTTCCCTGGGAACGGGGACGGGCTCTAATGTGGGACGCAACGTGCGTCGACACATTGGCCCCGTGTCATATCAGGGAGACAGCATCAAGACCGGGAGCCGCAGCTGAAATGGCTGAATCCTGTAAGCGGCGCAAGTATGCCTCTCTGATCGAGAGTTACATATTTGTTCCGTTTGCTGTGGAGACCCTCGGGCCATGGAGTCAAAGTGCAAAAAAATTTTTACGAGACATTTCACCGCGGTTAATTGCCTCATCTGGTGACAGAAGGGCTGGCTCATTTTTTGCACAAAGGATCAGCCTGGCTGTCCAGCGCGGAAATGCAGCCAGTATTCTTGGCACCATTCCACGCGGGCATGATTTGTATAGTAATTAGATTAGTTTAGCTGTAAGTTTTTTTTTTGTAACATTTTAATAAAAAAAAAAAAAAAGGTGAAAAAAAAAAAAAAAAAAAAAAAAAAAAAAAAAAAAAAAAAAGATAACCCTACCTAATTTACATATTGTACATTTACAGTAAAATCTTCCCTCCGTGCTGGTATTTTAAAATTAGATTTACGTGTTGGTAGAGTTATTTATAAATCTAATTATCTCATTCCATTGAGATCGATGAAAAAAGGATTGGATGAAAGTTGGCAGGTAGGTACGACACAATTTATCTGTTCTTTACGGAGGAGATTATAAATCACGTATTATGTTGAAAGGTCTGACGAGGGAACAATACGGCTGATCGTGATTCTCGACCACGGAATCGTTGGTCTACTTTGAATTTGTTTACATACCTACCTACTATTGTGTCGTCTAGCTTATCTAATGAACAATATCTATTTATGAATACTAAAGGTTGCTTTGAATTAAATGAACATATCTTCACTGAATAACATTATTTAACGTCGATGACAATGGTTTATGGATATTATTACCTACTACCTAATAATACATTCAGTCAGCTAAACTTTCGTGACTACCTGCATTCGATTAGGTACGTACTTACAGTTAAATAAGTAGATAATATCTACTGCAGGTGACGTAGGTAGAGTTTACATAAAGCATCCATTATAATTTTCATAGGTAGTACCTGTTAGATTTTATATAAGCGATCGTATAGTATAGAGGCGAACTGCACCACAATGCACTTTTGCATTGTAATCAAATAAAATCCAATTTTTTTTTATTTCATATAGTTTTTTTTATAAAAAGTGAACGCGAACCAGCACGAACGGTTTGAAATAAGCATCTTCTGCTAAGAAAACGCAGCAATTCTAAATTATTGCATTATTAGTAGCCTTTTCAAGGCAACAAAATGATTAGATTATAATTATTATATTGTGAGCAGCTGAATTCAAACCACTTTTGTCATTATGTAATTCTATTAGGCTATATGCTAATAAGTAGAGTAAATAGGGCCCTAATTTGCTCTTACTCTTGATGGCATAGGTAAACTGAACGTTTGTATGAATTACTAGGTTCAAGGATTGATACATAGGCGCATGAATTATGGCCTAGGAGCAGGGCTTGAAACATAGTCGTTTTAGACGCCCTTGGCTTCAAAGTACTCTTCGCAGTTCCCAGCTTCTAGGAGCTGCGTCCGGCGAGTTGCTCACCTCTATGCGTAGGTACCGTTTGTCTATGAATAGTTCCATACCTATACTTAAGTATTATAACTTATACTTATGAATCCCGGTTTCAAAAGTTATAAGTTAGTATCTACCTCTGAAGTATTTTTGCATGTGTGATGTTTTGCTAGACTCGTTGTTGCATAGATCTTCTCTTTTACGCTATCAGGAAAGCTTGAAAAGAAAATCGAAAAGTGTGAAATATTTATTGCGCGCAATACGATTTGCCTTCGATAAACTTCGTCTGTAGGTAAACATGTAACTTTTTTTCACCTATTCGAATTATCGAATTATTTTAGTAGATATGTTACCGTTAGAGTGCATAATACGTTAATGTGCACATTAACTAGGTAATCTGCAGATGCTCGGATACGATGCGTTAAAATACGAAATTTGAATTAAAAAAGGTCTTATTTGCACTTTACCTAGTTAGTCTGCACAATAACGAATGGTACATCGTTAAATTGCGGAAGACACTGAACGAAATACTTTTGTTTCGCTCACCCGCTCCTCCCGCGCCCCTCAGGTTTTTTAAACTTAAGTTAGGTACATTGACCCAATACAACCTAAGTGCCCAGACAACCTAAGTGCCCAGACAACCTAAGTGCCCGGCCTGCGGCCGGGCACTTAGGTTGTCTAGGTTGTTAGATTAGTAATTAGGTTGGTACTTACTTACACTTAGGTTGTTAGATTAGTAATTACCTACAACTAATTAAAATGTTTTATTCAAATAAGAACCTGTTTTATGGAATTTACCGTATGCATGGTCGTTAGTCTGCAGATTACCTAGGAATTCTGCAGATTATCTAGTTAATGTGAGAACTCAATTATTTTTTTCCACTTTAACTGACAGCCAGGTAATCTGCAAATTACCTCGTTAATCTGTACTCTAACTGATTTACGCAAATTAACGGTAACAGATATATAATTTGAACTCAAAGTGACTGATGAAAGGTAAAATCAGTATAAGTTATCCTTGAACTGATATGATCATAGAAGTGGGAGGACATAAAGACTCGTCAATGGCTAAGAATCCAAAATGTGTAAAAGCTTGGTCTGATTTGATTGAAAAGCTTTTTATTATTATTATTTTTATTTTATTAGTTTTTAAAGCTATGTAAGTAGGTACCTACCTATTATATCTTTGATTCAAGAATACGTACGTTGAAGGCCTGTGTAGGTATATCGGAGTATACGTGACTGTTTATTTAACCATGTCCTAGGTTTTATTTTACAAATACTTGGTTAACGATATTGTATTGTAATAAGCAACAGTGGAATTTAATGCTAAAGTCCCTGTGGTGCTTTGTAGTTAACTGGGCAGGTAAATAATAATGTTAGATAATACACTTAAATAGTGGTGGGAAGTGGGTGGATCAGGAAGGTGAAAGAGAGTGTGTGTTGGCGCTCTTTACAAAAGACCTAATTACCTAAATAGCAGATATGCACGCTTAAGGTCTAATGGAAGAAAATATACAATATTATATAAAAACATTCAAAACACATATTATTTTAAGAAGATTTCATCACGCACGTAGCCGGCGTGATATAATCGCACGCGCACAATCGCCTCTGAGATCTGAATGTTACATTCCATATAAGTGCAGCTATTTGGCTCAGCTCATACGAGGGCGTAAAATAAAAGAGTATGCGATTTAAGGGTTGGCTACTCGCAAGTTGACTTCCGCAATTTACTGCAGAAGTCAAATTAGACGTTATAACGTCTAATTTGTTTACTATAGTATACATTGTTCGCGTTCATTCCGTAGTCTCCCGTCACAATATGCGTATTGCGTACTTAGAAGGTAGTAGGTACATATGTGATGAATTTTACTAAATGATTAATTATTTGTTACATTTTAAAATGACATATAAACACTAATAATATGTCATTTACTATGGAATTAATACGAAATTTTAATAAAACTTTTCTCATGTAATAGGTATATATTATATAATATATTATTATGTTATGACGTGCTTGGTACTGTCAACTAAAATAAAATTATATTATCTATTATGTTAAAAATTAAAATGGCTCTACCATATATAATGTACTAGGTAGGTACTACATGTATATCGATATGTGCTCTACAGTTAACGGTCTCATAAATATCTCCAACGCTAGTGCTTTGTGCTGCACTACAATATCTCAATCTCACGACCTCCAACAGGACTGTGTCAGCGTCAGTTTGGTCTTGAAAACTGCGAGCCAATATTTAGTATTTCTTAATTAGTACTGGTTCACCAGTAGGTACCACTGATCTAGATCTGCATTCTATAGTGATCTTAACTAATGATTATGTCAAGTCTCACTGCCGCTCTTTGAGTCGCCAATCGTCAGGTAGTCACTTTTTATATTTTTTTATTTCAAAATATACTATGCACGCCATCGTACTGGAACGCTAAATCGCTTTTGTGCAAAGTCACCCCCGTAGGTGCAAAGTCACCCCAGAATACCGGTACATTATAAATAACAGACCATCAAGCGACTTAATGAAAAATAATAAATAAAATCAGTTATCGACGTGTATTTGCGAGTGTGCTTAAAAGTTGATTGCGCCAGTTAAGCGCTATTACTTAGATGGGTAACCGCCTTTGGCCAGACGAGGTCCGAATTTAGCCTTTTCAATTCGTTCGTGCCTCGAAAGCCTTCGCTCCCTGTTATTATTTTTTATCACTAACATCAGCTGATAATAATTGTTTGTGAGATTATTATCAGTACTCTGGCTGACATCTATAGATTACACTCTGGCTCTGCTCAAGACTCAAGGTAGAGTTAAAATGAGACACAAATATTTTCTGACATAAATCTGTCTCGTTTTAACTCAGTCTTGAGTCTGAGCTGAGTGAGAGTGCCATCTATAGATACTCTTAGTTCATATCGGGAAAGATTCGGGAGCCCGCCGCATTATTACCCTAAGAAAACTCTACCACTACGTATGTGATTTAATTAGAGAAAGAAAGAGGTAACTAACCTCATAATAAATTAATCATTATATAGATACGAAGCTCTTACGGTAGTAAATATAATAAGTCTATGACGAAGGTACAGTTGTTGCTTCACAAACACAGGTGTACTCTCTATTCTCTCACTCTCATGGTTTGATTGGACGGAAATCGGAAATGATCTAAGAGAAATCAGGCGCAGAACCGACGGTTTTATTCTTACCTTACACCAATCGACTGCATTGGTTTAATACTCAGAATACAGTCAAACATGTTTACCGCTAGACAAACGTGGCAGTAGCTAACAAAACACGGTAGTATTACTTGTTAGGTAGGTACATAGACATATTAATAGCCTTTTAATAGCCAATTAACATATACTAATTGCCGATAAAATAATTGTTAATGCAATCACTTAGGTAATAAAATGGGTAATTTAATACAATTTATTTATAGAAAGGCTGTCTAAACAAGTTCAATAATAATTATAATTCAACAGATATAATAATATCTTTAAAATATTTTTTAATATACTTAATTGACTTATAATTCCAGCTAAGGGTATTTTTTTTTGTGTATAATGTGCTATCCTAAGGCCGAGCGCACTGTAGCAACGCAGGCGACGTAGTCTTCACAGCAAAGGGCAGAGCAGATTCTGCCGAGAAGAGCATGTGAAGTCTGCCAATCCGTACTTGACCAGCGATGGACTATTGCGTAAGCCCTTCTCATTCGAGAGGAGACGTCGGCCGGCGATAGGTTGAGAATATGATGTTCACGATCTGGCAAATATTTTATGTACCAGGTGGCAGGTAGTAGGTACCTTTACCTACATTTATGCACTCGAAAGATAATTGCGATGATTAAAACGTCAACCTTATTAACACCAGAGGCAAAACATTAAGTTCGAGGCTCATTATTAGCAAGCCTTTAGCCTTATGTAAGTTGCTTTAACAACTTAGGTCGTTATTGCACATTGTTGTTTTAAGTACTTTTACGAGTGGCTTTATAATATAAGATTTCTAGAAAGGATATACGCATTTAACAGACCAACCAGATTGCACGGGTATTACGTAGGTAATTGGTGACTAGGAGAGTGACATAGGCCACTTATTATTCGGGAGAAAACGTAGCCTAGTAGTACAAAGAGGGTTCACGCGTTTGTTTTAAAATCCAATTGGACGAAATCGCAGCTAATTGCTATATTATTATTATAATAGCGACCTGCCCCGGCTTCGCACAGAACATAGATATTATAAAGAAAAATGGGTAGTAGAGCATATTACGCCTATGCTTTGCAAACTACTTAAAATGTTCCATAAGTTATATTGAACAGCATATTGAACAGTACGTAGGCTTATAAAAGAAGTATCGCTCGGCTTATAATATAGCAAAAACGTGGCGCGCGTTGTAGTGGTCACTGGTCGCATGAGCGAGTCCCGTCATTGCCATCGTCGGGTTGAAATCCGCCTACATATTTATATTGGCGCGCGTTCGTTTTTATTTTTATTTTGCGATAACTCTTAAGATATTCATTTAAATTGTATAGTGTAAAGGATTATCATAATGTGCATGAAATACTTATGGTAACTAATGTATTTAAGTTGATAAGGATTAAAACTGTATCCGTCTAAATAGATTTCCAATTCCCGCATGGTATGTGACCATCTTTTTAGAAGTTAAAATGGGTATAGTGAGCTATCCTTAAAAGATAGATATATGTCATCGCGGACTTTTCTGTAAAAACTTATCCCACCATACCACCACCATAAATTGTTTTGTTATATCTCAATGGGATTAGGCAGCGTATTCGATGAAAGCTCCCAAGTGGCTTGAATTTTTCCGACATTGTCAACAATTATCAGTCATATTTCAACTAATTTACAAATTAACAATTTACAAAACTTTAACAAATTATACACCAAAACCTTCCTCATAAATCAGCGTATCTATTGGTGAAAACCGCATGAAAATCCGTTCGGTAGTTTTTGAGTTTATTGTGAACAGACAGACAGACGGACAGACAGACAGACGGACAGACAGACAGACAGACGCGGAGGGGGACTTTGTTTTATAATATGTAGTGATTTATGAAAAAATTACGTCGACCCTTAGTTAGCTTTGTTGTGGCGTGATCTTGGCGTGATTCAAGGACAAACCAAAGAAGAAGCAACTTTCGCATTTTTTTTAAAGAATGGTGAAGCCTGTGATATATAATTGCTAAATCGTGTAACTCCGAAATGTCAGAGTTGCGTGCCCGGGATCGAAACTGCGACCCCCCCATTGGGGGGTTAGTATTGCGACCCCCGAATTCCCATTCGGGGGGTCGCAATACTAACTACTAGGCTATCAGTGCTTATCTATATATATAAAAGAAAGTGGTGTTTGTTATACTATTTATAACTCAAGAACGGATGAACCGATTTGGCTGAAAATTGGTGGAGAGGTAGCTTAGAACCAGGACACGGACATAGAATACTTTTTATCCCGTTCGACCGCGTTTCCGTCAAGTCACTATAAAACGTGGTATAACAAAAACGCATCTGACATGGAATAACAAAACGCAAATGACAGTGGAATAACAAAACGTAAATGACAGCTAAACGTAATTTTGTCTTTGTTGGTTTGTCCGTCAATCACGCTGCAAAAAAGCTACGGATTGACGTGATTTTTTGGATAGGTATAGTTGAGAACCTGTAGAGTGTAAAGCATCCCGGAAAATCAAAGAGTACCCTCGGGATTTTAAAAACTGAATCCACGCGGACGAAGTCGCGGGCATCAGCTAGTATTGTATAAATGGGTAGATAGGAGCTAGCTACATAATATAAGAACAACTGTAAGATAATTTTATTCAATGATTGTGGGCTCTAATTATAAAGACAACGATGCTCATGATAGATCATATTACCTACTCTAGGACACACGCGGTGACTAAGCTGTCTTGTTTTGCCTTTTAAATGAGCTACTAAAATGTGCTCGTTATCTAACCTAAGCCATTACACATTAACAGCGACGGTTCATTCCTCATTAGGTGAAAAGTAAAAATAAACCTCCAATCGGATATGCTAAGCTCGTTTTACCCTACTTGTAATATCAATGCCTGATCACCATTTATAGTTTAGGTACCTAAGCGTAAAGGTGCTTAAATGCATTTAATTAAATTCTCAAATTGTATACCTAACGTTACTGCTATTGTTTCCCTAGTTATAATTTGCAATCCATCATCATCATCATCATCATCATTATCAACCCATCATCGACCCACTACTGAGCGAGGTCTCCTCTCAGAGAAGGGTTATAGGCCATAGTCCACCACGCTGGCCCAATGCGAATTGGCGGACTTCACACACGTTCGAGAACATTATGGAGAACTCTCAGGTGTGCAGGTTTCCTCACGATGGTTTCCTTCACAGTTAAAGCATGCGATATTAAATTTCTTAAACGCACTTAACTTCAAAAAGTCAGAGGTGCGTCCCGAGATCGAACCTGCGACCCCCCAAATAGGAGACAGTCGTAACAACTAGGCCATCACAATTTGCAATCCATTTCGAATTAATTTCCAAACATTGGGGGTTTGCCTAGGTAGGTACTTTTTGTACAGGAAATCTCTAAATAATAATTAAAGTTAATACAAAGACGTTGTTCGCGTCTGTCTGTTTGTGCGCTTAGTTATTCTAAATCACAAAACGGATTTCGGTAGTGGATTTCACTATCATATTTACATATTTTTTTCCGGGTGGTTATAATAAATGCTTATAAAATATTTTATACTAAAGAAATGGATCGGATAGATATGTATCCAAATAATAAAAAGTCTGGCAGGTAGCTAGTTTAGGTTATAAAATTATGTGCGTAAAAAGAAAAAATACCGTATTTTGGAAAAAAACAAGAATACTTATATTATTATTTTTACGCAAAGAAGAGCTATTTCCGCCATTGAGATTTCCGCTCAACGCGTACCCGATGCATGGTACATATAATATGTAGATACAAATAATAGAGTGCAATCACGATTGAACCATGCCTATTTCAATAATTTAATATAAACAATTCTTTTTAAAAAACCGAGCACCATTAGTGGCAATGGTGCTCGGTACATAGTAGGTATATAATTTATTGTTGATATTTTAAAAATCGTTCGACCGATTTCGATAAAATTTACATGGGAAGTATATCCTTTCAAACAAATCGGTTCAGGTGTCTTCGAGTAATCAGTGAACATACATAAAAAAAGATTCCGACGAATTGATAATCTCCTTCTTTTTTGAAGTCGGTTAAAAAAATTTCCGTGAGTGATTGGCCTTTTGATGAAAACATAATTTTGTGTAACTTATTGTTACTGAACAATAATGAAGAGCGAAATGAAGTAAAGCACTTCTCTTAACCATATATGCATAGTGGCAAGTGGCAACCCTAGTTGCATACCAACCAATGGAAGTCTTATAGGATATTTTGTTGTCCGTTCGTCCGTGCTTGTCCGAATGCAATAGACCATTTTTCTCTTATATTAATTATACCCTTGTCTCTTATATTCTCATTTATTGTACTTATACCTACACGAAGTGATGTTTCCATGGAATTTTCTAAAAGCTATATCAATGCAACTAAAGGTGCGGGCAAGCACCAGCTGTTAAAAAGACATACTTAATTGTTATATCACGGTTAAAAAATAAAAATATCTGTTTACTGAATCAGTCATAGTCTGTTATGACATTCAAAATAAAATTTAGCTATCTACATCAACAAGTTTATGACTGGGTGTGTACAGAAGGTCGTTACGGCGAGTGTTTTTGGAGTTGCCCAGCACCTTGTATGACCTTATTGTAGCATGACTCACTGCAATACATACGTATACATTTTACTTGTCCATAATGCCTCGAACATTTTTGTGTTTACTTAAAATATAGAACAATATTTATTTTTAGTGTACTATTGTTGTAAGTTAGATAAATTGATAATAATAATAATTATAAAATATTTTTTTTTCAGAAGACTGTTCCTGGTGTCAAAGTGGAAAGTTATAAGAGTTAAACTAATAGAAGTTATTTATTGCAATGATGAATGATAATAATAGATTACCAGCAAATATGGAAGTAGAAGAGCCTCTACATGATATTGTTACTGATGAATGTACATCTGTTGTGTTTGAATGTAAAGTAAGTGATAGCTTTAGAAGGTGCATTTCATGTAAATGGTATAAAGACGGTAAACAAATCGAAGCATCTCGAAGAATTAAAATGAGCTACGATGGAAAATGGCATAGATTAGAGATAACTTCAGTTTCATCTAAAGATTATGGTGTTTATATTATTTTACTGCACAACAATTTCAATGAAACATTTTCCAAAGCAAATCTGTATGTTAAAGAGATAAAAGACAAGCATAACAATGATGTTCTCTATATTAATCCAAAGCCTCAGCGTTTCTATGCTATAAGGCATTTGAGGTGTGCAAAAGTATTAGTAGGCGATACAATAGAGTTAGAAGCAACGTTCAATTTTGATATCTTGGATGACTACTTATGGTACAAAAGTAATCGACCATTACTTCCAAACGAACGTATGATTGTATTGAATGATAAAAGAATGACTACACTTTCTATATTGTGTGCCAAAGAGACAGACACCGGTATTTATCACGTGGTATGTAAATCTGAATACGGTGTCGCGTCAAGTTTTGCAAGTGTGGTGGTAATAAATACTGACCTAGTTACATTAAATGCTAGTGAAATAGCCCCAAGTGTAGACGAGCCTTTGCCAGAGGAACTCGAAGTGAATGAAGGGGAGGAGGTAAGACTTATGTGTAAAGTTACTTATGATGTTAATACAATAATACAATGGTCTAAAAATGGATTAAAAATAGACGAAAGCAATAATGTTACGACAGAATATTACAATAACAGATATACCTGTTTAAGAATTAAAAATACTTGCATGAAAGATGGTGGCGAGTATTCTATTCTAATGCGAGATGAAATTACTGGATACACAGAAACATCCACCTGCTTCTTAACAGTAAATCGTAAGTTTTTATTATGTTTAAAACTACCCAGAAAAGATTACTTAACGGTTTTTATTAATTTAAAGTATAATAATTATATTTTAAATAAATTCCCATTTTCAGATTCTCCCACAGAAACTTTAAATTCAGTCAAATTGAAGACACCATTACAGCCAATTGTAGCATGTGTTGGATCTCAATTATCATTCAATTGTAGTTTTATTTTGGATGATCCAAAATTTTACTACGTGGTTTGGTATATTGGCCATTACAGAGTAGAGCGCACAAATCATCGATTTCACGTAAGTTTAAGAACCTAATTGAAAAGATTGAATATTAATTAGTATAAGTACTTAGTGATTAATCGGCAGTGAACTTCAAGTTATTCAGAAGTTTCACTCTTGTGTCTGTTTAATTTATTCGACAACATTCAAACTGATAAAACTATACCATTTATAATATATCTACATGTATGTATTTCAGGTGGTATGCAGTGATGGAGATTTCTATTTATTTATTAACCAAATGGAGCCTGGCATGGCAGGAGAGGTCACTTGTGAACTTCGCAAAGCATTACCTAATAGAAAATCAGTTGCAATTAATAGCTCAGTGACAAATTTAACTATCGTGCCACGCACAGTTATTGATGAAGTAGTAAAATTAAATAATATAACTTCTGAACGCAACATCTACAATATTGGGAATTCCAAGTTGAATATCCCAATTGTTAAGAACACGAAGAACTTTTCAAATGGAATCCAAAAACTCAAAGTAAGTAAATAAAATGTTTTCATCTGAATAATTTTGGCATTGCAATTGTTATTAGCGAATTTTCTTCTATGGCGAATCAATATAATATGCATACTTCTTCATCATGTCTTAAGTCGTACTCGTATGTGCCCTTTAATAGTGATACTTCAAAATACCTTTCTTATCGCATGCGCTTCCATTTATGTAAAACCAAACCAGAAAATCAAATTTTTACGGTCTTTTGTTATACTTCAATCATTGGAACAAAATCGTCACGTTCGATAATGCACAGATTACTTTGCAGCAATGCGTTATTTTTTTAGATTACTTACCCACTATTGATAAAATGAATAATTTTCAACAGATTTCTACAAATGATACCAATGTTTGTATAGAAGAAATGGTGATCACATATTGCAGGTGACATTTGCTACTTTACTAGTGTAACAAATCGTAGTTTACTAATATTGATTTTAATCTAGAAATCTGGTAATTTCAGACTAGATAGTGACAATTTTTATTTTGATATTGCAAACAGCGAAGATGAAATTAAACATTTTAATCAAATGTCAATCTACGAAAACTATATCTTTTACGAACCTCCAAAACCACAATCTAAAGTAGTGATTTTTGAATGGTAAGTAAGGAACGACTATCATTTATATAAGTTATATACTAGTGGTTCGCCCCGAACTGAGACCTCGCGGTATCCCATAATTCCCATAAGGTAGTTTTAACTATATTATATTGTAATTAAAACGCGCCGAATCTGATGACGTCAATCGTCATCTGCTTTCGTGGATGGGATGCATATTTACAATATTAAAGACAGCGCCATCTAGTAACAGTATAGTGAAGTTTTGTTAAAAACATTGATGCCCATTAAAACTCAAATAATTTCGTTTCTTTATAATATTTATCTAATCTTAGTATTTATTGTTCAAGTACAGAATATAACTCAAATTATGTGTAAGTTTCAAGTTTTAAAACAAAGTGGTTTTAGAAATCTAGCCTCGAATACAATCTCCACTTTGAAAGCCCCCCATTTCGTATGGGAGCCCCCCTGAAATAAAGATTTTTATAACTTTTTAAGCCATTTTCGGCTGGAGGCCATCGGTTTACATATCATATCTAAAATTGAAGTAATTACGTTCAGTAATTCAGAAGTTATAAGGCTGTGACAGACGGACGGACGGACAAGTGCAAATCGCTCTAGTAAACTAGTAAACCTTCGCTTCGCTCGGTCGAATATAACTTATGCCGATTAACTATCAGAAAAATTCAATGTTGCTGTTTTAGGTGTAACACAATAGCAAATACTACAAATTCAGTTGAATCGAAAAAAAAATGGTATAAAATCGAATATAGAAAAACAAGTGATAATTTTGTAGAAGTAGGTGTTTCAAGTATACCGATGTTAGAAGTTAAAGATCCTCCATTGGAGCAAGTTATGAAATTTCGTATAACCTTGGCAGAATTGATACACAATGCAGAAGAATCAAGAGTTTGTATATGTAAGCATTATAAAAAATATATTACATTCCGAGTGTACATAATTAATTTCCAAAAAATATTCTCAATCTCTATGTGGTTAAACAATTTTTTTACATATATTTTCGTAATTTACAGCACCAGCTATTGAAGAAATTCAAAGAATAAACAAACAGTGTGAGTTAAAACCAATGGAAGAGTTCAATTCAATATTTACAAAAACTGGCGATTTAATTGGGTGTGGTGCATTTGGAAGTGTAGTTCTTGTTCGTGATAATGAAGGAGAATTCTATGCTGCAAAAATATTAAAAACCAGAACACAGAAAAAAAGAGATACTGCTATAAGAGAGTATGAAATGATGAAAAGATTGACACATCCAAAATTAGTAGAACTTCACATTACATTCACAGCAAAAGAATCTTTTATCTTAGTGATGGATTAGTAAGTGAATTTTTCGTTTTTAAAAATATTAATTTTGTTATAATTATAGATAAACTAGGTATTATTTATTATAGTTTTAGTAAAGTATGTCTTCTACAATGACAACCTTAAAATAATTATTTAAAGGTTAACATTGTACATGTGACATGTCCAATGCTCATGCTCCGCTCCACTCAGTAATCGTTGAGAACACTGCACTCGAAATTGTGGACGGTTACATTATATAACTGGGACACACAGTCCAGCTAGGTAGGTCCAATTCCGAGAAAGAGATCAACCGCTGAATCCAACTCGGCTGGGCAGCGTTCGGGAAGCTCCGAGATGTCGTCTTTTCGTTCAAAATACCACAGTGCCTGAAAATTAAAGTCTTCGAAAAGTGCGTATTGCCAGTGATGACTTATGGATCCGAGACATAGTCGCTAACTATGGGCCTCATAAAAAGGCTAAGGGTCACTCAGCGGGCGATGAAGAGAGCTACGTTCGGAGTATCCCTGCGAGATCAAATCAGAAATGAGGAGATCCGTAGTAGAACCAAAGTTACCGAAATAGCTCAGCGAGTTGCGAAATTGAAGTGGAAATGGGCGGGGCACATAGGTCGAAGAGCTGATGTTCGTTGAGTTCCCGAGGTGCTGGAGTGGCGACCCCGGATCGGGTAGCGCAGTGTTGGCAGACCCCTCACTAGGTGGACCGACGACATCAAACGAGTCGCAGGGAGCCGTTGGTTTCAGGCGGCGCAAGACCGAAACCTGTGGAAGTCCATGCAAGACCTTTGTCCAGCTGTGGACGTCTATCGGTTGACGAGGAAGATTGTATGACGTATCAAAACAAGATTTAAATAATACTGCTTTAAGCGTAGCAGGTGGTAGGCCCTGATTTATATGTCGTAGTAAGATATTTGAAGCCGTGATATAGCTATAACCCTAGGTTTATAGCTATAAGCCGGAATAAAGTTAAGCGGAAGCGGTTCGTAGCTATCTTACAAAGAATGTAGCTATAATACGTGCACGATGTAGTAATAGCTAGTAAGTATAACAACTATCTGACTAGACTAATCTAGTGAAATGATGAAAGTATTAATTTTCTATGATTTGCACAAGAATATATAGTAGTATGGTGTATAGTTATATATCCCTAGGATTATAGCTATATCACCGTTTCAACTATCTTAGTGCGACATATACAAACCTAAAAGATAGAGGCCGTTTTATAATATGCTCGAACATGAGTCCAACAAACTAAGTGTCAAACTTTACAGCCTTTGGGGCGGTGAGCTCTTCGACAGGATAGTAGAAGAAGAACACATTAAGGAAGTTGACGTAGTACCATACGTGAGGCAGATCTGTGAAGCTTTGCAATATCTGCACAGTTATAAAATAGTTCATTTAGATTTAAAGCCAGAGAATATTATTTGTCTGAGCCCGAATTCTCGACTAGTGAAAATTATAGATTTTGGTTTGGCCAGAGTCTTAGACGAGAGTCAAGTGAGGGCTATATACGGTACCAGAGATTACGTTGCACCTGAAGTATTAAATTTTGAGCAACTGACTTTAGCCTGCGATATGTGGAGTTTAGGAGTGGTTACATATATGCTGTAAGTTTAAATTCTTCTATTTAAAGGTATATAATAATTATGACCGTTAGCTATCCAGGGTCTCATAGGAGGGCTCCGGGCTAATAGAGCTAGGAGTTATGTTGAGCTATGCTATGTTCCGAGTTTCGTTGAAAGATCAATTAATCAGTTATGAGCATGTTATGAGGAGATCTGTAGCAGAACCAAAATTACCAACATAGCTTAGCGAGTCACAAAGCTGGAGTGGAAATGAACGAATATATTTCGAAGAGTCGATGTTTGTTGGCGCTGGAGAAGCCACCTGGCACCAAAAAAACAAAAAAAAATATAATTTCTGAATTGTCTCTGGTCTTGTTAATTTTGTAATACGTAGCAAGTTAATATTTATATTTATTTTATAGACTATCTGGAGTTATGCCGTTTAGTGGAGACAGCTGGCCCGAGCGATCAGCGAACATAACAAAGGCTAACTATAACTATCATGAATCAGCATTTAAAGATATATCAGATTTAGCTAGAGATTTTGTTGATAAACTTCTTATTTTACAACCAGAAAAACGCATGAAGGCATCCGACGCTTTAAATCATAGGTGGATAGTGGAAGGCCCTCCTAAAGGTGCAAAGGCGGGACATATGAAACGAACGAGACAAAATTTGAAATCATATTTAGCTAATAATAGAGCTAGATGGCAAGTGAGTTAATTGTTTTTAGTAATATATTATTTGCTTAAGAATATTGAAAAGTTTACACAGTTGCTTGAATTTACATCTATGGTTATGACTCATATTCAAGCAATGACGTGTATGTGGGCGCAATTGATTTCTGTTTAATTTATATTAATTGTTTAAAAGTATTTTTTTGATTTCCGTATCCTTTTATTTTATATTAATTAATTAAGAGTGTTGTTTTGACTTCCGTTTCCTTTTATTTATTAAAATTAGTTTAATCAAATTGACATTTGACTTTGACAGCGCGGGTACGCCATTTTGCGCGCCATCTTGAAATATTAGTATAAAACTACTGTTTCGACGATACGAATTCAGTCTCTGCCCAGAGACTCATTCGACTAGTAGATGCCTTCGCGTCTAGGTCGTTCTATTTGATTGAGGGATTGCGATAGCAATCGCTCCCTAATCGAATTTATATTGTCTATACGCTTAGATTAGTGTTAATAATTAATTCATACTTTGACAGTCTCTGCCCAGAGACTCAATACGACTAGTAGATGCTTTCGCATCTAGGTCGTTCTACTTGATTGAGGGTTTGCGATAGCAATCGCTCCCTAATCAATTAAATATTGTCTTTACGTTTAGATTAGTGTTAATGATTAATTCATACTTTGGCAGTCTCTGCCCAGAGACTCATTCGACTAGTAGATGCCTTCGCGTCTAGGTCGTTCTATTTGATTGAGGGATTGCGATAGCAATCGCTCCCTAATCGAATAAATATTGTCTGTACGCTTAGATTAGTTTAAATGATAAATTAATTCTTTGATATTTTTGATAACCACCTTCTCTTTTTTATTGGGACGAGCATACCGTCAACATCTCTTAATCGTGATGGGGATCACGCCTGAGTCATAATAACTGTCCATTGGTTGATTTGTTCATTTTGATAGTTACCCTCGCGTTCAGATGGTGGTTTGTCTGTCGTGCTGTGGTTATTAGCTGAGTGGAAAGGGACCGTTATTGGGGATGGTGGAGACGGCTTTAGGTAGGGTTTCAGCGTTTTAAGAGAATCGTTCTCTTAGAGCCTAATTAGTTTTGAGTAATAATTCCCGCTTCTGGTCCATGGCTAGTTAATGTAAAAGAGGGGCTTTTGAGGGTACTTTGTTCGAACAATAAACATCTCAAGTAATGAAGTGATCTTTCCACGCTACCTTTCCTCGTTGCGCGACAAATGTGTCTGACTTTGTTGCCGACGAGGATACCTGCTCCGACATGTACGTCGTAATCTTATGTAATAATATGTCCAAACTGTAAACCATAGACTTGGTATATAACAGCTATATACCACCTAATACAAGTACATACTTAATAATTATGTGGCTTTGTACATTATACATAATACATAATATAATAGGTAGATACATAGCTGCATTTTGCTTTCTTATTGGCGAATATTGGCTTCAGAGGATAGCGAGAGCAAAATTTAAATTATAGGCCCATGGGTGTTTTCATTTCTCTCTTCTGATTGGTCCGCGTTCGTGCTTTGGTATGTATTTATTACCACAGCTGCGTTCGTTGCAGAAACCTGTCAATCGCTCATTCCGTACGAAATTCAAAATGTTGTTTGAATGTTTCAGTAAAATCAAAAAATGTTTGAGAAGCTGTTGTCTTCCACAAGTCACGTGATCAATGTGTCGATCGGATTATACGGCCGTACATTTTTTTAATTTCGAACGGAATTATGGCAGCTTTTTCCATGGAACTAAGGAACATAGACGAATGATATTTAATATCATTTGTAAAAGCTAAATACTTAATATATTGCTGCGTATCGATGATCATATTATCATTATATTCCAGAGGGCTGGGAACGTCATGATAGCGGCCCATCGCCTGCGTAATGCGGGGAGTCAAAGGAACACCTTGGATGCAGACCGTGTTTCGCCTAGAGTGACTTAACATCAGTGTCAGTACCAGCAGTGTTCTGTTAGTTAAAAATCTGAAAATATTTATCAAGTGATGTCTGTGATTTGTAAACCTACTACTACTTTTGTTCAGACTTTTGATGAAAATAAAACGTGTACTTACTGCGAAAGTATTCATTTACATTACGCTAAGTAGCAATGGCACCCTAAATCATACTTCAACTTTACACAGAAATATATCCATAACCAGCAAACTAAAAGATTTTCCTTTGTTTGTTGGTTATCTATAGGGGCAAAACGAAATGAAATAAAAACCGGCCAAATGCGTGTCGGGCCACGCGCAGTGTAGGGTTCCGTAGTTGAGTCTCAAATATTATTGCTGACCTAGATAGTGCTTTTATTTTATTTATGAATATTGAATACATTTTGAGTTCCATGGTTTAAATACTATAATATACTACAAAATATGCAACTAAAACTACGTGTAATACCTAACTTAGAAAAACAGATATAACTAATTAACTAATGAACCCTACTCAGCCGTGATAGTTTTCCTTTAAAATTCATTATATATACTACTGCTGTGAATTTTTTCTTGTATCCTTTATACAACCACATAGACGAATGATATTTACTACCGTTGTCAAAGTACAACCATTTAGCTGGCAGAGGGGGGGGGGGGACACTTGACTCTAATTAAATTTAGCACTTTAAAATATCATATTTCACAAACGGATCCCTGAATTGAAAAATGGTGTTCCCACACCCACAATATTTTTGAAAGACCTGTTCAATGACATCCCACACTATGGGATAGACGAGAAAAAAAATTCATCCCCACTTTACATGTAGGGGAGGTACCCTAAAAAAATTATTTTTCACAATTTTATTTCACCACTGTCGGCTTGATTGATATTTATACTCTTGTCAAATTACAGATTTCTGGTACCAATACTATCTGAGCTAAACCGCGGACAGACAGACAGACAGACAGACAGACGGACGGACATGGCGAAACTATAAGGGTTTCTTGTTTACTACGGAACCCTAAAAACTAGAAAGAAGGAAAGAAAACCCCATAAAATCATAATACAATTTAATTTATAATACTCCAGGGGTGATATAGAAACTATGCATCTAAGATTTAACAAATTAATTATAATGTAAGAACATAATGGTCTAGAAACTATTCTATGCCTACAAAAGACAGTAAAACAACTATTCGATTCAAACATCGCTAGTGTACAAGTTAATTCGTTCAGGTATACCGCGTGGCCAGGATACATTAAAATACAAAATAATTTTAAGTATCTGCCAATATAAATCACATTATAAATCAAAATGTGAGAAATTGGCCTAATCATACAAGATATATTTCCTGCTGGTACAATAACGATTAACTACTTAATAAAGATTTTTTAAATTACGTTTTAGTGACAGATCTATGTTTGCATTAATAACTTTCCTTAACACTATTATATCAAATAATATTAAATTCAAGGGGGCACGCAAACATACAAATAACATGTTTTCCTAGAATCAGGTTTACTGGTATAATAAATTTCCTTTCATACCTAATAAATATTCTTGCTTTTGTTCTCTTTAGATATGGTAACATTTTTTAAAGTTTTGATGTAATAACAGCTAGATATAACAACTAAACAATATTATATAAAATGCAAAGAAATAATTTGAAAAGGAAAAACTAAATAACTTTACTTATTTGTATATGTGCTGCACTAGCCCCGTCTCCTTTAAATTAAACCTGAAATTTATTTTTAATTAAAATTTCAATCATATAAGTATGCATTTTGCACGCAAAGCAATGTGACTTCACAAATTTATTACTGCACGTACAAGACTATATTCGCTTTGCTTATTCCATAAAAATTGGGTACCCAAATACTTCGCATTGCTAGTAATGTTTAGGTTTTACAAATCACCTACTTACCTATTCTAAACAGTACTTTCTTGGTCACCTCTTGTCACGTGAATTGTTTGAATTTTTACTTAAATGATAAAAAAAAAATTCATTATTGTTTTCCTCATCAGTCTTGTCTAGTCAAAGAAGGCGTTCTTCTTCTGTAGGGAAGACATTTTCTCGGCGAAACACTGTAAGATCTACTACCGTAGAACTTTCCTGTTTGAGATATAACTTCCAACCTCGCTGAGGCTTCTGCTCTACCGTAATCATTCTCCAAAGTAACTCTGTAAAGCCCCACATCCTCTATAGTAACTTGCTCAATTTCTAATAATCTGAACATATCATCTTTTTCTCTAATACTGATTCTGGCTGTGGGAGTTATGACGATGCCATCCTTGTCCCACGTGGCCCAGGGCGGTGGAAGGCCCCTCACCGCACATTGGAACACCACAGTGTCGCCTTCTTCGACTACTCTGTTGTACGGATAAGTGTAGAATTTTGGAGCAATTTCGCGTGATGGACTGCAAAGTCGCCTGAGGTCCGGACCTTGTAGATAGAGTTAAATTCATTAAAGCAATGCCGTATTAGGTATGAAAAACAAAAAATTTGGCCACTATTTACTAACAATTTAGATTTAATCAGCACGCTATCCGATTGAAATAATCAAACTCTGAGAAGGGTCCATTAAAACAGCAAGACTCCAAAAAAAGTTATAGTTAGCAAAAAAGGTAACTCTCTCCGATGTAAAACTTTGTTCTAAGTCTTAAAAGTAATACCAGAAACCATCTGAATGAAATAAAATAAAAGACTCATCTATCTCGCTCATAATAGTGGACGCCGAAAAAATATTACATTTTTGAAGGCGTACCATTTTTTTTTTCAGATAGGCTTGCGCTTGAGGACAATCAATGCTGGAAAGCACTGATGAGGTCTATGTTGGAGCGCGCTTGCCTAGAAAATGTCTATGCACTCTTGCTTTGAAGGTACTCAAATTATACGTGGCCGGAAACACGGCCGCCGGAAATGCGTTCCACACCTTAGCGGTTCGTTTCAGAAACGTTGAACTGAAGCGTTTTGTGCGAGTAGGTTGGATTTCAACTAGGTAAGGGTGCCAACGCTCACAATAAACTTTTGTTTTTGCTCTTTACATTTTTTTTATTATTTTTAGTAAAAGCTGTAATAGAAATACATCATCTATGCAAACTTCAAGTATCTATTAGGTTCATGAGATACAGTCCGCTTGCAGACAGACGGAGGGACAGACAGCTGCGGCTTAGTAATAATGTTCTGTTGGCACCCTTTGTGTACGGAACCCTAAAAATAGTCTGAAAAAAAAATGAATTACCAGGTGTCCTAGACAGGGACCTGGCAGGAGTAGTGCGTGGCGTGGACCGCGGCGTCGAGGAGGCAGATATTAGGGCGGGCGGGCGGCGCAACCTTTGGCTTAACGTGTTTGGTTCGCCAGGAGCTGAAACAATACTAAACTTTACTCTTCCATAAAATTTTAAACCGAATAGATAAATAGATACATATCAAAAACCCTCGCTCCTATTAACTCACTTCAGTAAAAGATTGCTGCTTAAAATTCTGTAGGAACTCTGCGAAAAAAATAATTGTACTAAGTATTAAATAAACACTTACGGTATATAACTAAACAAGCACTCGAAGTAGCTTTTCCCAAATTATTTGAAGCCTCACAAGTGTACGTGCCTTCATCTTCAGCAGTCACTTGCTTTATCTTGAGTCGTGCTGTGCCGAGATCGTAAGATGTTTCGAAGTCCGGGCACTCCGGAAGAGTCTACAAAGTTACATATATATTCCAGTATAAATATATATTTTTTCACAATAAGGGCCGATTTCCTCAACGCAAAACAAGTCTTATCCAAGTGTAAATTTGATATTTTGACAGTATTTTCAATACAAAAAGAGTTATTTAGAGCCCAGTTTATTCCTTGGTTAAACGTCACTCAATGTCTGTGAAATGGGCCATAAATGTTTTATTTATTAAATCAGTATTTTTTCCACAATATAAGTCAAAGTTGATTGCGATCGTCACACTGATTTCAAAGCTGGTGCATCTTCTCGTATACCCTTAATCTGATAGTCAATGTCGAATGGAACGGCAATCCAACACGAACAGAGAGAAATCAGGCGCAGGTTGGCCCGACGGCTTTACGAGCTCACCGAGACATGGATTTAATACTGCCACACAGGGATGAAATGCATGAGAACGGTTCCATATTATAAGAATTGGTACAATATAAGTAGGAAAGTATCCGGATGATTAAAAAATCTTTCGCAAGACACATACCTACATATTTTCAAAATTTTAACTTGAATATAGTATTACCTCAGTATAATGAAACCATCTGATATCCGGTTCAGGATTGCCGGAAACTCTACATTCAAACTCTATAGCATCACCGTCATAGCACAATAAGTCGGTAAGCTCTTTGTCGAAACGTGGAATTACTTCTACGCGTCTGAAATGAGTATACAAAATTTCAAAAAATTGTTGTTTAATTGTTTGGGCGCTCTTGAATATTAAGCACTAGCTGATGCCCGCGACTTTGTCCGCGTGGATTTAGTTTTTAAAGTCCCTCGGGAACTCCTTTATTTTCCGGGATAAAAAGTAGCCTAGATGTTGACCCGAGTAATAAGCTACCACGGTATAAAATTTTGTAGAAATCTGTGCGGTAGTTTTTACGTTAAAGAAGGACAAACAAACAGACCAACAGACAAAAATTAAATAAAAATCTGTTTTGGGCTCAGTATCGATAGTAAAGCATCCCCCAATTAAAATTTTCAAAATATATTAAATGTACAGAAATCTTCCAGTTACAGTTTTATTATATGTATAGATTATGGCGCGGTGTTCAGACACGATCTTCATTCGTGGAGCCGAATCACAAGCCGAATGAAGATCGTCTTATTTAAAATCTATGGGTCATACATAGTATTATGAAAAAAAAGTAGTTATAAGGGTGGAACCACATTTGTGAGGATCGTTTCGGATTTCGCCCATACCAACTGTCAAATTCCATAGAAACGTGTACGGATCAAATCGGCTTTTCGATGCGTACACGAATGTATGGAAAATGACAGTTTTGTATGGGCGAAATCCGAATCGATCCTCACAAATGTGGTTCCACCCTAATTGATCGTATTTCTGGCCTGATTGATAGCTGTTTCCTAATAACGATGACGCAAACTTTTCTCGATAGAAAAAATTGCAAAGTTGACTCTACAAATACATAAACTTCCATCGTTCTCTGTTATGCATACATTTATTTTGGTAAAATTACTAATTAATAAATTAGTACTAATTGTACTAATTAATTAATTAGTACAATAGTTTTTCATATTATACTACAACAAATGGCTGTTTTAGATTTTATCTATTGCGACTGTTATAATTTCATTATTTCCATTATAATTTAACAGTCGCAATAAATAAAATCTAAAACAGCCATTTGTTGCAGTAAAATATGAAAAACAATTGTACTTAATTTTATCAAAATAAATGTATGCATAACAGAGAACGATGGGAGTTTATGTATTTGCAGAGTCAACTTTGCGATTTTTTTCTATCGAGAAAAGTTTGCGTCATCGTTTTTAGGAAACAGCTATCAGGCCAGAAATACGATCAATTATAACTACTTTTTTTTCATAATATTACAAGTCTTTTTATAAGTATAGATGACCCATAGATTTTAAATAAGACGATCTTCATTCGGCTTGTGATTCGTCTCCACGAATGAAGATCGTGTCTGAACACCGCGCCTTAAAATACGTTTCTTGCCAGTTGTACCGTTAGGTAAGTAAGAACCTAATACTATACGTTAATTAGTGTTTTTACTTACCCATAACGAATATTATGCGTATCATCGCCGCATGTAGGATCTGTGGACAAGTAGGTATATCGTATATGAATTAGGATGTCTGAAATAATCCTTGATATTGTTTAGGTTCTCTTTATATAGGTTAATTATCTAGTCCATTAAACTTTGACAATTGAGTTCACAATTATTACTTTGATTAAGTTTAAAGATTAAAATCAAAAACATAAAAATTTCAGGTTACCAACCTTTAGCCAATATCTGCAACGATATAATCGCTTTTGCTTCACCGTGTATATTTTTAGCTACTATAGAGTATGCACCGGTGTAGTCAAACTTTGCATGAGGTATTTCAAACCGGTACGCAGGTCCTGCCCCGACCCGCTTAAAATGGCTCGCATCTCGGTAGTAATCGGGCTGGTAGAATAGAATAGAATAGTTTTTTACTATAAAATAAACGTACGTATATTATGTTTGCTTCACACGTTTGTCATTGTCAGTTTTAATCAGCATTTTGAAACAATCGTTACCGAACTCACGCGAAATATCTTTAAAATATAATACATTAAAATTACTCTACTTAAAAGAAAGTATCTTACCTTTAGAAAGTCTCTTAACCAGTAAACGTCAGGTTTAGGATCGCCTATAACTTCACATTCAATTATAACCGTATCTCCTTCGTGCGCCTCGCTGGATCTTGGTTTTCTTATGAACATTGGCTCCTTTGAATACCTGTTAAAAATATTTCAAAAATCGCTTACTTAGCTCACTTAATTAATGTATTTAAGTTTTAAGACCAAGTCAATTTTATTTCTGAAACTTACGGTAAATCGGGGCTAATGACAATCGGTGGGACTTTTAGAGTATCACTGGTATGTTCTCCTTTAACAACCTCCACCTTACCAGAAGTAGAAGCTTTTCCTACTTCGTTAGAGGCAGTGCATGTATAAACACCAGCATCCCGCGGAGCGACGGAGGCAAGTGCTAATTCAATCTGTCCGTCACGATCTAGAGTCATAACTGCTCGACGACTAGTTCTTAATCTGACACCATCACGATACCAGGTTACGCCTACAGAAGGGTAAGCTTCAACGACTGCTGAAATTCTAAGTTCGTCACCTGGAAATATAGGAACAATTTTATGGATTGGGTACAAGTATAGGTATGTCTGTGTTAGTTGACTCTAGTTCACACAACTGTTTTGATTATAGAAGCTCAATTCAACGTACCCTCACATACACGGTATAGTGGTTCAAAACCACAACAAAATTCGGGTGCGATATATGCCCTGATGCCCTTATCAACAACAAGATTGCATCGACAACTGATGGCACCATATCCATTTCTTGCCATAGCTTCGTAAACACCACCATCGTCTAATGTAGTGGGTGCAATCTCCAAAGTATAAAAATATTCATCTTGTGATGTTGTATGGCGACCTGTAATTTTTAAAAATATTATAAATCTTCCTGTAATCTTCACTTAAAAATTTCATGTGTATGTGTGTGTACGAGTAGGTCTAACCCCCACTCACTAGCGCGCAAAGCTTGGTAGCTAGCAAACACTGGCTACTAATTGAGTCAGGCCCGTTCCTTTGTGAAGAAAATGAGCCAGTCTTTACGTCACCAGAGGAGGCAATTAACTACACTAAGATTCCATATCCTTAGGATTCAATATCTACTGGAACAAATAACTCAATTTACGAGAAAGACTTAAGAAGTTATTAAGCTTAGCAAGTTATATCTGTGATTCCATACAAAATTAAATACTGTATTAAACTAATTATATTATATTGTATTTAAAATCTCTTACTATCTACAGATACTTCTTCTCCGTTTTTAAACCATTTAACTGTGGGAGATGGACTTCCAATAACCTGGCAAGTTAGTCGCACCGGGTATGTGGCTTGAACACGACGATCCCTTAATCTCATTGTAAATTGTGGAGGATATTCGCCATTTGCCCCAGCCGATCTTTCTCTGCAAGTAATAGGTAGGTATTAATCTTACTTTCTTTTTACTTAATAAAAATCATACTTCAACTTATTTTGTTTTTGTTTTGTTTTCATATTGTAATAAGACCATGCCGAAAATGCCAAATATGGCACACTCACCTTTTAAGTTTTGCATCAGCTTCCCAGATTTGTCTATCAGTTATAACCGCCATTCTTGAATATGTAGAAGAACAGCCATGAATATTGGTAGCTTCACAACTGTATCTGCCCTCATCTTCTATTTTTATTTCATTTATGCACAGGGAAGTATTGTTACCATTTAATTGAACCCTAACTCTTTCCGCTTCTTCTTCCAATTCATGACCATTCTTCATCCATACAATTTCCGGAATAGGATTACCTTTGAAACTACAACATAAAGTTGCTGTTTCGCCAACCAGTACTTTTAGCTGACCTGGTAGAATTTCTATAAATTCTGGTCTATCACCAGCTAGTCCAATACCAATAGGTGATGAAGTCTGCACTGATTCTCCCCAGCCATAGCGGTTTCTTGGGGTAACTCTAAAATGGTATTCTTCTCCTTGCTTTAAGTTAAAAATGTCAAAGCAATTTCTAGGGGTGATTCCTAATTCTAGCCATCGAGCGCCTCCTTCTTTACCGAGTAACCAACTCTCCACTTTGTACGCTAGAATAGGGGCTTTCACTTGAGATTCCGGTTTAGGCCACGCAAGCGAAACCCAGTTAGTTCCACCGTCCACAGTAGTTGGCTCGCTCGGAATCCTATCAGGCACAGCTACAAATACAGTGTAATCGTCATTTCACCATATAAATACTTGACATACTGCCAACACAAATGGTCTAAATTTAAAATATTTAGTTCTCAATTAATTCAATAGGTCTTTTGAATCATTATTGTAACTCCACTTATTAAATTAAAACACTTTGCCTTGGATGATTTGCTTATTTAACAGTAATTTTATTTATAAACTGACCTACTCCGAATAATAAGTATGGAACACTCTAATCTAATGAGAAATATGTATATTTTATACTTGCCTCGCGGATTTGTTCTAAATGAAACTCGCAGTAAATTATTAAGTACGGATTTCATAGTCATTTAAAACATTAATAAAAAACAAAAACTAGAAAAACTTTAAAAACCAAAATTTCTCTTATTTATCTTTCAAAAGTTCTTTAAGAATTATATTAAACGAAGTTTTGATATTTCTAGCTAATTAATAATAGTGTTTAAATTTCTATAAATAAATTAGCTAGGCATTTGTTTTGTAAAAAATTTAGTATAGGTAAGTATAATTATGTATAACTCGATAGTTTACTCACATTGATAATTTCGGTCAACTACTGAAATGGCTAAATCATCCATCGGATATGTCCAGTCGGATATAAGATGTTCAGAAGAAGCACGTTGTCTTATCTAAAAAAAAGATTAGATGGTTTTTAGTTAAAACTATGATGATTTTAGTGTCTTGTGCATCCAATCGTTTTCTCAGAGTGCTGATAAATTGAAAATAAGTTATTTTATTTATAACTTACCACTACAGTAACAAAAGCTCTATCACAACCGTACGCATTCCTTACAAAAACGCAATAAGTTCCAGCGTCGGAGATTACTGATCTTTTTAATGTAAATTTTACGTAATCGTCAGAAGTCATTTTACATACTCGTTGACTGTTACTAATATCTCTTATTCCTTTCATCAAGAAAACTGAAAAAGACATTGATTGAAAATAATTCCATACTTTACATAATATTATTATGATATCTCAATATTTAAATTTTCGACCCAGTGAAGTTCTAAATGAAATTGCGCGTAAGGCTTGTCTAGTAGATATTGGAGGACCACGTTTCTATAAGTAAACTTTCAAATTCAAATTCAAATGATTTATTTGCAAGATTGAGTACATAATATGATCATAATATTACGTACTCAATATACAATTATCTAAGGCCTAAGCGCTTCAATTTACCACATAGTAGCATGCAAAAGAATAGTCATACAAAATTTAATACTTAAATCTATCCATTTTTAGGGTTCCGTACCCAAAGGGTACCAACGGGACCCTATTACTAAGCCTACGCTGTCCGTCCGTCCGTCCGTCCGTCTGTCAGCGGGCTGTATCTCGTAAACCGTAATAGATGAAATTTTCACACATTATGTATTTCTATTGCCGCTATAACAACAAATATTAAAAATTAAATTAAACAAAAAAAATTAAATTAAAATATTTCCATGGGTACATGGAAATAGTCTTATTAAATTTTTTTTTAACGGAACCCTAAAAGAGCGAGGCCCGACTCGCACTTGGCCGATTTTTAAATTCATACAATGTCATACTCATTCTATTAAATAATGTCAGTTCTATTAATTTTCAGATACTATTATTGTGTACAAAATTAAACAATGTCATTAATATTTTTATCCTGAATAAATTCATTAACAGTATAATAGCATTTGTTTAAAAGTATTTTATATAGTTTTGACTTAAAACGATTAGCATTAAGGTTTTTCATGCTGTCAGGTAACTTATTATAGAGGCGTACGGCCATGCAGTAAATATATATATATATATATTTTTTTTTCTTTAAATCGATATTATTCTTTGGCATCGATTGAATATGAAAAGCTGATGATAGAGTAGATCTTGGCGCTACATAAAAGAGGCTTAAATACATAAGTCGGACAATGAACGACAGATTTACAAACAGATATCTGAAAATGATTACCTTTTGGCTTCGGTTCTCCTTGCACTCTAAATGATATATTTAAATCTTCACCAACGGATATTAATAAATCTTTTACTGGTCTACTTATAATTCTAGCTGGCTTTCCTTCAAATTGATTTGGTTGAACAACTGTTATTGAAGCGTTCATATCAACAGTCCCATGAGAACTCCAAGCTCTGCAGGTATATTGGCCTGATTCTTTTTCCGTTACATCAGACAGGGCCAATGTATATAAACCATGGTCAATGTAAGTCTGTGCATTTCTGTAGGTCTCAGTTACCGATTGCCCTTCTCGCAACCATTCTACTCTAGTAGGCGAACCACTTATTTCTACTTGTAATCCTATGGTACCACCGCTAACTACTTTGTGATCAGATAAAACGTTTGTGAAGTGGGGACGCCTTGATTCAGTAGCTTGACGGTTTATACGTATACTTTCAGGTGTGGCGATGTTTTTTATGTAGCGACTTTCCTTAGCTGTAATAATAAATAAAAATATACCAGAATATTATACATTTTACGTACTTTGACAATGTATTTAATAAAACTGACAATAACTTACTAGAAAAGTAAACCTCATGTGAAATTTGATCAGACCACATAGAATTTTCCGCTTTGCAGGTATATTTTCCTGAGTCATCTTGATTAGGAGATGTTATGGTTAGCCTGCAAACACCATCCGCTAAATAGTGTGCCTGATATCGCTCATTCAATGTAATGGGTATATTATCCTTAAGCCATGTTATTATTGGAAGTGGTTGACCTCGAATTCGGCATTCAAGTACTAATTCATTTTCATGTAAGTGATAAATATCTGTACATAAACAGAATAACATTATAAACTTTATGCATTGTATTTCAAGAAATATTTTTATAATATTTATACTTACCACGAATAGATCGTGTGAATGTTGGTGGTATCGGAGAAGCCTCAAATCCTGGATATACTTTCAAATGAGCAGATGATGTGATAGATCCATTTTCATTCTCTACTGAGCAACTATATTCGCCAGAATCACTTGGAATCGCGTTAAGGATTTCCAAAGTTATCAAACCATCAACATATTTGGTTCTACATTTATGCTTATTGTCTAATAAAACACCATTTTTGTACCAAGAAATCACAGGGTCTGTTGATGATAAGACACTACATGTAAGTTTCACACGAGAACTTTCTACTGCTGTGCGATCAGTTAAATGTGTTGAAAAAACTGGTTTTCTTTTAAAATCTCTGGGGAAACTACCACGTTTTTCTAATATTGTGCTTCTCGATTCACTTGTAGTGCTTAATCTTTGTTTAAGGTCAGAACGTCCTTCTGAAAAATTAGATCGTTGATCTATTTGAGGTGGCAAGGAATTTTTGAGTTGTGACTCTTGAACAAGAGTCTGGGCTCTGTATATTGTGGGACTTTTACTAGTTGCCTTGAATTCCATTGGTGAGTTGTCGATATCTAATGTCTTAGGAAAATAACCAGGAGGCCTTGCAAATTCTTGTTCATAATCTGGTTTATTTCGGTCAGTAAATAATGGCCGTTGCTTAATATCTTTATATTTGCTCGCTTTAGAATCCATCTTGATTTCATTTCCACTTAATATACTACTTTCTTGAATATCAGCTCTATTTGTAATAATTTTTTCTTGGTTCGTTTCTTGTAACTCATCTTTGGATAATGATTGTTTCATATCTAATCGAAATTCTGTTATAACATTTTCAGTTTTTTGAAGGCCTTTTGCTTCTTTGTGTAATAGGCTAGTTTCTTTATCGCTAAATGACTCATTCGATTTCAATATTTCGCATCCATTATTATGAGTTTTCTTGATTTCCCAATCATTTTTTTCTGTATCTATGATTTTTTTCTGTATTTGGCTATCAGATGGTATCATGGCAGTATCTCCTTCTTTCTTCAATGATTTTTTACTTTTTTCACCGTTATTTCTCTTTTCAGTAACTTTGTTTTCACCCATACTCGATGTTTTAATAGTATCATGTTTTATTTGATCATTTATTTCATTATTTGATAATTCTGTAGACCAGTTTTGCTTATCTTCTTTTTGTACTTCGCTTTGGATGTTTATAACATTCGTTTCAATAATAGGCATTTCTTTAAGCTGTTTCTCTGACATAACTAAACTTTCTGTTTTCATGGCCGATTGATTATTTTCAGTACTATCAATTCCTTTCTTTTCAATGTTTCTTCCATCCAGTGAACGTGAAATTTCTTTTATATCTTTGTGCACTATCTTTAGAGCTTCATCTATTTCGAGTTTTGTCTGCTGTTGGTCATCCTGCAATATGATAGTGGCTACTTCTTTTTCCTCATTTTGATCTGTTGCTTGCTTTTGTTGCAACATCTTTCCAGGTATTTTTTGTTCATCACTTTCATCACCTTGAACAAGAAGCTGTTCTCCTAGTACTGTCACTGGCGTTGTTTTAACGTTATTTCCATTTTTTTCTTCTATTTTTATCTCTTCGCTATATTTATTTATTTCACTTTCTTCTTTCTTTTTTACTAACTCTTCATCCATTATAATTTTGTGTTGGTCTTCTTGACTGATAATTTTTGCTTCTTCTTGTTTGTTGAGATATTGTTTTTCTTTAGCCTTAGTAGTCTTTTTTATTTTTGTTTTAGATTTTCCATCAATTTTTTCGAATTTACTGTCTAAATTTGATTCATTTTCAGCTGTCCCTAATGTGACTTGTTGTTGATCTTGCTCTTTCTGAATATGTTGCTCAGGTGCAAGGAACTCTTTTTTTTCTATTTCAACGTCAGCATTCTGGTAAGATGCTTTGCTATCGGTTTCTTTATTCATAGCTCCATTTTTTAAAATATCTTGAATTTCATTTTTTTCAAATTCAGATTTAAGTTTTGCTTCAATATTATCTATATTTTTTAAATCATGCTTATTTTCATTTTCTTTTTCCAAATTTGTCGTATCATTATGTTTTCCAGTCAATGTGCTTTCTGTAGTCTCTGTACTTGCCATAGTTAAAATAACATTTTTACATGGCTCTTCATCAAACGGTTTTTCTACGTCAAGTTCTTTCATGTGATGTTTTGACAGAACCTCTTCTAATTTCATACTTTCCAATTTATATTCAGTTTCTTTTGTTTCATCTTGAAGACCTTTTTCATTCTTTTTTATGAGTTTACTATTTTGGTTCAACTGTTCTTCTTGGTCCTCTTCTTTATTGTATTTGCATTGCTCCTTTTTATCTACGTCTGTGCTTACTTTTTTAATTTCTTCTTTCATATTTTTATCAAAAACATCTTGTAACTCACACACATCTTTCATAGTTTCAGCTTTCTCTGTATTTGCGTCATCCTTGAAGTCCTGTTGAAATTCATTGATACATTGTTGATTGTTTTCATTTGAAAGATTTTCAATACTATCATTTCTAACTTCTGCGGGCTTTTCAGAAATGATTTTATTTTTCGCTTCAGAGTTTATATTACCTTGATTAACTTCTACCATTTCTGTTGTCTGTACTGAAATAGGTTTTTCGGTCTGTTCTGTCATTATATCTGAATGTTCTGTCTTATCTACGACATCACATATTTCTAAACTTCTTGAAGTAGTAGTTTTATCGTATTTTACAATACTAATGTCTTCTCGTAATGTATTCTCTTTCACAGAATTCACATCTCGATCTATCTCTAGAACATTTTCTTTTTTAATTTCTTCATCTTTAGATAGTTTTTTATCATTTATACCAAATTTATTGATTTCTACGTAATGCAAGCTTTCTTCTTCTCCCTGATAAATTATTTCGAGATCTGTAGATTTTGGAGGCATAACATCCATTTCTTTTTTAAGGTCATCTTCCATTTTGGCCTTATTTCGTGGATCTGTTGGTTCCGATATTTCAACTTTCTGAGTTTCTGTCATATCATCAACTTTGACATTTTCAATATCAACCATTTGTTCAGAGATTAAGAGTTTTTGGTTTTTTTGTGCAGTATCATCTTTATTTTCTAGTTTGACCAATTCTTTAGTTGAGTCTTTGTCCTCTTTTTCATCTTTTTGTACAGCTTTCGTATTTACTACACTATTCTCATTTAATAATATTATTGATTCATTTTCTTCCTTCACATTAGAATCCTTTAGTTCTGTATATTTTATTTGAGTATTGGTGGGCAGTGGTATAATTTTATCATATTTATGATGCTTTTCTAAGTCATCATGTTCATTTTGGAAGTCTTCAATAATGTGTGATTGAACCATGGTACTATAAAACTTATCTTCCTTGGCTTCCTGTATATTCACTGATTCAGCTACCATACTATTTGATTTGAAGGAAGTAACTACATCCTCCAAATGACCAATTTCAGATTGTTGTGCTTTTTCAATAATTTTACTCCCTTCTTGGTCATTTTGTTGATTTATAATATCATGTTTATCTATCTGTATATTTACTGTACCTTTATCCTTCGTAGTAATTGAAACAGCTGCCTCAATTTCATTGTTTGATGTTTTCTGTTTATTTGAAGTATCACTTTTTTCTTCTTTTTTCTTTTGATTTTCCATGACATTTTCATGTTTAGTGTCACTGGTTTGCTGTGCTACGATGTCAAATTGATTTTCAATTTCAGTTTTTTGTTGATCCAAGGATAAATTAACACCTTGATATTGTTTAGTCTGAACAGAAATAATTTCTTCATCTATCTTTTCTACACCTTTTTCTGTTTTAAGTACTGTTTCCATTTTATCATGACAAATTTCAGATTCTTGTGCTTTTTCAATAATTTTACTCACTTCTTGGTCATTTTGTTGATTTATAGTATCATGTTTATCTATCTGTATATTGACTGCGTCTTTATCCTTCGTCGTAATTGAAACAGCGGCCTCAATTTCATTGTTTGATGTTTGCTGTTTATTTAAACTATCATTCTCCCCTTCTTTTTTGTTTTGATTTTCCATGACATCTTCTTGTTTAGTGTCACTGGTCTGTTGTGTTGTGATGTCAAATTGATTTTCAATTGCAGTTTTTTGTTGATCCAAGGATAAATTAACACCTTGGTATTGTTTAGTCTGAACAGAAATAATTTCTTCATCTGTCTTTTCTACACCTTTTTCTGTTTTAAGTACTGTTTCAATTTTATCATGACAAATTTCAGATTCTTGTGCTTTTTCAATAACTTTACTCACTTCTTGGTCATTTTGATGATTTATAATATCATGTTTTTGTATCTGCACATTTACTGCACCTTTATCCTTCGTCGTAATTGAAACAGCGGCCTCAATTTCATTGTTTAATATTTGCTGTTTATTTAAACTATCACTCTCCTCTTCTTTTTTCTTTTGATTTTCCATGACATCTTCCTGTTTAATGTCACTGGTTTGTTGTGTTATGATGTCAAATTGATTTTCAGTTTCAGTTTTGTGTTGATCCAACGATAAATTTACACCTTGATAATCGTTAGTCTGAACCGAAATAATTTCTTCATCTGTCCTTTCTACAACTTTTTCACTTTCAAGAACTGTGTTTAAATTTTCTGTTTTCGTTTCATCGTCAATATTTTCCAATCCAATAGTTTGAACAGAAATAATTTTTTCATCTGTCTTTTCTACATCTTTTTCTTTTTTAAGTTCTGTTTTTTGTTTCTCTGTTTCCATTTTATCATGACAAATTTCAGTTTCCTGTGCTTTTTCAATAATTTTACTCATTTCTTGGTCAATTTTTTGATTTGTAATATCATGTTTATCTATCTGTATATCAACTGCACCTTTATCCTTCGTAGTAATTGAAACAGCTGCCTCAATTTCATTGTTTGATGTTTTCTGTTTATTTGAAGTATCACTTTTTTCTTCTTTTTTCTTTTCATTTTCCATGACATTTTCATGTTTAGTGTCACTGTTTATGATGTCAAATTGATTTTCAGTTTCAGTTTTGTGTTGATCCAACGATGAATTGACATCTTGATAGTCGTTAGTCTGAACAGAAATAATTTCTTCATCTGTCTTTTCTACACCTTGTTCTGTTTCAAGTATTGTTTTTTGTTTCTCTATTTCCCTTTTATCACGGCAAATTTCAGTTTCCTGTGCTTTTTCAATAATTTTACTCATTTCTTGGTCATTTTTTTGATTTGTAATATCATGTTTATCTATCTGTATATCTACTGCACCTTTATCCTTCTTAGTAATTGAAACAGCTCCCTCAATTTCATTGTTTGATGTTTTCTGTTTATTTGAAGTATCACTTTCTTCTACTTTTTTCTTTTCATTTTCCATGACATTTTCATGTTTAGTGTCACTGTTTATGATGTCAAATTGATTTTCAGTTTCAGTTTTGTGTTGATCCAACGATGAATTGACCCCTTGATAGTCGTTAGTCTGAACAGAAATAATTTCTTCATATCTCTTTTCTATACCTTTTTCTGTTTCAAATATTGTTTTTTGTTTCTCTATTTCCATTTTATCATGACCAATTTCAGATTCTTGTGCTTTTTCAATAATGTTACTCACTTCTTGATCATTTTGTTGATTTATAATATCATGTTTATCTATCTGTATATTTACTGCACCTTTATCATTCGTCGTAATTGAAATACCTGCCTCGATTCCATTGTTTGAAGCTTGCTGTTTATTAAGACTTTCAATCTCCCGTTCAACTTTCTTTTGATTTTCCATGGCATCTTCTTGTTTAGTGTCACTGGTTTGTCGCGTTATGATGTCAGAATGATTTTTAATATCATTTTTGTGTTGATCCATAGATAAATTTACACCTTGATAGTCGTTAGTCTGAACAGAAATAATTTCTTCATCTGTCCTTTCTACAACTTTTTCACTTTCAAGAACTGTGTTTAGATTTTCTGTTTTCGTTTCATCATCAATATTTTCCAATCCAATATCATACATTTTATTTACATCCATGGCACTATTTTCTAATTCTTTCATCTGTTTTTGTGTTTGATCTTCTATTTTAGCCTCTATTGAACCCAAATCGTCATCGATTGTGGGTTTATTATTTTCTCTTACTTTAATTTCAATATCTTGATTTACAATTTCTTCTTTTAAGTTATTTTTTTCTTGGACGACTCCTTTCATAGCAACTGTACTTTCATTTAATAATTCACAGCTTGACATTTCATTTTCTTCTTGATTTTTGTCAGTCTCTCTATCTTTGTTTTCATATGGATTTACTTCTTCTAATTCAACCATAATCATTTGAATGTCTGATGCCTCCCTGGCTTCTTTTTTAAATTCTTCAAGCCGTTCATGTACTGCACTTTTATCTTGAAACATTTCAAAGGAATCTCCAACAAATTCACTTATATTTTTAACAACTGAGGTGACACCGTTTGTACTTTCTGCTTGTATCATCTTAAGTAAATGATTTTCATCGTTGTTTCCATCATCAGGTGTAATTTTTGATATATTTTCTTCATTTTTAGATATCACATTTTTATCTATTGATAATTGATCAATGTTTTCCATATTTTTCTTTATTACAATTTTTATACTGTTGGTGAGGTCAAAAATTTTAATGGATAATTCCTTAAATATTGGTATTTTTTCTTTTACTTCCACGGTTGATTTGTTTTCCATATTTTTAAGGATTTCACTAATGTAATTTAGGGTGTCTTCAACACGACTCGTTAGGTTTTCGTCTAATTCTTTTGTATTTTCAAAAACTACTCCCGACAACACGGTGGTCAGTTCGTGAAGGATGATTTTTGTAAAAGCTGAGTCACTGGGTAATCTAGCTGTTTTATCAAAATTTATGTAAAATTTGACATCTTCAAAATGTTTTAAAATTTTGCGAAGTGCTTTTGTAAATTGTTTCCAATCATTTCCATCCTTCTTATCATAATTTAAAACAAAACTTATATTTTTTATTGATTTCAAAAAATTATCTGATGGCTGCCCATAATTATCATGCATATATTTCTTTTGAATACTGCATATAGTACCTCTCATATTGGAAATACTTCCATAAATAGAATGTATTGCTGCGATTATACTATCTCGAAAATTTATATCCATATTTTCAATAGCATCTGCCTCTTTTTCTAAAGCAAAAACTTTGTCTTCTACATTATCTAAATTTTGCAGTACCTCTACACCTCTGAGTATCAAAGAGTCAGCATTATCCAAGAAACAAGATTTTAAAGATTTCATGGTATCTTTGATAACACCAAGATTTAAAATTATATTATCAAATTGACTTTCAACCTTATAAGAAGATACTTTGTCTAATAATTCTATAGCTTGCTCGGCATCATTCGTACAAATACAAAGTACGTTATTTCTTGTTTTTGTATTTTGAGTAATGTGAATGGTTTTCATATAGGCTGCAAGAGTTTGCAAATTCGCACAAGCTTCCTTTAAAAGAGCTGGAGGACTATTTTCATTTATTTGAAGCTGAACGCTTCTTACGTTACACTCTAAATCTTCAATATTTTCGTTAAGGATGTCATTCACTGAGCCATCAAAACCATACTTTAACTTCATTATAATAGTCTGTACTTCTTCAAGTGTATCTTGTAATTCTTCAGATTTATGAACTTCAGGACAATTATCAAACAAATTGAGAGTCTCATTTACTTCATGCAATAGTGTCTCTAATTCTAATATAGTATTTGAAATTTCTTCATTCGTATTAGTATCTGTAAAAATAAATTTAATTTTTTAAAGCCACTATTATAAAAATAAATATATAATTATATGATAATGTAATTAAAATATATTGTACAAATTAGTGGTTATATTATCTTTGCACTCTGCTTTACATTAATTATCTTGCAGATTTGCTTGCTTTAAATGTCAGACACACTTCAATGGTCTATATGTCTAGATGCGTGCCTTCTAACGCCGGATTCTAATTAAATACTAGAGTTACCATGACAAAAACTTACCTTTGCGTGCTGAATTTATACTATCATCTTTTACTGCTTTTATAGTATCGGTAACACTTAATAAGTTATTGTCCATTGACATATTATTTACTTCAGTAAGAGGTTCGCTGTCGTTTATATTACACTCTATTTGGTTTTTGTTATTTTCTTTAATTTCCTCTTGAACTTTCATTGAATCAGTAATATTCGTCTCTGATATTTTTTCAATAACTGCTAAATCATTTAGTGTTTCAGAATCTAATGATTTTTCGGATTCGCTTAGCGTTGTTTCGAGATATTTTTCATCAACCTTCTCTTCTTCCATAACTACTTCTATAATTGGCGTCTTTTCTACAAACAAAAACCAAACGAAACAAGCTTTAAACGATTTAAATTTTGGTAACAATGATTCGTAAAATTTAAGAATAAGAATTAAATAATATTTCAAAAGACTGGTAGACTCATCGACGATTCAAAAGCACTTGTAAAAAAGTTTATTTGAATAAAAAATATTTGTATTCTATTCTATTCTGTTGTAAAAGAAATCCGACTCCACAGGATATTGCAAAACAAAAAAAACTCGTTCATTCATATTATTATAATTCTTCCGGTTTGTTTTGAAGAAACATTTAAAATTTCCATCGTGACAATAAACTTATTCGAGTTATTTTGATATTTAACGCAATAGGGTATTTTACTCTTTTTTGAAAAGTGTCTAAATTTGATTCTAAGGTGATAATAAACTACTAGAAAATTTACTAAAATTTTATTCAATCGATAAGTACCAAAAAAATGCATTTAAAGTTTGCCTTTTAAATTTCTGCGCGTAAACGCTAGACGCCTCACGTCAAGTCACGTCAGATGATGTGATGACATCGTAAGGGCAGTAAATTCGTTCGCTCAAATGGTTGGCGCCCTTTGTAAAGCCGACACATAGCGACCGCCGGTACATGCCGAAGGCGGCGCGACTTATGTGACTCACTGTGTACTTTAGTGCGTTACGCTAAACGTTTGTGTGTTGTATTATGATGATAGTATATGTATATAAAGTTATGATTCAGATCTAATACTACCAGTATTTTGATTTTGTATTTTTCATTAATCTAAAAAAAAAGTAAATAAATGATGGTACTAACTAAATGATTAAATAATGTAATTATTTATTTTCACATAGTTTCTAAAATACCGTGTATTTGTACTACAAACTATTTGAACTATTTGACGTAGTGTAATGGTGGATACTGTTTGACGTTTAGATGCGTTTCGCATATTTGTAGCATAGACAAAAAGTGAAAACTTTGAAATTAAGTACTTTATTAAACTTCCACTTCCCGATTCCTTATTGCCTAAACTATCTTATTTTTATATTTTTAGATTATTTCTCACTAAGAGTAAAGTACCTTTTTAAAAACATTACGACTTAAACTTACCTTTCTTGGATTCTTCACTAACTTGTTGATTTTCCACAACTTTAGTATCTTCAAGTAACATATTGATGTCAGTAAAATTGTTTCCATCTCCGAAAATTTCATAATTATTATTTTCTTGTAAAATCCTTTGCTCTTCTTTCAAAACATCAACTGATTGTTCGTTGCTTACGGAGTTATTTTTGTCACACATGTTGATTTCAGATTTTGTAGCATTCTGTAAATTTTCTGTACATGTTTCGACGGGGACTACTACAGTTTCACCCAGAATTATCGTATTTAATGACATTATGTACATTTGGATTGAATCGAGAAGATTATGTACAACAGATTTCGCAGTTTTTAATGAATCTTGTCCAATATGAGATTGCAGAGTCTCATCATCCGCATCGTTAAGATTTTTATGATAAATTGCTAACGTCACTTCTTGTAGTTTTAAAACTAATTCCAATTGCTTTTCCAAACACACTTGCTGTGCAAATGGGTAACTATCTTCTAAAACAGCATTATCGCGTACTTCTACTGCAATTTGAAGAGACTGTTCAAGCTGTTCGATATTTTTAGATGGCAATATTTTTTTAATATTTTCGATAATATCTTGGCATAAAAAGTCATTGATGTGCATAATAAGTGATTCTGAAAAAAATACTTTTATTTAATAAGTATAGTCATGATTGTAATCATTCAAAGCCTTAAAGTGTTATAATAGATTTTGAGGAAAGAATAATCGTATTTCAATTTATTTATCCTTTTATAAATATTAAAATTTTACCTTTGATTGGATCTATCTTCATCATAGATAAGTCTAGGATCTTTGAATCTGAGAGCTTAATTTGTGACATTAGTGTCAATGACTGTTTTTCGTCATAACTGTCAGGAGTTGGAGTCATAGAAATCTCAGTTTTTGGTTGAGATACCTCAGTTTGTAATATTTGTGGAAAGTCACACTGAGCGACTAAATCACTTTTAGAAACATTTAACGACTCTTGGTGATTTTCCTGTGAATCGCCTATGGCATATTCTTTGTTCTCGATAACATTTTCTGGACCTGCAACGTCTTCTTCTTGAATTGAAATTATGCAGTTTTTCCCTGTTTGCTTAATACTTTCGAAGGGTTCTGAAGTTTCTAGGACAGCATAAATGCCAGTCAAACCAACTAAATCATTTTGTAGTTCAGAAACCTTTTCAATAATTTGCTGTCGTATATCATCATTGATATGTGGTCCTAATTCTTGTTCACATTCAAAAGCCTCAATTTGCAACGTTTTTAAAGCCTTTTGCAAGTTTTGAACCAACTGAATCTGTTTTCCTTTGATACTGAATTCTGGACTAGCCACGTTTATATCAGGCAATTTTTCTGACGTTATACTTTCACGCAACTCTCGCACTATATCAGCTGATTTTTTTAAGTCATCCAATCTAATAACTGCAGATACCTCTTCTACAATTTCTATAATCTCGATGTATTGCTCCATATGTTGCATAAGTGAATCAGCCTTCTCTAAAATATATCAGAAATATTTTTATTAGAGAAAAATATTGCGCTATAACGGAATTCGAAACTAAAAAAAAACTCAATGCTATCATTGTAATAATTTTTAAAACACTGAAAATAGCTGTCGCTGCTGCTTTGATTCCGTAAATAATACATGGTTTTTGGAGGAAGTTTGATTCAGATTATTCAAAAATATTCTAATAAAAAAAAAAAACTTACGCTTCAGCTGCATATTCTCCCCATCAATATCTTCATTTGGTATCAAAGTGGTTAATATTCTTTCTATTTCTTTGATATGTTGACTATTTATTGACATGTCAAAAGAGTATGCGCTTTCCAAGTTTTGTAAACTATTTTGAATTGAATGTATTTGAATAACAATTTCTTTTGCTAAATTTATAATAGAATTGTCTGTAAAAGTACCGATGGGTAGATTTTCACATTTCAATAATTTTTCAGCTATTTTGGTATTACTGATAGCTTTCACTTGAGATTCAAGTAACTCTAGTTCTTTTAAAATAAAACTTTGTGTAATATTTTGTAAATTCTCATTACAAATTTTAACAATTTTTTTATGGAAAATGTCTATGGGTTCAGACAATTGCGTCAAAAACTCTTTCAAGTTTTGTAAGTCCAATGTAGATTCATCATTTAAAACTCGACCATTATTGTCTAAAAGAGTCCGCTTTAATATGTTTAAACAGTCAGAGATACATTTTATAAAAATAATTTTCTGTGCACTACCTCTTGTATGTTTGCAATCTTCATGTTTTTGAATCACCCTCAATATTGCTTCAAAAATATCTCGTTCATCATTGATGTCATTGTTTTCTGTTTTTTCAGACAAATAACTTTGTAATAACGAAAATTTTTTAGCTGCATCTTCCTCTATGGTTAAATTAACGTTCCATGATTCCAATTCTTTAACAACATCAGCTAGTATATTTTCAAACCAAGGTTTTATTGATTTGATTGTGGTCATTAACAATTTCACAAAATTATGTAAATTTAAAGTTTCATTTGATTCTAGTAATTTATTTAATAATATTTCATTATTTATAATATTTGTGATCGGAGTTTCAAAAACTAAATGAGATTGACTATTTAAAACTTCGAGAAGTATTACTTGAACATTTTTCAGACATTTTTCTAACGTATCCATCTGTTCGCTGAAGTCTTTTGACGTATAAGATTTCTCATTTAACTGAAATTGCTTTAAATTTTTGCACAGGTCATAAAATAATTGTAACATTTTTATTAATCGTTTAGGGGTGGGCTTTTGATTCAATAAACAACACAATAATGTTATTTCATCATTAAATATGTCAACGAAGTCTTTCGCACTTAAATCATTATTATTTGGCATAAATAGAGGTAAGTGTTGAGTGCAATTTTTAACTGTTTCAACAATTTCCTTTATCTTTATTATTGGCTCATATTTTGTTTCTTTGTCTCCCTGTTCAGAGACATAATAATCAAAAACTGAATCTTGGTTTAAATCAACAAATTGAAGTTGAGCTAGAGAAGCAATAGTTTTTTCAATTCCTTCAATTGATTTTAAATTCCTTGTTTCATTATGTAATACCGTTGGATTTTCAAACGCTAATCCAAATAATTCATCTTTAACCAATGTTATACTCTGTTGCAGTCTATGTAAACTAAGTTTTACTCGTGTAATATTTATTTCTTGTGGACAACTTATTGCATCTAAAGCTGTGGTCACACTGTCATGTAACATAATTAATTCAGAACTTTCATTTAAATTATCATATGTAGCTTTTTCTATATCATTTTTTAATTCTATACACAATTTTCTCAATGTTTCTATTTGAGTTGATATGTCTAAAACAACATCTGTCGTTTCAATTGATACATGTATACAATCTATAGAGTCCCGTAAACAGTTTTTAAATTTGGATAAACATTGTCTGAATTTTTTTTGATCCATTTGTAATGCGCTTTCCACTGGCATGTTGTTAATATCTATAACTGATAAATGTTCTTGAAGTTCTTGCAATGGTTGCATTATTGATGAAAGTTGAGTAGAGTATATGAAGTTTAACAGTTTTTGGGACTCTTCCAAAGCAACGGGATACAAAATTACTTCTATTGCTTTATGTATTTTATCTAATCCTTCAGTAATTGATTTCATACAAGAATATTCAGCATACTCAGATAATGCTTTAAGTATTTCCATGAACTCAGGCTTTTGCAAAATTAAAATATGCTCATTTAAATGTCTTAAGGTTCTAGCTGAAGCAAACTGCATGATAGGCGTCTCAATTTCAGCAATCACTTGCGTACCAATTGCAGTAGTAATTTCATGAACAGTCGGTGATACAAAATAATCACTTGAGAGTATATCCACAGAAGTTTTAATTGCTGAAATATCTTCTAAAGTGGATAATTCATCTGCATTTTCTAACAAATCTTGTTCCTGAACCATTACTATGCAACTGTGAATACTTTGTATAGCATTTGCAACGCTGGAACTAATATTAAGATTATTAAAATCTTCACTATATTGAGATATCACATCTTGTTGCAATATTTCTAAAGCATTACGTAGTTCTAATAATGGTGTCGCTAGTTCCACTTCTAGCTCGTTTTCGCAATAATCCGCTGATTTTTCACAAATTGTCTGATTAAGCACACTAATGCCTAAGTTCAATTCATGCAGTGGCTTAGCAACTGCTTGTATAAAAGTAAAATTACTCATATCAGAAATATTCTCGTCTTGTTCAGTTACATTCACATTTAATGAAGCAACACAACATTTTATTTCTCCAAGTGTAGGAATAATTTTATTAAAAGCTTGTTGTATATCTAAATCTTTTGTAGATTCTAAGGAAACTACATTACTAATAGTACTTATAGCTTTTTCTATCTGTTCCAATACTATGTTCAATTTTCCTTCTTCGAAATGTCTGGTGGATAACTCTTCAACATTTTCTGAAATCATGCTGTATGTTGATGTATCTGCATGATTCATAGTTTCTTGTATGTTTAATAACAAATCAGTAATATTTTTTATAATAGAAAGTTTTAATTGTTGTGTAAATTCATTTTTCTTTATAATTGCTTGAATTATTTTAAGAGTATTACTTATGCCAGTGAGTAAAAATATATCATTGGAATCCATATTCTTTATAAGAGTGTTAAGTCTATCAACAGCATCACAGATTTCCAAAAAGGTTAAATATTTTTTTGGATCATTGCTCTCTATAACGTGTTCTAGTATTTTAGTTAAATTTTTATGAAAGTCTGCCATGTTAATTTTTAAACAAGGATTTATATCTAGTATCACTAAACTATTTTCTAAATTAATCAAAATTTGAGCCATTTTCTGTAGAGCTTCTAGTTTGTTTTCACTATGTAATACATCAAATGAACCTATTTTAGCTTCAAATATATCTAATTGAGCAGAAATTTCATTAATGATGTGTTTTATATCAACCAAAACTTTTTCAAATACTTCAATATTTTCCATTGTTCCAGCTTCTACAGAAAGTTGTTCGAATGATGTTCTTAATTTTATCACTGATTCCATAACAGTTTCCATAATTTCAGTGTTGTATTTTTGCAATTCTGTTTGTGTTTCTGCTACTGAAAGTAACTCTATTTGCTCCAAAGCATTTTGTAAGGCTTGAATAGGTGTTGACATTTCATTGAGAATAACTTGACTGTTAGTTACATTTTCTGCACTTGTGAAACTAGATATATCTACTTCTTCAACTATGTAAATTAGTGACTTCAGGGGATTTCTTAATTCATAGACAGCTTTCTGAGTTTTTTGTAAATGGTTTATTTCTGGGGTTACCATATCAGCTTTTGTATCTATTTTATCTGAGAATTTTTTGCACTCTTTGATTGTAGCAACAGAACTCGAAATCGTATTTAATATGTCATTATTTGTTTTTTGTATAGAAGAAATACTCACGTCTTCCAGAAAAGGACAGTCTTTGTCCACTATTGAGCTTATATCTTTCACTAGCTTATTTAGTTCATCACCACATTTCTCAATGATATTTGTACATGTTTTTTTCACTAATGTTTTATTTTCACTTTCTAAATCAATGCACTTTTCTATGATTGTTAAACTTTGATGGAGTGTACTTAAAGATTGAGGTAGCCTATTAAATAAAGATTTCGTACCTTGAAAAGATTCTGTTACTAATTCTGTAATGGCTTCCGCAATACTATGTATTTCAGACAATGGAGTTATGAGACTGTTAATGATTTCTAAACTTCGTGATGCTGTGGCAGCAGTTGACATAAGTTCGGATTTCAATATAATATCTCGTTCGATCATTTGTACATCATTTATTAATTTCGTTAAAGACGAGCTGATAGTGTTGATTTCTGACTTAGTACTTTCTTGCTCCAAAGTCTTGATCACAGTATTTTCAAGATTACCTTCTAAAACTTCTTCTTTCATTTTATTTAATGATTTTTCACTACCAGAACTGGATCTCCTCGAACTTCGACTTCGCCGTTCACATTTACTTTTCATAAATGAATCTATTTCATTGTTTTGACGCAAAGTCTGCAATTCTTCTTTCAGCAAAACTGTTTTAGTTACATCTGATGACTCTTGACCATCTTCAATAGAAGGTTTTGATGATTTGGACTTTGGTTTTCCAGAACTTCGAGCACTGGCGAAACTTTGTAAATCACTTCCAGATAAAGCTTGAGAATCATCATCCTTTTTTTCTTCGGATAAAGATTGATCTCTTGATAAACTAAAGTAATCATCGGCACTTTTTTGTGAATCAGATTTTTTTCTGTCTGTTTTTTTTGGAAAATCGGCCTTTTCATCAGCCAATAGGGCCATAGTTTTTTCTAAATAATCTTCACCATTTACATCCTGATCAAGAGATAACTGAGGTGGACCATTCTCGTCAGCAATAGATATATCTTCTACATCTGCTTCCGTTCTTAGATCTTCTTCTGGCGACGTAAAGTATTCAGGAGATACATCAATGATTATCGCTTCCATTAATAAGTTACCTGAAGTTGAAGTTTCTTTAACGAAACGCAATGGAGGAAGCTCAACCACATTGTGCTCAGTAACATTTTCTGATAGTTGATCAGCATACATCTCAACTATTTGCAGTGCTTCTTCTTCTGTTAAATCGGGAGTTTCATATAATGATACAGACACTTCTTTCCCATCAAATGAAAATGAAATTTCACCTTTGTCATCTAAAGTAATATCTCCAACAGGAGTGTCGTACATTTGCGAAGTTCTTTCTTCGTGAATAGTACTGAGTGACAGATTTCTCTGTAAAGTTTGCTCATCAACTTTCTGTTTAGTTTTTGATTTTATGGAATCTTCAAAGCCAAGTAAAGATGCAGAGCTAGCTGCTATACCCATACAATTTTGAGCCTCACACGTGTATGTGCCTAGACAACAAGTTCCATCTTGGCCAGATATTATTCTGTGTATATCACCTGGCTTCAGTTCCTCGCCATCTTTGTACCATTTCAGTACTGGTTGTGGAACACCAATTACTTTGCACTCCAAATTAACAGCACCTTGGTCTGATAAAATAGCTTGGAGATTTTCTAGGAACCGTGGCTTTTTATAATGTCGCGGTATTATAAGTTTTAAGAAACAAGAGGTTACACTGTGCCCGTAGTCATTCATAGCAACACACTTCCACTCAGCTTGGTCCATAAATTCCAAGCTTTGAATATCTAAAAAGAAGACACCGCGTTCTTCTTTTCCATGGTGACAACGAGACGATTCATCCACTGGTTGATCGTCACGATACCACAATACTGTTGGTTCAGGCGGAATGGCAACTACGGCAAAAAATGAATATTACAAACATTATTACAAGTACTTGAAGCTGATGCCCGCGAATCCATTCTATGTAAGTATATCTCAATTCTATCTAATCTAACCTTACCTAACCCTTCTCTGAGAGGAGACCTGCGCTCAGTAGTGAGCAGTTGATGGGTTGCTGATGATGATGATATCTCAATTCTCAAAGATGCGATTAAGCTCTGTGTAAAATTTCGTTAAGATCGGTTCAGCGGATAAACGATGAAAATGTATCAGACAGTTAAATAGACACAATTTCTCATTCATAATACTAGTGTGAATAAGTATATTATGTAGCATATTATAGGATGAGAATTCAATTCTAAGCTCCTATTGATAGATCTAGAGTAACATTATGAAAATCTGACAGCAAATTATAATGGACAAGAAAACCTTTATCTTTTAAAAAATCAGTAATTATTATTATTAATAAATTATTATTTATTAGTTACCTTTAATAGTAAAACGGAATGGTTCATCTATTTTAGCTTCAATACTCTTTAGACCTTGCAGGAATTTAGGGGCTTGATTTTTCGAGAATAATTGCAATTTTTCTTCCTCATTTAGCTGATTTTGAATATCTTCCACAGTTAGTTCTGCAGAGCTGCTCGCTTGTCCCATACAATTTCTTGCTATACAGCAGTAAGAACCTAATGAATTTGTACCCGTGAGTTGATAAACATCTCCAGGTTTTAATTCCTGACCATCTTTGAACCAGCTAAGTACTGGAGTTGGAAACCCGACAACCTTGCATTCAAACGAGACCAGTCCTTCTTCAGTTAAAACAGCTTGGAGATTTTCCATAAAACGAGGCTTGCGATAGTTCTTTGGGACTGAAAATAAAATTTAGATCGTTTTGTAGGTAAAATCTAACTTAATTTAATAACCGGTCACCGAGTACAAACGCGGGTTTAAGAAGCTCTATAGCATTAGCCAATGGCCAAAACATCGCATGCCGCTGTAATAGGTTAGCTGACAACGTTCTCAGCCATTGCGATGTAACGTGATTTTATGCGCTCAATGTTACTTATTACTTATTATGAATACAATCAGAAAAATCAATAGAACATAGAAAAAAGTTTGATTTAATAAAATATATCTAATATAGGTAAATATAAAATTCTCATGTCGCGGTGTTTGTTACCAAACTCCTCCGAAACGGCAGGACAGATTTTTATGAAATTTTTGTGTGCATATCGGATAGGTCTGAGAATCGGCCAACATCTATTTTTCATGACCCTAAATGATAAGGGTGACCCACCCCTAAATATTTTTGCTGGCGGAACGAAGTTCGCTGGGACAGCTAGAAATATATAAACTACGGCCGTTCAGAGAATGCGTTCCTGACACGTCGCGATTGAACTGACGACGTAACTTTGTAATGGCGTTGCAGTTAAGATAAAAATATTATTGCTGGTTGTTTACCGTTTTAACAATTGATGAGCATTAAAACAACATTATTATATCAATAATAATCAATTAATGTTATAATTTTGTGCCAAACTGAGTGTCAAATAACTTGGTAAACAATATTTTTCTAAATCTAAACTGCGCTATTACAAGGTTATGTCAACCGGATATTTTTGTTTTGTATGGCAAACTGACAGGTGTCAAAAACGTATTCTCTCGGTGGCCGTACATTAATAAGTAATATTGAGAGATGTTAGTATGACTTAAATTTTAGTAGTTATTACCATCCATAGAGACATAGCAAGTGGTAATGCCGACTCTTCCTCCTGAACTAGTTGCTACACATTTCCATTCGCCCTCGTCTGGCCACTCTGCTGAAGGAACTTCCAATAAATATCCTCCTACACCGTCTTCTAGAACTCGATACCTGATACATAAAAAAATGAGCATTATAAATAAAACAAATTAACTTTGAATTTTTCATTCAACTTACTTTCTTATACAGATAGACATCCATATAGGTCTCTTGTAGGAACTTTCACACTAATGGGTTACTGCCTATTATAGGTATCCAACGGCTCCCTGCGACTCGTCTCATTTCATTAGAATAGAATAGAATAGAAATGATTTTTATTCAAATAAACTTTTTTACAAGTGCTTTTGAATCGTCGATGAGCCTACCACTGGTTCGGAATGCCATTTGTCGACCCTAGTAGAGGAGGGTCTACCAACAATCAGTTTTCCACCACACACGCTTCGCACCAGCTCGTCCTTGGGACCTGAACGACTGCCGCTTCTTCGAAATGCTTTGCATTGCATTGCCATTCAACATCGCGACTCGATGAGTTATTTCGTCAACTCTTGTTTTTCTGTGAAATTCTCGTTTTTGATTTCCCCACGCAGGATTACCTCGAACATAACTCTCTCCTTCAACCTCTGATTATAATTATTGTTAGCACTAACAATTATAACAATTTGTAAGCACTTCTTTACTTATCTTCTTCTTCTACTTTATCAACTGATAGACGTTCACAGCTGGACAAAGGTCTCTTGTATGAACTTCCTCAGACCTCGGTCTTGCGCCGCCTGAATCTTGCGACTCGTGTGATGTCATCGGTCCAGCTAGTGGGGGGGTCTGCCAACACTGCGTTTCCCAGAGTCATTTTGGACGAAAGGTTGTGTTAGCAAATCTATTTGTAAAATTGATGATTAAATGACGGATATTGAAAACGGAACGGACGAAAAAATTAAAAGGACGTGGCTAAAATCAATCTTATTAACGTAACTCGACTTGGTTTCGTTCTGGTTTTAAGGTAACTTTAATTTTACGCTATAAGTAATACGCTTTCGTCGCTTTCATCACTTATGACGTCAAAATACATGCACGAGCCTGTATAAATATTAATATAAGTATGTCACGCACTCTTTAAACATTTCTGTGGTGGTTTCATGTGATGCGGGTTGTTACGAGTACGTTCCCTTAAATATGGTTGAGCGAAGCAATGGCTGGGTCATGCGTCATGCTCGTGAACGGGTGGTGCCACCGGCGCGAATGGGGCTACTTTATATTTGCCCATCTTAAGATAGAAGTTAGTCGGTATGCATTTTTGGAACTTCCCTCATAGTGGAAAAACTGCATATATAGCATAGTGTTTACTGTATTGTAAATTTGTTTTGAAAAGAGCAACCGCCGAGTTTCTTGCTCGTTTTTCTCGGCAGGAAGGGCATTCAAAACCAGTGGTAGAGCCAGACAATTCAAAAGCACTTGTAAAAAGTTTATTTGAATAAAAAATATTTCTATTTTATTCTATCATCAGATTTCATTTTTACGCAAGAACCCTAAACTGTTTCAGGATAATAGTTAAATCTAAAGTTTCTAAAGCACTTATTCACTTAATCTAACTGCCTGTAAAATTCCCAACAAAGTTGGTCCAGCTATTCCGAAGATTAGTCTGGCACAAATTAATCATTAGTTAAGGCAGTCATTAACTTTATTTATTTGTAAAAATAGCGGAAAGGTCCAGTTTAATATGTACTTACCTTTCACTAGGTTCAATTTTGCCCTCTTTATTATACCAGACGATACTCCGTGGCCATGGTGGCACTACGATATTGCAGCTGAGGGTTAGTGGCTCGCAGATCCTCACGAACTGGTCCTCCAACTCTTTGGTGAAAATCGGAGGTGGTTCGAGTACAAGGCCCCTAAAATCATCATTTTATTCATAAGTAGTTCATCTCTAAAGAAAGAAGATCATAATTTAGGTACGGACACAATGAAAGCGAGAATGAGCGAGAAAGCGCGTTAAAAATACACACACACCCATAGAGACTTGGTTCAAGCCTCTCTAACTTATCGGCCCATTCAACTCTCAGTTGATGTAGCTGAAAGAAGCAGGGGTGGGATCTTCTCTTTCTCTCTTACAACACGTTACATAGACTTTTTCGGCTGATGGTCCGACTGTATTTTTTAAAAATCCTCGGGGCCTGCGTGGGCGAGCTTACTTTATAGTGCCATTATTACTACATAGTCACCGTATTATGAGTCCCTCGTGAAATGCGAGGGAATAATATGAGTAGGTAATTTGTTTTGAAGAACTTAAAAGTACGGCGAGGACTATTCCTCATCGGCACGTGCTCTTACTGGAAAGTGAAACTGAACATGACAATTCGCAAACAAATTCTATTGTGTGGGTGTAGAGATGTATGAACATAAGAAACAACAACCCCAATTTGTTGCAAATCTTTGTTTTGCTAGAAAAAAATAGAATAGTAAAGAAGAAGGTACCATTTAAAGGACGCTTATTTGATTAAACTGTCATATATTTCGTCTACTATAAGTAGGTATAACAACCACGGGACAAATATAGCGAGAAACAGCGCTTCACCGTGCGTCGACTCAGGGCTAAACCAGTATTTCCGTTCATTCTGGTACTGAACTTATAAGAAAAAAGTTTTAAACCTGTTACTCGACTTCGTAAAATTGTTCGTATTTTTTTTTCGTGTGGAACGTAGCCTACGCCTATGTCACCCGGACCCTAATAACGAATCGATTGACACCTCATTCATCACAATCAGCTCATTACGTAGTTTAGGCGCTATGGTGGATCTTAAATGTAAATAGACAGATACATACATAGACTGCTAAGCACTTTTGGTAAAAATATAGAAAACATCGTACCCAGAAGTTGGTCGAGCAGAGCCCTCTCTACTGGAGCGACCGATGACGTGCACTTTTGATGAAGAATACGCTCTGCCCATACAGTTCACGGCTTCACAAGTGTAGGTCCCAAGTGACGTTGGGTCTTCGGCATTTGCAGTTAAAGCGAAAACATCGCCGGCTTTGATTTCACGACTATCCTACAAATAATAATTGAAAATTACCTTTTTTTTGAAGCACTGATAGCCTAGTGGTTAGGACTGTGGTCTCCTATTCGGGGGGTCGCAGGTTCGATCCCGGTAACGCACCTCTGACTTTTCGGAGTCAAGTGCGTTTTATCAATTAAATATCACTTGCTTCAACGGTGAAGGGAAACATCGTGAGGAAACCTGCACACCTGAGAGTTCTACATAATGTCCTTGAAGGTGTGTGAAGTCCGCCATTTCGCATTGGGCCAGCGACGTGGACTATGGTCTATAACCCTTCTCTGAGAGGAGACCTGCGCTCAGTAGTGAGCCGTTGATGGGTTGCTAATGATGATGAACCTTTTTTTTACAAACAAAATGTTAGTCATGATAAACTTAATTAAAATTCCCCTCTCCCATCCATCTCCAAAGAAACCTAAAACTTATGTTAAGAGTGGGTACAACAATAGTACGATAGTACAATAGTACAGCCAGTTTTGTGACCGATCTGTTAATTATTGTAACGCTATTTTTGTTGGGTTACTAGCTGTTTTGTGAGTCAAATAAATAAATAAATAAATTGGTCATAGAACCGTCGACCTTTTAGTTTTCAGTCACACCTTTAACCGTTGGATTATTGGAGCTATATACATTGCCATTTGGAATACAACATGCTTAAACTCTAAATTTAATAGTTTAGTTATTTTTCGGTTAAATCCCGATCAATTACCGCTAAATAACCATCCTGAGGAAACGAAGAACGAGGAAATATAAGTACGAATCAATATCGAAGAATTTACCCTCAGCCTGAGTACATCATCATCAGCAACCCATCAACGGCTCACTACTGAGCGCAGGTCTCCTCTCAGAGAAGGGAAATAGGCCATAGTGCACACTCCACCACGCTGGCCCAATGCGAATTGGCAAAAATTTAGGCATACCTAATCAGAATTGATTGCTGTTGTTTAAGAGTTTTCCAACATTTACAAACCTTGAACCAACGCAGCACTGGTGTAGGAACTCCCACCACTTTACACTCGAGCGACACCGTTCCCTGCTCCGTTAATAATGCCCGAAGCTCTTCTACAAATTCTGGACGTTTGTATGCTTTTGGAACTGAAAAAATAAATAGGAATATCCTAAAATTATGTTTAAAAATATCTTATCTAAGATAAGATAGGCGTGCGAGCGGGCCACTGTTCCGCATTCTTGATATATTTCCGTGGCCGTCTATTTTTCTTTAGCTATCTTAAAAGATGGAAGAATTGCAAAAAAGGTTTCGAAGAAAACGGCGTTTATGACGTCACTTGCAGCATGATTTTATTATCAACGCACAGTGAGAACGTCTTATGAGTTTTAGTATAGTATATAGTATAGTATATAGTATAGTATGTAGTATAGTATATAGTATAGTATAGTATATCGTATTAGTTATCGAGTTAAAACTGAGAAGAAAATTAACGAAGAAAATGACCATCAAGAAGATGCAAATCCCGGAAGACCCCAGGAGCAGTTTCCAGCAACATTTTATCACACCGTTCTCAAATAGTTGCTGATCTCAGGGTGGAGGTGTTACATCGCCAAGCTATAGGTGGAACGCTGACCTAACACGCAATCGCGAGCCACGAGGAGCAGAGTCAGCAATTGCGACACCGCGACCCTTTGAGTTTTCTTTATAATTGCTTGTAATTTTATTGTCATTCTGAATCCAAAATTAAATCTAATAGCTACATCGCGTAGCTTTAGATAAAACTTAGTTTGTAATTAGTTTTAAGTTCAATTTAATAAATAAGTCAAAAGTTTTAGTTTTTTTTGGGACCTCGGGCTGTGTCTTCCTTTACTCGCTGTGGTTATTATCAATAAATAGGTACTTGTTTACCAGTTTTCCATTATGACCGTAAACATAGTAATTCCTTACTACATGGATACCCATTTTCGCTAACCATACCTAAATCATCCCCTCAGTAGGAGTCTCTTTACGTAGGTAGCCCCTAAATGCAATCTCTTATCCAAATGTCATTTGCACGTTTAGGAATACCCTAAAGGTTCGTGAAAACGAAATTGACAGAAAGCGTCATCTAACGTAAAATTTAGGGAACGTTGGTGAAAACGGACAAAGAAAGCTAAGGAGAAATAGATAGTACACTCTGTGGTTCATTTTGGACATATCTATAACTTTTTAGAGGTCTTACAGTGAACTTCATTTATCTACTGTCTCTATACACCAAATTACCAAACGATATTTAGAGACATATAATACCTACTATGTGGTCTAAACCGAAATATTTCTTTGAAACTAATATTTTATAATTACGAGTAGGTTTGTCCTTTTTATATTTGGATACTTGTTTGGTTTTTTATCATAACTTATTTTTTTATTATATTTCTATTTGTACTATTGGTTTTCATTAAAAAAAGTATGAAGCAAAACTCTGAAGGCTCCGAAAGCCTTCTTTTGAGTTTTACAAAAAAAATTGATCATTTCTGATACTGAAAAAATCCGTTAGTAAATTCTGATAGACAATCAGCTGTGAAGCAATCAGTTCTCTAAAATTGATTGCTACAGCGTGACGATTGCAATCACCTCCGATTTGTCGATACCCACTCGCTATTGGCTAAAATGCATTGTTGCAGAAAGAACGCGATAAATTCAGCCAATCACCAAAAATGAGACTAGCAATGCTTGATGCAGCTTTAAAAGAATCGGCCTGTTGCCTTAAGTATCTTCTTCTTCTTTATCAACCGATAGACGTCCACTGCTGGACAAAGGTCTCTTGCATGGACTTCCACAGGCCTCGGTCTTGTGCCGCCTGGATCCAGCGGCTCCCTGCGACTCGTTTGATGTCGTCGGTCCACCTGGTCTGCCAACACTTTGGGACCCCAACGATCATCAGCTCTTCGAACTATGTGCCCCGCCCATTTCCACTTCAGTTTCGCGACTCGCTGAGCTATGTCGGTGACTTTGGTTCTCCTACGGATCTCCTCACTTCTGATTCGATCCCGCAGGGACACTCCGAGCATAGCTCTCTCCATCGCCCGCTGAGCGGTCCTGAGCCTACTTATGAGGCCCTTAGTTAGCGACCATGTCTCGGATCCGTAAGTCATCACTCATCACTGGCAACACGCCTTAAGTATGTCTGACCTAAAACATTGAGATGTGCAGAGCAGCTAGCCCTGCCTCCGAGGTTCTCCGCCGTGCACGTCCACCGCCCGGCGTCGTCCACGCTTACGGCGGAGACGTCCGCACACCAGAAGTTACCGTCGCGGACCAACGCGATCCGTTCCGCTTCCAATAGTCGACGCTCGTTGCGGTACCAAGTCACCTGTTGGCACAACACAAACAGTTACAAGAGCTGAAGAGTTATTGAAGAAAACATTAGGGAAAGAATTGTGTTTGAATACAACGTAGGTCAATAATCGTCTTTTTACCCGACTCCGTGACGCTAACGAGTAGTAATGTGTTTATCAGTCTGTGTGTGTTTTGTTTGTTCCTTTGTGGCACTGTAGAGAGCAAATGCGTAGGCCGATTTTGATAAGTGGCACGTCGTTAGATTCGCCTTGCCAACGCGAGTGTCAACGAGAACATAAGAATTTGAAATCATTGGCGGATTTTGGACGCCATAATGTGGGGTTATAACACTTATTTTTTCTTCAAATCCTATCGAGTGGGGTATCAAATTAAAGGGTTTGAAAAGGTGATTATGAAAATATATTTATATATTATGCAGTCGGGTTTTATATATATCTTATATCGATCGATCCACGTTGTTTATTATATTTGTTAAGATTCGTTCGGAAATATGTACCTACGAGGTAAGTAATTTACGAGGTCTAACTACACTGGTGCGCTTTCAACTTGTACACACTGTACACACTTAAATTGTAACACCTGTAGAGTGACAAAGACTACTTTCAATCGAGAAAGGGTTCCCACGGGTTTTAAAAAACTAAATTCACGCGCACAAAGTCACGGGCAAAAGCTATAGTTATGGATAATTCAGTGCTGAAACACCTGCCGTGCTACAATTAATGTTACTCCTGTCACAACTACTGCTCATGTTATGATCTACAAGTCGCTATTTATATAATCAATCAAATCTATTTCAACAGTGCAACCTTAATATAACGTACCTCAATATAACGACTTCCTCGATTTAACAAATTCTTCGTAATCCCCTTGAATTGTCCATAAGAGTCAATGTAAAATATACCTTTACATTGTGAACATTATTAGCGAACAACCTCTTTATAGCAGCAGTGAAGCAGTGATAGCCTAATTTTTGCATAATTTTTATTATGCAAAAAAAAAATATTGCATAAATATTATAATTGCACAAGTTGATAAAAAATGCTATGCAATAGCTTTACCGCGGCAGTCCCCGAATGCCACTTAAATTTTTTATAGAATTTTCTCATTCATAGACGTATCGCAAATAAAAGAAATTAGAATGTGTTCGTAAGAACTCTCATAAAATCTCATTGTAAACCCAGTAACGGACGCGAAGAATTAAAATAGAGAAATTATGTCACTGGGTTTGACGTACGACGCTGCGTGTGCGTCGTTCCTACGCATTCCCGGGACTTTCAAGGTCGCATTTAGATTTCAAGGGGATTCTTTTCATTCACTAGCTTGCAAATGTATCTATTCTATATTATTATCTTTATTTACTTTTACTCATATTCTTTACATTTTTAAATATTTCATTATAAAACAAAAATAAAAAAAAATATTTAAAAATATAAAAAATAGCGGTCCACCGGTCTCGGGAACAGGGTCCAAGCAACCGGCGGTCAGGGCCCCAGAGAGAGGAACCTCCTGACGATGCGAGCCGTGTCCAGGAGTACAGCCTTCTGGATCTGGCCCTTGACCCAGCTACCCAACGAGAGCCTCGAAAGATGTTGGTCGAGGCTCTTGGCTATAAGACCATTAGCGGTTATCACTATCGGTACAATGATTGCTGAGTCTACATTCCACATGGCGACAACCTCGTGCGCCAAGTCGTTCTCTTTCTCGGCTTTCACGAGGTTTTCGTCATGCGGGACAGCAACATCAACAATCATTGCACGGCGCTCTTATCGATCTATCACCACTATGTCAGGCTTATTGGCTACAATAGTCCTGTCTGTAATGATAGATCGATCCCAGTACAGTGTGATATGACCATTTTCAAGAACTGGCTCGGGCACATACTTGTAGTACGGTACCTCCGATTCCATATAAGATTGTATTTCAAGGCAAGTTGCTGGTGGATAATCCTGGCCACTTGGTTATGTCTGTGTAAGTATTCGCCGTTAGCTAGATGAGAACAACCAGAAACAATGTGACGGATAGTTTCTCCAGGACGGCGACATGCCCGACATATGTCTACCGTTCCATCCTTCACTATGTATTTTCTGTAATTGTTCGTCATCATGACCTCGTCAATAATTGCACACACAAACCCTTCGGTTTCCCCAAAGAGGTCACCAAAGCGCAGCCAGGCCACGGACGCTTCAAAGTCAACATCAGGCCCGTGGAGGGCCCGATAAAAGCGTCCGTGAAGCTCCTTACCTTGCTATACAACCCTGCGGTCATTGGTACTGAGCACCACAGGTATGCGCCAGTTCTCTTTAGCCAAGGAGAGCGGCGTCAGACCCCTGTCCACTGCGACCACATCGCGGTGCATCTCCGTCTCGGCGTGGAGAAAGTACTCCCTGAGACTGCACACCTCGCGGTTGTGGAGGGTTTTGGCATTCAAAAGGCCTCTTCCCCCACACTTCCGCGGGATGTACAGCCTCATCACCGAGGAGCGCGGGTGATGCATCCGATATGCGGTCAGCAGCGCACGAACTTGTCTGTCCAGGGCGTCAAGCTCAGTCTGAGTCCACCTGAGTATGCCGAAGGAATACATCAAGACCGGCATGACCCAACCGTTGAAGGCGCGCACCTTATTGCCGCCCGACAAAAGGCTTTTCAGCACTTTCTTCAAACGGCAAGGAAACGCTCCCTCACCGACTGAATCATGTCGGCCTCTCTGATACCTAACGCCTCCGCCATGCCCAGGTATTTGTAGGTTTCAGTTGGGGAGAGCGATCTGAGGTATATGGAATCCGAGAGCTCAACACCCTCAGATTCCACAATCCTCCCTCGCTTTACATGCATGACCGCACATTTGTCCACACCAAATTCCATCCCAATGGAATCACTAAAGGCTTTAGTTACCTTTAGTAACTCTAGTAGATGTGATTTGTTGGGGGCAATGAGTTTTAGGTCATCCATATAAAGGAGGTATGATATAACCTGACCACCTCTCCTCAACCGGTAACCTAGCCCTGAATTCTCCAAGAGAGTACTCAGAGGATTCAGAGCCAGGCAAAACCACAAAGGACTGAGGCTATCGCCCTGGAATATGCCTCGCTCAATCCTTATAGGCTCCGCGCTCCCCAGGGTCCGGCGACACCCTGGATAGTGAAGGACTGTCCTCCACTGCCCCATACACGTCTGTAGGAAGGCGAGTAGTACTGTGTTTACTTTGTACAGTTCCAGCACCTTCATGAGCCATGTATGGGGCACAGAGTTGTAGGCCTTCAAGGTAGGTCGTAGGTCTATCCAACATGTCGACAGATCATTTCGGGAGCGCCGAACCTGTTGACAAATGGCCATATCAATGAGGAGAAGCTCCTTAGTACCACGGGAGCCATTCCTACATCCGTTCTGAGAAATAGACATGATGGATTTTGTATCGATGTGATCGTTAATTTTCGTTCTCAGAATGCATGTAAGAAGTTTATACAATGTTGGTAGGCACGTAATCGGCCTATAATTTTTGGGCTCCGTGGTACTACCTGACTTATGGAGCAGGAGGGTAATACCTGTTGTCAGAAACTGGGGTAGCGACTCTGACTCTAGAGATGATTGGAATTGGGATGCCAAACGAGCGTGCGAGCTGCGTAGCCACTTTATCCAAAAGTTGTGCAGCCCGTCCGGCCCAGGGGATTTCCAATTGGGCAGGTGACGGGCTGCAGTGGCCACGTCTTCAGGGGTTATAGTAACTAGGTCCATTTCTGGAATTTGATCGCACGCTCTTTTTACATCCCACGTCCAACCACCCTCAGTGTGAGCGACAGGCGCCGACCAGATGTTGCGCCAGAATGAGGTCATGGCTTCATCATCCGGTAGGCGCGCATCGGTGACACCTTGGTCAGGGTGTTCCCAACCTCGGTATACCCGCCTTTGATCGCTTTGGAAAGTGCGATTCAGGGTATATCTCTCGACCCGGCACTTGTATCTGCGAATACGGCTAGCCCATGCCGAGACCTTCTGTTTCAGGAAGTCAATGCGCTCAGTGACGCGCGCCATATAATCTTGAGGGCTGATATCAGTCCCCAAGAAAGCGCGCCTCACAAAGCGCATGACTCTAGGGCGAGTGTTGCCCTCCCTGAAGCATAGTAGTTTGCCAATGAGTGCCCTAGCCCCATCAATACGACGTTCGATCCTGCACTGCCAGGCTGGTGCGGCAGGCTTCGGTCGTGTTGCTGTATCATTATTAATAAACTTTACATTAGCAACACGACATGCCGCAACAGCCGCGCAGTACCTACAGAATCGAATGTGTGTCGGAAAGGTCTTCGCTGCTGTCAAAATAACTCGGTAGCAGTGAATCCAGGGCACCCATTAGCGCTTTGTTCTTATTTTTCATGGGCAACCGAGGTAACCGCGGTCTAAACTCGGGTGGTGAAGATCTATATTCCCGAATAGCACTCTCCAAAGCACTCCTCAATTGTTCACTACACTGGGTACTTACATGTGCAGCCCCGCTATCCTGTCCCTCATCAGCCTGAGTGGGCTGCAGCGAAATCGCATGAGCAGTTTGCGATTGTGCTGGAGCTTGCGGTGAGGGGAGGGGTAGCGCGGTTACATTGCAGTTCAGAGCGAAGCCGATCAAGCACGGCGTTGTCCAGCATGTGATTACGCTGAATAACCCGCACCTGGTCCGACAGTCGCTGAGCCGACACATTGAGAGCTGGTTCAAGGACCTGAAACAAAGCATGCATCCTAGCACGGTACGCGGTCATGTTGGTTCCACCCTCAGTAGCCCCTAAGTATGCGCGGATGACATTTTCATTAATGGATGTTGTCCACCTCATGCGCGACACACTACCGCCTGAAGCGGGGACCGTATCAGAAGCCGGTGGGCCTCGGGATCCCAAGCAAGTCGGCGGCCGGCCTCTCCCACGACGATGTACTGGTGGTGGCGACGTCGGCGGGGAGAAAAACTCGTCGCTCGAACTCGACGCAACTGCAGCATTGGGCGTGGTCCCGGGTGGCTGCGAGGCGGTACTGAACGACGAGTCCGGGGGTGGTGTTTGTGCGTTCCGTGCTCTGGATCGTGTCAGCATTCTACATTATTAATTCGTCTAATTTCTTTTGTATTCTATCAGGCATCTATTGACAGGTTGTGTCAGTTATATTTCGGACTGTTTTGATTTTCTTTGTTTGTTCTTTCATGGTTTGTTGTTCTAATTAGTTTTTACTATGGTAAATTTATTGAATTAAATCGAAAATTCTGTTGAGATCCGTTTTATAATATTTATTTCGGCAAAAATGTAACGGTGAAAAAATATGATGTATGCTGACATTCAGGGTTGCCAGCACAGAACACTATTACTCCTAGCGGAGGTTGCCAGGTTATATTATTATTATTATTATTCTATCAATTGCTTTGAGTAATAAACCAACACAGGAGAAGAATTGACGCGCGTACCCCTCTGTAAGTTGGGTATGAGCAGTGGTCCTACTCGTTATATAAAACTGTTTGACTCGAGTCACGCGCCTGTCAACTACGTATGGTTAGCGGGGAATGAGCTCCGCTATAAATGCCGAATATGAGAGTATTTTCTTCTAAAAAAATATTTAAAACATCCAGTTTACTAAAGGATAACATTTATTTACTTCTGATGTATTATTTTATCCAAATAATGCAATACTTATGCAGAAAACTTAAGAAAACTGTCGATCTGAAAATGTTGCTACTTAATCGTACATGAAATAATTTGGGGAAAATATTGAAAATTAATCTTCCTACTTACTATTCGTTTAGAGACCTTTATCTTGAACTGCATTATAAATTGATCCCATAGAATTAAAATCACGATAGAATAGGAAGGGGTGAACGACTAATTTATAAGCTTTGAGTAAAATATGACTAGATATATAAATACGAACTTTGATCGTCTGTGGGATTATCAAATAATGATAAAAAATTCTTTCTATAAAACTGACTTTAAACGCCACTACAAAGTATAAAACAATTTTAATTTGTACATGTATGTTGAAGTCGGGCGGGCCTAAATATAAATGATGAAACTAATGCGCGACGCTAGCCCAACTTTGCCCGATCGGCGTATGAAGTCGGTTTTTTAAAGATATTTTTTTTACATTATTATTTTAAGCTTTTTTGTGTATATCTCTGATCGCGAGCAATTTGCTCTTAATCATTGAGTTCCTTCCTCCATCACCGAAGATATGAATCATCTTCTCTTCACCTTTTAAATAGGCCCAACCTTATTATGCTTTCTTTCAAAAAAAATTGAAATCGGTTCAGATTTGACGTAGTTATGGAGTAACATCTAACATTATATCAACAAAAAAGAGATGGTCCACTTTGGGTGTACTCTTGTACACTATACCATGAAAAGCAGAAAAATACAGAAAGTTCATTAAAAATAAAATAAATTAGAACATCGCAATAAATAACTTGCTAAAATAAAAATAATTTCAAGTTTTTCGGTACTACTTGCAACACTTACAAGATGGCGTCCTTCAATCCGAGTTTAAGCTATAGAGAAGATAGGTATCATGTAGACGCGCATCTATTTTCAAATGGCTGTCTTATTTTTTAATTTATTCCTGTTCCAAGCTCATTGCTTGTAACAAATCACAGAGTACTTTGTTATTAACAAAGTACTCTGTGGCACAAGATAGCTTTCTGGTCGGATAATATCTCATGATATTTTGACAGCGAACCTCATTACGTCAAAAAACATGAATCCGCCCGCCATTATCCAGATTATACCTAGCTAGTTAAGTTACGTCACGTGGAGATAATAAATAATTTTTTGCTCCATAATTTAGATGAGTTCGTGGATTTGATTAATCAAAAATGGGTTCATATTCTATTTTCTTTTATTTTATCACTGGTACAAGACCAGACCCAGACTCAATACAATTTTGGACGTCTCCTTTATGTGGGAACCACCTCTGAAGTATGCCCTACTAAACAAAAAATAATTATCAAATTCCATTCATTATTTGGCGGAATAATTGGGTAACAAATATACAAAAAATTCAAATTGAGAACCTCCTCCTTTTTTGAAGTCGGTTAAAATGATTGCATTATTATAACGATCGCAATGGTGTCTGATTGGCTGGTACTCTCCCACTATTGTTTAAAATGCATTGATGCAGCAGCTATAAACTCAGCGAATTCATAAAATTAGTTTTTTTACTCAATTATTTCAAAATTTATAGGTATATATTTCCATATAGCCAGTGTGATATGATTTTCTAAATATATAAAATGAAAAGGTGACTGACTCACTGATTTATCAACGCATATCTACTATGACGTAGGTATCCGCTAAGAAAGGATTTTTACAAATATAATACAAAAAATAATGAAAACGAGACTAAAAAATTGTTTAATAATAATGATAAGTTCTACGTAAGTCTTTCTTACTCGAAAATTAGGACTTTAATTTTATGAAGTCGGCCACACCGCAATAAAATTAGGGCTGGACAGCAAGATTTCATATGTCGATATTGGTGGGGGGATTGTATAAATTATTTATACCGAGATATTTTTATCGTCTTACTAATGGTTCATTGACGAAAAAAATATTTAAATTCTATACATATTTGGTTCATTAAAACTTGGCAATTGAATTAAAGTACCCATACTTCTTATTCATCCCGCTAGGTTTACCGGAAAGCTAAATAGCTTGGCGGTGTTTTATTACAGATGGGGTGGCCACTATAGCCATGGCGGCAGCCTAGCATTACAAACAAATATACACTTCGTTCAGATGAAGTAGATGAAAAAAATAAGCCTTCCAAGTAAAGTATGTAGGTACAAGTTTTAACTTACCAATCATAACTTTAAATAAATTTTTTTTTAGGGTTCAGTTTTTCCTTTTTATGTTTCCTCCATACTGGACTAAGAGAATATTATTCAACGCTGGAAAACGATCTTGTAAATCGAAAAAGTGAACTTTAAACCAGAGCCAATAACGTTTTAAAAAAATCATAACAGCTCATAATAAGCTATCAGGAGCAGATTTTTTTCAAAAAGCATATTTTTTAATGTAACACATCAGATGATACTAATTATATAATTCTAAAGTAGAATTACTTTAGTTTTATACATTAGTTTTATATCAATTTCGACTAATAGTTTTTCAATTTCAAGAAGCAATGTTGCTGTAACTTGGTATTTGATACATATGAAACCACGAAATAACTCTAAACTCTGAAATGCTAATTATGCTGTATTTATTTTTAAGGAAACATGATGTAGTCCTAACAGTTTGTACTTAATATACTTTTTAGAAATAGATACATCGTAAATTTCGCTTTAAACATAAATAAAACAAATGATGTTTCATTAAAAATGCTGTATGTTTATTTAAACAAGATTACTTAAAAAATCAATGTGTTCAATATTAATACCCACTACGTATTCAAATAAAAATTAAATGTCTCTCAACTTAATAAACAATATTATTAAAAATCTATGACAAAGTACAGCACTCCCTGGTGGCTTATAACCTTAAATCATAACTAAACAGCTGCTCTAAGGTGATATACTGTGGTACCTACAGCATGCTTTCAGCATGAGATTGAGAGTATAGTGACGGAGTAAATACCTTGGTATCTACAAAATCTGTTAATAATCAGATAATCCTAAGTCCTTACAGTAGGTACACCTAAGTGCACTGCACTGCTAAAAAGTATTGATAACTTTTTTGAAGTATCTGTATAATATTGAAAAATAGATGGTGTCTTAGTATTTACAGCATTTTTGAGTACGTTGAAAAATATGAATAACAAAAAATATAATATAAACATGTAGAGAAGGTCAACGTATAGTATCTTAGAAAAATAATGTCATAGGAAAACGAAAATCCGACAATCCGACGCAGTATCTTTTTCTTCCAAATATATAAAAAAGTAATTTTGTTATTTTTCGAAATAAGCTAGATCGCTTTCCAGCGTCAATATAGTCCAAAGTTTCTAGCTGTATCTTTACGCAAGTACTAAAAGCCTACAAAGAGTCAATCTAATAGCAAAGGCATATTATGACTAAAATAACGGCAAGAACCTCGTTTCCTAGCGCTTCTATATACCTACCATGTTAAAGATCTCGAACAAAAAAATTTACTCTCGAATAAAGTAACTCTGTTGTAAATAATTATTAGAAAAACTTATCGAAAGTCGATAATCGATAGTGTCAAATCCCTAAAATGCTTACACAAATGATGCGATTGTTTCATGTAATGATAGAGCGTCCCTGTGTGTGAATGGGATAGTGTGCATATACTTTAAGGTAGTGTTTGCTAATTATATTGTGTGCGTGCATAGCGACGTGATGGAAAAATGCAACTGTAGTAAGCAAGTTTTCATGTGTGCTACCTCGCCCCCCACCGTAATTGACAGACTTTTTTGCAAATAAATTAGGGGTCAAGTCCTCTCCATTGCTGGTTTATTACTCAAAGATCAATTGAGCATGAATAATTGAGCAGGCCAAACACATTAAATACCGATCATAAAACTTATTTATTACGGTTTTTGACACACCTACCGATTCATAAACTACCTAAAAAACTATTATAACTATGTGTATTACCATTATTTATTTATTTATTTATTTATTTATTTTTTGGAAACATACAGTGTTATAAATATATTTAAACTAAAACAGATATATAATGCTTAAACCTAAATTGTTTCCAATGAAACTTAGCACTTATTAATTACATCATCCGACAACGGTACAATCGGGTGTAGCAGAAAAGAGAAAACAATACTAAAACCGGCCAAGTGCGTGGCGGGCCACGCGCAGTGTAGGGTTCCGTAGTTGAAAGTCTCCACATACATTTTGAGTTCCATGGTTTAAATACTATATTATACGACAAAATATGCAACTTACACTACGTGTAATATCTAACTTAGAAAAACCGATATAACTCCTTCACTAATGAACCCTACTTAGCCGTGATAGTTTTCCTTTAAAATTCATTATATATACTACTGCTGTGAATTTTTTCTTGTATCCTATATACAACCATTTAGCTGGCAGAGGGGGGGGACACTTGACTCTAATAAAATTTAGCACTTTAAAATATCATATTTCACAAACGGATCCCTGAATTGAAAAATGGTGTTCCCACACCCACAACGTTTTTGAAAGACCTATTCAACGACACCCCACTCTATGGGATAGATGAGAAAAAAAAATTCATCCCCACTTTACATGTAGGGGAGGTACCCTAAAAAAAAATATTTTTCACAATTTTATTTCACCACTTTGTCGGCGTGATTGATATATATACCCTTGTCAAATTACAGATTTCTAGTACCAATAGTCTCTGAGCTAAACCGCGGACAGACAGACAGACAGACAGACAGACAGACAGACGGACGGACATGGCGAAACTATAAGGGTTCCTTGTTTACCACGGAACCCTAAAAAACGATAGTTTATAGATTTTTAAACAGAAGCTTGCCGAAAACCGACTAACAGATAACTAGTCGGCTTTAGCCAAGGTATCCTTAATAGCTAATTTAAATTTGGAGAGAGAGAGATGAAAAATGTCATTATCCGAAAATAGAACATTAAATTGGTTGCAACTTCTTCTTATAAATGTGTTAGTAGCATACTTTGTCTTGCTTGGTGCTATATAAAATAGTTTTGGATGCCGACAGGTAGACCGTGGGCACCTTAAAGAAATTTTAGAAAGTAGATAAGGGGAGTCAACGCCGTTATTGAGGAGCTTAAATAAAAGAATTTGATCTCTATGAACCCGTCTGCTAGCGGCTGAAATTGGTATATGGGGATTGTCCTTATTATTAATATGAGGCATATAATATCAAAGTCGGCAATCTCCACTTGTCACAAGTTCGAGTTATCAACAAAAAACATTTCTTAGGTTTATTAATTTTAGATATCAGCGTATATTGACAAATTCTATCTTCACAGAATTGTTGAATTAATTTCAGTAATGAAATATAACTATTTTGTAATATTTAAGTAGTAAATTCTTTATTATTAAAATGGAGACTGCCGGATTTGAAATACACTTGTGGAGACTGCCAACTTTGATATGGACAGTGTTGGCTATTGCCGTATTTGATTTGAACGCCGCCATCTTGATACGTGATTGCATGACTAGCCAGATTTGATACTTACATATTTTGAGTGTTAGGATAGAACTTCGAAATCTAATAAAAGTTTTTAAAAAATTTAATACCATGCAAATGTTGATTTCAGAAATAAAACCCTAATATAGTAATCAAATATTCTTTTTATTTATTAAAAATACAGATTCATATTTTTAAGTCTGGGGAATCATCTTGGAATTCGCAAAGTGTATCATTTTCGTTGTCATTTAAGGGGATAGCATCCTCGTTCATATTATTTACAGGCAGAATCAAATTTCTGAAATACACAAGCTCTTCATCATCCATCCAGCTGTCTCCGTAGTGCGTTTGCAATAGTTTTTTGACATCTGTCAATTTATTACTGTTAACTTTCCCTGATGAATGAATTTCTGGCGGATTAAGCATGTTCATATTTTTGTTCTTTTTTGTTATGCCTCCAAATTTTCCATCACTTACTCTATAGTAAAGATCCCCTTTAACTACAACGTCAACTTTGCTTTTTGTTCTCCTAATGTAGAATCGCTTGCTCTTTTGAAAAGCAAAATGCCATGAACCGACATCTTTCAGGACAGTTTTTAAACTATCTCTCCGATCATAAACCTTGCAATCACCTTTTCCTAATTCAATAATGGTACTGTAATTTTTAATAATATCCAAATAACTATCAGCGTTTTTTATTATTTCCCTTTTGCGGATATCTCGTTCTATATGCCCGAAGACTCTATCTGGAGGAATGAAGGAATGTCCTACAACCGGAAATACAATTTCTACGTTTTTCACATGACTTGGGGCTTTAGATGTTAGCCATTTAGCAAGCATACCCACCATGGTGGTATTTTTATTTTGGCCCCCGCAGCCGTCCGCAATCAAACGAACTTTAGTAATATCTGTCCAATCTGTCGAACAAAGCCGATGATAAACAGCTGACGCTATTTCATTAGAGCTTTTTGCGAACTTATCCTCGGTCCAACAGTAGGCAAATGTATTCTTTGGAGACAGTGCAGCTTTTGAACTTCCCTGCACTATTGTAAAATTATACAAATACAATTGTCTGGAATAATACGTACTTTGGTCTGGTAGTTTTGGCATAGGACTATTTTTTTGGCAATCAAAAGAAAGTGTTATCATGCCATCTTGCTCTTCTTGAACTGAAAAAAAGCTTTCGCTCGCAATTTGTGCACTCTCTTCTGTATTAGGACATCGGTTTTTTTTTGTAGGTCGTCGTTTTTTTGGTGCGTTTTAATCAATTCATCATACTGAAGACACGTTGAACACACGTCGGTTCTCGGTGATCCGAATCCCAAATTATAGAAATTGTTGAAAACGGTTCTAAAATATCCTCTTTTCACTTTTACGTTTTCATTTGCTTGGGCATTGTACATTTTAAACATTTTGTTAATGCTAAGTTCTGCTGGCAAATAAAATCGTTTAGATTTCCCTCGACAATAATGGGCTTCTTCACAGTTAAAGGAATTAATGAAAGTTTTGACTGCAATTAGTTTTTCTCCAAATTTGTGCTGTTTGTGATTGCCACCTCGATTTTCAGGTAATAAAGTACCAGTCTTAAAAAAATGTGCCATGATTGTTTGAACCCTGTGTTTTGTTACATGCAAAATTCTCAAAAATGCCTGTTGACATATTGGAATGGTACATCTTTGACTTGAACAGTACATTGTTTATTTTGTTTGTAAGAGTTTCTGTCTTTGAGGACCCTTTGTTCCACGTCGTCTCTTAATTTGTTTTGGCTTACAATATTTTAAAAGGAATGCATCTTGCTTCGATTTTTCTTTGTATTTAAAAAAGGCATCATGGAAATATTTTACATCAGCTATAGAAACAGTTCCACATTTAAATGCTTTTGTGTCATGTCCGCATCTTGGCCGCTCAGGAAGTTGCTTCGATGAATACCTACAAGAAGTGAAAAAGGAAAATAAATTAACGTAATTTTATCATGGGCAGTCAATTACTATAAAAGATATGAGTTTTATAACTAATAAAAAATAAATGACACTACGAGTTTTGTAACTTTGCCAAGTCCATTTTACGCATTTTTATAGTACTACATGGTATTATCAAAAATCAAAAATAAAGCGTGTGTGCCGAGCACACGTGAAACTTCTTTGACATCTTTTGAAATTTCGACTTCCGTTGCCATTCGTGACGTATTTCCGTCACACGACCTTGAAATTTTACTCTCAACACGCCTAAAGAAGTTTCACTTTAAAAAGTGAACCAAACTAACATAAGAATATAGTAATGGGCAAGTATCAAAACCATATATCGCAGTATACAAACCTCTCTCTCTTGGCCACATTTCTTTTCCAATTTTCTGGATCACTTTTCCTTTTTCTCGATTGTCTAGGTGAACAGGGTCGTACTAGATTATCCATTTGTCTATTTTACACAACTAATATCACTTTATAATAAGAAATCCCAATAAAAATGACAATAATCCACGTGCAGATCTTTGCGCTGTAACAGCAGACACCATACTAAATGCCGAGCTCTGATTGGTTGGAACGGAGACTGCCATGTTTGAAAGAAACGAATGCGGAGGTTGCCGGTTTTGTTACCGACATTCATTTTTAATTGCGTCTTGTATGAGAGATAGCCGTCTTTGAAACGCCTTAACTTTTACGTAATGGAGAATTTACCATAGAGAAAATATTTGCATTGTTAACTTTTTTTTGACCCTGACTGGAGACTGCCGGGTTTGATACTATATGCCTCATATTATTTGATATATAATATGATAACCGTTTTATGAAACGATTGTGGACTCTTTCAATTTTTTCTTTATGTACCTTGTACTGAGGGCACCATACAGTGGAAGCATACTCTAGAGTAGATCTTACAAACGAGTTATAAAGAAGAATAAGTGTTGACGGTAGTTTAAACTCTTTAGAAATCCTTAAGACAAACCCTAACATCCTATAAGCCTTACTGGCTATATGGTTAATGTGTTCATCAAAAAGTAACTTTTTATCTAGAATTACGCCAAGATCCTTAACAGAGGACACCCTGTTCAAAATTTCATCTTTTAACATATAATCATAGTTTATAGGTTTGCGTTTTCTTGTGAATGTTATAAGATTACACTTTTTTATGTTCAAAAACAGTGAGTTTTGGGAGCAATAATGACAAAGTGAATCTAGGTCCTTTTGTAAGTCAATGCAATCATTTACACTTCTTATGATTTTATAAATCTTATTGTCATCTGCATAAAGCAAGAAATTAGAGTGTTTGAAAACAGATATAATGTCATTTATGTAAATATTAAAAAATAATGGACCAAGATGGGAGCCCTGAGGTACACCTGAGGGGACAGGGATGAACGATGAACAATATCCTTTGACTGTAACAGCCTGACTACGATTGAATAAGTATGATTCCATCCATAAGAATCCATCGAAGCAGGTCCCCGTGTACACCAATATGTTTTAGTTTAGAAATAAGGATATTATGGGAAATTTTATCGAAGGCTTTAGAATAATCTGTGTATACAACGTCAACCTGAAAGCCGCAATTCATTGCCGAAGTAACAAAATTAGATACTTTATGAGAAAGCGTCGTCATCGAGAGAGGAAAGACACGGCCTTATTGTATCCAACAGGTCCAAGGGACTCGCATGAGAACGTCTGTCTATCTAAGTACCTATCTAATTGAAACTTTTAAGCTATTGCATAGTTTTTATCGCGGGCTTTGAAGTAGGACAAACAGTTTGAGCGCGGTGACCGAATCAAGAAATTCCGTAACGAAAAAAACCTAACACCGTCGTTCAGTAAGCGTTCAACATTTTAGAGGTTCTCAAGTAGCTCTATTTGGCGCAGTGGGCGAGCGACCGCTTTCTTTGCCGTATGGTGTATGATGTCGCAGGTTCGTATCTTACTTGCGGAGTAGTGACAGATCGCTTTTCTTGTTTGTTTGTTTTTTAATTTTTTTTTGCATAATTTTTATCATGCAAAAAAAAATATTGCATGAATAAGTATTATAATTGCATAAGTTGATAAAAAATGCTATGCAATAGCTTAACCGCGGCAGTCCCCGAGTGCCACTTAATTTTTTTAATGTGTAAGTTGTTAAGCATACAGAAACAGACAAAGATACACAATAAAAATAATATTGGATATTATAATATCGCCGATACTAATAAAAAATTACACACTGTTCACACAAAGCTTTAAAAATTTTACGGCCTTTACAAACTTTAACATACTTACTGTTAAACACATTTTTTTAGGTAGGTACACGTAAGTACTCTTATGATGTGTATCTGTATAGCCCGATACTATACGACTTACGAGTATTGTGTTCATAAGTGAGAGCTCCTACTTATAAATTTTTTCGAGACAACAAGAGGTATCCTAAGTCGATATCAAGGATGCAAGCTATCTCTGTGCCTTTAATGAAGATTACTTGAGCATTGCGATGTGAAACGATACCTGGCACTTTCACAATGATAACTTTTCTATCGTTTCCACTTACCCTGCATTCTGTAGAGCTGACTATTTCCACAAGGAACCTTGTCCGTGTCCCGACCTTCACGGTCAGGTCCTGCAGTCGTCTGAGAAACGTCGGCGGGTCGTCGCCAGTCGGCTTTTCGTCCGGGGAAACTTCCAACCGTACCCGGGTCGTATCTTTACCGGCAGCATTACTAGCCTGTTAACAATAAATAATTTATTGGGTCCATGTATTTAGGCCAGCGTCAGGTTTGGTCCCCTCCCCACCCCCAGGAGAACCGACGATGTCATACAACTCGTAAAGAGCCAATGGATGCATGCAGTGCAAGACCGAGACCTGCGGACATCCATGCAAAGAGACCTTAGTTCAGCAGTGGACGTCTTTCGGTTGATTTAAAGTATAAAGAATAATTTAACCATTTAACAGAGACCTCGAAAGGTGACAAATTGTATGATCTGGCCAAGGTAGTTGTACTCTGAAACAATTTCGATTCCAACATTTTCGACGTTCACGGGTATCGGGACAACATGTTGATTGAACATAACCTTGGGTTTGTCCATGTTTATCCCAAGACCAACTCGTCTGGAAGAGCGGCTTAGGCTATTCAGCATCTGTTCCAGATCTTCTGGAGTCTCTGCCAGGATAACCACATCGTCGGCGAACCGCAGGTGTGAGATGTATTCGCCATTTATATTAAAGCCTCGTCCTGTCCAGTCCAGCGTTTTGAAGAGGTCTTCTAGAGCACTATTAAACAGTTTTGGGGATATTACATCCCCCTGTCTAACCCCCCTTCTCAAATTTATTGGTTTTGTTTGCTGAGACTGTACTTGGACGGTCATTGACGCAGTATCGTAAATACATCGCAGCACCTCGATATAACGCCAATCGACTTGGCATCTCTGCAGTGACTCCAGAACAGCCCAAGTTTCGATAGAGTCGAAGGCTTTCTCGTAGTCCACAAAAGCAAGGCAGAGTGGGAGATTATACTCTTCCGCCTTCTGTATAATCTGCCTTAAGGTGTGAATGTGGTCTACGGTGCTGTAGCCTTTTCGAAACCCAGCTTGCTCCGGAGGTTGAAAATCGTCAAGTCTTCGGGCGAGGCGATTTGTGATCACCCTCGAAAACAACTTATAAACATGGCTCAAGAGTGATATCGGCCGATAGTTCTTTAGAAGCTCCTTGTCACCTTTCTTAAAGAAAAGGATTACCACACTCTTGCTCCATGCTTTTGGCGTAGTTCCGTTTGCGTCCGTTTTATTAGTAAATGGGAAGATAATGGAAACGAGGAATAGCATCTTCATTGCGAGGTAGGCTTGCGCTTGACGGCAATCTATGATGGGAAGTACTGATGACGTCTAGGTTGGAGTGCGCTTGCCATGAAGATACCCAAATTATACGTGGCAGGAGACAAAGACGCTGCACGCTGGAAGGGCGTTTCACACCCAGGTGGTTCGTTGAACTAAAGCGTTTTGTGCGAGATGGTTGGAGTTTAAGCACGTAAGGTAACCACTCACTTGCAGGGTGTACACGCCGCTATCTCCGGTGCTAGCAGAGGAGATGGTGAGGCGGACACCGCCCACGTCGTCCGCCGGCTTGAAGCGGCTATCTAGCTTTGCTCCCGCGCGACTCCTATTCAAACACAAAAAAAATGTTAAATGTACATTTTAAATAAATTTTTAATTATTATAACACGATGAAATTTTTCTTTTTTTTTTAGTCTTAACAACAGTTTAGTTACTAAAAGTCTCGGAAATATAGAGCATTAAATTTCACTGTTAGACAAAAAGAGCGCTACGTGTGAAGACACAAGCAAGTAGCTCCCCATAGACTCTTAAGAAAGAGGCAGATACAATTGCAGTAAAACTGCTTCTAATTTATTTGTTTGCTGACCGATTTATTTTTTGTTTTTACAAATATTACATACAGTAACTAGTAAATATTTATATATAGTATAGTAAATATTTATACAGTAACATTTTCAATTATTCTAATTAAAAAACATCAACAGTTTGACAACAGTCATTATTTGTGACTTGAATTACAGTTGCAAGCTTGTTGCAAGTGATAGTCAAACTAATAGAGAAGTTTAACCTGTTATATACCAAGTCTATGAGTTTGACTCTCAAAATCTTTTTTCTTGTTTGCCACACCGGAAATATTTTTAGTTCTTTTTACTACCACCTAATAGTGTAGTAAAAGAATATCGATACAAAAATTACTTTCGGGCTCTTATTCGGAGGGGGTCGTGGGAACCATCGTAGCACGCACCTCTGACATTTCGGAGTTACGTGCGTGCGAGTACGTGCGTAATATTCGGGGATTCCCCGAAAAGGAAGTTCAAGTCTTAACCACTAGGCTAGCGCCGTTCATTGCGTCGAGGCGCAAATAAAATGATTTCCAAATCATATTGCTGCCTAATAAATGATAATATGTATAACTTACAACAATTTCTACGTAATCGAACTGAATACAACACATTGTATAATTATTGTTTTTATTTCATACTTGAACTATCTCTTTTTTAGTTTACGAGATGTAACCCCATTAATGGGGATATGGTCAATGGGGACTATGTTCCAATGGTACAATGGAACTACACGATGAATGTCTGTTCTATCGTATATAATCTCTAAACTAAATTGATTGGTCTAACGGTGCTGTCCTTGTCACAATTTTCCCATTTGGAAAACGGATTAAAAGACTTGTCAATTAAAACAAGGATCTTATAGATTGTCATATTAGCGTAAAGATTGTGCACAACATAATTAGCACTAGGTATAGTATTAGTATATTACATATTATTACAGTACTACCGAAACAGTAAAGAACAGGCGAATGGAATCTGGAGCATAGCCAGATAATCACTTACAGAATGTGTAGGACACTGGAATTTTATTGAATACAAGCTGATGTCCGCGACTTCGTCTGCATGGATTTACTTTTTAAAAATCCCATGGGAACTTTTTGATTTCTTGATAACTAGCCTATGTCACTCCCTAGATCCTCAATTATACCTATGCGTTTGTTGGTTTGTCCTTCAATCAAGCTGCAACAGAGCTATGAATCGACGTAAGTTTTTGCATGGATATTTTTGAGGACCTGGAAAGTGTCATAGGCTGCCTTATATCCCGGAAAATCAAAAAGTTACCGAGGGATTTTTAAAAAAAAATCCACGCGGACGAAGTAGCGGGCATCATCTAGTTTATAATATACATATTAGTAAGGACTAGCTAATGCCTGCGATTTCAGCATAGATTTAAGTTTTATGACAAAGCCCGTAAGAGAACCCTATCGTTTTCCTCATTAAACCGGCCAAGCCATACTCTCACGCTGAGGATTCCGAACCGTGTGAGGATTATATTAATTATCTATCACTATCCCACAACCTGAATTTTTGTGGTACACTTTACTGAAAAACTATCACGCCTATAGATTTGTGCTTTAACATAGTAATTTAAATTCATACCCCGATGTGTTATCTTTCAAAAAATAATAAAATTTTATAACCATTAAAAAAATATTGTACTACTAACGCCATCTGTTAGAAAACCAAAGAGTTAACATCGCTGCAACAGAGCTCAGAGATACGTCCGCAATGACGTCAACCATAGGGATACCAGAACACCAACCGTGGAGGAGTATGTCCGTCATCTTGCACGCAATATGTTTGCTCGGGCGGACACAAGTGCGTGCGTACACCTCCACGGAATAGCCCCACTTCAAGAGAGAAAACCGGACGGGTGTCCTCTGCCCCGCGAACTCCTACGTACCCAATTGATGGCGCCGCCCGACTTAAGCATCAGTGACGACGATGGAGAAGACGCATTATACATGACACACATCACACCGGATATGACGATGTCTCCAAGGCTGACGCCAGACCGACGCAGCCTCAACTCCAATTAAAAGGGCTGAAACAAATAGTCCAGGTAGCTGCAGCTACCTGTGAGGACGCGCCCGGGTAAGGAGGCTCAGCCTCGAGACCCGTACCCCCTGACTGGCCTGTCAGCCATAGCAGAACCAACAACAACAAACTTATTACCAGTTAGAAAAACTACGCGAGCCCTCACAAAGCTAGGCGTTTTGCTAGTTAGATACTAAGTAGATGATCAGCTTAAGTGCGCAGGTTTATTGCAGAGAACCTCGAATATGGCCACGAACTTACTCTCAGAAGTGGCGCTACGCTAAAAGCACCGCATAAATTCCAATTTTCATGTAAGTAATCATATTTCATCACAGTGAAACACGTTAAAAACTAGAAACATGAAATTTTCACAGCATTGACAGTGCATTGAATTTTATATTCAGAAAAATATAACTTAGTATCTCAAGCCACTTCTGAAACAAGCGTAAATTAAAAATTTAAAACACCCCCGACATGTGAATCTATGGCCGGACTATGTATGATTCTGGTTGCAGCATCAGGTCGAAGTTATCAATTAATTGTCATTTAACGATTATACTGACAAGCGTGAAGCACTTGAAGCACTCAAATGAAAAAAACTGCATCGAAATCGGTCCATCCGATGCCACAGACAGATACACACACACACACACAGACAGACAGACAGACATCGACGTCAAACTTATAACACCCCTCTTTTTGCGTCGGGTTTAAAAAAGGGTTTTCACAAACGGACACACAGAAGGACAACAGAGCGAGCCTATAAGAGTTCCGTTTTTTTTGGAACCCTAAAAATAGCCCAGATAACTTTTATACTGTTTAACTTGCCATTAGAAGTCCCATCAAAATCGATTCAGCCGTTCCGAAGATTAGCCCGGACAAACAGAGAGATAAAATTTTTATTTGTTTTGAGTTAAGAGGAACATAATATTTCGAAATTACATACTTACAGATATTTATTTAAGAATTCTTTAAAAGTCTACACAAGTATAACAACTTTCCTGACTCACTAACTAACTGACTCATCAAAGCCAAACCCTAGACTAGACCTTGGACCTAGAAAAGTGAAAGTTCAGAGGTTCTTTAAAAGGTATGTGATTGCGATCATCACACTGCACTGTAGCAATCATCTTTAGACAATCCCACGGCTGAGTCCAGACTCCACAGACGTAGACAAAAGTTAAATAATAATTAATTTAATATAAAAAATACGTGTGGCACTCGGGGACTGCCGCGGTAAAGCTATTGCATAGCATTTTTTATCAACTTATGCAATTATAATATTTATGCTATATTTTTTTGCATATTAAAAATTATGCAAAAATAAACTAAAAAACAACAAACAAGAAAAATATTTTCAGTTTTTGTTGTATGGAATGAAACAGAAACTGCTAAAAGCTAATAATAAGCTTATGCCCGCGACTTCGTCCGCGTGGGTTTAGTTTTTAAAATAAAAGGACCTCGGGAACTCTTTGATTTTCCGGGATAAAAAGTCACTCTCGGGTCCTCAACTATACCCATGTAAAAAATCACGTCGATCCGTAGCTCTGTTGCGGCGTGATTGAAGGACAAACCAACAAACACACTTTCGCATTTATAATATTAAGTATGATTAGCTAATTTTTCACTGTTTGTAATTAGTTTCCAACAACAAAGACAGTTTAGCTAAGGAGATACATTAGATACATAATAAAATGAATTGTTAAAAAGAAATAATGAAAGCTATATTTTGAAAGTTTTATTTTTGTAGATCCTTTGTTTGAATTCACGTTATCTTATATATATAAAAGAAAGTGGTGTTAGTTACACTATTTATAACTCAAGAACGGATGAACCGATTTGGCTCAAAATTGGTGGAGAGGTAGCTTAGAACCAGGAGACGGACATAGGATACTTTTTATCCCGTTCGACCGCGTTTCCGTCAAGTCAATATAAAACCTGGTATAACAAAAATGCATCTGACATGGAATAAAAAAACGAAAATGACAGTGGAAGAACAAAACGTAAATGACAGCTAAACGTAATTTTGTATTTGGTTAATTATGGTAAAAACAATTATAAAAATTATAGTTTAACGTAATTGATAGATAATATCATCAGTAATATGTTTTCTCTTTGAATCATCATTAAAAATGCCGCGAGCAAGACGATCAAATGTTTCCTGCTACAAAGCTACGGATTGACGTGATTTATTGGATAGGTATAGTTGAGAACCTGGAGGGTGACAAAGATTTCCCGCGGGATGTTATGAACTAAATCCACGCAGACGAAGTCGCGGGCATCAGCTAGTTTTAATATAATTTACAGTTTTAATCTATGAAATATCCTTTATAAGTTAATTTCAATATTTATTCATAGAATTTTCATACAGCACATTATTTTGGTCAAATATTTGATAATCCACATTATAAAAATCTTTTTTTTTTTTAATTTTGGATTCTAATAACTTTTAAACGGGCAAGTTTAGGTGCAAGCTGATAGCATAGAGTTATAGCCAACAAGCCAAGAATAAGTATAAAGTAGTTTTAAAGCAAGACCTCTCAAGAATCTTGTGTGATCAATTAAGAATATAATAATTAAATTTTAGTTGTACCCACCCATTCAATTGATGAATAGTTTAAGTTATGTTTAAGTATGTTGCGCACCTGACATTGGTAAGCTGTATGAGCTTATTATATTTGTAAGACCTATATTGTAACACAGTTTATGCAACTTATATCTAATAAATAAATAAAGACTTGGCCAAATTTTAGCAGTTTCTGTTTCATTTCATACAACAAAAACTTAAAATATTTTTTCCGGGCAAACTATCAGTTTTAGCGAAAAACGTTTAATAACAATTATTCATTAGAATGACAAGGTCTTTCGATATGTATTTTTTTTAATGGAATTTGTAACAAAAAATCCTATGTACACAGCTGTACAACAGCTATATGAGGCTGTTTCGACCCACTGTGCGTCGCCGCGGTGCCCGCCGCGGTGCCCGCGTCGGCGCCCGCCGCGTGCGACGCCGCGTGCTCCGCCGCGTTCAACGCCGACGCCTCTCTGTAAACGCTCTCATACTTGGCCATATGTTTGAGTATCACGCGCGACTCGACGCCGCACGCGCCGCGCAACGCCACGCCTATGCTAAAACGTCGCCTAAGTTGGTGGTGGCGTTCTGAGGAAGTAGGAACTAATTCGGTCATCCAATTTATATACTCCATGGCCATCTTGAAAATTCACTATTGGAATTGGATCTCGTTGTGTGCTGAGTTATTGTGTAAATTAAAAACTTAAGTGGCACTCGGGGACTGCCGCGGTAAAGCTATTGCATAGCATTTTTTATCAACTTATGCAATTATAATATTTATGCAAAATTTTTTTTGCATAATAAAAATTATGCAAAAATAATTAACAAACAAACAAGAAATTAAGAAAAGCGAACTGTCACTACTTCGCGATTGAGATTCGAACCTGCGACATCATCAAAGAAAGCGGTCGCCCACCCCACTGCGCCAAATAGAGCTACTTGAGAACCTCTAAAATTTTGAATGCTTACTGAACGACGGTGTTAGGTGTTTTTTCGTTACGGAATTTCTTGATTCGGTCGCCGCGCTCAAAATTTTGTTCTAGTTCAAAGCCCGCGATAAAAGCTATATAATTTATTGTTGATATTTTAAAAACCGCTCGACCGATTTCGATAAAATTTAAATGGGACCACCTGGAAAGTATACCCTTTTTTTTTAAATCAAAAAAGAATTCTTCAAATCGGTCCAGGCGTCTTCGAGTGAACATACACACACGCGTACACTCTCTATTCCCTCACTCTCATAGTACGATAAGATGGAAATCCGACATGACCAGAGAGAGATCAGTCGCAGGACCAACGGCTTTACGTGCTCTCCGAGGTACGGGGGTAACTCACCGCCAACTCTTAACTTCGGGCTGGTACTGCGAATTTCTTGACAGAAACACCCAATGAATTTTTTGGCCCGACCCGGGAATCGAACCCGTACTCGACCTCGTCATCCGTAGTCGAACATGCTAACCACCAGACCAGTTACGAACCAACGAAGAGAGAATGTAGACAAAAATACGTAGGTACACACTACACCACAAAGTAGCTACACGTGTCAAGTTACGATGTCCTCTACGAGATCTCTACGAGGTCTCTACGAGGACATTGCTTCATATTATAACTTGTGTTATAATATAACAATAAACAGGTTTTAGCCGGGTTTTAAGGACAGCTACATGTTGCTGTCACACAAGCCGTTATCCATTTGCCCACCTGTATACATATATCTTAGGGATAATCATCATCATCATAATCTATACTAATATTATAAAGAAGAAAGATTTGTGATGTGAAACATCTATAGCCGCACGTAAAACAGATTTCTGGCGTGGCGACGCATGCCGTGGCGACGCGCGATGTTATATGTATACCTACTTAGTGACATATTTAGTTCCTATCACAATCTGTTCTTTTCTGCATATTGCTTTTACAAAATAATGTCGATGTTTCACATCTGCCAGGCGTCCCGTGACGGCTCACATATTTTTTTTGTTTGTTTGTTTGTTTGGACCGAATAGGCTCTGTAACTACTGTACCGATTTTAACAATTTTTTCACCAATATAAAGCTAAGTTATCAGGAAGTAACACAGGCTATAATTTATTTTCAAAAAATCAAATCAAAACATTTATTTGCATAGAATGAGTAGTGCAATAGTGTAAACATATGACGACCTCCCTGGCGCAGTGGTGAGCGCTGTGGTCTTATTACTGGGAGGTCTCGGGTTCGATTTCCGGCGGGGTCAATTTGGGAATTTATAATTTCTGAATTATCTCTGGTCTGGTCTGGTGGGAGGCTTTGGCCGTGGCTAGTTACCACCCTACCGTCAAAGACGTGCCGCCAAGCGATTTAGCGTTCCGGCACGATGGCGTGTGGAAACCGATTAGGGATATGGGTTGAATTTTCACTCCCATACCCTTTCCAAGTTAGTCATCTTAGACTGCATCGTCACTTACCATCAGGTGAGATCGCAGTCAAGGACTATCTTGTCAACGAAAAAAAAAAAAACATCAGAAAAAATTGTGAGCCGTCGTGGGACGCCTGGCAGATGTGAAACATCGATATTATTTTGTAAAAGTAATATGCAAAAAAGAACAGATTGAGATAGGAACTAAATCTGTCACTAAGTATACATATAACATCGCCACGCCACGCCAGAAATCTGTTTTACGCGCGGCTATAGATGTTTCACATCAAAAAATTAGAGATCCTTAAGAAAATTGCAATAATGTGACCCAAAGTAGCAAAATTTTGCCTATAAAATGCATTATTTGGCGTGTGCTGAGAAACTATTGATGATACATAAAAATTATGTACTAGGTAAATGTTTGAAGTACTCATTATTCTCTACAAAAATGTCCCCGAGGGAATATATCTAACTATCATATTTAAGTCAGAATAGTAAGCTTTTGTGTTCTAAAATTTAAGTTTTAAAGTCACTCAGAGAGCTATGGAGAGGGCTATGTTAGGAGTTTCTCTTAAGGACAGGATTCGGAATGAAGAGATCCGCAAGAGAACCAAGGTCGCTGACATAGCCCAAACCATTAGACTAGTTATTATTCTGTGCCATTAGCAAGCTGAAATGGCAGTGGGCAGGCCATGCTTGTCGTAGAAGCGATGGCCGTTGGGGCCGAAAAGTCCTAGAGTGGAGACCGCGAACAAGTAAGCGTAGTGTGGGGCGCCCTCCAGCACGTTGGACTGACGATATAAAGCGGGTGGCGGGAAGTGGCTGGATGAGGAAGGCTGAGGACCGGGTGTGGTGGCGTTCTCTGGGAAAGGCCTATGTTCAGCAGTGGACGTCCGCAGGCTGAGATGATGATGATGATGATGATTTTAAAAACCGCTCAACTGTTTTCGATAAAATTTCAATGAGACCCCGTGGAAAGTATACCTTTTGAAACAAAAAGAGAATTTTCCAAATCGGTTCAGGCGTCTTTGAGTAATCGGTGAAAATACATTAAAAAAAAAGATTCCGACGAATTAATAACCTCCTCCTTTTTTGAAGCCGGTTAAAAATAAATATAATTTCTGATGTTTTATTTAGTTTTAACATTAAATAGCCTATAGCTTCCCCAGAGAGTACCTATGCATAGTGAATAAACAACAAGCAGTTGGGTATGTAACAAGGGTTGAACTTGAAACTAGGAACCTAGTGACAATGACCTGCGCAGATATGTCCATGTGATAGAGCCATCGATCGGATGGAACAGGTAAGGTATTTATAATTTTGCACACATAGATACACGTCGCCGTGAATCTGCATCATATGTATAACATCTCACTCCAGGTTAGTACGTATTACAGGCGCAAGCGAAATGGGGCGGATCGATAGTAGTAACCCTAGATGCAGCTATTTATATTTTCCTACCTGCCGCGTATATCTGTTCTACGGAAGCAAAGGTCACCTGGGGATATAGTACATTATGATACAAGTGCGCGAAGTTGGTCTATTACAGCAGGTCTTGGCTCTATTACAGCCCTCGCCTTGCGGCTCGGGCTGTGCAATACCGCCTCGACTGTAATGAACAAAGCACACGCGTATCATACGACGTTTTTCAACACACTTGCGAGGAAAAAAACAATTAGGTAGGTATAAAATACATTTTAATTATTAAAGCAATTATTGAAAGTACAATTACTAAAATGATACGCAACAGTTTTTTTTTTTTTTTTTAAATTTTTTATTCAGAAAATATAATAACAAGTATTAGTAAACTTATTCTACCCCGCCAAACTGCACATGCAGTTTGTTGGCGAGTCTGCGCTCATACAATTAATAAACTTATAACTACATATTATATTCTAATGCTAGCCTACTTGTGTCGGTCAGTCTGTCAGTCGGTCGGTCAGTCAGTCGGTCGGTCGGTCGGTCGGTTTGTCAATCAGTCAGTGAAGGAGTCCTTAATGCTCCTTGTAATAAGTCTTAATAAGAAATTCCTTTAATTTCTTCTTAAGGACTCCCTCACTTACCTTTCGACCTTCTCTTACAAACTCCAAACTAGAATTAAATATATTTGGCACTAGATAAGAATTCAATCTTTTACCATAATAATTAGTTACTCTTGGCAAAATGTACCTTATCTTTCTAACAGTACGTGTATGGTCTTTAATAATTTTTCGCTTTTTGTGTTTGTCACAGTAATAATTTTCCAGTACTAGTAAGTAGTTCAGTCTAATATTTACCGGTAATATTTTTAAATCTTTATATAGTAACTCATAATCACCTTTATAGTTTTTCTTCTCTTTTTTGTTTACAACTTGTTTTAATAATCTTATTTGTATTTTTTTAATTTCATTTAGGTAAGTAGTGAACGTTCTCCCATATATACTAAGTCCATAGTTGATAACAGAGTCTGCCAATGCATAATAAACCACAAGCATTGTGTGTTTGTTTAGCACTCTGTTTAGGTGATGGAACTTACTTAGCACTGATCTTAATTTATTGCACACTACCCCAACATGCGTCTTCCAATTAAAGTGTCTGTCAATATGTAACCCCAAATATTTATAGTTATCTACATACTCTAATTGTTGACATCTACATGAGTCCTTGTTATTATGGAGGCAATCATAACTATGTCCAAATATCCCTATGTCTATATATTTTACAGATTTGGCTCTTATATTATGTGGTGAGTGCATTTAGTTGCATGCATGCATTTAGTTTTTTCCAAATTTATAATGATCCCATTGTCATGTGCCCATTTTATAATATTTTCGAAATCCGACTGAATATAATTTCGTGCCTCGCTGATGTCTTTGGAGGCGTATAATAGACACATGTCGTCCGCATACATATATACTCGACACTGCTTTATTACATTAACAACACTATTAACCAACATCAAATAGCCAACCGGACCATATACTGAACCAGTCGGAACTCCTACTGTTACGTCGTACTCATCTCCAATGACACTATTTACCTCTGTGCGTATAGTTCTATCCGATAGGTAGTTCCGAAACCATTCATTGGTCGGACCTGCGATGCCGCACTCCTGCATGGCTGCTAGTAAGACGTCCCTATCGAGCGTGTCAAACGCTTTTTTATAATCGATAAAAAGAGCCAACACTTGTCGCCCACTATCCAAGTTGGAGTTAATTTCTTCAATTTTTTAGTTTTTATTAATTCTTCAGTTTTTGTTGGATGTTGCACAGTATGTGTTATAGTATTATTAAAAATTTCACTGTGGTGTTCTTGAGTAACTGTAAATGTTGGAGATAGTGAAACATTCCCATAGGAGGTGGATGGGCGTTCTAATTCTCCTTTAGTCAGAGTAGACGGCACACAAAAATCACTGGCATATGAGGTAGAAGGTTGCGGTTCGGGACAAAACTTCTTAGAAGGTGGCTCCAAATTGATGGCTTGTGTTATCTTGGCACTTATGTTAACTTTGTTTTGAATTGAGTCCTCGACATAAGATTCTGCGACTGTATTAGATCGCCACCCGCCATGGCGCTTTAATGTTAATATATTAGCCCCTGCATCAGCTAGCAATGTAGCTGAGGTTCTTCTGAAACTGTGTCCGGTGTAACATTCAGCATCCGGTAATCCCAGAAACTTTGCGATTTCTTTTGGCATGGAACCAAATTTATTAACACCTATAGGTTGACATGTACATTTTCCTTTTTGGAAGTTTTGAAAAAAACGGTCACTTTTAGCTTTATTTGTACGCAGAGCTTGATATTTCTTTACGATATCATAAAATTGACCGTCAATAGTGAACGATCGTGGGATTTTGTTCTTGGTGTTTGGGATTTTCACAAGAAGCATTTCCCCGTGACTCTTGATGTCGTTTGTTGTAATATTATTAAGCTCTTGTCGCCGACATGCGCCTTGGATTCCAAATATTAATGCAACCTGAAAAAAAATACTTATTTATATTTTTTAATAAATCTTAGCCTTAGATTTTTAGGTTTAATTTAATTTATAGTTAATTTTAGTTTAATAAGTAGTTTTCGATTGTCACTCTATTTATTGATTAGTTATCGGTAATAGGTGGATGCTTAATACTTATTTGGGTACTATGTTTCGTATACAAACTTAAGCTACAATAGATAGTATTAGTTTACTGACCTTCGTTGCTAAATATTGGCTATCTGGGGCTTCATTTAAGAATTTTTCGACATCATTAGGTGACAATACTTTGATTTTCTGCCAATATAGCCATCCGACAGCCTTATCAAGAATGCCATCAAATTCGTATAAGTTTTTATGTCGATTCCATTTTTTGTCCGAATCATACTTCTTAACATGGAATAAATACACCACAGCGTGTTGGGCTTATATTTGTTGGCTAACTCATTAAAGTAAGCCAAAAACACGTTCTCCGAGAACGACTGGGCTTTTTGTCACATTTCCATTTCATGAAATTTTCGTAAGCCCGTATGTATTTTTCTCTTGATTTTGATGGCAACAAACTGTCACTAGCGTTTTGTGCCTCAATAATAATATCCTGGTGGCGTCGTATCCAAATCTAACTGTACTTCGTCTCTTGTACTCGACATTTTTCAGTCACAAATCAGCAAATTATAAACGAACAAATGTTTGCACAAAATGGCGCGGAGGTTTATTTTTTCGCGCGCCGTATCTTTGGTTAAATAACTATGCGCGCGCAGGTTTAGTCCAGAGGCCCCGAACACCGAACACAATAATATATTAAACTAAATAATTATATATTTCTAATAAGAATTTCCGGTAATTAATGATTTAAAATATTGTATTTTTTAAATGCTTTAATAGATAATTAGATGAAGTATAATCTTATCTTATCAGATTTTGACTACCACAGTTTATTTATTTACAAAATAATAAATCTTTTGGTAACAACCTCTCTACAGATATTAAAAAAAAGTGGAATAAGAAAAACACTAGTGCGGCAATGAAAAGAAAAACGCACTAGTGTGTAATAAACCGCATTCCGGGCGTAAGACCAAAGAAAAAATAGCAACTTTACGATCAAGTGTGTTGAAAATATTGTTTTCATCACTTCATTGCTGTAACTAGTTTTTCTGCCAATTTAAGTAACTTTATATTGGTAAAAATAATAAAATAGTTTGTTAAATTTGTTTTATAGTTGAACTCTCGCAAACTACATGGCAGATCAAAACTTTGTGTAGATACTTATTCATTTGTGCATATCATCCAATATTTATAGGTTCGCCTATTTGTACAAACATGAGAATAGTACTTAAGTAAGTAGACATTGGGATAAACCTTAGTCGGTATAAATATTATATAACATTAAAGGGCTAATATTCGTGTTAATGATAATATTTATTAGGACTTATTATATTACCAAGATTAGGCTTGTCCTACTATACTACAAAAAACAGAACTAATACACTCTTTTGCAAAAAAAAAAAGGGCACCTAGACAAATAAGCAATTTCATTGGCAACTTCATTCTTCAAAACAAACTTCTGCAAAACGTTCCCCTGGCCTTTGTAGTAAGTACTTAGTACTCGGCGACGTCTATCCTCTCTATGTAGTGATATTCTCGCTTTATCGGAGAAAAACAATCTACCCCAGTCCTCTTGAGTCCATGTCGCACAATTTCGAGCGAAGCTAAGTCTAGCAACTCTGTGCTCCCGGAGTAATTTAGGGCCACGGGCCGGGCGGCGACTGCGTATATTGGCAGCGAGAAGCCTCCTCCTGACCGTCCATAGGCTGGTTTGCACACCTCTCACTTCCTGGAGAGTCTTTTTGAGGTCGACATAAGAAGATATGCGATTTCTCAACGCCTGGTTGACACGAAAGCGGTCATCTCGAGCTTCTGTACAGGATTTTCTTCCAGAACCAGGCCTTCTGCTGATAGAACCAGTCTCTTGATATCTTTGCCAAGTCCTCTGGACAGTCGAACGACTCACACTTAGCCTCTGCGACACATAACATTGACTACAACCTTCTTCAAGCAGCACTACAATTTTGCTGGCTGTTATTCGTCTATCAACCATCTTAGAGAGCGCTAAATAATGTTATCAAGACTTAAAAATATCAAGGAAATAAGAAAATTCAACAATAGTTGATTATCTAAAAATTAGATACAACTCTAGATATCTGTCGATCTTCCAACACTTCCCGTCACAATACGCAATTAACCGCAATTTTTATAAAGATCCGTTTAAATCTTAAATTTGAATTTGGAACAAACTTTTTATTCATTAAGACACTTTTTCAATGTGCCAGTAATATACTCAAACGATTAAAACTTCATTCTTATTGCATTTTTTTAAACACAGAGAAAAAATTAAAACCGCCTGTTTTTTTTGCAAATGGGTTTACATACTATAGAACACAATATGCATTGCAAATTGGCGCAAATTTTGACGCATGACGCAATGACGCAGGTGTCAAATGAGCGTCCTAATTGATATTCGCGATTGCGCTACTGTTAAGTGATTGCATCGCTTTTTCGAGCGATCATCTCGTAATTAGGACGAGGCTTAAGACCAGTCACAGAGTTCTATGATTAGTCCGAACACATTATAGAATTAACTTAGTTTTAATCTAAACTGAATAACGCCTACATCTTTAAGCGCATAAACGCTAATTTTAAATAAAGGTACAATATACTACTCTAATTTTAAATACAGTCTGTATAAGTATTTATAACATTGAAAAAACAAACACACATATTTTTATGCGCTATGTAGGAAAGTACGTAAACCCGAGAGTGCATAACTTATTAATTTGCAGATTTTCTAGGTAGGCAAGTGGTCTAAGCATTCGAATGAGCAAAGAAAATAAGATTTTTAGAGAAATAGCTTCTTCACGGTTTCTTGCCGGCTCTTCTAAGCATAGCAAAGAAAATAAGATTTTTAGAGAAATAGCTTCTTCACGGTTTCTTGCCGGCTCTTCTAAGCAATAATCTATGCCAAGTTTTCTTTACTGGTGGTAGAGTCTTGACTTTTCATAAGATCTACAAGTTATCTTACATGAAATGTATATTTCTTTACATTTTAAACACAAAAGCAAGTTCTCTGTCTCTCTGTCTGTCCGTCTGTGTCCGCACATCACGTAAAAACTAGTGAACGGATTTAAATGAAATTTGGTATTGTGGTAGCTGATATTTCGGGTCAATATATAGGAGAGTTTTTATCCCGATAAAACATTAGGTTTCTCTATGATAGGCGATGAAAGTTTTTGTTGATTTAACCATAACTCATAAAGGACAACGACTGAATACATGCATGCATTGTAATATGAGGGTTTTAGCCATAGGCATAGACTAAATTATTAACCTCGAGGCCACAGATGTTTGTACCATTGTGTTTGTTTTGTAACCTACCCGTGCGAAGCCGGGGCGGGTCAACTAGTCAAAAATATAATCCTAATCACTGGAACGAGAACATGGGCTCAGAATGTGTTGTGTGTATGCATAATAATATGCTGGCTGACCCCAGTTATCCCGCTCAATAGCTAAAATGGTAGTAAAGGTAATTTATAATTAATGAATGTTAATTTTTTATTCACATATTTGCACAAAATAGGAGCCAATCCTTCTGTCACGAGACAAGGCCATTTATATGACATCTAAGAACCCTGTATTCGATAAGTAACGTATTCATCATCATCATTAGCAACCCATCAGCGGCTCACTACTGAGCGCAGGTCTCCTCTCAGAGAAGGGTTATAGGCCATAGTCCACCACGCTGGCCCAATGCGAATTGGTGGACTTCACACACCTTCGAGAACATTATGGAGAACTCTCAGATGTGCAGGTTTCTGATGTTTGACGACGATGTTTTCCATCACCGTTGAAGCAAGTGATAGTTAATTGCTTAAACGCACTTGACTCCGAAAAGTCAGAGGTACGTATCTACCCGGGATCGAACCTGCGACCCCCCGAATAGGAGACCACAGTCCTAACCACTAGGCTATCACTGCTCCAGTAACGTATTATAGTAACGTATTATAATAATATAATTAATTTTACGAAAAAAAGTCGACCTTGCCAATAGCGACCCTTGTTACCACAATTTCTCAGCCGCCCGACCGTCCCCGAAGTTTTGTCTAAAAATAATCCCTCCCGAGACGCCAATGCCGCGGCCAAACGCGTAGCACAATTATTATTACTATACGTATTACTTTATATTCGAACAACTTGACCCGCTCCAGCTTTGTACAGAAACCTCTGATATTTGAACATCTCTTACAATATTATAAATTATGCGAAAGTGTGTTTGTTGGTTTGTCCTTCAATCATACCGCAACAAGAAGCTACGGCTCAAAATGATTTTTTGTATGTGTATAATTGAGAACTTTGTTGTGATATGAAATGTGTATACTTTTATATAATTTTTATACATAATCAAAATCCCGCCGGTTAATGGTTGTAAAAATGTAACCGGGTGGTAAAAATGGTTAATGACTGGGTAATAAATAACCCGCATCACATTCACATAAAATGCATCTCATATACATGTACCTATACCGGTCGTCGGACCTCAATGCAACGGTTCCAGTTTCACGATCTAGATACCGAAATGATTTGTTTGTACTGCTACAATAATAGCTGTACTAAGAAAAATGGGGGCTTAATGAGAAATAGGTTAAAGCGATAAAGCTGGCAGCTATGAAGTTTTATTGTGCACGTTACACAGTTCATGTAAAAAAATCAAAAAAATCAAAATTATTTATTTCACGTAGGCCAACCTGTGGCTCTTATGACACGTCATGACTCTACCACCGGTTCGGAAAGCGGATTCTGCTCAGAGGAGCCGGCAAGAAACTCAGCAGTTGCTGTTTTCAAAATAATCATTTTACATTACTAAAATAATTACATTGTGATAAGTTTTTTATACTATCTCGTGGGCAGCTGGATGCCAAGCCGATTTAACCCATGCAACTTTGTTAGAATAAAATCTTACTATACAAATCGAAAAAAAAAACTTACTAAAATTGTATTCATGTTAAGACGGGAAGACAAAAAGTAGCCCTATTCCCGCCGGTGGCATCCGTTCACGAGCATGACGCATGATCCAGCTGTTGCTTCGTTCGACCATATTTGAGGGAACGTAGGCTACCCATGTTAAGGCATTGAATTGAATACTAATATTCAAATACTCATTTTAAGATCACATGCAACTTTGTAATTAAGAAAGTCATTAAAATAGAATAGAATAGAAATGTTTTTTATTAAAATAAACTTTTTTACAAGTGTTTTTGAATCGTCGATGAGTCTACCACTGGTTCGGAATGCCCTTCCTGCCGAGAAGAACCAGCAAGAAACTCGGCGGTTGCTCTATTCAAAACAAGTTTACAATTCAATAAATACTATGCTATAGCAGTGTTTCCACAATGAGTTCCACAGAAGCATACCTAATTATAATTCACACATGTTATGACGGGCAGACAGAAAGTAGCCCCATTCCCGCTGGTGCCACCCGTTCACGAGCATGACGCATGATCCAGCCATTGCTTCGCTCAATCATATTTGAGGGAACGTAACGACCCGCATCACACGACATCGCCACAGAAATGTGTAAAGAGAGCGTGACATACTAATATTATTAATATTCAAATACTCATTTTAAGACATGACTTAATAATAATCGCTACTCAGTAAGTGAGTTTTTACGCATTGTTTAAATTTGTGCAGTGGCAAATCTAGCAATTCCTTCGGAATCGACGACGAGTAGGTATAAAGCCTTCGCATGTACCTTAGCTTAGGTAGCGCGTAAAAGTTATGGAACGTTGGTGGAAACGGTCAAAAGTTACCCAAAACGCTACAACTAAACTTTACAATAATAACTACAGAAAAATCTACTCTTTAGTATATTATGAGAAAATGTATTCTATTCCTAAGCTTCTGAAATAGGTACGTACTTACTTGTGTGGGTGGAGCCATATTTACTATAAAGTGGACTTTATTTACTGCTTTCTAAGTAAACCGTGTATTTTTAATATCATTTTGTTCACCAGGCGATATATGTAGATCTCCTATATTGAGAAAATAATCGAATGTGCACGCTTATCGTTTCTAAGTTTCTAACTTTTAAAAGCCAATACGTGAGCGGCGTTTATGGCCTAAGAGTTGTATAGTCCAGAGAAATTCCTTACGCTCTTTTGTACATAAATAAATTAATTAGTACTTTCAGAATAACAGAATATAATCACCAACAATCGTGGTGTTGAATGGAGATCATTTATATATAGATAAATCGATAGGGACTTGCCTGTGAAACGAATAGTGATTGGGAACGTCGAGATCTTTTTATAGCTCCCCAAGGACTTATTATCATACTAACTACTCATACTAACATTATCTTACAGTTATGTTATATTCTACGGATTAATATAATCTGAGGGTCCTGCAGCGCGGAGCCGGACATACAGTAGTAGATAGTTATATGGCAGGCTTGGCTTAGTGGACCATTTACGCAATAATTGCAACATGGCTGGAATAAAGCCTATAAAGTATGATCAACAGTTCCTTCCTTTTAAATGTTTAAATTTTATTAATAACTAGCTGATGCCCGCGACTTCGTCCGCGTGGATTTCATTTTTAAAATCCCGCGGGAACTCTTTGATTTTCCCGGATAAAACTTAGCCTTTGTCACCCTCCAGGTTCTCAACTATACCCATGCAAAAAATCACGTCGATCCGTAGCTTTTTTGCTACTTGATTGAAAAACAAACCAACATACAAACACACTTTCGCATTTATAATATTAAGTAAAAAGTATCCTATGTCCGTCTCCTGGTTCTAAGCTACCTCTCCACCAATTTTCAGCCAAATCGGTTCATCCGTTCTTGAGTTATAAATAGTGTAACTAACACCACTTTCTTTTATATATATAGATACTCAATTATTCAGTGTAGGTATATTAGTATTAACTACTCATATACTTAGAAACGCGAACCTAGGCGCGATAGGAACATAAGAAATTTATTTTTCATCATACCTATTCGAAAAACGAATATTGGCTTCAGAGGATAGCGGGAGCAAAATTTAATTTTAACCCCATGGGACTTTTCATTTCTCTCTTCTGATTGGTCCGCGTTCGTGCTTTAGCATACTAAAGCACTAACGCGGTCCAATCAGAAGAGAGAATTCAAAAATGTGTCGAATTTCAAAAATGTTTGAGAAGCTATTGTTTTCGATAAGTCACGTGATCAAATTTGTCGATTAGATATATACGCCCATACTTCCAACATAAATATTAATGTTTAATTATTTCATAAAAATTTATTTGTGTTTTATTTAAACTTTCAATATACGTATTGGTAATGTCTATTTATACTCTATACGAGTACATAGTAGGTTGATACTCCTAGCTTTTTCTCATAGGTAACGATGAAAAATAGTGTGTGTCATTCGGGGCCAAAATTTTTTGTTCTCGGGCGGCGTATATTGAATTCCTCGCTACGCTCAGGATTCTACTCTAGAATCCCTCGCTGCGCTCGGGAGTCTACTATAGAATCCTTCACTTCGCTCTGAATTCAAAATAACGCCCTCGGGGAACAAAAAATTCCTTTGGCCCCATATAACACAAATAACTATTATTGAATCGAGTTAGGTAGGGAGCGAGGTGTTTGTTGTAACAGGGCTAAGTCGACAGCTTTTTCACCGGGAACTTAAATTTAACTACCCTTTTTAGGGTTCCGTAGTAAACAAGGAACCCTTATAGTTTCGCCATGTCATGTCCGTCCGTATGTCTATCTGCCTGTCTGTCCGTCCGCAGTTTAGCTCAGAGACTATTGGTGCTAGAAATCTGTAATTTGACAAGGGTATCAATATTAATCACGTCAACAAAGTGGTGAAATAAAATTGTGAAAAATAATTTTTTTTAGGGTACCTCCCGTACATGTATAGTGGGGTTGATTTTTTTTTTCTCGTCTATCCCATAGTGTGGGTGTCGTTGAATAGGTCTTTCAAAAGTATTGTCGGTGTGGAACACCATTTTTCGGTTCAGGCATCCGTTTGTGAAATATGATATTTTAAGGTGCTAAATTTTATTAGAGTCAAGTGTCCCCCCCCCCCTTCTGCCAGCTAAATGGTTGTATATAGGATACAAGAAAAAATTCACAGCAGTAGTATATATAATGAATTTTAAAGGAAAACTATCACGGCTAAGTAGGGTTCATTAGTTCTTCTTCTTCTTCTTTATCAACCTATAGACGTCCACTGCTGGACAAAGGTCTCCTGCATGGACTTCCACAGGCTTCGGTCTTGCGCCGCTTGAATCCAGCGGCTCCCTGCGACTCGTTTGATGTCGTCGGTCCACCTGGTGGGGGGTCTGCCAACACTGCGTTTCCCGGTGCGGGGTCGCCACTCCAACACCTTGGGACCCCAACGACCATCAGTTCTTCGAACTATGTGCCCCGCCCATTTCCACTTCAGTTTCGCGACACGCTGAGCTAAGCTAGTAGGTTCATTAGTTAAGGAGTTATATATCTGCTTTTCTAAGTTAGGTATTACACGTAGTGTAAGTTGCATATTTTGTAGTAAGTATATTATAGTATTTAAACCATGGAACTCAAAATGTATTCAATATTCATAAATGTGGATTCACTTGCGATTCAAAAGCACTAGTTTTACCAAGTTTACTTAATTTTATTAAATAAACTATTTTATTCTATTCTAAAACTTGTCCCCGAATTTTATCAGCTACACAATTATTAAGATGCATTTTCATTCGTTATCTTCTACAGTGAGAGTTATTAATAGAAAATCATAAGTCGAGGCACATGTAAAATGTGTCACAGGAGATAGGTACTGTTTCTTTTTATTTGTATCGACTGTAACTCTGATGAAGATTGAATTAATTCATAAATAAACTTATTCAAGGGCATTGTTAAAGATACTTGGTAAGATCAAGGGTGGATTCAGGGGGGTGGTCATGGGGGGCATGACCCCCCCCCCTCCCTCTGAGCTGAGCGTAATCGTATCATGTTTGAGAAAATTTGTATGTAGATCTAAGCAGCACACAATTGCTCGCGAGACTCTCGTTTGTGCATTGTTGTTGTCATCATCATCATCATCATTAGCAACCCATCAACGGCTCACTACTGAGCGCAGGTCTCCTCTCAGAGAAGGGTTATAGGCCATAGTCAACCACGCTGGCCCAATGTGAATTGGCGGACTTCACACACCTTCAAGAACATTATGAAGAACTCTCAGGTGTGAAGGTTACACTACACTACACTAACTTACATAGTGGCGCAGTGCAATCGTAAAAAGTTTCGCGCTCGCTTCGCTCGCGTAAATGTCGATTGTACATTGCTGTTATGGCCATCAAGTATGGACTACATAACTGCGTAGTGGAGCCATCAATCACTGGGCTACATCATTGAGCTCCAAGTACCAACTCCTCAATCTTGATGCTGCTAGGTAGGTGCAGCCCACCTGAATGGTGGTAATTCAGAAACTTGATTTTGAATTGATAATGTGTAGATACCAAGTGTCCAGGACTACATAATGGTCTATTGCAATCGTAAAAATCTTCGCGCTCGTTTCGCTCGCGAGAATCTCGCTTGTGTATTGCTGTTGTAGGTACAAATATGAACTTACATAGTGGCGCAGTGCAATCGTAAAAAATTTCGCGCTCGCTTTGCTCGTGTAAATGTCGATTGTGCATTGCTGTTATGGCTATCAAGTATGGACTACATAAATGCGTAGTGGAGCCATCAACCACTGGGCTACATCATTGAGCTCCAAGTACCAACTCCTCAATCTTGATGCTGCTAGTTAGGTACGGCCCACCTAAATGATGGTAATTCAGAAACATGATTTTTAATTTATATTGTATAATATAGATACCAAGTATGGACTACATAATGGTCTATTGCAATCCTAAATTTCACGCTCACTTCGCTCGCGAGAATCTCGGTTGTGCATTGCTATTGTAGGTACCATTGGTATTGTAGGTACTTACATAGCGGCGCAGTGCAGTCGTAAAAATTTAAAAATGTCAGTTGTGGATTGCTATTGTTCCTACTTGCTAAGTTTGGACTACATAGTGGCGTAGCGCAGTCGTAAAAAGATATTGCTTGTACCATGTATTATGGATTACATAGCACAGCCCTAAAAAAGCCCTTTCCACGCGGACGAAGTCGCGGGTATTAGCTAGTCCCCCCCCTCTGCCAGCTAAATGGTTGTATATAGGATACAAGAAAAAATTCACAGCAGTAGTATATATAATGAATTTTAAAGGAAAACTATCACGGCTAAGTAGGGTTCATTAGGGAGTTATATCTGTTTTTTCCAAGTTAGGTATTACACGTAGTGTAAGTTGCATATTTTGTAGTATATCATAGTATTTAAACCATGGAACTCAAAATAATTATATTCAATATTCATAAATAAAATATATAAAAATAAAAAAAATATATAAAAATAAAATATAAAAAATATAAAAAAGCACTATCCTAGGTAGGTCAGCAATAATATTTGAGACTTTCAACTACGGAACCCTACACTGCGCGTGGCCCGACACGCACTTGGCTGGTTTTTATTTATTATTGACGTGATAACGTCTTATAAATCGATGAAACCCGGCTGCACGCACAAAAAAGTGTCACGTTCCGCCTGAGCCTGAGCGTGCAAGCGAGAGCGCGGAACAAGCGATAGAGAGGCGCGATCGGCCCAAGCGTTGGCTTGTGACAAGAGAGCGCCAACCGCCGCCCAGCAGTCATCGCATGCGCGCTGTGGTTAGCGGATTTGTCACCTTTATGACGTTATCACCCGCAATTTAGTCTATATTATATACTTTATTATTTATTATGTTTCTTTATCAATTCACCATCAAAAATACCAACAAAAATAGTATCGGATAAATCGAAGTTTGTAAAGCAATAAATCTGAAAACTTATAGTTTCCTGGTGATAAAGTAAGACTATTGTTGAAACAGGGTGGAATACGTGTGTAACTCTTCTGTTTAACTTTGTTGAGACTATTTTTGGAATATACTCTAACACCCCGAATTCTTCAGTAGGCAATTCCTGTAGGCTTAAACTAGGAGAGTTGATAAATACGCCTATTTTTATAACTCTATCCTGGTTTAAATAAACCAACCATTTTTTCATGCCATATCTCTTGCAAGATTCAATAATTTCTTTTTATTTGCAAGGGTGTATCTGCAGGTAGTCCCCATTTAAATTTGGTGAAGATCTGATGAATATCTTCGGAGATGGAGGACGGAACTCCTCGATAAATGAGAGGAAATCGGAAATCGATCATAGTATGTGTAGACTTTTGACCATGCCTACTGCATAACATAGATACGAGTACAAAAGCTGAATTTATATTTATCATCTTATTTGACAAGCTTTTATTAATTATCTTGCAATGTATATTTAGGTCAAGTCTTGCAAGATGTATTAGAACCATTCCCGGTTTCCGATTGAGCTGAAAATGTGCATGTACATGTAAATCGGATTACAATGCAGTATTATTGTAACATGGCGCTGATCTGATGATGGAGGCGGAAGATGGATATGGAAATTCTGTAGTAAAACGATGTAACACCATGGAGTTCGGGCTCGTTTGATTCGTCTTGAGAAGTACTCTGGTCCTAGATAATATCCAGGGTCTGATGATGGAGCTGTATGGTGGTTATGAGCACTCTGTAATGAAACGACGTAACCATATTGAGTTTGGGCTCGTTTCATTCGTATTGATAAGTAGTCTTAAATGATATCCATGGAATGGCTCTGATGATGGAGCTGAAACTGCAGCCAGGATATCCAGCACACTCGATTCTCTATTATGTATCGACGCGTGTTTATATAATAGAACTATGAAACTGCAACGCTCGCCCGACTTCAACGTACCTGTACCAAGTACTATTATATTCTGTGCTTGGACCTACAAACTAAAATTTTGGGTAGCGTGGCGCATTCGTTTCATCGTTTCATCATTTCTATTTAGGCCCACCCGAATTCAACATACGTGTACAAACTGAAACTATTTTATACTTTTCAGTGGCGTTTGAAGTCGGTTTTTTTTTAAAGAATTTTTATATGTTATTATTTTAATTTTATATTTGTTTTTAATTATTAGCAAATCTAGTTTTCACTTCTATTGGCAGTCCCTATGACGGCCAATTTTTTTTTAACTATTTCCTTTTCAGAATTTTTACAGGAACTAAGTACCAGTACTAGTATTATATAAGTTTTTTTTTATTTATTTAGGTATTTTTGGAGGATAACTTCGTCTAACTTGATAATTCTTTCTTTATTGGAAATGTGTATCATCAGGCAAGTTTTGTCCAATTTTGCTGTAATAGATTTACAGCAAAATTATAAATATTGCTGGATATAGAGGTCACAACTCCTCACGGATAGCGGCAAGTCACTCGCATAAGATTTAACGATCACTTTTAAGGATTAAGTAATATCTGAGTGACCGAGCTTTGCTCGGTTATTATAATTTTTTTTTGGTAAATCGTGTTTTTTGGAAATTATATATTAAAAAAAAATAATAAATAAATAAATAAAAATAAAATTCATAGGGGAAAATATAATCGTCTTGGACTCGAACCGGGGTCTTTTGGTTTCGGGACCGCCCGACTTACCATTGAGCTATCGGGAATTTATGATGATGATTTATGAGATGATGGCGAAATTTAGCTTCGTATTCTAATGATATTGTAAGGGGTTTTTCATTGCCTGCCATATATATATATATATATATATATATATATATATATATATATATATATATACAAGAATTGCTCGTTTAAAGATATTAGAAAGATTATATATAACCTAAATTAACACCGACGACGTGCGGGCATCTGCTAGTCTATACCCAGATATTAATATATGACATTAGCAGTGTTGGTTTAATACTCAAAGCATTAGCAGGACATACTTTAAATGTAGTCAAGATACGAAAAAGATTTAATATTTCTTTTTGCTTCATTCTTCTTTAACTAGGTAGGTAATACTTATAGGTAGAGGTAAAGTTTTGTTTTACTATTTCTTCAAGCTATTTATTTCAATTTGAGTACTATTAATTTTAAAGAACACTCAACGAGTCGCGAAGCTGAAGTATAATGGACGGAAAACATAGTTAAAAAAACCGATAGATGTTGGGTTTCCAAGCAACCTTGCACCGAACTCCCTACTTATGAGGATGGACGATATCAAGCAAGTCGCTGGTAGCTGGACACAAGCGGCACAAGATCTGCTTCTGAGGCGATCTTAACACAAGACCTATGTGATGAGACGAGCTGTGGACGTCTATAGGTTATAACGACGATTGTACACGTAGATACGTAGGCCGTAGCATATTCGTAGACGTGAAATTAAAGTTGTACTTTCGACTATCTATCTTCTATAATATAATAAAACTGTAACAGGTCCAATTCTGTACATTGAAGATATTTTGAAAATTTTTGTTTGAGGGCACTCTATAATCGATACTGAAGCCAAAACAATTTTTTTTTAATTTTTTGTCTGTCTGTCTGTCTGTCTGTCTGTCTGTCTGTCTGTATCTTGGCCGCGCATCACGCCGAAACTACTGGACGGATTTAAATGAAACTTGGCACGATTTAAGTTAATACTACGAGGTATAATATAGGATACTTTTTATCCGGAAATTCAGCACGGTTCCCTTGGGAGAGGGGATGAAAGTCAAAATGTGTATTTCGCTGTAATTCATTAAGGCGTATTCCGATTTAATCCATTCTTTTTTTGTTAGAAAGCAGGTTCTTTAGAGATTGTCCTGTAATTATTTCAAGGTCGTCAATTTCGTAGTTCAGAAATTATAGACATCACGATCTTCAGTATAAGGTCCAAATAACTTGAACCCCGGAATCTACAAGATACTTTGAATGAACGGCTCATCTTAAGCTGGCAAGCGTACTTTATCGTATATAGCCATCGTGGATAGCCCTATTTTGTCAAAGTCAAACTACTCCAAAGGCGTCAGATTTTGCCAAACGATCATTATACCTACATACTACATAGTAGGTATGGATGTAATACATCGTATGGACTTAATGCTACAGTGTTTTCCTATGCAATTTATTATTCTAATCATACTAATATTATAAATGCGAAAGTGTGTTTCTTTGTTGGTTTGTCCTTCAATCACGCCACAACAGAGCCACGGATCGACGTGATTTTTTGCATGGGTACTATAGTTGAGGACATAGGCTACTCTTTATCCCGGAAAATCAAAGTGTTCACGAGGGATTTTAAAAACTAAATCCACGCGGACAAAGTCGCGGGCATCAGCTAGTAAAATAAATAAAAGAATGGTCGCATAACACTTTGCAAAAACTATGCTAGTTAGAGCGTTGGTTTTATTTTTCCTGTAAAATATACATAAATCTCTCAAAGATTTCATTAAATTAGATGATATTATTATGAAAAAAATTAATTTTTGATTTGAATTAAAAACTTTCAATACTTTCGACGTCATGTGAAATGTCCGATAAATAAATACAAATGAAGTTAGTTAAAGTATTTAAAAATAAAAATAGAAAAAATATGTTAAAGAGTACCTAAGTAAAAACGAAATATTGGTGGAATCTAGAAAAATAAATTCTTAAAGTCGGTGGTGGAATTTGTGGTCAAAATGAGGTTGAGAACCTATATTATAAAATATGATGGTGAAAAAACGTATTCAAAATAATTCAAATATACGAAAGAAGCTTAGACGTTAGGAGTATTACGAATACACGCTACTGCGACGAATTGCTGTTTTGTTTTACGTGTATAATATGTACTATTTAACCAGCCAAGTGCGTGTCGGGCCACGCGCAGTGTAGGGTTCCGTAGTTGAAAGTCTCAAATATTATTGCAGACCTAGGATAGTGCTTTTATTTTATTTATGAATATTGAATACATTTTGAGTTCCATGGTTTAAATACTATAATATACTACAAAATATGGTACTTACACTACGTGTAATACCTAACTTAGAAAAAACAGATATTATAACTCCTTAACTAATGAACCCTACTTAGCCGTGATAGTTTTCCTTTAAAATTCATTATATATACTACTGCTGTGAATTTTTTCTTGTATCCTACATACTACCATTTAGCTGGCGGGGGAGGGGGGGGGGGGGGGGGGGGCACTTGACTCTAATAAAATTTAGCACTTTAAAATATCATATTTCACAAACGGATCCTTGAATTGAAAAATGGTGTTCCCACACTCACAATATTTTCGAAAGACCTATTCAACGTGTGGGGGAGGTACCCTAAAAAAAAATATTTTTCAAAATACTATTTCACCACTTTGTCGGCGTGATTGATATTTATACCCTTATCAAATAACAGATTTCGAGTACCAATAGTCTCTGAGCTAAACCGCGGACGGACGGACGGACAGACAGACGGACGGACATGGCGAGACTATAAAAAAAGGTATCCACCAATCAGTCTCAAACAATAACAACACAATATAAGAACCTGAATCATGCCAATGAATCGCTATTTATGCAACTTTGTACATAGGTAAGGCAGACGCAGGCAAAGGAAAAACATATCTTCTTCTTTTTCTTCTTCTTTATCAACCGATAGACGTCCACTGCTGGACAAAGGTCTCTTGCATGGACTTCCACAGGCCTCGGTCTTGCGCCGCCTGAATCCAGCGGCTCCCTGCGACTCGCTTGATGTCGTCGGTCAACCTGGTGGGGGTCTGCCAACACTGCGCTTCCCGGTGCGGGGTCGCCACTCCAGCACCTTGGGACCCCAACGACCATCAGCTCTTCGAACTATGTGCCCCGCCCATTTCCACTTCAGTATCGCGACTCGCTGAGCTATGTCGGTGACTCTGGTTCTCCTACGGATCTCCTCATTTCTGATTCGATCCCGCAGGGACACTCCGAGCATAGCTCTCTCCATCGCCCGCTGAGCGGTCCTGAGCCTACTTATGAGGCCCTTAGTTAGCGACCATGTCTCGGATCCGTAAGTCATCACTGGCAACACGCACTGTTCGAAATATGTCTCTACAAAAATATGTCTCTACAAAAATATATCATCATCATCAGCAACCCATCAACAGCTCACTACTGAGCGCAGGTCTCCTCAGAGAAGGGTTATAGGCCATAGTCTGCCACGCTGGCCCAATGCAAATTGGCAGACTTCACACACCTTTGAGAACATTATGGAGAACTCTCAGGTGTGCAGGTTTCCTCACGATGTTTTCCTTCACCGTTGAAGCTTGTGATATTTAATTTCTTAAACGCACTTAACTTAGAAAAGCCAAAGGTGCGTATCCGGGATCAAAACTGCGACCCCCCGAGTAGGAGACGGCAGTACTAACCACTATAGGCTATCACTGCATCACTAAAATCATCATCATCATTAGCAACCCATCAAAGGCTCACTACTGAGTGCAGGTCTCCTCTCAGAGAAGGGTTATAGGCCATAGTCCACCACGCTGCCCCAATGCGAATTGGCGGACTTCACACACCTTCAAGATCATTATGAAGAACTCTCAGGTGTGCAGGTTTCCTCACGATATTTTCCTTCACCGTTGACGCAAGTGATATTTAATTGCTTCACAAAAATATATACGTACAATACTATTGTAATTAAATGAGACTCTAAAGTGAATACGTTACAATTCCTTCCTTCTTTCATCCTTATTTTTGACTCTTGTACACTATATTATATTATTTTTATTTTATTTTGTGAAAACAACGTCATTTTACGTAGATAAACCACGTTCAAGTTAAGAACACCGTGTTCGTGTTTAAAACACCTTGGCATAGTTTTTATCTATGAACAGAACATTTTTGGGACACAATATTATCATTCCAAAGCAGTGATTACCACAACTAAACTTCTATTCATGTACCTTAGAATAGTTACTTCTTTCAACTCATGCGCCAGTTATCTATCTAGCTATCGAGGTAGCTTCTAAGTAGGTATTAATAACGAAATTTGAATTACATCACTGGGTTCACATACGGAAAGTCTAAAGTAACTAAGTCATAAGTCTATTTAAGTAACTAGGTATCTAACGATAGCACAATCCATGATCAAGAGCATTTATTATGAGACTAACAGAAAGTAGAAACACTTGATGACATTGTTTCTCTACGTACGGACAGAGGCTACGAAGCACCCATGGCACACCGAGCCACTCTTGGCCGATGAGGAAAGCCAGCCACAAATACCTGCTGTAGATCGAAGAACTCGACCGCACGAGGGGCTTCCCTGCTGCATCACCCTTGCAACAATTGCTGCCCATGGCGGGAGCGCATCTCGTTTCGAATCGAGTTCGCGATGGCCAGGCGCGTACTGCGCGAACTAAAAGATATTTTCGTAAAAGCGCCGCTAGCGCCGCTGTTTGTTTACGATTCAGTAAAGATTCAATAAGACATACAAAGACATACCTGAGTCGTGAAATATGACTGCACCGTCAATACGTATTGATACATTACAAAATACCTAATCTAAAAGTAATAAAAGATTGCGAAGTTATAATTTAGTCAGTTAAATCTGAAACATAATATTATTCTCGGACAAAAATAAGGTAAGTAGTTCTCGTTCATAGATCACTCCTGAAAATTAATTTCACTCAGTATTATGCACATTAGTGCCTACAGATGGCATTATAGTACCTAGAGCGGAAAATAGAACATCGATACATTGAAACGGTTTCCCGTGGTGATGAAAAGATGGCGCTTTTCCTGACACACTAGATAACCTCATATTTATTTTTGGTAAGAAAAACTAAACTATCTTCCTACCTAGGTAGTAGGTAGGTACTATAGCTGCACCGCATTCTTCATCATAATAAATTATAGAGCTACATAAATGTAACCAAATTTTGTATTATACCTACTCAGACTCAAATAATATATGATTTAGGTATTCCTACTCTACCTACCTAACTATAGCTATAGGTATTCTTAAAAGAAGTTAAAAAAATAAACGTAAATTATTAAAATAAAATTAGATTATATATTAATGCATATTATGTATATATCTTGGTACCTGGTAAGGATTAATCATTGAATAAAACGAAACGTAGGAACTGGTGAATTAATTAGCTAAGTTCTTTTTTACTCGAGAGCAGAGTCCCGAATAAAGAAAAGCTCCGGCCTGATCATCTGCAGCAAATGGAGTCGTGTCTCAAGAGTTCAGACATCGCTTCCTGGTCTGTATATTTATACATCGACGAGTGAAAAACAAACAATCGTACCGGCGAGTCACAAGCGCATACGTTTTTCACTGTGCACTCTATTTTGATTCACTTACGGTCCATTATATCGAACAGCTGGCATTAGTCTTCGTTGAATTTAAACTAAAGCATAGGCCAAAATATAAAGAGCAGCTGTTTTTGGGTGAATAAATTCCCAACGAGACACAAAGTTCCAAATATTTGTAGGCACAATCCAGTATTTATGAGTGGGGGGAGTATGGCTGGAAATAGAACTTACCATTCGTAATGGAATGGTGGTGTGCCAGAGGGCAGCGGGATGAGGAGACTGGCGTCGCTGCCGGGGGCCGCCCTAACGACTTGGGGGCCGCTGGTGGAAAACGATGGGGGCTCCATGGAGTCCAGTCCTCTCGGGCCGCGCGCGGCGCACCGTGTGCGCGCGCGTACTCCCGCGCCGGTTCTCTTTCTATAAATAATACGAAAAAAATGTACCACGCGCGGAGCGAAATTCGTACGACGCGAATATTTCGCTAATATCACTGTCTCGGCAATTTACATATTACAAATGCAACGTTACAAGAAAATAAAATAGAAGCGCCGTGCATACGTACCTACCTATTGCATGCACTTTAAAAGAACAATATTAATATATAGGTACCTACTTATTATTCAAATTAATTAAATTGAAGTTTATGTCAATAGATACCTAAACAAAAAACCGGCCAAGTGCGAGTCGGACTCGCGCACCGAGGGTTCCGTACTCCAAAAGTAAAAGTAAAACGATAATATTATATTAATTTGCTAATTCATCGTTAACTTTGTTTATAGCGGTTTATTGTTAACATCAAAAAAAATCGGCCAAGTGCGAGTCGGGCCTCGCTCTATTAGGGTTCCGTTAAAAAAATTAAATAAAAATATTTCCATGTACCCATGGAAATATTTTAATTTTTTTTTTTATTTAATTTAATTTTTATTATTTGTTGTTATAGCGGCAATAGAAATACATAATATGTGAAAATTTCATCTGTCTATCTATTACGGTTTACGAGATACAGCCCGCTGACAGACGGACGGACGGACGTACGGACGGACGGACGGACGGACGGACAGCGTAGGCTTAGTAATAGGGTCCCGTTGGTACCCTTTGGGTACGGAACCCTAAAAATTATGCTAGATAGAGCGTTGGTTTTATTTTTCCTGTAAAATATACATAAACCTCTATTGACCATTACTTTATTATTGACGGTATTTTTTACGACAATTTGGCCGATTAATCAAAAAATTAGTTTTTTTATATAAAAAATAAATATAAATCTGTTTTAGAATGTACAGGTAAGGCCTTTCATATGATACCCCACTCGGTATAGTTATCTTAATTTATCTCCGAAGTTTACCAATCGAAAAATCAGAAATAATTATGGTCAACTAGCTGATGCCCGCGACTTCGTCCGCGTGGATTTAGTTTTTAAAATCCCTCGGGAACTCTTTGATTTTCCGGGATAAACAGGAGCCTATGTCACTTTCCAGGTCCTCAACTATACCCATGCAAAAAATCACGTCAATCCGTAGCTCTGTTGCGGCGTGATTGAAGGACAAACCAACAAACGAACAAACCAACAAACAAACACACTTTCGCATTTATAATATTAGTGAGGATAGAGGTAGGGGATTTTACGAGAAGTGATTTTCTCATCCCGGAAATATAACTCTAGGATTTCTTAAAGCCAACTCTTTCACGGACAAACCGCTAAACAGATCATATTTTGCCCTAGATATAGCTGAACTAGGTACCTTGCTAATTTTTAGGGTTCCGTAGTAAACAAGGAACCCTTATAGTTTCGCCATGTCCGTCCGTCTGTCTGTCTGTCTGTCTGTCTGTCTGTCTGTCTGTCTGTCCGCGGTTTAGCTCAGAGACTATTGGTACTAGAAATCTGTAATTTGACAAGGGTATAAATATAAATCACGCCGACAAAGTCGTGAAATAAAATTGTGAAAAATATTTTTTTTTAGGGTACCTCCCCTACATGTAAAGTGGGGATGAATTTTTTTTTCTCTTGTATCCCATAGTGTGGGGTGTCGTTCAATAGGTCTTTCAAAAATATTGTGGGTGTGGGAACATCATTTTTAGGGTTCCGTAGTAAACAAGGAACCCTTATAGTTTCGCCATGTCCGTCCGTCTGTCTGTCTGTCTGTCTATCTGTCTGTCTGTCTGTCTGTCCGCGGTTTAGCTCAGAGACTATTGGTACTAGAAATCTGTAATTTGACAAGGGTATAAATATCAATCACGCCGACAAAGTGGTGAAATAAAATTTTGAAAAATAATTTTTTTAGGGTACCTCCCCTACATGTAAAGTGGGGATGAACTTTTTTTTTCTTGACTATCCCATAGTGTGGGGTGTCGTTGAATAGGTCTTTCAAAAATATTGTGGGTGTGGGAACACCATTTTTCAATTCAGGGATTCGTTTGTGAAATATGATATTTTAAAGTGCTAAATTTTATTAGAGTCAAATGTCCCCCCCCCTCTGCCAGCTAAATGGTTATATATAGGATACAAGAAAAAATTTACAGCAGTAGTATGTATAATGAATTTTAAAGGAAAACTATCATGGCTAAGTAGGGTTCACTTAGTTAAGGAGTTATATCTGTTTTTTCTAAGTTAGGTATTACACGTAGTGTAAGTTGCATATTTTGTAGTACATTAATAGTGTTTAAACCATGGAACTCAAAATGTATTCAATATTCATAAATAAAATAAAAGCACTATCCTAGGTCAGCAATAATATTTGAGACTTTAAACTACGGAACCCTACACTGCGCGCGGCCCGACACGCACTTGGCCGGTTTTATTCAATTCAGGGATCCGTTTGTGAAATATGATATTTTAAAGTGCTAAATTTTATTAGAGTCAAGTGTCCCCCCCCCTCTGCCAGCTAAATGGTTGTATATAGGATACAAGAAAAAATTCACAGCAGTAGTATATATAATGAATTTTAAAGGAAAACTATCACGGCTAAGTAGGGTTCATTAGTTAAGGAGTTATATCTGTTTTTTCTAAGTTAGGTATTACGCGTAGTGTAAGTTGCATATTTTGTAGAATATTATAGTATTTAAACCATGGAACTCAAAATTTATTCAATATTCATAAATAAAACAAAAGCACTAGGTCAGCAATAATATTTGAGACTTTCAACTACGGAACCCTACACTGCGCGTGGCCCGACACGCACTTGGCCGGTTTTTATTAATCCTATATTGAATTTCTTTTGAATTTTTAAAACTTAGATCACACGGACCAAGTCGCAGGATTAGCTAGGTACAATTTAATACCTACCAGTAATGTACCTGCTCGTCACTCCTGGAATAGAATAACATTGAATAGAATAGAATAGAAAAGAACAGAACAGAGCAGAGCAGAGCACAGCAGAGCATAGCAGAGCAGAACAGACAGACAGAACAGAACAGAACAGAATAGAAATATTTTTTATTCAAATAAACTTTTTTACAAGTGCTTTTGAATCGTCGATGAGTCTACCCCTGGTTCAGAATGCCCTTCCTGGCGAGAAGAACCGGCAAGAAACTCGGTGGTTGCTCTTTATAAAACAAGTTTAAAATACAATAGATATTTAACCGACTTCTATGCTATGTATCCAGTGTTTCCACAATGAGGGGAAGTTCCGAAAATGCATACTACTTACAATTATTCAATACATATTATGATGGGCAGACAGAAAGTAGCCCCATTCCCGCCGGCGGCACCCGTTCACGGGAATGACGCATGACCCAGCCGCTGCTTCGTTCAGCCATATTTGAGAGAACGTAACAACCTGCATCACACGACACCACCACAGAAATGTTTAAAGGGTGCGTGACATACTTGCTACCCATGTTAAGGCATCGAATTGAATACTAATTTTTAAGACATGAGGATAAAGGAATATACTGCGTTCCTGAGTTGCCATTCTCCTGCCTTTGGTATATTACTTTTATTTCACGAACGACGCGCGCTTTACCGTAACCAAGTATACAACACGGTACGAATGTGGACGTGAAGACGAGGCACTTACGCACACATTCACAGCGTTTTTGTACACTTGGTTACCACAAGTAAAGCGCGCGTCGCTTCGTGAAATAAAAGTACTATACAGCTCTAATCTTTTTTCATGGTGACTATGAAGTACCTACATTTGTAAAAAGGGTTTAAAAAACATCCGATACACATTTACTTATCTTTTTATTAATCAAAAAAATCTACCATACTTCATGTATACGTAGTTACCTACCATTTTAGATTACAAAGCTCCTACAGTGACTAGACCACTTATTAGGCTAATCTCATTAATCTTCGTAATTTTGGGTCCGTAACTTTTACCATTTACAATATTTTTTTTCATAGTTTAGTTAGGCCCTATTATTTTAAAATTACAACAAAAATATAATCAACAAAATTACTAAAAATTAAGTAAGTAATCAAAAAAAGTAAAAATAAACTATAGAAAAATAGGAAGTCATAAAAAAAAACACCGACTTACGGTTATCAGTAAACACTAAAGCTTTTCCAATTTTAAAGTCAAAGAAATTACTACAAATAAATTCCTCTTAACAACCTCTTCTTCAAATCCTATACAAACGAAGACAAAAACTGACAAACTATAGCATTTAATCATCATCAGACTTGTTTAACTTTTTTGAAATAAGTAGACATTACAACTTAACAGGCTTAAAACTAAAAATAACTATCGTTAAACAAGTGTGTATTACAAATCGTACTTCAGTGTAACTGGGGGTTAAACCAGAAATACTTTTATATGGCTTTTTATGGGTTCATATATTGAGATTCAATTTTTTTTAGTTAAGTAGGTAAAGGTCATAACCTTATTATCACTCTCACTTATTATATTTAAGCGCGCTTGCAGAAACGCCGGGTTATCCTTGTAACCCAGAGTTAGAAGCTAACTGGGTTAAAAGGACAGATTTGCCAGGTTTCGTATAAAGCTTCTGTCAAAATTACAAATTTATTCCTGGGTTTAACTAACCCGGCGTCTCTGCAAGCGGGCCTAAGTATTACCTGACTATACTGTGTACCAAGTGAACATACAGGCTGATTGTATTTCTTTTCTGGGGCCCGGTCGGCTCTGGGTTACCAACTCCTCCAAAAATAATTATTTTATTATTTGAATAAAAGACGAAACGCCTTACTTGACTTACTTAATACCTTAATACAATTAAAACTGGATACGAAATTCAAATTCTTATTCCGAATGTATAAAGCCGATCTAAGGCTTCAGGAATGTAACCTTTACAATAATTGCTAAGTGCAAAACTATAATTAATTATTATTTATTATTAATCTAATGTTATCGAATAATTTTTGAAGGTAGGTCATCTTTATGTTATAGAAAAATTGCAGAAAACTTTTGCAAAAAAAATTTGCTCAAGTCAGCCATAATAAATCAATAAAAAAATCGACATATTATTATTGAAGAGTAGAAGTATCTACGAGTATATCCTACAGTAAATCTTCAAAGCCATGAGAATATATTTTCTTTCATTTCATACATTCAACCATGCATGTATTACAGTTATATTTTATCATAAATAGTGATTTATTTTATCAGTTGTTTTCATCACTCAATGGCGTTTTCTTTGAATTAAACTTTGGTTCAGTTTTAATTATAGAGTTTATTCAATTGTTTTTTTTTTGTAGTTTGTGTGTGTGTGTATGTGTGTTGTGTGTGTGTGTGTGTGTGTGTGTGTGTGTGTGTGTGTTGGTCGAAGATCCGAAGAGAGATCGTCCTTCACCCATCTGTTTACCAAATGAAAAGTAGTTTTTATCGAATATTATCCATAAAAAACAAATCGCAATTGTATTGACTATTAAAATATGTTCAAGGCTATTAAAAAAAATAAGTATGACAAAAATAATAATTATTGTCCGCGTTTCACTCTTTGTTTACCGAACGAACTTAAAAGAAATTAAAATTATAGAACATATTATGGAACATGCAGATTTCCCTATTACCGGGCAAGCAGTTATAAACAGGTGACTCGGCACAAGTAATTGCACCGATCTGTTTAATAATTGATATATAATATATATTATATTAAAATAAAGATAATTTTATTGCTAATGCGATGGTACATTATTGCCTTTGAAAACTCGTTCATGAATTACTATTGCCAGGCTTTAAAATTTCAAAATTTTAATTATAAATAGCCTTGACCATATTTTAATAGGTAATAAAATTGCTATTTGTTTTTTTATAGACAATATTCGATAAAAAATCGGCCAAGTGCGAGTCGGGCCTCGCTCTTTTAGGGTTCCTTTAAAAAAAAATTAAATTAAAATATTTTCATGTACCCATGGAAATATTTTAATTTAATTTTTTTAATTTAATTTAATTTTTATTATTTGTTGTTATAGCGGCAATAGAAATACATAATATGTGAAAATTTCATCTGTCTATCTATTACGGTTGACGAGATACAGCCCGCTGACAGACGGACGGACGGACGGACGGACGGACGGACGGACGTACGGACAGCGTAGGCTTAGTAATAGGGTCCCGTTGGTACCCTTTGGGTACGGAACCCTAAAAATGCTTTTCATCTGGTGAACAGATGGGTAAAAGACGACCTCTTCTGAATCTTGTACTATGTGTGCGTGCGTGTTATGTTGTGTTTTTGGACTGTAGCCAGCTACTTGCTGTTTGTTTCAGCAAGAGAATAGTTAATTAGTTAAAGTTTCTTAATACATGCCCCAGTCATACATACTCGCCAAAGATACCCGGCATGCGTCCTGCGCACGGTTTTATCTGGTTTTTGAACGGTCCGGTTATCCGGTTTGTACTAATTATATAATTAATTATAGCGATTACTCAAAGAGTAGGTAAGCTGAGATTACGCCTCGTTTATGTCGATTTATTAGCAATTAGATTTAACCACAATACTCAGAACATTTATTATACTTAAGATGCAGAAAAATACTATACAAAAATACAACTTTATATCATACTTGCTCAGTAACTAGGGATTACTATGGTGGAAAGTCTCCTTGTAAGTTGGTGTTTGCAATTCAAGGCAACATTACGTCGCACTATGCTTGAATTGTAATGTTCACATTACAGTTCAAGCTATGCAAAACTCCTTGGTAAACAATCTCTTTTCTTATAAAATGGTAAGAAAACTTTTTACTGAAAAAAAAACACTGAACATGGCGGCATTTAATTTCCATACATTTCAAACTATGCAAAACTCCTTGGAACTCAGAGCCGTAAAAAAAAAAATAGAAAACTATTTACGAAAAAAAAATGGAAATGGCGGCATTTCATTTGATCTAAAAGTTTGTGAAGTTTGTTCGTAAAGGGATATAATTAATTATAATAAGTAACCATTTTTTTCTATTTTTTCTCTAAATTTGCTAATTATTCTAATTAAAATTTCATTTTGCATTAGCAATGTTTTATTTACCTCGCAAGAATGATATAAAGTAGAATGCTTACCTCGGTTGCAAGTAGCTATTACACCCTCGAACTATATTCACCCTCGCTCGCTGCGCTCGCTCGTGTGACTAAATATCTCGGGTGCACGCGATCCATTAGCGCCCTATGCGAGCTGCGCTCGCACTGGCGCCAAATTGGATCTTGTTCTGTAATAGCTTACTTACGTCCCTTGTGTAACAATCTACTATTATACCTACTATCGATATCGAATTATCTCTTCAGTATTTTATGTTAGAGATCCCTTCCCGTAAACAAAATAATAAAATAAAATATATTTATTTTAAAAGTAAAGGGCCTATTGCTCAGTCGCCAAGTAAACTTTAACCTAAAGACTAAAGACTATAAAGATGTTTTGACAGATGTTCAATACAAAAACTGTCAGAACCTGAAGTTGATTCCTTAGTTAAAAGTTACTCAGCCATGGTGAAATAGATCCTAAGACTCTTAAGGCTTCGCTGTTTTTGTGTAATAGGCTGGTAGCTGCTGACACTAAAATTGCACTTACACAGATTTTTGTATATATGTAAATTAATAGTGTATTCATAGGTATAAAATAAGCTCGGTGTAAGTAGACCATTTTATTGCAAATTTTATGTCACACAGATCTTTTTGTATTTTTTTAAATAGGTATTTAAAAACATACACAAAAATCATACAGACTCATATGTCACGATTTAAGTTATGATAAGTAAGTGATAGATAAAATTTGCAATAAAATGGTCTACCTACTTATAATTAATTTCCCAAAAATACTTTTGCTTATTAATAATAATATAAAAAAATACTGTTGCCAGGATAAACTCTGTCACACAGAGCTTATGTTGTACTGATGCTATGACTATAAACTTATCAATTTATATACAAAATTTTAAAAATCCGTGTATGTTCAGTTTTAGTGTCCCTGGCTCCCGGACCCTAATAGTATTCCCATTTATATAAATATATATGTTCTTTTTGTATCGTTCCAATAAAATAAGTATTCTTAACTATTGAGCTAATGACCGACTGACCGACGCTTTACAGCAAGTCATTTGGTATTATATTAGTAATAAAAATATTGGAATGGAAAGGTCAAATCTGTTAGTTTTATATTGCAGTCAAAAATACACATCTCTAAATATAAGTCTATCAATGAACAATGATAAATCCATTATTTGCAAATATTTATTATTATAAATTATCACTAACGTCTTAGTCGGTCGTGGCTAGGAATTTAATTCGGAGGGGTTTAAACAAGAAATGCAATTTCGATTTTGATTTTTGATAATAAAATGAAAATTAACACCAAACAGAAATGAGCGCGAATTTTTTTTAGTACAATAAAATTATTCTATTTCTTATTTATAGATGATTTTATTTGATGTGGAGGGATGAGGGAACCCACTGCATTATTGTCCCAAACAAACTGCAACAATAATTATTATAAGAACAATGGAAAGGAATCACGGTCCTGAGCAATAAGGATTAGGATGCAGAGAAGGAAACGTTATTAATGCGATTATTCGAAGGCCGTAGTTATTTTATACATTAATTTTAAAATAATTTCGCTTATTGTCTGGGATATTGATTTAAGCCTCGACCAACCCTCAAATCTAGCCGACGGCCATGCTAGTTCCCGAGTATTTTCACTATTCATGAGGTGCAGAAAATCAATTACTATGTGTAAATTAAATAGTATAAATCGTTAAATTGTAGGACTGAGAAGCGGACGCTTATTTTATCTTACAATTACAAAGGAGTTTGTTGTTTCAAAGGCTGTTTAACCATTTTTCTGCAGTAGTAAATTAAGCCCTTGCATTCAGTCTTATACTAATTTAATACTAGTGACAACTAGTCAGCTGCAATTACCCTTACATTAGATAATTATACAGGTAGGAAACGATAAGTGTGAGCAGAAAATTATTTTCCCCCGTTTCCACCTATATAATACTTAATTCTAAATTCACATCAGAAAATGAGATCGAAATCGTCGAATTAGACGTCCTGAGATTAAAGGTCAGAATCGAAATAGAAGTTCCAGAGTTTGGTATGTATATCATATTATTTAAGTTTCTTTGTGCACAAAATCCTCGTATTAATAACACTGAATCTGAAATTTAATAAACTTAAATTTTCGATATAAATATTTCGATTATTCTAAAGTAAAAGGTATTATGAAAAATAAATGCAAAAAATTACCAATAATTATGTTCCTAGATAGCAGCCATTAAATGTTTTCACGGTTTATATTTTAGAAGAAAAACCATAAGCACTTACATATAATGTTCAAAAGTGCCGATTAGCCCTTTTAAATTTTTTAATCCTTTCTTCAAGTAAGAATAATAATAAAATTATAATAAAGCTTTCCGTGACTTGATTTCATTAAACACTAGTATTTGTTTTTAAGTTCTTTGGAAAAAAATATAACTTTAAAAATCAGGCTGAATAAATATCTACCCAATTTCGATCAAACTAATTATTTTACTTATGAAAATGTCTAAGAAGTTCTCATTTTAGGTCAAAACTTATAATATATTAATTTTTCACGTTCAAGTTCAAATAAATCTAAACATGAGCGAGATCTGGTACATAGTTATCATTGACAGGGATAGCAATATTGCATCCAATGTCTTTCACGATGACATTTCCATTGTCTTCGACGATGGATATGATGGTGTCCTTAAATTTAGTTACGTTAGCCACGTTGTTGTTCTGAATGCTCTCATCCCTGCACGCGCTAGCTGCGACCGCCTTAGACGTCGTTGGCTGATCCCCAACATAGGTCACCACCAGTTGAGCAGGGTTGTTAAGATCGTGCTTCTTCTTGCGACTGTGACTGTTCTCAGCGACAACTGCCAAGGCTTCTTTCACGCCATCGGAGGATGAGGACGTCTCACGCGTGAAGTAATTAAAGTTCTTGCGGATTCCACAGCGGCAACCGCTTAGAGCCTTCTCTTTCCTGTTTGTTAAAAAGTAATTACTTAACAAAATGCTTAAACCCCCTCCCCTCCCCCAAGGAATAATTTGCCTTCATGATCAGTATGAAACCTAAGAGTGGACTTTTTTATTGTGTGATAGTTTTGCACTTGACAAGCATCCCTGATAGAAAGCAATGATGAGGTATATGTTGTTGGCTGGAGCACGCTTGCCTAGGAGATGCCTATTCACTATTGCCAACTAAGGTACTCAAGTTATACAGCAAGAAACACAGACTACAGAAAGGCGTCCAAATGAATGTTGAACGCCTTACTTTTCATTCCTTACTTTTTCATGACTACTGAAAGGTGTTCAACTGAATGTTGAACGCCATACTTTTCATGCTCACGACTTATGATAGTTCTGAGGTAGAATGGTGATTGAGACACAAGGTTGAGAAGTTCCTGGGCGCAATCTCCTAAGAATATCCGATAACAGACCCATAGACAGGCAAATCGCATTGATGCTATAGACTGAGCATTTTTTGATTGTGATAGTGATTGAATGCCTATAACTCTTTGGGCAATGTGATGCAAGCAGTGCAAGTTTACTTGACATCTCAGAGGTGACAGCAGTACTTCATGCACCTGAGTCTGGTAGTATCAGGCATTACTCAGGCAATATATATAACGCGTTCAGGATATCTCAAGCAAAGCTACGAAGAATCGATAAAATTTAAAAAATTCAAAATTTAATTCACGTAGGCCAACATGTGGCTCTTATGACACGTCATGACTCTACCACCGGTTCGGAAAACGGATTCTGCGGATTACGCGAATAGTGTATTTCAATATAATTAATGAGTTGCTGTACTGATTCAATCAGTCTGAAACTACTGACATGGAAACAAATCATTCTGTTATGGGTGTTATTTAAAACAAAAATATTAATAACAACAAAAAATCCACATACTCAGCGATGATTCGTTCTTTTTGTTCAAGTTGCAAACGGACGGCGCACGCTTCCATATAGAGTTCATTGGCAAGGGAAATCTGCTGCGCGTAAATGTCGCGTGCATCCCTAACATGGTTGAAATCCTCTCGACGTTCCTCGACTTGAGATATTTGAGGGTTGTTACTCCTACATAAAACAAAACTTTATTAGAAACACTGTACAGATCCTGGATCCCTGTGAGTTAATATTACACATCAAGCTTTGGAAAGGGAAAGTCAGCTGGCTTTGACTACATTGAGAGACATCTCTGACACACAAAGGAGCATGAGCCAAAACAGCGTATACAGTTCTCTTGTGGAGGCTCTATGGGTGAGATCTATAGATGTCTCACTCACCTCCGACTCAAGACGGAGCTAAAACGAGACAGATTTATGTCGGGATATAGTTGTGTATCATTTTAACTCTATCTTGAATTTTGAGCAGAGCCAGAGTACAATCTATAGGTCTCGGCCTATGTTATATTTAATGCCTGGTATTGTGGACCACAAAGTATCATGACCAAGAGTATAATACATACTTAGTGAAAATGTTTTCCATCGCACTTTGTATTTCTTGGCGCCATTGTACTTGTGCTGTGTTGAAAGATTCCTGGTCCATGGAACAAAGTTCCTCAGCTACCATCTCTAAATGAGCTGCAATTATCTTAAACGGTGGTCTGAAATAAAATATAATTTAATACAACGAAGAACAAACTAAAATAAACTAAAGGAATATTTTGTTTTAACAATGTTTTGTTTTTTACCTGTTACGTGGCACACGATTCCAGCATTGATTTAGCAATAGTTGTATGCTACTTGGGCATGTAGATGGTATAGGCAATGCTATAGTATCTGTTCCCACTCCCCACATTATAGCTTGAACCTCTAGATTCCTGTAAGGAATCTCCTGAGTGAGAAGCTCCCAAATAACTACACCATACGACCATACATCAACTCTTTCTGAGCATAATTCATGACGGATTACTTCTGGTGCCATCCAAGCTACAGTACCAGTAAAGCTCATAATGGTACTGACGTCGTTCCATTCTAAACTTGTTCCAAAGTCGCTCACTTTGGCAACAAGGTTATCAGCAATTAAAACACTGAAACAAATAATTATTCCAGTTAGACATACTATTACTGAATAAAATATTTAAGGCATTGATATTAGTGATACTTACTTAGGACTTTTAAGATCTCTGTGTATGATCTTATGTGTGTGGAGGTATCGCATACCTCGAGCAATGTCCACTGCCCACTGAAGTATCTGCTTTTGGTGAAATGAAACTCCACTGTGGAGGAATTTGAAGAGGGTCCCATACTGGCAGTATTCCATTATGAGGTAAGTGGACTGGGATAAAGTACTAACACCACGGAATCGTACTGCAAAAGTACACATATAAACACATTGTATTAATAAAATCTCTTGCAACATATAGAAGAATTTATAAAATTCATATCAACCATATCATCAGCCATAGCATAACTCAAAAACATGATCTTACAATTTTGTGAATATGTCACATATATGTAAGAAGTGTTGGTTATAACTAGCATAAAAGTTTAAAAACTGTGACCCGACTAAAATTGGATGTAAAATCATCTTATTAATGTTGTTCATATAAAATGTAGCCTATGTCACTCGACTATTACATTGAATCAATTGACACCTCATTCATCAAAATCGGTTCAGTAGTTTATTCGCTACGGTGGAACATTAATAAATACTCACTTTAGAGAACAAGATGATGCTTTACTAATGTAAGGAGGTCTTGTTAAAGGAGAGGCTTCGGGACTACTCCGTATGTAGTATCAAAGTTATAGGGCATGTTAAAAGAAGTTACTCCGTGACTTTAAATATTTAATTAATTACACATTAATATAAAATTACAGAATTACTAAACCCTACAGTGGAACAGTGTGATGTGTACGGCCGGTAAGGAGCAACTGAGCTAGAAGCCCGTACGAAACGTTTAACAAAGTTCAATGGGCAAAAATGCTTGTATCAGCACATCCGCTACACTCACATACATAAAATGCTTGTATCAGCACATCCGCTACACTCACATACATAAAATGCTTGTATCAGCACATCCGCTACACTCACATACATAAAATGCTTGTATCAGCACATCCGCTACACTCACATACATAAAATGCTTGTATCAGCACATCCGCTACACTCACATACATAAAATGCTTGTATCAGCACATCCGCTACACTCACATACATAAAATGCTTGTATCAGCACATCCGCTACACTCACATACATAAAATGCTTGTATCAGCACATCCGCTACACTCACATACATAAAATGCTAAAATTATAACCCTTCTTTTTGGCTTTGCCGTAGTTGGGCAGTTACAATTTTATTTATAATCTTAATATGTCTAGCAGTGAAATTTTGAAAACTTGGATTAAATGGTATAAATATAAAGTAAAGGATGCAAGGAATGGATAGTTTTTGAAACCTAAGTCACTGCGCAAATGTGAACACTTTTGCTACAAGCCACCATTCAATATTTTATTTTATACAATCAGTATGAACTCAACCAGCAACTGCGCAAACGTAGATACTTCTTGTGTCCAGTTGCTTCCACTCAAAAAGTGTTTGATGTAAGCAACAAGACACTAAAAGTTGTCAGTTGAAGATACAAGCAATATTTACTTTCCATATAATTTGGATGAGTTATGTGTACACAGTCGCCTAAAACTGACAGAAATCAAGAACCTGTCTTGTGTGTTGCTGACACCAGACACAGCAACAAAGATTTCTTGTGATGGTGTCCTGTGTCGGCAACAAAATGTTTTGGAACGTAGTTCCTTATCTATAGGGCTAGTATCTGTAGGGCTAGACGGATCGACACTTTTTTGAAACCGACACTTTTTTGAATGTGAATTTGGCATTGTGTTCGGTATTTTCGCGGTACAATATTGGGTCTCCGTAGCAGTGTGGCAGCCAAAGGTCGATGGTTCGAATCCCAGCTCGACAGACCGAATTTTCCATTTTCAATTTTATTTTAAACAATTTCTACATGTGGAACCTTTCCCTAATTTTTTATAACTTATAAGTTATAAAAGCTGGGATTCGAACCATCGACCTTTGACTGTTAAGCGACTGCAGAAACCACAAGGCTACGGAGACCCAATATTGTACCGCGAAAATACCGAACACAATGCCAAATTAATTAATCGAAAGGAACTTCGTTCCATCCGTGTGTCCCTTGACACCTCTCAAGTTTTTTACGTTTGCACAGCTCCTAAATCTCTGTACACATTAGCCAGTAATGATGATACTCTCAAATAATTTGTCAGTTCAATAATAATTGTTCTTCTTTTTTTTATAATAATAGAATTAAATTTTTATATAAACATTATTATCTTTAAAATAATAATTCTCTAATTATGATCTTTAGTTGATAATTCTTATTATATATTGTATTAAAAACTTGGACATTGTCATACACATTTATTATGTGTGACTAACACTATCATATAATATTTTATTCTAATCACAGTACTTTTTCAATATTCATACACCATAATATTATAATAGCTGTTGTACCTACATTCTGGTGAATAAAGTGTTATTGTTATTACTACTAGTAGTAGGTAGTATATCTATTCCTTACCTATATTTTCGTGATTTATTTTCCTAAGGTGTTTAATGCTTGCTTCTCTTTTGTCTTTTAATTTTTTTGCTGCTATAATTTCTCCATTGAAGACACCCGAAAAAACCTCACTTTGAGCTCCCGAACCCAAATATGTCATATCAGTAATTAGTTCAAAGGGAATCTCCCAATCATTTTCTGCAAATGAAATATTAGACATAATACTATGAATTTAACACACTGCAGCACTACCTAAAAACATTAATATCTAAAATCCTGCTCTGAGGTGATACTTGTACAATGCAGTATCAGGTTGAGGAGTTAGAATATGGTAACAAAGTTCATACTTGGTTACTACAATATTTATTTACAATAGCCAGATCTTCAGTTCAGTTTGTCAGTCCAACGTTTAGATAGGCAGTAGGTACCACTGCAGCATAAGATTGTAAAGTTGGAATTTTGGTTCATAGTAAAGGTTAAAAGGTTCATAGTAATTGTAGTAAAGTTCATTTTGGTTCATAAAGGTGGTAAAGAAACAAAGTTCATACTATAAGTATAAATGAATACACTTTTATTGTACACCACAAAGATTACAGTGAAATAAAATATAAATAGCAAACAAAGCAAGAATACAATTTGGCGGCCTTATCTTAGGCGGCGGATCTCTTCCAGGCAACCAATGGTGTAAAAGGACATATCTACAGATAAAACCGGTAGATGGTAGACATATTACATAAATAAAAAATATAATACATTAAAGCTATATAAATATTATACATAAGATATAATATACATATAAAATAAATATGTTACGATAAATGTAATAATTATTAATAATTACCTCACCATTTGGTAAATTTGATAAATACTATGAAATTCATCACTTTTATCGGTTATTATTAATAATTCACTGTTGTCTTTGGTAAAAGTGATAAAACAAACGAGAAACAGTCTGACAACCCCTCTAAACCCCACCCGACTCCTTTCTCCAGCCACCTTTAACCTCACCAACAGTAAGGATTTTCGGGTGCAAGTATTCCTACATTGTCATAAAAAAAATAACAACGAAAGCTGTGATGAACTAACAGTAAGGATTTCCGGGTAAAAGCATTTCTGGGTGGTTATAAAAGTGGCCAACTGATGCTACAGTAAGGATTTCCAGATGCAAGTATATGGGTGGTCCTAATGGTGCAGCCCAAAGTCAATATTTTGATTCCTCGTACCTAGACCTATTAGAAAATACCAGCAATATTTCGGATAGGGACTGAGCCACTAAGCATAAACTACATCATGGAGCTCTAGGTTATTGCTCCTCAATCCTGATGCTGCAGGGTACTGCCCGCCCAAACTCCGGAAATTTAGGAATTGTCTATTACATATTAATATTGTAGCCACTAAGCATAGACTACATCATGGATCTCTAGGTTATAGCTCCTCAATCCTGATGCTGCAGGGTACTGCCCAGCCAAACTGCGGGGATTTAGGAATTGTCGATTACGAATTGATATTGTTACCACTAAGCATAGACGACATCATGGAGCTCTAGGTTATCACTAATCCACAAGTTTTATTCACGAAAACCACACCACTTTGCACACATGCTTTCAAAACAAATGAGTGGTAACAAATGACGCGTTATTGCCTTGCCCCCGCAAGTTGTCACAACCCCTTACCGCCTCTGTTTATTGAAACAAAATAAAGCTAAGTATAAGTACACCACTGTAAACTTGGCTTTCCTGATGATCTGCGGGACGCAGGGTGAGAGCGCGCTCAATCAATCAGGTATTCTGCCGCTGTCCGCTGGCAGTGACTGACTTGTGATATTTTCCTAGCGACAGCTGAACATGGTATTTTAATATGGCACAATCGCATGATACATCATAGGAATGTTCGAATAAAGAATGTTCTGATAATACAGAAAGTTCAGATTAATGTTAATGTGTGTTTTTGTATTGCCTGCTTTCAATTATGTATGCGAATAATAAATAAAAAATAGTATAAGGACCCTTGTTTAAATTTATTTTAGTTTGTTCATTAGATCACTGCATCGGTAATTCCATCGCATCGTGTATACCAGAACACATCACCCGCCCCAAGTCCTATTAGACCATCGCGATGGCCAAGTTAACAACGGTTTACCTTTAAGCGAATGTTATTTTTAAAAAATTATTAAATTTACCAAGATTAAGGTGTAATTATTAATAGGTATTAAGTGTAAATATATGTATACAGTATACACATATATATACATATAAATAAACTTAAATATTCAAATAAATAATTAAATAATAAATAGGAAACAGATTTATTATAGTGACAAATAGTGATTTTTCACAGGTCTTTTGAAGGTAGTAATAGATTGAGCCTCTCTGATTTCAAGAGGCAAAGCATTCCACAGCTTAACAGCTTAAACTGAAAAGGACTTGCAAAAGAAAGAAGAATTATGTGCAGGTGTCCTTAAAACAAGTTTTCTTGTAGTACGGAGAACCTCTCCTGGATGACCTACAAATACAAATTTCTCCTTTAAATAAGGAGGAGATTAAGGGTTACATAAAACACAGTACAGTATAGAAAGGATATGCAAGTTTCGGTGAAGTCAGATGGGCAACCACTTGAGACAAGACTGAAATTCAGATATGTGGTGATATTTGCGCAATCCAAATAATATGAACTGAATGCTATTTTGAAGTCTCTCAAATTCGTTTAACTGATCTTCAGTTAAGTTAATATGGCTTGCATCAGCATAATCAAGAATAGGAAGAAGTAGAGTCTGCGCTAACCTAATTTTAGTAGGAATTGGAAGAAAAGATCATAGGCGACGCAGAGAGCTCAGACAAGCAAAAGTCTTCCTGCTAACCAGTTTTAAATTCATCTTCTTCATTATTACCTCATGACTGAGACTCTTGACCCTCTATGGCAACTTGGTTAACAAGGCTCTCTCAACTCATGTCCTACTTCTGTCAACACTGCCAGTTATAATGAGGCATTTGAGATAATCAAAGCCATATCTTTGCCACATGGCCAAAGTATGGCAGTTGTTTGTGAGAACAAATGTAGGAGACAGGTCTGGTCCTTCAACTCCTCCAGGTTCAAGCAGGACCATGATGACTGTGTAATGCAATACAGAATCAGGTTGAGGCTGCAGTTACTCATATTTGTTATCTAAATATGGGTAGAGGCTACAATCAAGGAAGCACCCAAGAAAACAGTCTTGAGCACACAGCAAATGATTATGTTAATAACATGCTGCTGATGCTGCCCTTGTACTGCCAAATCGAAGCCTGGCGTTTCTTTTAGAAAAGGAAAGGTCAGGAAGCTATGCGCTCAAAGTACTAGGAGTAAGAAGCACTGTCAGGAAGTGGACCCCTGTGAGATGATAAGAGGAATGGAACCAATTGTGCAATCTCTTATCTTCTCTCTTCTCTTCTCCCTGGGAATTGTCTCCACAAGGGAATAGTGTCTGCCCGTTTTTGTCTGCAATTGTGCCATACACGCCATAGCATATTAAACTACAAGACAATAGGTAATGAATGTATGCATAAAGCCAAATTGTACTCTAATTATTCGTCATTTGAAGAGGAAAGATGAAAGTTATGAGATAGTTGGGATGTGTGATGTAATTGGAGAACCTCTTAAGCAAAATGTAAGAGCAAAAGGGGATCCAGATTCAGGAAAATATGGAATACAGAATTGTGGCAGTATTGGTAGTCCAAAAAGGTGCAAAACAATTTCAGCTTGAAGATTTGGAACATGATAACTCAGTCCCCAAAATTTAGGTAGGCAGTATCATCCAGCGCCGGCTTTACCAATGGTGCAAAGTGTGCAGCACACACGGGCGCAGGGTGACCCTGTAACACATCCATAGACACCTCATTCATCAAAATCAACTTGGTGTAAATATATGACAAAGCATCTCTGGCCGAGCATCTAATAAAAGCTATCACAAACTAAATCAGAACAGAACATCATTCTCAGCATCTTATTTGGATGGTACACCTTGCCGATCATCCAACACAAGCAATCACAAAGCATCCCAGAACAGAGCATTATTCCCAGCTGTCATTTTTAATTAAATAACAATAACTACCTACAAAAAGGAGTGTACATAGTAATCGTTACATAAGTACTATCATGTCCTAGACAAACCCGGCTAACTATCCTGGCCTAGGTGTGGCCTCCACCTCCCCTCTAGCCGTCCGTCTCGACCGAGAAGACCCTAGCAAATCTCCTTTCGAACTCCTAAGGCAACGAAACACTTTAAGAGATATCATAGCTACTCAATGGAACAAACTCACCAAATAATTTAGTTATACTCCCTTAGCCACTCTAGAGCATTGCCAATTACATAATCAACTACTTCAGGTCCTAAATCCAACACAGCAACATAAAATCACAAATCTGCCCACTGCCCTTTTTCTGTTTTGAAACCATCCTTCTCAGGCTATTAATTTTCATCTCCCTAGGAAACACAAGCCAGAATCCAAAGAGCTCACCATATGTTATAGTAGAATTTGAATCACAGACTATAGAATGAACAATCTGAATAATGGAAGTAGGAACCACAACTATGCAACACTACTATGTAACACTACTATGTAGGCAACAAAATATTTTTATTACATAAGGTAACAGCAGGAACGTCGAGTTTGCTTTTTAACCCAAAGTCTAGGTTAAAAGTACAGATTAAACAGATTTCGTATAAAGCTTCTGTCAAAATTACAAATTTATTCCTGGGTTAACTAACTCCATATCTCTGCAAGTGGGCCTTAGCAAAATAAGGTGTAATTATTAATTAATAAGTACTGTTAGCGACATTGCTTTTACTGAAAGTATAATTTTAAAATAAATAGATATTATGTGAAAAAGGAGGTTGTACTGAGAAGTCAAGTGGTTTTTGAACATAGAATATTGTTAAAAAATAAAGAATACTAAGAAAAATAAAAGGAGAATGACAGATGGAAAAAGACGGGGCTGGTGAAAAAGGGCTGATGGTCACAAAAAGGGTTTTCTATTGGGCTTGGCTGATGGTGTTGAAGGGAGAAGTGATGTTGAGTGTGCAATATTAAATAATAGATTTAACGTGATGACTATTAGCTGATGTTGTTGGTATTGTATTCTAAGATATACTGGATTAAAAGCTGAATACAATCCGAGTTGAGTTTGAGTTTTTATAGTATTAACTGGTAAAAGTAAATACAGTGCAACCTTGATATAACAAATCGGAAGGGAACAAGTAAATATTTGTTATATCAAGTAATTCATTAAACTGAGGTTTGTTATATTGAGGTTAGGTTGGTCTAAAATTTGTTATAAAGAGGTAAAAGCGTGTCGAAACCTGTCGCAACATGAATCACATACTAATACATTGGTGGGAAGGTTATATAATGGTTTTGGGTTGACAAAATTCGTTAATCAGAGGTACTCGTTAGTGCAAATTAACGAGTACCTCAACGAACTTTGTAGTTTTCTTCATAATTGAAAATCTATATATATAAAAGAAAGTGGTGTTAGTTACACTATTTATAACTCAAGAACGGATGAACCGATTTGGCTGAAAATTGGTGGAGAGGTAGCTTAGAACCAGGAGACGGACATAGGATACTTTTTATCCCGTTCGACCGCGTTTCCGTCAAGCCACTATAAAACGTGGTATAACAAAAACGCATCTGACATGGAATAACAAAATGCAAATGACAGTGGAATAACAAAACGTAAATGACAGCTAAACGTAATTTTGTCTTTGTTGGTTTGTCCGTCAATCACGCTGCAAAAAACCTACGGATTGACGTGATTTTTTTGGATAGGTATAGTTGAGAACCTGTAGAGTGTAAAGCATCCCGGAAAATCAAAGAGTACCCTCGGGATTTTAAAAACTGAATCCGAGCGGATGAAGTCACGGGCATCAGCTAGTTTGTTATAAAGAGGTTGTTTGCAAAAAATGTTTGTAATGTAAAGATATATTTTACATTGGCTCTTATGGACAATTCAAGGGGATTACGAAGAGTTTGTTAAATCGAGGAAGTTGTTATATTGAGGTATGTTATATTAAGGTTGCGCTGAAATTAATTACTTTTTCCTTCAACCTTGGTAATTATTAATAAAGATTGATAAATGATAATTTTCAATTAATTGCATTAACCATAACATAATATATTATAACAATAACATATTTTTTTTATATTTTATGAGCATCCTTCATAAGATAGCCTTTATCAATTGCAATATTATAGGTATTTGCATAAAGATCAATAGAATAGAATAGAATATAATATATAGAATAAGATAATATAGAATAGAAAAAGTTTTTTTATTCAAATAAACTTTTTACAAGTGCTTTTGAATCGTCGATAAGTCTACCATCCCCTTCCCTTCATCCCGATAACCCTGCGTGGCGCATCGACCTTGAATGCGATTGCATCCTGTGGAATACGGCCCTGCGAATGTACACGTAACTTCAACATGTATTCAAAATAAGATTATTATATATAACATCGCAATAATACTACCTTGGAATTCTCGGTAGTCCGTCTTGAAGAGCGACCAAACCGATGAGAAGCAATCAAAAACACCACTCATCCAAAACATAGTCTTTTTATCCCGCTCAATAGCGGGGGAACCGAGAGGTGGATTGTCGTCCTTCATTGTGTCGGCAACAACACGGTTTTGGTGTCCTCTTCGAAAAACAGCACTGAATTCATTTTGAGCAAGGGGTTCCATTTTAAGTGCGATAGTTTCGTGGTTTCTAATCACAATAGCAGCTGTACCTTGAATCTTCAAAATTCGCTATTATTTAAAAGGTTTCTCTATTTAAAGATTAATAAGCCTAGGCACACCGATTTCTTCGCCTTGAAAACTTATTGGAATAAAAAGAAAGGATACAAAATCCTATTCTTATCTTATTAGTACTCGTGGTCTATTCTTACTTCTTATAAAGCCATACCCTAGCCCACCGAGGCACCGACCAGAAAACAAAGGCCCTAGCCCTAGGCCACAGATCAAAATGGATACCCCTATGCATAGCCTCGCAAACGCCCACAAACCATAGACCACGAACACTAGGATAACAAAAACTCAAACACCAAACGTGACCAAACACAGCATTATCCAATGAGTACATTGCACAAAGTACATTAAGGCTGGAACCACATCTGCTTGCATCCATTCGCATTTTGTCTATACAAAACTGTCAGTGTTCTTAAAGTCGTGTATGTACGCATTCGCTGCGTCGACGTTTTATTAAAACTCCCCCCTGGTGCGTTACGGGGTTTTTATGACCTGACAATAAACCAATTTACGGTGCGTTACGGGGTCTATCTTGCCTCGTAAGACTTAACGGATAAAAATTGAATTTAAACCTTGACGACTTAGTATAAGAGTTTTTAGTTCTAAAATACTGTTAGGTAATAAAATAAAGTATTCACAATTGGCAGCGTTTGGGGATCTGACTTTTATATTAGAAGTTATAAGCAAAAAGAAAAGAGGCTGTTTTAATCTCGTAACGCACTGATTTTAGGGCACAAAACGTTGTAAAGTAGTGATGGGAAGTGAAACATCAATAAATTGCAAAATGTAGTTTATTGAAAGGCAAATATTAAAAGTTTTTGATAAGTTACAATTAATAAATGCATCTTTTATTTCCTGTTAACTTTTTTGTAAAACTTACCGTTTGCGATTTATGGCCCATTTAATGACCCGGTTTTTCGTGTGTGTGTGTGTGTGTGTGTGTGTGTGTGTGTGTGTGTGTGTGTGTGTGTGTGTGTGTGTATGGGCCATAAATCGTAAACGAAATAAAAGATGCAAAATTTTATTCTCTACAAAAAGGTCTGAATAACTTTTGCCCTAAAGTGGATAGTTTTCGAGATATCGGCCAAAACTTTTTTTAAGATTGCGATCGAAGCTCCACCTGGATCTGTCAGTATTTTGTGTTTTAGTGGTCAGTAAGTGACCCTTAACCTAAAAAAATTAAAATAGTGCGAGGTTAATTAATGCTTTATTTACTGGACTATTACGCCATTCGAGATTCGAGATGCTTTGACAATTCTTCATCTATGTCAAGACGACTGGTAGAAAACTAAGAAAATCATGGAACTAGGAATTACGATTACGTAGAATTTAATGCTTTCCGCCTTTTGTACTATAAGAAAAGACCATGCCATGAAAAGAATTGCCAGAATAGAAAACTTCCGAAAGAAATCATTATTTTTTGAACGGTACACTATGGCTGGAATCACATCTGTGCGCATCGATTCGCATTTTGTCCATACAAAACCGTCATTTTTCATAGAGTCGTGTCATTTCATCAAATCGGCTTTTGCGATGCATAAACGGTTGTATGAAAAATGACAGTTTTGTATGGACAAAAAGCGAATCGATGCACACAGATGTGGTTCCAGCCTTTGACGTCATTTTGTAAAGGTAGTTGACGGCCAACTTGAATGTTTAACGTAATTCCTAGATCCATGTTCCATGATCTAACCATAGAGTAAAGAATTATAAAGATCTAACCACGTGTCTTGGTTTTCTGTGGTTTTCTGACTTGTGATCTGTGATTTAACTTAGCCGTTGAATTAAATTGAAAAGTTTCTATAAAATAAAAATTCTAAAAGTTTGCAGTAAAAAGTTTTTAAGATGAATTTGTCATCCGTTAGTTCACGCTTGTTAATTTATGACACAAGCACCTGGGATTTAAAGATGAGTAAGATATCCTACGATTGCGATGGTATTATGAGAGATTTAAAATGGAGCGACGACAGTAAATATATTTTACAGGTAAAGCTCTTAAATTCCAGTTATATATTCTAAGTTTAGCTAATCTATTACTAGTTTTTTAGCTAATCTACTACTAGAAATCTATTACCTACCTATTATTTATAGTATTGTAAATAGCTGTGATAGCCTGATGGTCAAAACTTCGGCCTCCTTTTCGAGGCCTATGCGTTTGAAGCAATATTTAAATATCACTTAATTTAAAGGGGCAGAAAAACATCGTGTACAACAACACAATTCGCACTACCCAATACCCATGGCGCACGTGTTGGACTTATCCACAGAAGCCAGCGTGATGGACTATGGAATTAACTCTTATTCTTATGGCCTGTTTCACCACTTAATCGCCAGATTGACATTAGATACTTATAAAACAGAAATTTAAACGCTATCCGTCAGATAAGTTGTGGATAGGCTATCAGACCTTTATCAGCAAGTGGTGAAACAGGCCCTTAGCCTCAATGGTGCAACTGTCAGTGGCGGACCGAAAACCGAAAGTTCAGCGCTTTATACTTAAGCTACACTTTTGGTGTTCCTATTCCAAACATAAACTGTAAGCTTAGTTGAAAGGGTAAGGGGTAGTCAAGTATAGGATGGCTATTATTCTTTAAAAAAAAAGCAGAACCATGCCCAATTGTGGACCAGCGACTCCATTAAGGTTGATTATACAGGACTGCAAGCAAAATTCAAATTTAATTTGGTTTTTCACTATTTGTAAAATAATACGACAAAGTAGCATTCTAATTGCGCCAGTGGCAGTATCATCTTCACAGGTTTATATAAAAAATTTTACTTGAAAGTGACTAGTTTAAGAAATTAATCAAAATATCGAGTTGGACGTGAGTTACTCACAAATTAGCTGATATTCTGACTAATTTCTTAAACTTGGCACTTTCAAGTAAAGATTTTTATATAAACCTGTGAAGATGATACTGCCATTGGCGCAATTAGAATGCCATAAGCCTACTTTGTCGTATTAGTTTACAAATTGCGAAAAACCAAATTAAATTTTAATTATGCGGGCAGAGCCGTATAATCCACCTTAAGATAATGAAAATGAATATTGTATTGCCTTATACTTGAGAGCCTAGTTTGAATCCTGAGTGTAGTGAGGGATTCAAAGGCACAAGAAACAAAAAACTTTGCTATTGTGTGATGCAAAGAAATTTTCACCTCAATAGCGAAAAAATACAAGATGAAAAATATTTATTGAAACACTAAGGAATTTTTACAGTAATGTATATTACGTACTTAAATATGATAAAACCACAGTTTCTGAGCAGGTCTTCACACCTTTAGCAAGTCTCCAATCTTTAAATATTTCATAGGCTTTCAATTATTGCTTTCACTTGACTTTTCCGGAAGAAAGTTTAATTCAGCATTAGACACTGATTCCTTTAATTCTGATGGTGTTGAATTATCCCTAGAATCACTAATTTTGTTACTTTTAAAATTTTAAAGCAATTTTCTTAAAAGTAGGTATGTAATTATCATAGAAGAAAGAAGCATTGATAGCCCAGTGGTTAGGACTGTGGTCTCCTATTCGTGGGGTTGCACGTTCGATCCTGGGTACACACCACTGACTTTTCGGAGTCAAGTGCATTTAAGTAATTAAATATCACTTGCTTCAACGGTGATCCTTCACCATTGAAGCACAACTTGCGAACAACCTCTTTATAGCAGCAGTGAAGCAGTGATAGCCTATTGGTTAGTACTGTGGTCTCCTATTCGGAGGGTCGCAGGTTCGATCCCGGGCGCACCTCTGACTTTTCGGAGTCAAGTGCATTTAAGCAATTAAATATCTCTTGCTTCGACGGTGAAGGAAAACATCGTGAGGAAACCTGCACACTTGAGAGTTGTTCATAATGTTCTTGAAGGTGTGTGAAGTCCGCCAATTCGCATTGGGCCATGACATGACATAGACTATTATGACCCATAACCCTTCTCTGAGAGGAGACCTGAGCTCAGTAGTGAGCCGTTGATGGGTTGCTAACGATGATGAAATGGAATTATTAGACAGTTATTTTTTTTTTTGTTTTCCCACCATGTTTTATTCCTTTTTGTCTGCGTTTGGAATTGTCATTCGTAAGAAAAAAGTAATTAATTTTAATTCTTCTTTTAGGTTTCATGTGGTTTTACAGGTTTATAAATTTTAAAACCCATTTTAACCAAAAACTCAATAGTAATCTCATCGATAGTGTTTAAATTTCATTTAGTTTCATAAGTATCTGATAAGTCAATCTGGCAGTTAAACTCAAAAAGATATCACAGATTTAACCAGCAGATATTTTATCTGTAAGATATATGTATATCAGGCACTTTACCAGTAAGTGGTGAAACAGGCCATAAGATTGAGAAGAGTTTATTCCTTATTCAATCATGCTGGCTCCTATGGATAAGTCTATTACATGCCCAATGGGTAGTGCGAATTGTGTTTTTGTACACAATGTTTTTCTGCACCTTTAAACCAAGTGATATTTTCATATTTAAATATTGCTTCAAACTCATAGGCCTCGAAAAGGAGGCCGAAGTTTTAACCATCAGGCTATCACCTCTATTTACAGTAATACTATAAAAAATAATTAGGTAATAGATGTCTTAAATAAAATGTATACAATATTTTATACAAAATTTCCGAGCTTTTATTAAGATGATGAATAATTTTATTAAAGAAATGACAATCCAAAGCGTACTAAATTCAAAACACTTTTTCTCACTGAGTGAGCAAAAACGACTTTTGCTCACTGGTTTTGGGCAGTAGAGGCGCCCTTTTTGAACTAGTGCAGTGAAAACATTATTATCCAACTATTCATTGAAAGAAGCAGAAGCAGTGATAGCCTAGTGGTTAGGACTGTGGTCTCCTATTCGAGGGGTCACAAGTTCGATTCCAGGTACGCACCTCAGACTTTTCGGAGTCGGAGCCGTTGATGGGTTGCTAACGATGATGATGATGATGATGATTTAATTGATAGGTCTCAAAATTTTACTTTCTTTACAGGTCAATTCAGCAGGACTTACTGAAATATTAAGTGCATCAGACAGTGAAGTCCAAAGTGTACAATACATTCCATCAGATGAAACCTGGTCAGCAAGCTTTGTCCCAGGTGGCCACAGTGAAGTTGCTGTAGGTACAAAGTTCGGCAACGTCAAAATATGGGATACTAAACATAAGGTGATTACTAAAAATTTTCCAACTCCTGCTGGTCCATCATGCATTAAATTCTTAAGCTATAATGCTAACAATACATATCTAGCTGCAACTATGGTGAATGGAATCACAGTTATCTATGGGCTACTTTCAAATATCCCAGACCTAACTATGAAACTAGAAGGCTCAAGATACATTTCTGCTATGAAGTTTCATCTTGAATCTTTAATTGGAATAACTACCTATGAAGGTGATGTCATGCTCAGAGACATAGCCACTGGTGAGGAGAAAGCATTATTTGATTATGTTTGCTTAGGACCTGTGAGTGACCTAGCTTTCTCACCTATAGACAATAATTTGATGCTGTCAAGTGGCTATGACAAAATGATGAAAGTTTATGACATACGGATACAAAAAATTGCTTCTTCAACAATAACTTCTCGTTATCTAACATCAATAGCCATCAACACAGATAATCAAGTTGCACTTGGAACTAAAAATGGTGAAATTTATATTTATGACCTAAGAGAATTAAGTGGGCCCTTTAGCATTCTAAAAGGACACGATCAAACAGTCAGTAAACTAGCTTTTCAGCCTGCTAGAAAAAAATCTTTAACTGATAATATAAGCCTTGAAGATGATAAAAGCCTTGAAGATGTTGAAACTGTAACTTTTCAAAATATTGAAGAAAGTGCTTCAGGATCTCGTGATTTATCAGATATTGAAGTTGAGACAAGCATTGAAGAAGTTGAAACTGGACTTTTTCAAGAGACTAAACAAAATGCTTCAGGATTACATGATTTATTGGATAAGTTTTTGTCTGACATCTCATCATCAAGCCACAATATACAAATTCCCCATTCAAGTGCTGAAAATAGAGCTGATCAGAGTTCATTGAGAGTTTGTCATTGGTTGGATGAATCCAATAATTTCAATCATGGTCCTGATTTAAATATTGAAAGTGACAATGAGAAACATGACCTGAGAGTCTATACAAAAAGGAACATGGTGTCAACACCAATAAATATCAGTGACAATGACAATAATCCAAACAATACTCAAGATGATAACAAAGAAAGCTACTTGAATAAATTTTCATCACCAGCAAAGAATATTAAAGATTCAAAACTTAATAAAAAAAAAAAATATGCTGATGCAATGATGGAGTGCTTAGAAAGCGTAGTGGAGATAAGTGAACAACAATTTGTTTTAGCGAAAAAAATGAAAAGTTTTAGTCTGCGTTTAGAAAACTTGGAAAAGAAACAAACTGAAATAAACAGCCGTCTTCTCCTACTAGTTGAAGAAATTAAAAGTCAACTAAATAATGTTAATTATAATAAATAAATAACTTAAAAAATATATTATACTAAAAACCTTTAAAATATAATAAGCTTAAAAATATTGAAAAAAGGATTTAGTCATGTGGATATTTTATTATGTTTATATAGGCTATCAAATATTCATTAAAAAAAATTAGAGTGTGTTAGATATATTTAATTTATTTATTTATATTTTGCGCCATCTTACTAGACTAGATAATTATAAGTTTTAAGTAAATAATTAAACATTGCAGGGTTAGTGTGTAGTGAGAAATATAGCACCTATATAGATGAGTGATGAGACCTACTTAGTTGAGTTATTTATCACAATAGAGTAAGCGTTTTGATTATTGTTTGAAACTTTGCCTTCTGCGGTAAACTTACTAAATTGAGTTACTTATAATAATAGAGTACGTGTTTTGATTATTTTGTTTAAAACTTTGCCTTCTGCATTAATAAATAAATGTGTTTTGATTATTTTGTTTGAAACTTTGCCTTCTGCATAAATAAATAAATAAATAAGAGTTAACAAGTTTTTTAATACGATACACTGTAGCTAATTCTGTTCTACACAATCTCTAAGTGCTAGCCTTTTCAGCAGTAGCATTATGATAGGAATAGCACAAGATTTAGGCATGCTAATTTTGTTTAAAAAATTTCCACGAATGCCACATCTCAGTGGTCATAGTATAAACTGGTCAGCACACAAGCACGATTCCCAAGGGATGTGGGTTCGATCCCCACTGGCCCTGCAATTTTTGATACCTAATAAGTATGTATTTCAAATTTATTCGCAAAATACATATAAGTGTAGAATAAAAATTGGTTTCCGCAGTCTTCAAATCAAAACAATTACTATCTCCAATGGTATAAGAATCTCTTTTTAACCGACTTCAAACAAGGAGAAGGTTATCAATTCGACGCATATTTTTTTGTTGTCAAATCTGAACCGATTTCAATATTTTTTTATTTATTTGAAAGGGAAGATCTGATGAATATCTTCGGTGATGGAGGAACTCCTCAATGAATAAGAGGAAATCGTTTGCGATCAGAGAATGAACATTGATCCTATGAACCTAAAAAGAATTGGAAGAAGAAGCTAAAGCAGTTCCTTCTTCCAATTCCACGACTTTACGTAACTTTGACGAACTCATACCAGAGATGTATGGATCCGAGGTGTAAATAAGAGTACATCACATCCTCATTCGTCGATGATCGCATGGTGTAAGTGGAAGAATTTATAATCTTTATTTCTTTACTTATTTATTTGCATTCAAAATGTTTACGGGTGAAGTCATGGGTGCTGGCTAGTGTAAGAATAATAACTAAATAATAGAATATTAACTTTAGCATAAAAACTTAAAAAAGCGAATTCTAAGAATGAAATAATGTTATATTGAAAAATAAATGATAATATTTTAATACTGCCATTCAATAGTATAAAGCTGATTTTAAAAAGGGGGGCAGATTGGGGCAGTCAATTATTATAGATTCTTAAAGTACATTAATTTGTTATATACCACAGTATTTAAGTCAATGATGATGAGATGCGAGACAGTACTCTCGGCCGAGTACTCGGTGCGTATAAACACTTCGCCGAGTGCTCGGCCGACCAAAGTGGCGAGACAATAGCTCGGCCCCCATTCGCTCGGACCCGATCGGTACGCGCTCGGCTTCCCGAAGCGAAAGCGCTTTCGCATTCGACAACTCAAGCGAAAACCAACCTTATTTACTCAACCTTAGGGTAGAAATTTGCATCGTTGTGAAAAACGTAACAAGGGCATTCGACAACTCAAGCGAAAACCAACCTTATTTACTCAACGTTAGGGTAGAAATTTGCATCGTTGTGAAAAACGTAACGAGGTCATTCAAAACAGATTTCACTGCTCAAATTTTTCTCATACCGGGCGCCTAAAATCGATTCTAAAGGAGTAAACTCCAATAAACTTCAAAAACCTAAGAATCATTACTTAAATATTTTTTTTATGTGTTCAAAATTTCACTTAAAATTGTGTATGAAAATAGTTGATTATGAACTCTCAAGTTTGGAGTGTTATAATAAATAACAGGACTAATAAAAAATAGTCTGCGGGACTAATAAACATAGACTTTCAGGAATAGAATACATTATCAACCTTTAGATGTCCACTGCTGGACATAGGTCTCCTGCATGGACCTCCACAGGCTTCGGTCTTGCGCCGCCTGAATCCAGCGGCTCCCTGCGACTCATTTGATGTCGTCGGTCCACCTAGTGGGGGGTCTGCCAACACTGCGCTTACCGGTGCGGGGTCGCCACTCCAACACCTTGGGACCCCAACGACCATCAGCTCTTCGAACTATGTGCCCCGCCCATTTCCACTTCAGTTTCGCGACTCGCTGAGCTATGTCGGTGACTTTAGTTCTCCTGCGGATCTCTTCATTTCTGATTTGATCTCGCAGGGATACCCCAAGCATAGCTCTCTCCATCGCTCGCCGAGTGACCCTGAGCCTTCTTATGAGGCCCACAGTTAGCGACCATGTCTCGGATCCATAAGTCATCACTGGCAACTGTAACATGATATTTTCAATATCAGTTCGTTTAAGATTTTCGTATAAAACAAATCAATTGTTTTGTGCGTAAAGTGAGACTTCTAACTCCATCTGTGGGACCACGGGGGCGTGAGCTCATGCCGAGACGCCTGAAGTCTCGTAATCTGCCACAGCGCCAAAAGAGGGCGCTGTTTTAAAAACAAGGTAAGAAACAGATGTCACCAACACAAGTTGACATTGATCTGCAGTTAATCAAGCACAGTTAACAGCCTTCGCTTTGGGAAGAGGTTAGAAGGCATCTACGCGGGTTAACATTTAATCAAGTTCGGGAAAACCCGTTCGGTGTTCGATCCGAAATTGATTTCTGAATTTTGTCTTTTCCTTGGTTGACCGCTGTAGAGTGCAGACATGCCACACAGAGGTTAGGAAAGCATTGAGTTTGTACAACATGGCCGGACATACCTTGTTGGAGTGAAATTTTATTGTAAATGGATAGTGAGTATAAATTTTGGCGTGTTCGTACATTTCTTTTGTGAGTCCGCGATACTAAAGTGCGTTTCCAATCTTTCCAGCCTAACGTTTGACCTAATTGTGGTGTTGGGTGGGGAAACGCAGTCTGCGAAAATGCAGGTTAGTTCTTATGTTGGTTTTTTCCTTGTGAGAGATACACGTGTCGCTGTCATACAAGTTGAAATTGTTTTATTTCTCCTTGCAGCGAGCGTGGGATTTCATATTCCGACGAAATTCGTCGGAAATTTAGTGGAAGTTTTGTTGGTGTTGACGGCGGGATTCATCCGTGACGTCACACCTTACATCCGGTGCTATCCTGCGCATCCTCGCTTGTAAGCGGGATACAGTGGTGCATCGTCGACAACGAGGGGCGTGCCGTCCTTTGGAGGACGTATTTCGGCCACGTCATGGTCTACGCATCGAGTCGACAGCACACTTACCAGGTGGACCCGTTCTTTTCTTTCATTTTTTGTTTTCTATGAAATTTTAATTCTAAATAGTAACCTTTTAAATATCTATGAGTTTTATAAAGTAATATGATACGATTAGTTGTCAACATATGGTGAACACAAAGACATAACCTCCCTTGTAAATGGAATCTTCTTTTTAGTTCAATTAAACCTAATTATTTAGTTTAATGAGTTTAAATCATTGTCTCAACCTGCTTATTCGTCAACACATTCCTAGTGCGTTGTCCGTTCGGACACACCCCTGAGGTTTCTGCCAGTCGGAGTTAGCCCATGATATGAGTTGACGGGTAGGTATTGGTGGGTCAAATATTAGTCTGTGATATAGTTATTCTAAGCTGTGTTTATTTCTAAATTCTAATAACCTAGTGTGTTACCTATGCCTGAATAAACAAAGATAACTTGTTAGGGAAAGATTTTTATTCCAATATTCCTAGTCACACAGTCACGGAACTTCTGTTAGCATTCTCACTGGATCCACAACGCACGACCAACTCGGACAATAGTCCGGGTAGGGATTTTCCTCTATAAGTGATCCAGGGGGAAACGCTACACAACATGCACTGTTCGAAGACTTTAGTCTTCAGGCACTGAGGAATTTTGGGCGAGAAGACATCTCGGAGTTTCCCGAACGCTGCCCAGCCGAGTTGGATTCGGCGGTTGATCTCTTTCTCGAAATTGGACCTACCTAGCTGGACTGTGTGTCCCAGGTAAATATACTCGTCGACAATTTCGAGTGCAGAGTTCTCAACAATTACTGGGTGGAGCGGTGCATGAGCATTGGACATGATTTTCGTCTTGCTCATGTTCATTTTCAGGCCACCTGTTGAGAAACCCTGCTGAGATCGTTGAGCAATGTCATCGGCAAATCGCAGGTGAGTGATGTACTCGCCGTTTATGTTGATGCCAAGCCCGTTCCAATCCAGAAGCTTAAAGACGTCCTCCAACGCAGCGGTAAAGAGCTTCGGGGAGATAACGTCTCCCTGTCGCACTCCACGCTGCAAGTGGATTGGCCTCGTAGTCTGGTCCTGTATACGTACTGACATTGTGGCGTTTTCATACAAGCACTTCAACACTTGGATATACCGGTAGTCAATCCGGCATCTCTGCAGCGACCTCAATACAGCCCAAGTTTCCACCGAATCAAAGGCTTTCTCATAGTCCACAAACGCTAAGCAAAGTGGCCGGTTATACTCTTCCGTCTTTTGAATAACCTGCCGCAGCGTATGAATGTGATCTATGGTACCAAAGCCTTTTCGGAATCCGGCTTGTTCGGGAGGCTGGAAGTCGTCGAACCTACGAGCGAGACGATTCGTAATGACTCTCGAGAACAACTTGTAAACATGACTCAGCAGCGAGATGGGTCTATAATTCTTCAGCAAGGTATTATCACCCTTTTTGAAGAACAGGACCACCGCGCTCCTGTGCCATGCTTCCGGCGTTATACCCTCGTGAATGACAGAATTGAACAATCGCTGAAAGATCTTAAGTACCGGTTTTCCACCCGCTTTCAGGAGTTCCGCAGTGATTCCGTCATCACCTGGCGCCTTGTCGTTCTTGAGCTGTTTGAGAGCCATTCTAATCTCGTATAGGCTGACGTCCGGGATATCTTCGGTATAGTGTCGGGTCAGTTTGGCTCTGGGATCTTTGGCCAAATCCTCAACAGGTTTTTGTGTCGTGGTATATAACTGCCCATAGAACTTCTCGACCTCTCCCAAGATCTCAGGTCGAGAAGAGACGAGACGACCGTCATCAGTTTTCAGCCGCGTCAGCTGGCTCTGTCCGATAGACAGATCTCTCGCGAACACTTTTGAGCTCTTGTTAAGCTCGATAGTATCTTTAATACACTTGGTATTAAAGATCCGAAGGTCGCGAGATTGCGCCTTAGAGATCTGCCTATTAATCTGCCGGTAGGCAGCCGCGTCTGCCGATGACTGCAGCCTCATCTCTCGTCTCTCCTCCATGAGCTTGAGAGTATGGAGTAGAATACAATAGTTGTTTATTTCTGTAATACTATTGCGAAAATTAAATTTTGAGATGATATCGCCGCGTTTGCACCATAGTGCGCCGGCGTTTAGTTCAGCACGTTACGCGACGGAAAATTATTACGTGGCGTTCGTCGTCAGTCGGTACTCGGTGTCGTCACTTTGTGGTGTATGTTGGAGATAATGCCTATGTAATCTCATTACATAATAAAGAAAAATAAAACGATTTCGTATTTGGAATCGGAATTAGTTTTGTCTGATTTGATTTTTATGATTGTCATCTCCTTGCTTTGTTATTGTTCGTACTCAATGTAATTTCTATTATAATAATAAATATTATTATTAAGGACTCCTAGTTTATTTCCATCAGGTTATGGGCCCAGATATCGTGAATAATATTATGAGGAGTCCTGAATGAAAGGTGTCGGCGAGGCCATTCTACTCCACTATCTGCCTTCTCTCTAGGTATATATTTACGGGTAACTACGCGCTATACACGGTTGAACCGCTTGTATATGGATATTAAATAAGGATGTCTAGTGGAACAGAATATCACCGATTTAATTAACTATCACAATGGAGTCATACCTGCCCATCAACTAGAAGGCTCCTGTTGCACCGCTTGACTCCGATTAATTCTCTCTCTCTCTGCTGCGGGAGTGCACCGGTAACCTGCATGATTAAATTAACTATGACATCACCATTTGTGACGCCCTAAGATCTGATCTATTATTCCAGTTATTTCTAGCCGTGGACGTGTAAGGAATCAAACTCATCTCCCATGCGGAATCTAATCTCATCTGACCATCGGACCCGATCTTTCTTATTCATACTCTTAGACCCCCTATGTCTAAGAGCGAATCTCTCTAGTCCGCACGAATCTTCCTTGGGCCCCTTATGCCCAAGGGCGGGACATAATGTCTCCTATTCATAAACATGAACCTTCTTCGGGTTCTATCTACCCGAAGGATCAACGTAATCTTCCCCATTCGTACGGACCTCCTCGGAGCCCCCCTCCACGAGGGCTAAACCACCTCGGAGCCCCCCTCCACGAGGGCTCAACGTCATCTCATCTCATCTCATCGGGTCTGATGTGTTCTCAGCTCTTAATAGCCATAATGATTTACTCACAATTTAAACACCATTAAAACCGTCCCTTACACATCCCTTGCTAACTCACACACAGCTATAGAGCGCGCTCCCAGATGCTAGTAAATGTATTAGTATCTAGAAATTCACTCATGAGGGTTTAAGAACCTCATAGATCAATTGCGTAGATAATCAGGTACTTAGCTACTCAGATACTTAGCTTTCATCACACCCACTCCTCGTAGCGCAGCTCACAATTCAACCACCTTCTTCAGGATGCGAGAAAAAACAACCCGTTGCTACGCAACAAATGTCCATCAGAAAAAGGAACATTTCAAAACCAAAAATATTTAAACTACAAACCAACGACAAATTTCCGGTGTCATATACTACCATAGACTTATACAACCATTATCTTTACCAAAGATCTAAGTATTTCGCGATAACATATGCACTTCGCGACACTCCCGGCCGAAGCAAAAACTAGAGCAGACATAGCATGTTGCTCGTCCACTCTTTGATTTTCTGTAAAGCTTTAGTGGCTGCAACTCTCCTTACTTTAGTTCCTTGACTTACTTCAACCATCTCACTGTCTCGCTCTAATGGCTCTGACCTGTCCGACTCGCTAACCTCTCTGTCCAATTCTCTCATTTCTTGATCTACAATTCCGCACTCGGAATCATCCCGAGTTAGTTCGACAACTTGTTCTAATGGTAAGATCCCTTCACGTTCTGTGTCCTCTGAAATAATTGTTGGTCTTTCTATACTTTCGTCTAAAGGCTCTATTAAAATTGCAGGAGTACATTCACTCGAGGTATCCTCCTTTTCAAATCGTATGTCTATCACTCCTCCTGCTTCTTGGGCTTCTAGAGGATATAGATGTGCTATCGACCTCGTGAACTCTTTATCCCCCACTTTTACTATGGCTACTCTGCACAAACCATCACTTCCCTTTTTTAACGAAATAATTTTCCCTGTTTTCCAGGTTTCTCTATTCTTATTATCTCCTTTTATTTGAACCACTTGTCCTATTGCTGGAGATAGCTTCGAAGTGACCCGTGGTTCTTTAAGCGAGTGGTGATACCTTTCTCGAAGACTTAACAAGTATCTGTTCACAAACATCTCCTTAAATTCTCTTAAAATAATGAGACCTCTTCTCCAACTTTCTACAAGATCGATCTTAATCGTAGTACCTTTATCTATACAATCTTCGACTGATTCTTCTAAAGTAATGCAACTTCCAAGCGTAAGAAAATCCATTGGTCTCAAGATTATATCCAACTCTGAATCAACGCATGTGAGTGGTCGTGAATTTAATACAGCTTCTATTTCCTTGACAACAGTAGTTAGTTGACTATCTGAAAGCATATGTTTCGCTAATGTGCGTTTCATGCAATTCTTAACTAAACCAACGAGTCTCTCATAGAATCCACCATACCAAGGTGCTAGTTGTGGTATGAATCTCCACTTAATCTTGTTAACCACACAATACTGTTTCAAGATAATTTCTGATATAAGTTTGAAATGAGCTGCGTTATCTGATGTAATTAGCTGAGGGACCTTTCTGGTCGCTATCATTCTTCTCAATGCTAACAGACCTTCTTCAGCTGTAAGGTCTTGCACAAGTTCTAAATGAACAGCCTTTATCGCTAAACAAGTGAACAAACAAATCCATCTTTTCTGACCATTCTTGACAAGGACCGGACCCATATAGTCTACACCCACAAAAGTAAATGGTTCACTATAACTCACTCTTTCTGCCGGAAGTGCCGGAGTATTTGGTAACTTAAACGGACCAGCTCCGTGCTTAACACAACTTGGACATCTCCTTATTACTTTCTGGACTTGAGATTTGCCTTGTGGTATCCAATAGGATTGTCTAATAAGGCTGAGTGTATGATTTGCTCCTACATGGTAATTATCATTGTGTACCTTCTTTATCAAATTAATTGTAAAATCACATTCCTTAGGAATCAATATTGGGTACCGTTTATCGAATGACAGATCTGCATTCTGAAGACGTCCCTTGCAACGTAGTAATCCATCAACATCTTTAAATAACTTAAGGCAACGACTTAAATCAGTTTCTTTTCCAGCAAATTCCTGCGCAAAATGCTCTGCTTGAAGCTTCCTTATTTCTTCTGTAATACTAAGTGGTTCATTATGTCTAGTACCGACATCCTTCTCTGTGGAATTATTCTCTTTCTCTAAATCAACAATTTCTCCCTTAGAAGTATTCGTTAGACCCTCCCGCGTCGAAAGAAAAAAAGTTTGTGACGTATTCTTAATAGGAAACGTCCTAATATTGGAGTCTGATAAAAACTGTGGACCTTTAATCCATCTCTCTTTATCTTCCTTGGAACTTATCGGTCTAGTCGCAACATCCGCCGGGTTTAACTCTGAAGGTACATATTTAATCATAAGTTCTCTATTACTTCTAATTTCTTCAACTCGTCTAGCCACAAACGGTGGTAGCAATTTATCAGATTGACACCATTCTATGACAATTTGACTGTCTGTCCATAACGTTTGACGTCCTACCTTCATGTTAAATGCTTTTGAAACCATCTTAATTAATCTACACCCTATCAACACTCCTAGTAATTCCAATCGAGGGATTTTTAAGTGTTGTTGATCTTTTATAGGGACTAATCGTGTTTTCCCAATTACAAAACTTCTCTTAGTCCCGTGTGTCACGTACACAACAGCAGCATATGCCTTAAGTGATGCGTCGGTGAAACACTGCAAATGATATTCTTCATTTCTCACGTTTTTTATGTAACATCTGGGTACCGATATTTCTTTAATACTTTCTAATTCCTTCTTTATTTCCGTCCATTCCACCTGATTTTCCTTTGAAAGTTTTATATCCCATTTAACCTTGGTCTGCCATAGCTTTTGGAGAAATAATTTAGCTGACAAAATTTGTGGTACTGCAGTAGGGTAAAATTGGGGCTTCTGCATCACTCTCGCTGCGCTCGATGATGCAGGAGCCCCAATTTTCAGCCAAGAAGGTGTATGTAGGCTATTTTAATTTATTTCAAACAATTTGGATTCATCTTCATTCTACACAACAGAACTATTTTATTTAATACTTATATCTTGCTTATATCCAACCATTGTCGATTTGATTGTCATCATTCAGCTAAACTCTTTAGAATTTACTAAGTTTGACACATGGTGCAAGGTCAAAATATATTAGTTATTAAGACATTCTTTGACGATCGCGATATGTACCTACCTACTTTCAATATAGTTAAAATGATAAGAAATGGGTGGAGGAAATTTTAATAAATTAAACAAGCTTATTTAATCATCAATAACTTTATTGTTTAAACACCATCTATTTAAACACGTTACATTTTTCAATGCACAGATAGTTGGATGATAAATACAGCTATAGATATCAGAATTAGAATTATATAATTTATATAATGTTAACAAACTAGGACAGCCTTTATCTTCTAAATTATATACATTATCATTTTTCAATATATCTTTTAACCATGCCTGCTTTTCGAGACCTTTACAATAAACATCTTTGTTTTTAAGAAAATGTACTATATGGCATTTAAAATTCTCATAAGGCACGACTCCTTCGCTCCAAGATATTTTTCTATTTCTTTCAATCCAATCAACCTGTTTCCTTTCCGTGTCTGTTAGCCATTCATAGGGATAAGGTGGTTTAATTAACAAAACTTGAATCCGATCATTGTACACTAAGGCAATCTCTTTAGGTATAAAGTAATTCTGATCATTTTTAAAACCTTGAACATCCACAATAATTTTCATGATAATTTTCGTACAATATTGCTCAGCGGTCTATACTCCACAAGACGATCGTTGATAATTAAACAGTAAGCGCTGGTATTACTCGGAATATCCTGAGATGTTTCAATTTCTAGACGAACATCAACTGGACCAGTTTTTAAATTTTCATTTTGCCTGGAACAGTCTATGACAAATAAAGGTGCCTTTTCTTTAAATGTAAGCAGATCAAGCAGTGGATCGATAGGATGGTTGTAAAACGACTGACGAAACTTAGCATACATGTCGTATAATATACTGTATTTATTTTCATCAAACTTGAGATTTAGTGCATCGTAGGGATAATAGTGTGAATTCAAGAATAGTGTAACATTGGTCAGTGTACAATGATCGAATATTGTACTGTCTTTCGTTTTAATGTTTTTTCTATTAGTCTGCAAACCAAATATAACATATCGAGGTTTTTCTAATTGAGATGCTGTCTTTACCGCCCATGAATGTTTTGTAGTTTTTGGTAGTAATGGATATTCATATAAATCCCAATTTCTAAATGCTATTTGTATAGGATTATCTTTCTCTAATTTCCTTAGAAGCATCAATCTTTGCTGGTCTGAAACTTTAATATGAGGCACTCGCCATTGTATTCTCTGTATATTGATGTCTACAATATCATCGTTACCTGTAATAACGCTATTTAAATTGGTACTACTTCTGTTAAGTATAAGTTCATGTTTACAGTTAATTATTATTTTATTGTAATCTTCAGCGAATCCTAAAATCTTATTCAGAGGCATCAAAGCATTAAAGTTCCCATTTTGATTTTTAAATCCTTCTATATTCCAGCCCCACACAGCAGCTGCTTTACTATCTCCGCTATTCATTGAAATGTAAGATTTTATTGTTGTAGTTATTCCAGCATTTCTAATACGATCAATTTCAACACCATTCATTTCATATCGGATATCTTGGAAAAGAAAAGCGAAAGCATTATTACTGAAATCAACGCTTTTTTTTTGAACTTTGCCTGCTTGATCTTTATAAGTTACTGAAATATTTCCTTCAATGTAAATAGAACTAGCTGATGGTAGCACATAAATATCTTGCTGGTGAATGGGTATCCGGATTTCATCATTTTCATTGAAACTATTATTGTATGGATTATATGTATGGATTTCATAACTCTCGATAGAGTTATCAAATTCAGGTAAATTATTAATTTGAAGAAGACTCATACTTTAAAGCCAAGTGCCTCAAGAAATTTTTTATTGCTTTGATTAATTTTTTTATGCCTTCTAACACGTCTAACTTGTTTTACACTTTTCTTTGTAATAACTTTCTTTACTCTTGGATTAGGTTCTTTATAACAATTATTACTTGTACTGAAGACAATCATTTGGATTTTTTCAAATGTAGGCACAAAACAATAGTTTCACCTCTGAAATTTATAGGGTTGCCTTCTAAATCCAAAATTTTTATGGTTATTGATGAAATTATCTTTTGTTTTACAGGAAAATATATAACGTTGCAAGGATTTTCTATAAATCTATGACTAGGTGGAACGTTTGGCACAAACTCGTAAATAATATGTGTGGGAGAACCGTTAGTGTACGATCCCTGCACAAGATTACATTCGATCCTTATGACGGACACCGGCAGAATGTTTACTGGAACTGATGATTCATGCCATTTATTTGCTGTTAACTTTCCTCTCGGAAAACCTAACATAGGGCCAATACTATTTTCTAAATCAAAATTTATAGTTTCACTACAGAACAAAGAACATGTCATCGTGTTGATGTTAGGTTTTATTTGTAATTCACAATTTTCAACTCTTTCTTTTAGATATTCATACAAATCTTGTAAATCGTAAGAACCTGGTGGAACATCGATTCTTTTTTTTTCTTCACCATATCCAAATACATTATTATTATAGTCCACATTTGGAATTGAATTAAATACCGAAAAATATATCAAACCGCACTCATATTCATCTTCCAAAATAAGAGGGGGGGTGTAATGAGATTCTATAATGGATTTATTTCCCACAATAGTTAAGGTAAGAGACATTTTGGTTGACTGAACTTTTATTTCATTGTGCAAACTATTTATTTAATAGTTTTATTCCAGAAATTTATAAGAAATCTGATACAAAGATGACCACAGTTAAAAGAGTTGCGTCCTTGAAAATTATCATAGTTGTAAGTAATATTTGATCCTACATACTTTAAAAATTCTTTCGGTGGTTTTAAATTACCATAACTATCAAAGTATTCAATATAATTATTTAGCTTTGCATAGGCTACCCAATGCGTTCCAGGATTTTGAGACACATCCAAGTTGATAACACCACACTCTTTTTGAAATGGATACTTAGGTAATTCATCCCTCATGAATACACCTCTGAAATAGGGAATTTCTTTTGAAAACTTTAAAATATCAATATTAGATAGAGCGCGATTAGGTAGCCGTCGAATCAGTTTTTTGTCTTTGCTGTGTATATTCCCAAACCATCTCCATAGGGCTTTATAATTAATCCTTTCCCAATACATAATGTTTCCATTTTTTCATTATGTCTTTTTAGTTCTTGAAATTTTTTTTTCATTAAATTTATAGCATTAACTGCTTTTACTATACTAGCAGCACCACCTGCTAAGCCGCCAGCAGCAGACAACCCCGCAAAAATTGGAATTAATGGTAATACTCCGCCTGTCTTCGGTATGGGTATAATCCGTGGTATATTTACAGATGATTTCTCAGCTAACTCCTTAGCAGCGGCAATAGCTAATTCGATTGCAGCCTTTTTGCATTTAGGTTTCAATTTGTGGATATGTTTCTTTGTCCGAGATACGATATCTTTAAAGTTTTTCTTCAAACCGGTACCAGATTTATTTATCTTTGAATAACTAGATTTTCTTCTCAAAGTCATTTTATGCAGAGGTGATTCCTGTTTTTCCATTTTTAAAAATAGGAGAGAACTCTGTCTCTGATCGTAGACAATTAGAGACTGAATAATGTTGACATAATTTGTGCTTATAAAACACTCTGCTTATCTATCCAGCTATTTTCGCTAAGCGGCAGACCCAACCACTTGACATACAATTGATTTCCTTTTCTTTTTAAAACCTTTTCAATGAGGTATATGTCAGGATGATATGTTTTTTGTAATTCTTCAGCATAGAAAGCTCCTAATATAGGACGTTGTCTAGCATCTTTTAAAAGGTAGGTAATAGGGTGTGTATTTTGAATCTGAGCAATACGAAAAATTTCAGTTGACCAATTGGGAGTATATCCCTTTTCAAAAGTTCCTTTGTATTTGCTAATTCTAACATAATCTCCAATTTTAAATTTCGGATATTTTTGTATTGGTGCTGATACTTGAATCGATCTGTATCTATTAAGTATTATTTTTTTATTCTTTTCACTAACTTTATCTGGAGCCATACCAATTGTTCTGTGAAATGTGGAGTTATATCTTTTCATTATGTGATCGAGGGTTCCATCATTCCATTTGTAATTGCCTTGTAAGCTAAATTGCTTATAAAGTTTTGTTTTTAGCGTTCTTATAAATCTTTCTACTATTGACGCCTTTTTAGTGGTATATGTAGAATAATGATGAATATTATACTGTCGTAATTTATTTTTAAAACAGTTATTATAAAATTCTTTTCCTAAATCGGTTTGTAGATTTTTAGGAACACGACCTTTTTCTAGTATCTTACTAAAAGCTTCAGTTACAGTTTCTTGATTTTTATGTTTAAGAGGATATGCCCAAGCATATTTAGAGAAAGCATCAATGACGGCTAATATATATTTATATTGCAAATTTTCTTTGGAAAATGATTGCATATCAACTAGATCAGCCTGCCATACATCATCAATGTCTTTCAATATAACACGTCGTCGAGGAAAATTCTTTCTTACATTCTTATGAATTTCATTTACTACACTAACTTTGCTCATTTTTTTAATTTACGACTAACTACATCTATACTTTTTTTAAGACTACTTGTTTCTGAATGTAACTGTATCAATGTTTGTTCGACTGTTTTCAATCTTTTTATGATCTCATCTATAATTTTGTCAACATATAATTTAGTAGCACAATCGTTTGGGTCTATAGGCATACCAATATGTTTAATGATTTTATGTTGAGCATCAAATATATTTTCCAAGGAAGAATAATCCATTTTTAATTTTTTGTGCACATGATGACCAAACTTGTCGACATTCATGTTCGATAGTATTTATAGAACTAGGCTTGATAGAAAATAACTCGTAATTTTATATAATTTATTTTATAATACCAGCTTCTTTAAGTTCTTCGATTATTGATATAATCTCATTATCATGACTAGTGTTGCCAGCATCTTTAGAAGCAATTAAAATTTTTAACCTATCTACCAACTCGTTAGGATCATCCCAATAAATGAAATCTGTATTCTTTTTGTACTTTTTTAATGTTGGCATAAAACCGCCTTGTTTTTCTACCTTGTTAGATTCAGTTTCAGAAAATAATGGTTTCACGATTTTAGTATATTTGACTCCTTTATCACCTTTTATCTGATTTAAAGGATTATAATCTCTCTTATGTACATTAGTGTTACATAAAATATCTTTATAAACTAACTTATCTTGTTCAGATATCACCTCTAAATCTGGCTTACTTTGAAATAACAATTCTGCTAATCCCGGGGTTACTTCATAGCTTCTAGTTCCTATCTTAGCTATCATATTTTTACTAGAACCATCTAAAAACATGACTTTTGAATTTCCAATCATCAATGTACTGTTTTCATTGCGCACACCAAATGGCACATTTAAATTTTTGCATACATTTTCTGGCATCGGCGAGGGAGTGCGAATTTCTTCATCTTTATCAGAATTTTCACAAGAAATTTTCAGTTTAGGTGTCAGGTAATCTTCATCTTTCTTGCCATCATACTTTTCGTTATGGATAAAATCAGAAGAAGAATATGAATCGTTTATGTCATTAAGAGTTTTCATCTTCGTGGAAGTTTTTTCATTATTATTTTCTGCATTTTTATGCCATACTAATGATTCTAATGGATCAGTTATAGATCTAAAAAGTTTGCGTCTCCTTAGTTCCATATCTTCTTCATCTTTTCGCATTTGCTTTGCTTTTTTTTTAATAGTTTCAATCGATTTAATTAATTGTTTCTTTACGTTTGCTTCCATATTGACAAAAATGGTTATCTTGATAGTTGCTTAATTTCAACTGAATAAATTTTCGCGTTGTAAGTTCTATATAATAATTTATTAGTCAAATTCCACAAATATGTCGAATGCCTTTCTATATCTGCCTTTGTTTAACTCACAATCCTTGTTTATTAACAAAAACGTATGCGGATCTTTCCAGATATTTGAACATAATTGCTTAAAGTCACGCCAGCTCATATCAGAGTTAACATGTTCTTGATATATGTGTTTTAAGTTTATATCATCTTGCTTAAATATGATTAAAAGATTAACATTATCTCGTATTAATTGCTTAGGAATTTTTGAATATGTCTGAGACAAATAAAAACAATCAACTTGCTTATGCCTACCCATCGAAAAATAATTTCGAATATTTACTTGATTTTCACATGCCACATCGTCAAAAATGAAAATGGAGTTTTTCATGATATCGTTAGGTGAAATAACATCTTCATGATTTTTAAGCATAATAAGTTTTACATCTGGGATATTTTGAAATACATTATATAAAAAACAATATTTCGATTGAAAAGTGGTTTTAGAGTAAATATAGACATTCTGGAACCTCAGACCGTTTTCATGTAATAATAAATTAATCATTACATTTGTTTTACCGCAATTAGAGGGTCCACAAATTATAGATCGAATCGTATTTGGTAAGAGTTTACTATGTCTGTTATAACATGTTGATGGTATTTCAGTATCTATGTAATGTATATCTAAAGATTCGACTTGTTTGATCAACTTCATTGTTATTTGTGGCATACTTTTTAGATTACTCATTATTAAATACAGCAATCATGTTTCGACTTGTCTGTCTTGTTTAGAATTTATGAATAAACCTTGTTAAATAGAATTAAAACCCTAGGTATCATAGTCTAAGTATCAATTTCAAATGCTTTCTGTATTAAATAGATCATAAATTGTTACTTGTTTACCATATACCAAATATGCTAACATGTTTTGAAAACTTGATGCCTTAAAGATGATTCTATTACATTCTTGAACAATAATTTAAATACTTAACAATTAAATATTCATTCTCAGTTCATCTCTCACAAGGAGTACATACAATTGAATTTTCTAAACATTGATCCTCGTCTCTCTGGTAAGTAATTAAATTTTTCATACATTCCGATTGTATTTAAAAAAAAATGTTTTCTCAGAAATATTAAATTTTGTTTTGTTTCAGGATAATGGCGAACTATTATTGTATTGATGAAAACGCTCGAAGCATATGCGAAAGCATTGATCCATTTTCTTTAAATTGCGCTCAAGATGTGAATGCTATACTGGAGAAAGAAGAACAAGACAGGTTAAGTGAGCAAAAGAAAACAGAGTCACTTCAAAATATTAAAAAGTTGAATAAACTATCTTTGAAAAGAAAGCTTCCAAAAGTAGACCTGCAAACACTAATGCCAGATTCATCTTTTTTTATTCGAAAAAACAGGATGAAGGCGCATCATATAATCAAAATTGAAATCCTGGAAATCAACAACAGCGAGCAGGAAAATAGTGTGAATAGTCAATTAAGTGTACAATATGTAGTGACAGACAATTATGATAACATGATGTATGCAACGGAAGAATTAATTAATAAGATTATTCAGAAGTTAAGCATGCCAGAACCATTGTAAGTGATTGGAATAGATGTTATTAAATTAATCACTATTATATCAAGTTAATGGGGTTTTTAAATGTATACAATACCTAATTGTTTGATGGTGCAATAAATTATTTAAAAATTATAAATGTTTTTTTTTTACGAGTGTTTTAGATATTAGTAAAGAAAACTAAACCTACTTGTAAATTATAAGACTTCTTTTAAATATTTTACTATTTGAGAGCAATAAAATGAGAATAAAATATAATTAAAGAAATAATCATAATTGAGTCTGTTTGGAATGAAAAATAAAAAGACATAGAAGTTGTTATAATTGAAGTTTATTGTTTTATATGTTTAATATATTTACACATGAATTTCCTTATTACTAAATAAACATAAATAATAAAAGTACTTAGAATATAGTTACACAAGCAAATTTAAGTCTTATTTAGGTAAATAAGTAACTAGTGACAATATATTTTAAAATATAGTACTATAATGTCCCCAAGGTAAAGTATTATACTTTTTATAAATTTGTCGCTTATCATCATTTCCACTAAGAACGAGCTTTTTAATTTTTTGTGTATACAATTTATGATTTTTAGATCGTATCACGTACATAGTGTCCCTGTAGGTTGTCTCAAGATTTAAGATATCTCTGTATTTATCAATAGTAAGTTTTTTTGTAACAGGCTTTTTAACACCTTTCGCTTTCTTAATAGTAGAATTTAAAGTGTTAACACAGTATAATTTTGCTTTTAAACCGACAAATTCTGTGATAATATCACCACCCATCTCATCTTTAAAATAACCTGGTATTTGTTTATTCGTGTTTGGAATATGGTATATATTATTTTCATGAAAATTACTTGTGTCAAAGTACTGAATATGATATTTCAAATCTTTATAGAAGTCTTCAGTGTGAATTAAATACAAAAGACTATCGGTATCAGTGTAACAAAGTTTGATTTTGTTTTTATATATATTTTTCATTACAGAATAGTGAAAATTGTATAAATGACTTTTTGCTAATTCTAATATAGTGAAACCCACATAAATTGGTCGATCTAAAATTACTCTTGTTGGCTGAAGTTGGATGGCCACGAGGCTCTCAGAAATAATTGCAAGATTTTTGAAATTAGGCGCACTCACATATTTTTCAGCACCACAGATTTTATTTGTACTATTACAATTATCTTTCCACACGTTTACTAGCTTTACGTCAACTTGTTTCCTCTTGTTTTCAATAGTTTTTCCAAAAATTGAATTATTTTGTTTTTTAAAAAAATCTCTTTCAAAATCTGATGTAGCTTTTTGTCTTAGTGATGTATTTAGGGATATATAGGGCTCTAAAAAATTTTTTTGTTTGAAAGCCAATATCCTGTGAATCTTCAGCAATATGAGTCCGTTTTTCAAACATTCTTGCAAGTGGAGATAATGGATAACATATTTGTATTTATCATAGAGATTTGCAATCAATTTTGTGTTCTTACCATTTGACATTATTGGGACTGTTAATTTTTCTGCTGCAAATGGTAAATCAGAATGTTCATCATGAATATCGCTGGGATAGTGAATATCTACTTCAAGTATGTATCCTACTTCACTATCAGGAGAAATAGAGTTGATGTCAAAAATAAGTATTTCATCTTCTTTTAAAAATCTAAAATTTTTATAGGGAAGTTGCTGCATCATAGCATAACCATACAAATTTACACAATCCAAATAAACTAAGAATGAATTCAGCTCTTCTTTATCATAATTCGGTAAATATTTGTTATTAGCCTTTGCATGTCTTAACGAACATTGTGCAAGACCTCCTCTAATACCATTTTCTAACATTTGATATATTTCTATATCAGATATTAAATCTAACTCAATATTTGTCAATAGGAGCATAGCATCCCAACTTAGTGAAGGTGATGAAACATAGTGACATGGATCAAGTCCATAATAATTTAAGCTCATGGATCTGAATTTCTCAAAAATGTCACACAGTAACAAGACATCGCACTTCAAATATAATTCAGTATATTCACCCAAGTTTTTAATATCAAATTTTTCCCATACAGTTAACGCATGATTATAATCATCGTTTGTTATAGATTCCGATGTGAGTTTATTATAAAAATTTGATTGATCTGGTAACTGAGTTTCTTCATATTTTTCCCAAGAATCTACATAGTCATAACAATATATTCCTTTTCTTAGACATAAACGGAATAAGGTATCGTCAATGAAGAATGTTCGCAAATGTTTAAGATCTTCAGGATTTAGAGTCTTTACCAAACGATCTAAACTTGAACTCAAAAAATTAAAGGAGTCTATAAACTTTAACTGAGCCACGTTCTTAGTATCAATTGGGAAAAACTTTGTAAAAGAAATGAATTTCTCTTTATTTTTTGGAATTAAATTAATACGACCGCATACATTTGAAAGTTCATTTATAAATAAATGACAGTCATATCCAGAAAGATTATGAAATATTATTGGTATGAAATTACATTTTTTATTATTTAAATTACGTGAATTATGAGCAGGACCTCGATATTTACCTGTGAAATGGTCATGGTCATGAACTTTATAGTCAGTATGAGAAAATTTATTTTTACAAATATGACATAATATAGCGCTATTATAAGTTGTCTGCTCTTCATTAGTAAGCGGATTCATATCTTTATAAATATTTAAAATTTTGTATAATCTTTCTATGTCTTTCGAAATTGAATCGACAAATTTTTTTGCACAATTTGGTCCTCGATAAGAAACAAAGTCATTCAATTCAGGGTTGGATTCACAGCATATGTAATAAGCGAAACAAGTGGCTTCGTGAATCTGAACATTTTCTACATGCTCACTTTTACTTTTGTCAGAATATTCTCGAAGTAAACTTTCAAAATCGCCATAAATAACAATTGGAATTTTTTGGGTCCTTTCTGGATTCGAAAAACGAAGTTTAGCATTCACTTCTGGAAGAACTGTTTTCATTCGAGCGCATTCATGAGTATCTAATTTTGCTTCAGAATCAAAGTAAAGAAAACATTCATCACATAAATGAATTTTACATTTGTGTTTCGTAAGTTGCTTGTGGACAAGTTTTTCAAAATTTTTGATCAAAACAAAATGACTCTTGTTTTGCTTATTGATAAATAGTAAGTTAACATGCACAAGCTTTCTTTGTAAAGTTTTGTACAAAGGTCCTGTTACAATATTATTTTTTTCTAGGCCGTAAATATTGACGCTTATATTTGTATTGTGTCTTTCAAAACATTTTATATCTTCGAATGTTGGAGGGAATGACATACCATTTATATTTAAAACTTTAGAATAGTGTGGATAAGATGAAGTTCTATTTGGATTACTTTTTGTTGGATACATTTGTGCTATGATACACCAAAGAAAGCAGTGACTGTCTGTATTATGAATATTAAGACATGACTTCGTTCTGATAATATTTTTTGGTAAATTAATGAATGTGCCAGCTCTCAAGGGATTGTATTTTGCTATATTTATTTCTAAATGGTTAATTGACTCAATTGTCCAACCAGACTCAGATAATTCGAACTCCGTGCATTTGCTTATCAAATTTTTGGAGTATTCTTCAAAAAGAGTGCGTAAGTCCGTGCTTTGAACTATAACTGTATATTTAGTATTAAAAGATTTTAAAGAAACTTCATCATTTTTAGGAAGTTTGTATAATACAAATAATTCAAAATTTGCCTTGATTGATTTATGTTTAATAAGCAGTTTTTTAATTATATTACAAACAGTTCTAAAAACATTTGATAAAAAGAGTTCTGGTGAAATAATATCAGTTGAATGCGGATTTACCCTATAACTCGCAATCCTATTTTTGAAAGCACTGGCTATCAATTGCACATTATCAAACTCAGTTTTAAGTAAGCAATTAGTCTTATGAATGTTACTTTTCTTATGTGATGAATACTTTGCCACATGCGTGTTACATTCCTGACAGAATTTCATGTTAATTTTTTTGTAATTGTTGAAAAAGGCTCTTTTTAATAGTTACAGTATTAATATCAAAATATTAAAAAAGATGATAAAAATGAAATATCATTTCTATATTTTACATGTAATATTTTCAGTTTTTACTTTATCACTATCAAACTAATGAAATTAAAACTTAAATTTCAATTCAAACCTCTATAGTTTTTGTTGCATATGCCGCAATGTAAAATAATAACAAATGTCTGACATTAATAATAAATTTCAGATTTTCAATTTTTTTTTGTGGTTTCTGATTTCAGTACTTAGTTTTTCATTGCTGCAATTGCTGTATGGAATGACAATCAAAATAATGAAAATATAAAATTTTAATGATAACCTCTAACTTATTTTGTGTCTTATGCAACAATGAAAATTAAAAAAGAAATATCTGAATGTTAATATTTAAATTCAGATTTTTGTATTATATCTGGTTTTTAGATTCTGATTTCAGTACTTAGTTTTTCATCGCTGCAATTGCTGTAAGGAATGACAATCAAAATAATTAAAATATAAAATTTTAATGATAACCTCTAACTTATTTTGTGTCTTGAGCAACAATGAAAATTAAAAAAGAAATATCTGAATGTTAATATTTAAATTCAGATTTTTGTATTATATCTGGTTTTTAGATTCTGATTTCAGTACTTAGTTTTTCATTGCTGCAATTGCTGTAAGGAATGACAATCAAAATAATTAAAATATAAAATTTTAATGATAACCTCTAACTTATTTTGTGTCTTGAGCAACAATGAAAATTAAAATAGAAATATCTGAATGTTAATATTTAAATTCAGATTTTTTGTATTATATCTGGTTTTTAGATTCTGATTTCAGTACTTAGTTTTTCATTGCTGCAATTGCTGTAAGGGAAGACAATCAAATAATAAAAATAATGATAACTTCTTTATTTTGTGTCTTGAGCAACAATGAAAAAATAAAAAAATTAATATCTGAATGTTAATATTCAAATTCAGATTTTTGGTTTTATATCTGGTTTTTAGATTCTGAATTCAGTACTTATTTTTTCATTGCTGCAATAATTGCTGTAAGGAAAAGACACAGTGATTATATTATTTATGATGTCAAAGTAAAAAATTAAACTTGCTTAATAGATTATAGGGCAAACACCGCAATCAAAAAAATTTAATATTAAAATAATTAAATCTGCAACATCATAGTATCTTTATTATTTTAATATATAATATTAAAACTATTTTTAGAAGACATTGTAGGGGTACAAAATAGGCTGAATAGATGAATATTCTTCTTTCACCGCTGTAACTAGCTTAGTCACAGCACGCCAAGTCGCACTATCGCCTTCCACAGCCGACTTACAGGTGATGAGCGCGCGCTTCCATCTATCGGTGCCCAGCGTCTCAGCCTCGCGCGTGTTATATACACGCAGTTCTATGTAATATTCCCCGGTCTTGGTGGGATCCGCTCTCTGCAGTGTGTAGCCCGTGCCCGCTCGACGGGAGAAAAAACTTCGTAAGGCCGCCGCTCTTATAGGCTCGTTTTCATCCTGAAATCAGTAAAGAAATAATAAATATTACATTATTTCAACAAACTAGACCTTTCATAAGGCTTCGCTTTATTATTTTTTTTAATGATCGATACTGATAGGATAAATAGCTATTAGGTAATTTATATGCATGATTTTGCCTTTATGATCTAAAGTCAATAATAACACAGGAAAAAGTATGTATTCTCGATTAATAAACGAGCACCAATTAAAAACTGTTCATTCTACTCAAAAGTACCTAGGTACTTCGTAACCAACTCTATCAAAATCTACTTATTTTTCAAGTTACAAATCGCTATAGTTGTACAAATATGAATTGATTGAGAATTAAGAGATTACTTACTTCTGAATCTACAATTGGTCTTCTTTTCTTAATTTTCAATGATTCGGGTTCAGAATCGGAGTCCGAATGTATTGTTGTCTTCTTCGGCTTTTGACTAGACTTCTCAGCCCGAGGAGACTTCTCAGCCCGAGGAGACTTCTTACTTGATTTTTTGACTTTAGTTTTCTTAACTGTCCCGCTCTCGTTATCTGAGTCGAAAGGGTTTCCGCTTACAGTCGACCTGAAATCAAAGATAAATTAAATTATTGAAATATTATTCATAACTCCCACATCCATGTAAAATAAAAATTTTTACGAACCAAACATAAATACCTATTTAATACTTAAAAAATTGATAATTATTAATTAAATGAGCATTATTTTATTATATTATTATATTATTTCTACAATTGAGTTCACAATTATTAATACTATGTAAAAAAAAGACACGTACATACTTACAGGTTATGTGCACTTGTCACTTCAGTTGAAAATAATAGAAATGTCCAATGTAGCTTCTGCATCTCTTTTTATAATAGGGAATCATAAACCCGCATTCACATTAGTACTTTAGTAAAAATTGAGTATTATTTTCATGAACTCATATTTGTGTATCGTTCTTATGAACGCTCTAGATAAAGACTAAAATCCTTTAAATGAAGATTGACAATTATGATTATACCTTTACTTTCCTAATATGAAGCTGGCGTCAGTCCGTCGCAGATACCTGAGACGAAATTCTTTTAAGGAAGTTGCATACTTTTGCCATAAGTGTCATGGTTCTTGTTATAATAGTTTTTAGTGTTTATAGTATGGAAAACTGAAAACATTTGAGCTTTCCAAATTTAATTATTTTTTTAGATTTATCCCTATTTTGAAGTTTATTTATTGCATTGTATAAATGACATGTAATAATAATTTTAATTTCGGATTTAAAAAAAAATCCTCAAGTATTATGGTTCTAATTATAATGGTTTCTTCTGTGTTTGCAGTAAGAAACAAAAAACGTTTGAGCTGTCTAACTCTTAATTTTTTGTTTCTTTCCATTTTTATGAATTTAATTACCTATTGGTAACACATACATACCTATGTTCAATAACTGTATAAAACATCATCCATTCATAAGCATAACATTAGTTTAAGGCTGAAAAGTGTTAATTGTATGCCTTTACTATGTAATACGCACTTAAAAGATAAAAAGTAGTATTTTTATAAGTATTGTAGCATATATAACATAAAATAATTAAAATAAAAAGCATTAATAGGCTAGACTTTCAGCTTAAACAACATGGGGGTGCATACTATACCCGCAAAAATTTACAATTTTAATAATGGCCTACCGACTAGGTATATGTACAGAGATGTCACTTCATCCTGAATATCCTAGTTATTCTACTCAAAGCATACGCTTGAAGAGTTTTAAAACTTGGCCTCACGTTTATTTCAAAAACCTAAAGAAATGGCGAGAGCCAGCTTTTTTTATACAGGAATAAATGATAAAGTAATTTGTTATTTTTGTGGAGGCAAGCTCAAGCACTGGAGTCGCGAGGATCTGCCATGGTCTGAACACGCTCGATGGTTTCAGTTCTGTCCCTATGTTTTACTTATGAAGGGCAAAGAATTTGTACAAAGTGTTATCAACGAGTCGTGTGAAATAACTGAAAACCGTGAAACGTGTGAAAATAACAAAATATGTTTAAAAACCGATGTCAATAAACCTGACAAATATATGAATGAAGCATCGATACTTTCTTGCAAAATTTGTCTAGTTGAAGAAATAAGGGTCTGTTATAGACCTTGCGGTCATGCTGTAACGTGTGCAAAATGCGCTCTTTCTTTAAATAATATGCTATGTCCGATATGTAGAACAGAAATCGTTAACGTGATTAGAATTTATTTCTCATGACTTATAAACAGCGAGAAGTTCTGTTAAAAATCAGCCTATGCCTTTATACACATTGTTTAAGTTTGCATCAACGGAACTTACAGTGTGTACCTAAAGAAATCTGATTTGAATTGATCAGATCGAGTGGGCATACAATATCATAATATCAATCAATGTAAACATATCGAGCGCATAGTATCTCTATTGTATGATTCAAGCATCTGACTAAACGTAGAATCAGATCATCGAATGCGAACCCGATGCGCCGCTCATGTGGTGCGCTAGCGCATGTGTAATGCGATCGACTATTGCGATGATTTATAAAACACGACAAAAAAATTGGGGCTCCTGCATCATCGAGCGCAGCGAGAGTGATGCAGAAGCCCCAATTTTACCCTACTTACTGCTAACCCACATGGATCGAATACTGAAGCAATTACTTTTAGAACTTCACGCTTAGAATTTGCCTCTGTATCTATCTTGAATCTTAGGCGCAATGTATCATCCTTTACATTCCAATCTAAGCCTAAAATTTTCACAACTTCTTCCTTAACACTATCGGGTACCTTGTCTAGAAATTGTTTTGAATTTGAACTCCAATCTCTAAGGTTCATAGATATTTGACAAAAGGCGTTCTTCACGTCTTTATAGAACTGTATTGCCTCCTCTTGTGTTTGGACTCCACTTACTAAGTTATCAACGTATATGTCTTTGGCAGCCAATTGTAGTCGTTCATTTCCTTTAGAAAGATGATATTTAATCGTCGCGTTCAGTAGAAATGGACTTGATATAACTCCGAAAGGGACTCTACGGAACCGTAAACAAACAATGTTATCATCACTCGGTGGTTTTTCTACATCTTTCAACCAAATAAATCTGGTTACCTCGCGATCTTGTTCATGTAGTCCTATCTGAAGGAAGGCCTTCTCTACATCTGCTGACAAAGCAACATTATGGCTTCGAAATCTGATAATTATACTTGTCAAATCTTCTAACATCAACGGACCGCAATAAAGGCATTCATTTAAACTTTTACTATTTTTAATTTTCGATGAAGCATCATAAACAATTCTAATTGGTTTACCCTTTTGAGCAACACAATGGTGCGGTAAATAATGTACTGGATGGTTCACATGTGTCTTACTTAACACTGTTTCGACTATTCCCTTCGATATTTGTTCCTGTATAGTATTATCATAACATCTCAAAATTTCTTTGTCTAATCGTTTAACCAAATTTACTAAACGACCATATGCCAATCCATAATTAGGTGTTAGTGCTGGAGGATATTCATTCCACGGCCAACTAACATAATATCTACCATCTATTAATTTTGTAGTTTCATTAAATTTATTTATAGCCTCTTCTTCTCTAGTAATCTTAGGTGAATCGGTTATACCGATTGACTCCAGTTCCCAAAGGAATGTTATACTTCCCAAATCTAGTGGCATGTCAGGTTTGCTTAATCTGAAATCAATCTCTGAAAGTATGTAACAACTGACATATGTTCTCCTTCTTTATTCTCATGCGGAATTTGACCCGAAAGTATCCATCCAAACTCTGAATCAATTAAATATAAATCTTCCCTTATCCATATTCTTTCTAAGCAAAGAAACGAGTAGTAATAATCATTCCCTATAAGAATATCAACTTGATCTTTCAAAGACCCATCGTCTGCAAGTTTCAATTTATTCTTCCAATCGTCAAGTTCATCTACATACGGTACACCTTTTGAAATCATAGGTACGACGTTTGCATAAACACTCTTCCAATTTTGAGATTTAGTTTGTAACTCCAATTGAACAACTGGACTATTAAATTCTTGAGGACTCTTCGAACCAAAAGTATAAACCGATAAACTTTCATCCTTTTCCGTGGACAATTTTAATTCCTTTGCAATCTTTCGGGTGATGTAAGATCTTTGGGAGCCTGAATCGAATAGTATACGGCATGATATTTGATTAGACGTCTCACCTTTCCCCCGGGCTGTTACTACAGCTGTTTGAAGAGCCGTATGTCATTCTCTATCCATCGTTGTTAGAGTCGTGCTCTCTGATCCAGACTGAAACTTCTCCTTACACAGTGCGCTGTGGTGTTCATGTTTTTTACAAAAATAACAAGGTTTATTATACTGACACTGCAGAACCCTATGACCACTTTTAAGACATTTATAGCATCTGCCTTTCATCAGCGCAGTACGTTCCTGGTATGTTCTGTATTTTTTACATAGATCAGAGAAATGATCACCCTTACAAAACATACAGTAAGGTTTCATCCTCTTCCCGTGAGCTCCATCTTCCAACCTATTACCTCCTCCGAATGTTGTATTTCTCCTCTGTCCCCACTGTCCTCCTCTTTGTAGGTACTGTCTCTTTCTAAAATTTGGAGGTTTTAAATTATCAGCTTGCATACCCCAATCATTCCTTCTGAATTCGCTTCTAGGTCGCCTCTCTCCCCTGCTATGCTTATATCTCTGATTTTCTTGAGTTACATGTAGAGTTTCTACTGTATAGTTACCAACTCCTTCTGCACTATTTCCTTGAGTGATCCTATTAGCGTCTTCCTTTGCTGTAAGTATTTTCTCTAATTCTTGCCTTATCTCATTTATAGAGTCGTCTTTGGTTTTTAATTTTAACTCATAGATAAGATCCTCAGGAAATTTACTAAATATAATATGCCGTAGATGATTGTGATTCACGTCTTCTCCTAATGATTCCAAGACCCGTAAATGTTTTTCCATTTCATTAAATGATTTACGACATGATGTTATCGTAGAGTCTGCAGTTACCACCTTAGATAACGCTGAATAATGTGCATCAATTAAATGAGAACTTTTGCCATATTTTTCTGTAAGAGTTTTAATAGCTATGTTGTAATTCTTGTTTGTTGTATCTAGACCCTCAATAGCTTTCCTAGCTTCTCCCTTTAATGAAGACTTAAGGTATAGCAATTTGTCTACATCTGCTATGTTTCTGTTATGAATATTTGATTGAAATTGATCCCAAAATTGATGCCAGTTCAAAATATCACCCACAAATTCAGGTAAATTCAATTTAGGTAAACGGCATGATGTTATCGCATCCTTCTCCTTATACTTCGATGGAGTTTCTGAACTGCTCTGAAATAATTTTAATTTCACTTCTAGCTCCGCTAGATTTTTCTCAGCTTTCAGCTGTATTTCACTCATTTCACTTATCTCGTCAGCTGCAGGATCATTTACCAATTTAAAATAATTTGTTAAATCATTTTCGAATCTCGTCAAAAGATTTTTTAATTTTGTCTTGTTTACTTCTACATCGTGGATTAGGTTAGCATTCAAATAGCCGAGATTTACAGCCTGATTCGAGTGAGTTTCTATTTGGGTAATAAGGAGTCTTAGCCTTCTTAGCAATAAATCATCCATGATGAATTTTCTGTAATCAGACATTATATTTGAACAATACCTAACGCCTTATCACATGGATGTAAATACCTGTCTCTAAATCTATGGATCTCTGTGGAAATACCACTTCTAGATTAATTATCCTTATATCTTTGAACATTTCCTTATGATTCATGTACTTGCTACATTTAATTTAAAGTATAGAGACTAACTTCGAAATATATTATAGTGTATATGCCAAACTCGGATGTTAATAATCCCACACAAATAAAGAATGAGCATTCCCAGTCTAATTTTCCATTAAGATTTTTAGAGAGTTATTTCAATCTAACCAGTTGTATAATTCGCTTGCTAAACAAGTAACTTGCTCTTATACTAATCATCAGTTTATCCAACCATTATTTACCACCAAATGCAGAGAGTACCTAAACCATGAGTACAGATTTAACATTAAGATACCTTTCCATTATACAAATAGCTCGCACTATAATAATAATTGAAGGTAAAAGAATTGAAATTCATAATAACATTATTGAGATTAAAACTTATTATTGGGTCAAACTAATACCATAGGTAGGGGGGGTAAGGGAGCGCAACTCCATCTAGCGCTCCAAACGTCAACCTCACCTGCCCGTGGTGCCCCCTGCTAGTCTACTGACGAGGCTATGACGACCGACAAATGGCGGTATAACCATTTCATACTGGCTAGACTGAGCAAATGGCACAGGCCGGTGTCGGGCAGCAGCGACACTGGTGCGATCAGTCTAGCCCTGCGATGACCAACACGCCTGCCCAGCGTGGTCATTATGGGCAAAACCTTAATGGATAATCACAGAAAACCATGGCCCCTAGTTCCCGGCGGCCTCGCTATTCCTGACCCTGGCAGCGGTCACGGTAATGGCGGGGCAGGGGGTGCTAAGAATCTCCGGACGAGATTCCGCTGCCAACCCCGACGACTGGACCTGGTGACGTATAACGCACGCACTTTGAGGACCGACGAGAAGATCATCGAGCTGGAAGAAGCAGTGAGCAAGTTGCGCTGGAATATTATAGGATTGTCTGAAGTCCGAAGAGAGGGGGAGGACTCGATAATCCTCAATTCCGGCAACTTGTTTTACTACCGGGAGGGCGATCAACAGTCCCAGGGTGGTGTCGGGTTCATCGTCCACAAGTCCCTCGTCAACAACATTGTACAAGTCGAGAGTGTGTCGAGTAGGGTAGCGTACCTCATACTCAGAATCACCAAACGGTATTCGCTGAAGGTTATACAGGTCTACGCACCGACATCGACACATTCTGACGAGGAGGTAGAGGCGCTGTATGAGGATATATCAAAAGCCATACACGCCTCTGCCACTCATTACAGTGTTGTGATGGGGGATTTCAATGCAAGGCTGGGCGAACGAAGCGGTGCAGAGACGAGAGTGGGGCATTTTGGGTATGGGCGAAGGAACCAAAGGGGCCAAATGTTGGCCGACTTCATGGAGAAGGAGGGCCTCTTTATGATGAACTCCTTCTTCAGGAAGCGGCCACACAGAAAATGGACATGGTTGAGTCCCGATGGTTCCACGAGAAATGAGATCGACTTCATTATGTCGACCAAGCGGCATATATTCAATGATGTCTCTGTGATCAATAGGGTGAAAACCGGTAGCGATCACCGGATGGTAAGAGGCACGTTGAATATTAATGTAAAGCTGGAAAGGGCCAGACTGGTGAAGTCCACTCTCCGACCTTCTCGTGCTCATATCCAAAATCCCGAAAACTTCCAACTCGAACTGCAGAACCGATTCGAGTGCCTAGCAGACTGCGTTTCTGTGGACGATCTAAACAACAGGTTCGTGGAAACTGTCCATACTGTGGGGTCTAAATTCTTTAATACCCATCGCAGGAAAAGAACCGAAAAGTTCTCTGACCATACTCTCAAGCTAATGAAGGAGAGACAAGAGATGAGGCTGCAGTCATCGGCAGACGCGGCTGCCTACCGGCGGATTAATAGGCAGATCTCTAAGGCACAAACTCGCGACCTCCGTGTCTTTAATACCAAGTGTATTAAAGATACCATTGAGCGGAACAAAGGCTCAAAAGTGTTCGCGAGAGATCTGTCTATCGGACAGAGCCAGCTGACGCGGCTGAAAACTGATGACGGCCGTCTCGTCTCTTCTCGACCTGAGGTCTTGGGAGAGGTTGAGAAGTTCTATGGACAGTTATATACCACGACACAAAAACCTGTTGAAGATTTGGCGAAAGATCCCAGAGCCAAACTGACCCGACACTATACCGAAGATATCCCGGACGTCAGCCTATACGAGATTAGAATGGCTCTCAAACAGCTCAAGGACAACAAGGCGCCAGGTGATGACGGAATCACTGCGGAACTCCTGAAAGCGGGTGGAAAACCGGTACTTAAGATCTTTCAGCGATTGTTCAATTCCGTCATCCACGAGGGCACAACGCCGGAAGCATGGCACAGGAGCGTGGTGGTTCTGTTCTTCAAAAAGGGTGATAATACCTTGTTGAAGAATTATAGACCCATCTCGTTGTTGAGTCATGTTTATAAGTTGTTCTCGAGAGTCATTACGAATCGTCTCGCTCGTAGGTTCGACGACTTCCAGCCTCCCGAACAAGCCGGATTCCGAAAAGGCTCTGGTACCATAGATCACATTCATACGCTGCGGCAGGTTATACAAAAGACGGAAGAGTATAACCGGCCACTTTGCTTAGCGTTTGTGGACTATGAGAAAGCCTTCGATTCGGTGGAAACTTGGGCTGTGTTGAGGTCGCTGCAGAGATGCCGGATTGACTACCGGTATATCCAAGTGTTGAAGTGCTTGTATGAAAACGCCACAATGTCAGTACGTATACAGGACCAGACTACGAGGCCAATCCACTTGCAGCGTGGAGTGCGACAGGGAGACGTTATCTCCCCGAAGCTCTTTACCGCTGCGTCGGAGGACGTCTTTAAGCTTCTGGATTGGAACGGGCTTGGCATCAACATAAGCGGCGAGTACATCACTCACCTGCGATTTGCCGATGACATTGCTCAACGATCTCAGCAGGGTTTCTCAACAGGTGGCCTGAAAATGAACATGAGCAAGACGAAAATCATATCCAATGCTCATGCACCGCTCCACCCAGTAATTGTTGAGAACTCTGCACTCGAAATTGTCGACGAGTATATTTACCTGGGCCACACAGTCCAGCTAGGTAGGTCCAATTTCGAGAAAGAGATCAACCGCCGAATCCAACTCGGCTGGGCAGCGTTCGGGAAGCTCCGAGATGTCTTCTCGTCCAAAATTCCTCAGTGCCTGGAGACTAAAGTCTTCGAACAGTGCGTGTTGCCAGTGATGACTTACGGATCCGAGACATGGTCGCTAACTAAGGGCCTCATAAGTAGGCTCAGGACCGCTCAGCGGGCGATGGAGAGAGCTATGCTCGGAGTGTCCCTGCGGGATCGAATCAGAAATGAGGAGATCCGGAGGAGAACCAGAGTCACCGACATACCTAAGCGAGTCGCGATACTGAAGTGGAAATGGGCGGGGCACATAGTTCGAAGAGCTGATGGTCGTTGGGGTCCCAAGGTGCTGGAGTGGCGACCCCGCACCGGGAAGCGCAGTGTTGGCAGACCCCCCACCAGGTGGACCGACGACATCAAACGAGTCGCAGGGAGCCGCTGGATTCAGGCGGCGCAAGACCGAGGCCTGTGGAAGTCCATGCAAGAGACCTTTGTCCAGCAGTGGGCGTCTATCGGTTGATAAAGAAGAAGAAGAAGAATACCATAGAATTTCCTTCAGAATTATTTTGAACATACTCTATGTATATTCTCACTAATTTAGCTATAATTAAAGTCCCAACCTCTTTAAAAGAATAACTATATTTGCTTGAATTTACAAAATTACCCAGATCAAATAGAATTCTAACCTTCAATAAGGTTATCAACCCTTGAGTTTGGTACATAGGACTCTAGTATCTATTATCGTGTGTCTATATACTTTAAGACTCCTTTCGAAGTAAAATCTTAACTCAATAATTTAAAGATTGTTTTCTCTATATAAAAATATAACTATAATCCTCCACATACTTGTAGATAGGCCCTTAATCCTTAATTGAATAAGCCTTAAATTAAGTTACTCTATGAATTCAATAATTAGCAAATCAAATTGAATTTAATAACCCTTAAACAATTACACTTTCATTATATACCCTTAACATCAAAATGTATCTTGTCTAGCAATCCCTTTCATTAGACGTCAAATTTCATTTTTAATAAGTATTCAAGTTTACCTATGTTGACCATATTCCTAGTTCTAATTGGTAAAGGAAAGTATTCAGTTCTTAGATCAATTCTTACTCGATAGACACTCAGACATTCGAAATAATAGCCTTATAGTGCATTGGTAGCTATTCTAAAAATATAAGATAACACACCAGATGTACCTTTTGTGTTAAAAATTCAGTAAATTAGTCGAACTTCAGTCTCATTTATTAAAACTGAGTGATATGATTTCCTTCTGAAAATATAATTAACACTATGTAGGAACTGATATTCTTTCTTAAAATTTCATCTTTACGCAATGTACAATACTTTCAGAATCTAAAACCTCCCATATATTCGAATTTCACTATATGCCTAATATATTACGTACCTTTATATTAAATAGGATAATTTCCAACCTTAAATTGTTTTCAGATCTCTATTTCTTTTTCACAACAATGTTTCAAATTCCACCATCTGACTTTAGAACAATTTAAAAATAAATGACACACCGGAAATTGGTCAAATGTTCGTAAATTCAAACTTTCGAACGCTCTATGACATTAGTATCCCTGAAGTCAATTCTACCAACTTACCTGGGCCATTTCTTTCGATTTAAAGTTGAAAACTGCGTTGACGCTCCCTCCAGCGGCGAGTAGCGAAACTAATGCAGCGCCTCTATTTATTCAAATCAACAAAAAGGCAACAAATAGACCCTTTATTTTAATTTAAGCTTAGTATGACTCCATGTGCTAAAGATTCTGGTTTATTTTACTAATATCCCAGCATCTCCACCATGTCGGCGAGGCCATTCTACTCCACTATCTGCCTTCTCTCTAGGTATATATTTACGGGTAACTACGCGCTATACACGGTTGAACCGCTTGTATATGGATATTAAATAAGGATGTCTAGTGGAACAGAATATCACCGATTTAATTAACTATCACAATGGAGTCATACCTGCCCATCAACTAGAAGGCTCCTGTTGCACCGCTTGACTCCGATTAATTCTCTCTCTCTCTGCTGCGGGAGTGCACCGGTAACCTGCATGATTAAATTAACTATGACATCACCATTTGTGACGCCCTAAGATCTGATCTATTATTCCAGTTATTTCTAGCCGTGGACGTGTAAGGAATCAAACTCATCTCCCATGCGGAATCTAATCTCATCTGACCATCGGACCCGATCTTTCTTATTCATACTCTTAGACCCCCTATGTCTAAGAGCGAATCTCTCTAGTCCGCACGAATCTTCCTTGGGCCCCTTATGCCCAAGGGCGGGACATAATGTCTCCTATTCATAAACATGAACCTTCTTCGGGTTCTATCTACCCGAAGGATCAACGTAATCTTCCCCATTCGTACGAACCTCCTCGGAGCCCCCCTCCACGAGGGCTAAACCACCTCGGAGCCCCCCTCCACGAGGGCTCAACGTCATCTCATCTCATCTCATCGGGTCTGATGTGTTCTCAGCTCTTAATAGCCATAATGATTTACTCACAATTTAAACACCATTAAAACCGTCCCTTACACATCCCTTGCTAACTCACACACAGCCCTAGAGCGCGCTCCCAGATGCTAGTAAATGTATTAGTATCTAGAAATTCACTCATGAGGGTTTAAGAACTTCGTAGATTAATTGCGTAGATAATCAGGTACTTAGCTACTCAGATACTTAGCTTTCATCACACCCACTCCTCGTAGCGCAGCTCACAATTCAACCACCTTCTTCAGGATGCGAGAAAAAACAACCCGTTGCTACGCAACAAATGTCCATCAGAAAAAGGAACATTTCAAAACCAAAAATATTTAAACTACAAACCAACGACAAATTTCCGGTGTCATATACTACCATAGACTTATACTAGTGGTTCGCCCCGAACTGAGACCTCGCGGTAACGGTATCCCATGATTATTCATTCAATCGATACATGATAACCAAAACTGACATTATTATTATGCCCGTTTTCACCAAACATACCTAAATCATCCCCTAAGTAGGAGTCTCTTAACGTAGGTAGCTCCTAAATACAATCCTAAGTCCTAACATCCGTCCCAATATCCTTTTAGGTGTCCCGTACAGGATCGTGATAAATAAGTTGACAGAAAACATCAATCACCTAACTTATAGGTAGCCCGTAAAGGTTAGGGAACGTTAGTGAAAACATTGAATTATTTATCAAACATTGAATTTAACTCGTAGTTCCATGGGAATAGTTACTGACTGCGCCATCTATTAGCATTATTGTGAAGCTATGTTGATGCTATATGAATTACTGACGCCCATTAAAAATTAAATAATCTCGTTTCTTTATAATATTCATATAATTTTAGTATTTGTTGTTCAAGTACAGGATATAAGTGACCTAAAAACATAAAATCAGTTTGAAAATCCATAGCGGATTTTTCTAGAGAGCGTCTTCAAGCGAGCGTATAAAATCGCCACTTTGAAAGCCCCCCATTTCGTCAATTTTAAGGGAGAAATTAAAAAAAAAATATTTTTGTACTCAGTTCAAAATTATCTTTAAAATGATACGTAAAAATTTTATGTAACGCGATTTTTTTTTTTTTACTTCGCATTCGCTTCTATGAGAGCCCCCCTGAAATAAAGATTTTTATAACTTTTTAAGCCATTTTCGGCTGGAGGCCATCGGTTTACATATTATATCTAAATTTGAAGTAATTACGTTCAGTAATTCAAAAGTTATAAGGCTCTGACAGACGGACGGACGGACGGACGGACGGACGGACAAGTGCAAATCGCCCTAGTTAACTCAAAGACCTTCGCTTCGCTCGGTCGACAACCATTATCTTTACCAAAGATCTAAGTATTTCGCGATAACATATGCACTTCGCGACTCGGTTAGTCTTCAGGCACTGAGGAATTTTGGGCGAGAAGACATCTCGGAGTTTCCCGAACGCTGCCCAGCCGAGTTGGATTCGGCGGTTGATCTCTTTCTCGAAATTGGACCTACCTAGCTGGACTGTGTGTCCCAGGTAAATATACTCGTCGACAATTTCGAGTGCAGAGTTCTCAACAATTACTGGGTGGAGCGGTGCATGAGCATTGGACATGATTTTCGTCTTGCTCATGTTCATTTTCAGGCCACCTGTTGAGAAACCCTGCTGAGATCGTTGAGCAATGTCATCGGCAAATCGCATGTGAGTGATGTACTCGCCGTTTATGTTGATGCCAAGCCCGTTCCAATCCAGAAGCTTAAAGACGTCCTCCGACGCAGCGGTAAAGAGCTTCGGGGAGATAACGTCTCCCTGTCGCACTCCACGCTGCAAGTGGATTGGCCTCGTAGTCTGGTCCTGTATACGTACTGACATTGTGGCGTTTTCATACAAGCACTTCAACACTTGGATATACCGGTAGTCAATCCGGCATCTCTGCAGCGACCTCAATACAGCCCAAGTTTCCACCGAATCAAAGGCTTTCTCATAGTCCACAAACGCTAAGCAAAGTGGCCGGTTATACTCTTCCGTCTTTTGAATAACCTGCCGCAGCGTATGAATGTGATCTATGGTACCAAAGCCTTTTCGGAATCCGGCTTGTTCGGGAGGCTGGAAGTCGTCGAACCTACGAGCGAGACGATTCGTAATGACTCTCGAGAACAACTTGTAAACATGACTCAGCAGCGAGATGGGTCTATAATTCTTCAGCAAGGTATTATCACCCTTTTTGAAGAACAGGACCACCACGCTCCTGTGCCATGCTTCCGGCGTTATACCCTCGTGAATGACAGAATTGAACAATCGCTGAAAGATCTCAAGTACCGGTTTTCCACCCGCTTTCAGGAGTTCCGCAGTGATTCCGTCATCACCTGGCGCCTTGTCGTTCTTGAGCTGTTTGAGAGCCATTCTAATCTCGTATAGGCTGACGTCCGGGATATCTTCGGTATAGTGTCGGGTCAGTTTGGCTCTGGGATCTTTGGCCAAATCCTCAACAGGTTTTTGTGTCGTGGTATATAACTGCCCATAGAACTTCTCGACCTCTCCCAAGATCTCAGGTCGAGAAGAGACGAGACGACCGTCATCAGTTTTCAGCCGCGTCAGCTGGCTCTGTCCGATAGACAGATCTCTCGCGAACACTTTTGAGCCCTTGTTAAGCTCGATAGTATCTTTAATACACTTGGTATTAAAGATCCGAAGGTCGCGAGATTGCGCCTTAGAGATCTGCCTATTAATCTGCCGGTAGGCAGCCGCGTCTGCCGATGACTGCAGCCTCATCTCTCGTCTCTCCTCCATGAGCTTGAGAGTATGGAGTAGAATACAATAGTTGTTTATTTCTGTAATACTATTGCGAAAATTAAATTTTGAGATGATATCGCCGCGTTTGCACCATAGTGCGCCGGCGTTTAGTTCAGCACGTTTCGCGACGGAAAATTATTACGTGGCGTTCGTCGTCAGTCGGTACTCGGTGTCGTCACTTTGTGGTGTATGTTGGAGATAATGCCTATGTAATCTCATTACATAATAAAGAAAAATAAAACGATTTCGTATTTGGAATCGGAATTAGTTTTGTCTGATTTGATTTTTATGATTGTCATCTCCTTGCTTTGTTATTGTTCGTACTCAATGTAATTTCTATTATAATAATAAATATTATTATTAAGGACTCCTAGTTTATTTCCATCAGGTTATGGGCCCAGATATCGTGAATAATATTATGAGGAGTCCTGAATGAAAGGTTGCTAATAAAATTATTAGTGAGTTGAAATTTGTTTGCTTCTTCTGCTCGATATACGATGGAAGAAGGACATCAGTCTGGCTCTGGTCTCTGTGGACACATTGAAAAGTTAAAAGGCACAGAAAACTTTGCTGATTGGAAATTTAAGGTAAAGAATTATCTTGAATTGAAAGACTGGTGGTGGGTCGTAGGAGAAGAAGGGCTTACAAATGAAAGGAAAGAAAATTTGGTAGAAATTGACAGAAAAGTCAAAGCAACGCTTTGTCTTCTGCTTGAGCCGAACTGTTTCACGCACGTATATAGAGCGCGTACCGGAAAAGAGGTCTGGAACTGCTTATGTAAGGCTTATGAAGATAAAGGTTGGGGACGAAGAATTACCTTGCAGCGTAAATTGTGGTCATGCAAACTAGAAAACTTTGAGTCTATGGAGAAGTATATCTCAGAAATAATGTTTTTGTCTAATCAGTTGCATGATATTGATGCTCCAATCGATGATGACTGGGTAATATCCATAATGCTGAGCGGGTTGAGCGAAGTATATAATCCTCTTATAATGGCTGTGGATAATAGTGGACAAAAATTGAGTCTGGAGCAAATCAAGTCAAAACTAATGCAAGAGGATAATAGACAACAAAGTGAAAATACAATGACATCTTCTCAAGGTTTAATGGCACGCAAATCGAACACGATCTCAACCAAATTTAAAAATCGGCCAAGTGCGAGTCGGGGCTCGCTCTTTTAGGGTTCCGTTAAAAAAATTAAATTAAAAGATTTCCATCTACCCACCTACCCATTTTAATTAAATTTTTTTAATTTAATTTAATTTTTATTATTTGTTGTTATAGCGGCAATAGAAATACATAATATGTAAAAATTTCATCTGTCTATCTATTAAGGTTTACGAGATACAGCCCGCTGACAGACGGACGGACGGACGGACGGACGGACGGACGGACGGACGGACAGCGTAGGCTTAGTAATAGGGTCCCGTTGGTACCCTTTGGGTACGGAACCCTAAAAACGGTTCGAAAGGAAATAAGGCTAAATTTTTCTACAAATGTTTTCGATGCCATGAGCAAGGTCATAAGGCGTCCGAGTGTAAAGGAAAGAAAAGCACACCGGTAAATAATTTATTTTGTATGGGTACTGTAAATAAGAAGCTATTCAAAACAAATAGTTGGTATATTGACAGTGGATGTTCGCACCATATGACTCACGATACCCATAATTTATCTAATTATCAAAAGCAGAAAGATAAGAAAATAAGAGTGGCAAATGGCGAAGAATTGTCAATCCAAGTTAGAGGAAATGCTAATTTAAAAATCGGTGCAAATACAGAACTTGTATTACATAATGTTTTACATGTTCCCGAATTGTCCATGAATTTAATTTCCGTGAGCAAGCTAGCTGAAAAAGATTTTATTACGAGTTTTAATAAAGAAGGTTGCATTATAACGAAAAAGGATAAAGAAATTGTCAGATGTCATGATGTCAATGGAATTTTCGAATTAAGAAAAAATCAAAACTTGACATTGAACGTGACATTAACAAGTCAAAATTTATCGAATCTTTGGCATAGAAGATTAGCACATTTGAGCAAAAAATCGGATAATTTAAAAATATCTGCATTATCTTCTACAGAGTCAGAATATGTAGGTCTTTGTCAAGCGTCTAAGGACTAAGGAGGCAGTATATTTAAGGAATTTGCTAGGTGAGCTGCTCTTAGAAAATGATAATAATTGTTGGATTAGTCCCGTTGTGTTGTATAATGACAATCAATCTTGTCATAAAATTGCAAATAATAAAATGAATCACAACAGAACTAAGCATATAGATATTAAATATCATTACATAAGAGAGGCTATAGCAAGCAATTTAGTAAAGATTGAGTATATGCCAACAGAAAAAATGGTGGCAGATATTTTTACAATATGTTTGCATAGTCCTAAAATAAAATATTTTTTGCCTCAACTATGTTTAAAAATATTTGATTAAGGGGGCATAGAATATAGTTATTATTTTTGTTGAAATACTAATGGATGTGTTTTTCTTGTCGCCTAGATAGTAGGTATTTTATTTGTAATCAAATATTTTATTGTGAGGTGACATAAGTTATAATGTAATGGATTAAGGGCGGATGTTGCAGATAATGCCTAATGTAATCTCATTACATAATAAAGAAAAATAAAACGATTTCGTATTTGGAATCGGAATTAGTTTTGTCTGATTTGATTTTTATGATTGTCATCTCCTTGCTTTGTTCCATCAGTGTACGACTGTCTCGTGTTGAATTGCCCAGAAAAATGGATTTTATTACAATATTGACTATAATTGAGGGCGTTCTCGCGGAAAGAGTAGCTCGACGAAAGGTTCGGTGCTACGCCGAACGCGACGTAATTTCGGCTGGATGTGTCTTGACTCTAGGGTAATTGAATTTACACCATAGACCACGAACACTAGGATATAGACGTCAAACTCCATAGAGCCTAAAATAGAATCTTAACAGGATTCTAGTGTGAGTGTTCCTTCACTATGGTACATCTATACATTTTCAATCTTGCATCTCACTCTCTCGTGATTTAACGACTCTATCCATTCATGTTTAATGCAAATTTCATTGATAACCCAGCATGTCCTGCTCTAACACGATGTATAGCAATAGCGGAACTCGATGCTTATTGGTCCATCGCTTAAGCAGAATTACGTCATAGCGGAACCGGAAGCGGTTACTTTTTATTTTAGTTAGGGATGGGATTGGCCCATCGGAGTGAACCGTAACCTTATAATTATAGTGATGTACTTATCGGTTTTCGAGTACCGGTTTTTTTAATATTTACCGATTTTCTTCCTTACTAAATTCTAATTTAAAAAAGGTTGTGAAATAAAAGAAATTTTAACTTTGAATAGCTGATTTATTCATTTTCATTTCTTAAACTACCACCGGTTCTGAATGTAGTTTACTTTTGAGAAGAATCCGGTAAGAAACTCAACAGTTACTCTTTTAAAATATTGTCTGGTACATTATATTAATTTATGACCATCGCAGAGTTCCATTTAAACGCGGAATAAATTGGACTTCGCTTTTAAATAATATTTATAGGTATATAGATAGGTTTTCCAGATGTTTAATTTAAATAACCTATAATAAAAATGATGATCTACTATTGACAGTCATCGCGATCGTGATATTTTTGGAAAGGCGGTAGTGCTTCCAGTTCTATCAACTGTAACGATCACAATCCATACTATACTAAATGCATTTTTTTTAATCAAGACAACCCTATTGCCTACAATGTCTTTTGCTGAGCAGTTTTTCGTAATGAAAATCTGTCTAAACGTCAAATTTATTCGTTGATTAAATTTCCCTTGGCGATTGATAAGTGGGTCTTAAATTTACTTAAATAATAGCTCTAAACATCATTAAAAAATACGATAAGTTAGATAAGTAAAAATCTGTTGTTTGAATTAAAAAATCAGCATATTTAAGAACATGAATAGGCATGATGACAGTTGTGAAGAATCAATGAAATTATGAATATATCTATGAAAATAGGATTCATGGAATATAAAAAATTTATTTATTTATCTATTTTGTCCGAGATTGATATTTATTTTGATAAAATAAAACTATAAAATACAGCAATCCGCCATATTGAATTGTGTTCAATTCAGATCAGAGCGAAAGGTATGTCACATATCTTGAAATTTTGACAAACTACAATGACAAAACATATTTTATCTATTTTGCTGAAATAAGATTATCTTTATTCTTTCGAAATAGATATTTCCGAACACCATCCAACAGTTTTTCAATCAGTCATCATGCCTTTTGCAAAGTACTCGTAAAAGTTTTCTCTAAATCTTTTTTACAACTAGATTACAATGCATCATACAATATAGCACAACTAAATTACAATTTAACATATCACACGTAGTAATTATTAATGAAAAAATCATGAAATAAATTTCCGTTGTGGCTCTTGCACCAATTAAATAAAAAAGATTGCCTACTATTTATTGATTCAATTGATGAAAACTGTGATCAATAAAATTCATTCTCATTGATGATCGCAAGAGAAAACTAAGAAAATACTAATATAACATTTAAAAAAACATCTTAATATTATATTAGTTTCACTTTCACTTAAATTCAATAAGTAATTTAAATATATTTATATTTAAGTAATAAATTAATAAGGTATGTATTTGACAAAAATGTATGTTCTCACCATTGATTTAGTTCTTATATTATTATAGGTTACAGACAATATGAAGCGATTATATTTAAAAGCTAGATCATATAAGTTGTGTAGATAAGTTTACAACTTTATCTAGATATTATTATTCATAGGTGGTTATGAGTGAGAAAAAATACTAAACAGACATAATTTAATTTCATGAAAGTATTACACAAGCTATTGTTTATTTAATAATTTTAATTATTATTAGTAAAACAATTGATTTCATAGAAACGTTTGATAAAATAATAATTTGATTAAACGGTTTTTGTTTAACGATAGTTCACCAAATAGGTAGGTACGGCGTATATTTTCTTCAAATGTATATTCAAAACCTACTCTTCATTCATTATTATATTATCTACAAGTTTTAACCAAACTATTTAATGTTAATTATCTTTATACACCCCTACGATAACATGATTAAAAATTGGAAACTACTATAAAATTTTATTGTAGTAGGTATTCATAATGAATAACACCCAGTTGAAGTCTGTCTGGCTGTCTGATACTCCGTTGTCTAAAACCACTGAATCGATTTCAATAAAATATGCCAAGGATTTATTTCTAATGCTTATTTATGTTAGTAATTTTTTAATAAATTAATGTTAAAGTAATGACTAGTTTGGTGACAGCGCCATCTATCGACAAAATTGTAAAGTTTTGCTTAAAAATGTATGCAATTAAAAAGTGTAATAATTTGTCCCCGGGACAAAACAGGACTAAAACATTGACTTTGATATCCTGAAAAACAGTAGGGTTAGCGCGCCATAGGGGATGAACATTTTTGTCGACGTAGGTAACCCATAATTTTGTCAAATCTGTACTGATTTTGAGAAACCTTTGAAAAAGCTGGGTCAAGTAGTGTTATTATCTAAACATAACAAAAACAAATATTATGTTGATACAGAGAACACAATACTTCTTACACAGTGAAAATAAATGAGATGAGCACAGAAATGCAAACATCAAATCACAAACAGTGATTATAATTTAATATAAGAAATTCTTTTTAAATAACCGACTCAAACTCTCGCGCCACTATACAAAGTATATTATTTATTGCTGATATTTTAAAAACCACTCGACCGATTTTGATAAAATTTATATGGGACCACCTGGGAAGTATACCCTTTGAAACAATAAAAGAATTTTTCAAATTGGTTCAGGTGTCTTCATACATAAAATATTCTCTACATACATAAAAAAACAATAAAAAAAGATTCTGACGAATTGAGAACCTTCTCCTTTTTTGAAGTCGGTTACTAAAAAGAAAATTAATGTTTCTTACTTTCACCTATTTTAGGTTACAACAATGTTAACTACTTTGACGTCGCACTGATCAATAACTACCACCTTTGGTAACTTTGGTTGCAATCAAATTTTCCATTTCCTTGAATCTACATTGTGAATTCGTCTATTAAAATTAATGCACCATTGTCTAACAATCCAAACGCCTTCAAAAAACAGATTTTTGTTCACGACAAGTCATACCAAGATGTATCGAGATTGTCAAATTGTTTAATAATATCTGTACATATGTAAACTTTACAGAGTTTTGGCAAGGTCTGTTCGATAATATACATATAGTGCCATACTAAAGCCGACAGATTACCTGATGGATAATACAATTTTATCTTACTATCATCATATTATTTAATTGATATTAAAGAATGAAATGATTCAATTTCATTGGATAACAGTGCATTTTTACAATGTTGACATTGCACACAATCTAGTCTGGGAAATAAATAACGCCAAACTACACCAGTAATGTATGACACAGCATAGGTTTGGAAAGTATTTTCGGATGGAATACTTTCTTCAATGAAAATAACGTTTTGAGCATCCGAACTATGGAGAATATCATTGATATTTCGATTTCGCTTGATAATTACATTTTTTAGAGTTCCCTACATTTTATCATCACCAGGGGTGCAATTTGCATATAAAGATTTACCAGTAGATATCTCATTAATGAGCAATTTCTTATACAAGGCAACAAATTGTTGACCGTCTGGATGTGTGCTACATCCACCCTGTCCTCGAATCTGTCCAAAAAAGATTTCCAGGGGATCCTGGTTTAAACGCTTCAAACTCAAATATTATGTTGATACAGAGAACACAATACTTCTTACACAGTGAAAATAAATGAGATGCACACAGAAATGCAAACATCAAATCACAAACAGTGATTATAATTTAATACAAGAAATTCTTTTTAAATAACCGACTCAAACTCTCGCGCCACTATACAAAGTATATTATTTATTGTTGATATTTTAAAAACTGCTCGACCGATTTTGATAAAATTTATATGGGACCACCTGGGAAGTTGACAGTCTGGATATGTGCTACATCCACCCTGTCCTCGAATCTGTTCAAAAAGTTTTCCAGGGGATCCTGGTTTAAACGCCCGGAATCAATCTTAGTTCCGACCAAAGGTGTTTAATGGTTTTAATGTCATGAATAAAGTTACGTAACGACAGTGGCTTACATTCTCTTGAGTCTGAAGCATCAAATTTCATTGATTCTAGCTTCTTCAAGGCTTCGTTCCAAAACTCTAAGTGGACTGAATTTAAAGACAAAGCATTACGTAAATTAACACTTGAATGACCAGAACAATTAAAGCTGTCAAACAAATCATTAATGAACAAAAAGATCTCGGCAGTGAAATAGCCATTATCAATGTTCACAAATGGTACACTATAATTATGAACTATTTGAAGATGTTCATATGTCTTCTTCTTCTTTTACTCCTGGGAATTTTCTCCGCAAGTAGGCGTGTCCGCCCGTTTTGCGTATGTTCATATGTCTTCATCTGGTTGTGTAAAACTCCCGAAACCGCCCTGCTGAAAACTTGCGCAGCATACACAACCTGAAAAATTCAAATTGCTAGTCATTTTTACAGAATAAATGTGATATACCTACTTCTTTATTTTGAATCTAGAGCCAAAATACCAAGTTTCATACACATAACTTGAAAAACAACTTGAATATGAAGGACTATCACTATGATACAAACATTCAACCCCTATAATCCCTTTAGGGCTTGAATTTTAAGAAACTGTGAAAGATTTACTTCTTTGTTTTTAATTGAAAGCCCAAATACAAAGTTTCATAGATAGAACTTAAAAACTGATGGACTTTCATACAAATTTCCATTCCCTATTTAACCCCTTTGGGGGTAGATTTTACAAAATCTATGAAACACGTACTTTTTTATTTTTAATGTAAAGCCCAAATACCGAGTTTCATGAGTATTACTTGAAAAATGACGGACTTTCATATACACTTTAACCCCCCCATTTAACCCCCTTGGGGGTGGAATTTCAAAAGATCCTTTTTAGTGCTCACCTACGTCATAAAATGAACCTACTGTCAAAATTTCAAGTTTCTAACTTCAGTGGGTTTGGCTGTGCGTTGATAGATCAGTCAGTCATTCAGTAAGGCAGGAAAAGTCTTTTTATAAGTACTTATAGCTGATGTATTAATATGTACTTATTATAAAATTTAAATAGCTGCCTCGTTGGTCCAGTGGGTAACTAAGTATGACCAGGTCCTGGGCTCGATTCCTGGGTCAGGCCAAAAAAAATGTATTGGATTTTTCTGTCAAGAAATTCTTATAGTAGGTACTAGCCTGGAGGAAGAAAGTTGGCGGTGAGTCACCCCGTGCCTCAGAGAGAACGTAAAGCTGTCGATCCTGCACCTGGTCTCTCTCTGGTTGTTTCAGGCTTTCCATCCCATTGGACTAAGACTATGAGAGTGAGGGAATAGAGAGTGTGACTGTTTTTGTGCACACACTTGTACTATAATATCTCCTGCGTATATAGCTACTCTCTGAGCGAGGTTGGCCACCGTGACTGGATTCAGTCGGGAGGATATTATTATTATATTTTATAAAGTGTACACTTACCTTCATCTTGTCATAAGAAGGTTTTATGTGTTTGTGGGTAAGTTTGGTTAGACTTGGCAACACCATGGATCCCATCAATAGCATACAGCTTCTCAACGTAATCCCACTGAGCTCGCTTGTTGCCGATGAGCAGATCCTTTTTCTGAAAATTGTTTCAAAAACATTTCAGTAAGTGGGGTGCATCATACATGTGATAAATTTTCTTATTATTGATTTCATAATGAATAATGTGAGGATCATTATGACCAGTTCTAAGTAAATTTTCACATGTCTCAGATATTAACGAATTTATTGCAGCAACATTGGCAGAGCCTTGATCAGACACAGTTACTCTCAAAACAAACCCAGTTTTAAGAACTTCAGCAATAATCTCTTTAAGTATCTTTTTTAGAGACATGGTTTTAATACCATCACAAACAAAATAAAATGCAATGGGTATTTTCCAAGATAAAAATATTCCACACAGCATGAAAACTAAAGCTTTGTCAGCAACATTATGAGTGTGTTGACCACACTCGAAACCTTAAATAACACCAGTATGGAAATAGAAAAACAAGTTTTTATTAATGGCCATTTCATCAAAGAGTAGCGTACATTGCAAGCCCATAGTATTTTTGGTCTTCACAACATCTGCCAAATGTTGGAATATAAAATCAATACCTGGTCTTAGTGGTTAATATGGAAAATATTAATATTGGTTAATATAGAAGATATGGTAGATTTAGCTGGTAATTTAACATTACACTTCTGCAAAAATCTATAACATTTTGGACTTAATTTATACAGTGAGAGTGCAAAAAGTATGTGTATCTCACTGCTTTAGACTGCACCTGACAATCTCAACTGTGAATCTACTAATAATTTGCCAAAGTTACTTAAAAGTGGATACTTTTTAATAAACATTTTATATTTACTTATAATGAAATGACTGAAACTTTGATTTCAATTTTTTATATTTAATAGTTACTTAATGATTTCAGCTTTGGGGTGGTCTGATCCAGACAAGATGTCTCATTGAAAGGCATGGTTTTTGATGGAATGGGACTCTATTGCGAGTTACAAGATGTAATTGGGATACCATCAGTGGGACTCAGTAGTAAGTTACAAGATGTACTGAGGATATCATCATCAATGAGCATAGCATTGCATGAGTTTGGGCTTGGCTGGGAGTTCTGAATGATATTTATTGTTGAGGGAAGTTCTACATAATTCTCTTCTTCTTCTTTATCAACTGATAGACGTCCACTGCTGGACAAAGGTCTCTTGCATGGACTTCCACAGGCCTCGGTCGTGCGCCGCCTGAATCCAGCGGCTCCCTGCGACTCGTTTGATGTCGTCGGCCCACCTGGTGGGAGTCTGCCAACACTGCTCTTCTCGGTACGGGGTCGCCACTCCCGCACCTTGGGACCCCAACGACGATTGATACATTAGTAGAAGTCAAAACCGAAGAGCAAGATGAATCTTCATGTGTAACTTGGTCTATATGCCTAGACGCAATTGGGATATGGCTGGTAACTTTAACATCGAGAGGTCCCTTGGGAACAAGCGAAGATATCTCAAGATATTTAAGATTTGACGATAGATTATGAAGTGATTTTTCATTAGAAGGTGGATTAAGGAAGGAATTGCATCTAAAGTTAATCTTAAATTATTATTAATGTTCTCTGGTTTGAAATGACTACAACAAATTCTAATATTTTCTCATTTAGAAGTTCCGGGACCAACCAACCATACATAACCAACCATACATACCTTCCATCTGTCGAGACAATTAAACGGTATTCTATGTAAATTTACTTTGCTATAACACATGACCGCATCCTGGTTCCTGGATGAAAAAGTTTACCACTCGCACTGAACTTGAAGGCACATTTTATTTGCACAAAATAACCTGTGATAAAGGCACAGCACAAATCAGACCATTTAACTATCTAGATGAAACACAATAATTATTGATTAAGGAACTTAAAATTGAGAATAGAAATAGGGGATAGTATAGGTAATAAAAGTTTATCCTGATAAAATTTAACACCGATCCGCCGCCGCCATTTGTCGAGAATTTTCGTTTTAGAAAAGAATAGGTAAGTACTTAGGGCAAAAAAATTGGAAATACCGGGAAGAACCTACAAAACGGAATCGGATAATAGTATTATTTTCGTTCATTAATCATAACTTTTACGATAGTGAAAGTAAAGAAAATATTAAGCTTTGTCAATAGTTAACTTGAGATTTCTTTTGTTAAAAACTACATTATTTTATACACACCTTAAGTAAGTAATTAATTCCTATTTTTATACAGTAAATTTTAATATTAGAAACTTAAAGATTTAAAGCCACGGATAATTTTAAACTTAGCACCGGAAATGTTACGTAGGCAGGAAATGACGATAGATGCGAACTTTTGGTAGTGTGAAATAGAGCGAGAGCGCTTGGCACCACTATGAGTATGATAGGGACAGAAAAACTCGATAAATAGTTACTATTGTTATTCTAAAGTGAGACGGGGGACTGCGAGCGTATTCAACACAGATTAGGTATTAGTTACGTATTCAACAAGATTCAACCGAACTTTCGGCGCCGTACGTTCCACAGATGTGTCACCACACTAAATCATGGCTGAGAAAATAAGTTAGGTCCTGGGGGCCCTGGAATCTTGGACTACAACAAGCCTAATTATCTGTGGTGTAGGTATTTAATCTTCTTGGACTACAACCACAGAACAATATTACTCCTAGCGGAGAAGAATGACAACTTTTAGTGGAGCGCCTGGGGGTTTTCACCTCGGATTAGAGTTATAGTGAATGAATTAATATGATCGATGTGGGATATTGTTTTTTAAACTATAAATTGCAATGTTTACCCAAATTTTTTTTGTGCTTTTGTTTTTTTTATTATTTAAACAAAAACTGTAAAAAATAAATATGTGAGCATAGAAATTTATATAAAATAATTGTTTTTCTCGTATCTATACGTTGAATAATACCTAAAGAGACATAAAAGAACATTTTTAGGGTTCCGTACCGAAAAGGTAAAAAAGGAACCCTTACAAGATCACTGTCTTGTTCGTCTGTCTGTCCGTGTGTCACCACCGATTTTCTCAGGAACGGGTGGACCTAGCAAGTTGAAATTTATACCAGATACTGAGGTCTATAGTCCCTATTAGGTGTATAAAAATCAAGGTCCTGAGTCAACACGATAAAAAGATATGGGCAAATTTAGATTTTGCAATACATAATGTTAACAGTGATACGATTAGACGTACCGTGTTTACTCTGTATTCGAAAAAGGTTTTTAGGTGATTAAAGTGCATATAAGTAAATAGAAAAGTGATTTCAATAACAATTGTGATTTCAACAAACATCTAGTGTTAAAGTTGTAAAGGATTATTGGCTGCAATAGTTAAAAAACTCTTTTAGAATTCTCGAGTATTTGTGCGAAGTCGTCGGTACCCACATAAATTTTATTTTTTTCTGTTGAGACAATTTATTGGTAAATTGTACAGTAAGATGAGTAATGAATGTAATGTATGCAAAATTAAGGTGCTCGTTACACAAAAAAGAATAAAATGCGTGAAATGTCAATCGCAGTACCACCTTGAGTGCATTGTTCCATCTCGATCTAATTCGCCGGAGGACAGAGGTCAGTGGATTTGCCCGACTTGCCAAGGTAAATTGTCGTCGACATCACTTGAAAACATAGGCAAAGAGGAGGTGGATCCTAACAAGGACTGGTTATCGGCGATAAAAAAAGAAGTGAAGGAAGTCATTTCTCTAACTGTCGGTGGTGAATTAAAGAAAATTCGCGAGGAATTAAGCGGTTTACAGAGCATTAAGGCATCCCTTGACTATCTGTCAAGCCTTTTTGATACGGTAAAACAGGAGTTGGAGGAAGCGAAGAAAGAAATTGTAACCTTAAAAAAAGACAATAGTGAACTTAGGGAAATTGTAAATAGCCATACTAATACATTATACATACTCGATAAAGAGGCCAGAGCAGGAAACGTTGAGTTGCATTGCATTCCAGAGTTTAGAGGAGAAAACTTAGTAAAGACGGTTGAACAGATTGGGAGAATAATAAACACTCCTTTAACTAAAGATAGTCTAATAAAGTGCACTCGTGTTGCGAAGATAAATAAGGACTCCTCCCGCCCTAGATCTGTAGTTGTTAAATTTAGCTCTCAGCTGCTGCGTGATAAGTTTTTGGCTGGTGTAATTAATTTTAACAAAGCAAATAAGGAAGATAAATTAAATACAACTCATCTTGGAATATCAGGTGACAAGAAGCCTGTATACATTTCAGAGCATTTGTCATCCACAGCAAAGGACATCTACGCAGCAGCACGTTTATTTGCAAAAGAAAAACAATATCGTTTTGTTTGGTCGCGTAACGGCAATATTTTCTTACGTAAAAACATTTCTAGTGACGTTATACTGGTGAAATCGAAGAAATTACTAACCACATTAAACTAGAGACTATAATATACATATATTGTAATCTTCGCATATAGCTCTTGTTTTTGTTTTCATAATAATATCAAGCTATATAACTCATGGTAAAAAATTTAAAATTATTCTATCAGAATGTAAGAGGAGTACGTACAAAGACGAGTGAGATATACCTTGCAATTCTTAATTCTGACTTTGATATCATAATTTTTAGTGAAACTTGGCTAAATAATAGTGTTTCAAATAATGAGTTTATTGACGATAGGTATAACATATTTCGTCGCGACCGAGAGACCACAGTCACAGATAAATTGGATGGTGGAGGGGTTGTAATTGCGGTATTAAAAAAATATAAATGTTACAGAGTTAATTCTTGGGAAACAGATTTCGAAGATCTTTGGGTAAACTTAGTTTTTAACTCAATAACTATTTCGATATGTGCTGTATATATTCCCTCACCACTCAAGTATAACACTCTTCTTGGATTTGTACAGAACGTTGAACGAATAATAATAAACGAACAACTGCCAACTGCAATTATTGGTGATTTCAATATACCATCAATAATATGGGCTAACAAAGAAGGGGATAATAATAAAAATATACCGATTAATAACGGCCCAGCAGTTGCTCTTATAAATGATTTTATGGCTTTGACTAATTTATCTCAATATAATGGGATAAATAACGCTTATGGTAAAGTCTTGGATCTAGTTTTTAGTACACTAAATAACATTACAGTTGAAAATAGTGATTTTACTGCTTGCTCAATAGATAAATATCATCCACCACTAGAAATTAATTTTATAATAGATCAAAAAGAGACATTTTTGACATCTAATGCAGTAGTAAAACACAATTATAGGTATGCTGACTATGAAGTTATTAATCAAAGCCTTGCTGAAATAAATTGGGATAATCTGTTCATTAACATTAGTGACGTTAATGACATGACGGAAATATTTTATGCAGAGTTACATAGAATCATTGAAAAATGTATTCCAAAAAGACGAGTCACAAATAAAACCCGTTATCCTGTGTGGTATTCTAAAAACTTAATAAAAAGGTTAGCAGAAAAGAACAAATGTAGGGTTCGTTTTAAAAAATATTGTAATCCACTAGACGAAATAGAATTTAAATTGTTGAGAGATAGGTGTGAAGTTATTATTAGTATGGACTATAAATGATACCTGGAAAGAGTGGAGGCTAGTATAAAAATTAATCCTAAATTTTTCTTTACGTATTTGAAAACCATGCGTAGTAATAACTGCGAATATCCAGCTCTAATGACTCTGAATGATTGTTCGTTTACTAACGGGTTAGACATTTGTAACCAGTTTGCGAATCATTTTTCAAGTGTGTCACCCCAAAAATCAGTTTTACAAACTACAACTAATATTAATTCACTTCAAAATTCTTGTTTGGATACAATAGTTATAAGTGAAGAAGATGTAAAAAAGCAATTGAGACTCACCGATCCTAATAAGGGGCCTGGTCCTGATGATATACCAACTATATTTGTTAAGAAATGCGCAGATCAATTAGCAAGGCCATTATCGTTGATATTTAATAGATCTCTAGCAGAAGGCGAATTTCCAAGTATATGGAAAAATGCTAGGGTAGTCCCTGTGTTCAAAAGTGGTAACAGAAAAGATATAACTAAGTATAGACCCATATGTATATTATCAGTATTTTCAAAAGTGTTCGAATCTTTGATCTGTTCGATACTAATATGGCATTTAAAATCAGCAATGATAGAGAACCAGCATGGCTTCTTAAAGAAGAGGTCCACTATGTCCAATTTAGTATTGTTTGTCGATGATTTGTCAATTGCACTAGATAGCTCAAATCAAATAGACTGTGTTTATACCGATATAGCAAAAGCATTTGACGTCGTTGATCATCACATTTTGCTCACAAAACTCAAGAGGTATGGCATTCATGGGAATCTTATCAAATGGATGAGTTCGTATTTAAAAAATCGTAAAATGAATGTAGTTATTGGAGGGTACCAGTCAAACACTTTTATTGCGACGTCAGGTGTTCCGCAGGGATCCAATTTTGGCCCGACGTTGTTCGGAATTTTCATTAATGATATAATTAAATGTTTTGAGTATAGTAATTTCTATCTTTAAGCAGATGACCTTAAGATGTATAGTAAAATAAGTAATATTGATGACGCAAGGAATATGCAACAGGACTTAGATAGACTTTCATTATGGTGCGAAGAAAATAATTTGAAATTAAATCATTTAAAGTGTTACAGTATAACCTTTAGTAGAAAAGTAAGAAATATAAATTTTGATTACAGCATAAATGGTAACAAATTGAATACCGTCAATCAGATAAATGATCTCGGGATTATCATAGATAATAAGTTGAGTTTCATACCTCACATTGATAACATAGTGAGCAAAGCTCTTAAACTACTGGGATTTATCATAAGGAGTACAAAAGAATTCAAAGCAACATCCACAAAATTAACGCTATTTAATTCATTAATTCGAAGCAAACTTGAATACTGCTCTGTTGCATGGAATCCTTACTATCAGGTGCACAAAGATAGAATAGAAAGAGTACAAAAAAAATTCTTACGGCATTTAGCCTACAAAGACAAGTTACTGAAAGTGATGAATAGTACGCAAGCTCTATTGAAACATTATAATACCATATCGCTTTGTAGTCGTAGAAAACTAATGGATCTTTGTTTTTTACATAAAATAGTAAATGGAGATATTGACTGTCCAAACTTATTAAATAGATTAAGGCTGGCTGTTCCAAGACATAATGCGCGGTCACATATTAAAAGTAAACTAACTTTTAGGCCCAGACTTACAAGGTGTAACCTAGGTAAGTCTGCCCCTATCAACAGAATGGTGGCGTCGTATAATGATATATTTAAAACAGCCAATTTGGATATATTTCAAAACTCTGCATGTATTTTCAAACGCAAAGTAAAGAAACAGTTAAAAATCATTTAACTAAACTAACGTGCACATCTCATTAGCTTGTCATATTATTTATAGTTTATCATATTATTATTATTATTTCTCTATATATTATGACTCTCACACCCGCATACAAAATAAATAGATATAGGGCCAAAAAGTATTATAAACATAAATATATACACACAGATAAATAAACTTACATATAGATTACATAAATAAATACTTGTAGCGGGCGGAGGATTACGCCCCGGCAGGGGAGACCAGACGGCCGGGGGTCAGGGCGACAGGCTGAGAAACCGACGGACTATCCTAGCCGAGTCTAGCAACACCGCTTTCTGCATCTTGGCCGCGAGCGAACCGCCACGGAACCCCAGTCGCCTCAGATGGTGAGCGAGGCTGACTGGGATCAACCCATTCACAGAAATAACGATTGGGATGGTTTCAGTGGACTCCACATGCCACATGCCAGTAACCTCGTGAGCCAGATCTAGATACTTTCGTTTTTTCTCTGTCTCCGCTCTCACGAGGTTCTCGTCATGTGGGATGGTGATGTCCACTAAAAACACCCTCGACTGTGCCCGGTCCATCAGCACGATGTCAGGCTTATTCGCCAGAATCGTCCTGTCCGTGATGACGGACCGGTCCCAATAGAGCCGGACTCCGTCACGCTCAAGCACCGGCACCGGTGTGTACCTATAGTACGGCACTCTCTCATCCAGGAGACCGTACTTCAGAGCAAGCTCTTGGTGAAGGATTTTGGCCGCTTGGTTGTCTCTGTGCAGATACTCAGTGTTAGCAAGAGCTGAACATCCCGAGAGCACATGCCTGAGTGACTCACCGGGATGGCGACACGCTCGACAGATGTCGTGAGTGCCATCCTTCAGGATGTACTTTCGGTAGTTCCGCGTCTTAACCACCTGATCTTGTATTGCACACACAAAACCTTCGGTTTCCCCAAAGAGGTCACCGTAGCGCAGCCATTGCACGGACGCTTTTTTATCTACGTGCGGCTCATTAAGAGCTTTAAAAAAGCGTCCATGCAACTCCCTCTCCTTCCATACGGTCTCCCGGTCAGAGGTGCTTAGTACCACCGGTTTCTGCCACTCGAATTTGGCCAAAGATAGGGGAGTGAGTCCTTTGTCACATTCTATAACGTCTCTATGCATTGGACACTCCCTCTTCGTCTCAAAGTAGGTTCTGAGGCTGGATATCTCCCGATTATGCATGGTCTTGACGCTTAATACGCCTCGACCTCCACATTTTCGGGGTATATACAACCTCATAACAGACGATTTGGGGTGGTGCATGCGGTAGCGAGTCATAGTCGTGCGGACTTTTCTATCCAGTGCGTCTAGTTCGGTCTGAGTCCATCTGAGTACGCCAAAGGTGTACATGAGAACAGGCATGACCCAGCCGTTATATGCTCGGACCTTATTGGCGCCCGACAAATAGCTTTTACAAACTTTTGTCAGGCGGCCAAAAAATTCCTCGCAAACTGACTGTTTCACGTCTGCCTCCTTTACCCCCACGGATTGTGACATACCCAGATACCGGTATGACTCAGCTTCAGAGAGGGTCCTGATGTTAGATGGCTCGAGATTGATCTCGGCCGAATGAGTAACCTGTCCCCTCTCCACATGTAAGACCGCACACTTGTCTAGTCCAAGCTCCATCCTGATGGAGTTACTGAACTTAGTGGTGATATTCAGCAACTCCCTCAGGCGGGTGGCATTGGGTGCTAGCAGCTTGAGGTCATCCATGTAGAGAAGGTGAGGTACTTTTGTCCCTCCTCTCCGAAACTGAAAGCCTGTCCCTGATCTCTCCAGCAAAGAGCTGAGAGGGTTCAGCGACAGACAAAACCATAATGGACTCAGACAATCGCCCTGGAAGATACCCCGCCGTATCTTGATCCGGTCACCCGCAGCCGCCAACCGCTCGCCATGGAGACAAAGGATCGTACTCCATTGCCCCATACACTCTCCGAGGAAGTCTCGAACTGTACTATCGACTTTGTACAGCTCAAGGACCCTCAAGAGCCATGAATGGGGCACCGAGTCGAATGCCTTCTTATAGTCAATCCAGGCGGCAGAGAAATTCCGGCGATTGCGTTTGACCAGTTGGCCCGCGACGGAGTCGATGAGAAGGAGCTCCTTAGTACCACGACCACCGCCCCGACATCCGTTCTGAGCCCCAGACATGATGTTGTTCTCGTCTACGTGACGTCTCGTTATTATTATTATTATTATAGATTAGTTTCGAAGTTATAAAGTAAAATGTATGTCTTTTGTATAGTACATGTATATAAACACTATAATCATCTTTTGTAATGTATAATATTTAAATCGTATTTGTATTGTAAAATTTTTTATTGCATGCTGTGTTAGCCCGTAAGTGGGGTGTACAATGTCAGTTAAAAATTGTTAAGATAAAATTGTACTATAATATATAAGTAAGCATACACATTGTATACAACGTGGGCTTCCTATTGAATAAATAAATAAAAAATAAATAAATTTTCGCGAAAACTTGTAAGTACCAAAATTTACCTTCATTTTCAATTTTTTTTCGGAATTTTCCCTTTACTTGTGCTCTAAGGCCTTGCTTTTAACCAAAATTGACAATTCTAGGTCAACTGGAAGTACCCTTTAGGTTTTGGGTCGAAAACCTATATGGTAGTTCCCGTTGACCTAGAATCACGAAATTTGGCAAAAGCAAGGTCTTACAGCACAAATAAAGGAAAAATTACAAAAATAAAAAAAGTTGAAAACACTTTCATGCGAACAACCAAAAATGTGGCTCAATGTGATTCCGCACATCTTTTTTAGGGTTCCGTACCCAAAGGGTACCAACGGGACCCTATTACTAAGCCTACGCTGTCCGTCCGTCCGTCCGTCCGTCTGTCAGCGGGCTGTATCTCGTAAACCGTAATAGATAGACAGATGAAATTTTCACATATTATGTATTTCTATTGCCGCTATAACAACAAATAATAAAAATTAAATTAAATTAAAAAAATTAAATTAAAATCTTTCCATGGGTACATGGAAATATTTTTATTGAATTTTTTTAACGGAACCCTAAAAGAGCGAGGACCGACTCGCACTTGGCCGATTTTTCCATACAAACTGGAGCGACGTCCAATGACGTTGTGCAAAAATCAGTATAAAATAGGTTCTAACTAATATACATATTGCACTGACGTCTTATAACGTCAACGTCTCTGCTACAACACATAGATAAAAATCGGTGTGATAGCGAACAGTATCGACGTACATAGACGCCTGTGCTGCAACAAGTGTAAACTAAAAAAAATCAAAATACAAGCTTTTAGTAGCTGCATCATCAGACTCTGGGTATCATCTAAGACCAGAGTTTTAGTCAAGACGAATCAAGCGAGCCCAAACTCGATAAGGTTACGTCGTTTTATTACAGATTCCTGAAGCCATCTTCCGGCTCAATCATCAGATCAGCTCCATGTCATAATAATATTGTATTATCATCCGATTTACATATATGTACATACAAACAGCTTAATCAGAAACTGGGAAGTGGTTCTCATTCATCTTGCAAAAACTTGACAACATAGTTACTCCCTTAACAAACTTTCACCTCCATCATCAGAGCCCGGACATCATCTGGCACCAGAGTACTTGTCAAGACGAATCAAACGAGCCCAAACTCGATAGGGTTACGTAGTTTCAGAGTTCCCTTAGGTACCAACCTTTCAGCTCTATCATCATTCCCTGGATATCATCTGAGACCTGAGTACTCGTCAAGACGAATTAAACGAACCCAAACTCGATAGGGTTACATAGTTTCATTACAGAGTTCTCTTAAGCACCTTTCAGTTCCATCATCAGACCATGGATATCGTCTGGGACCATAGTACTTGTCAAGACGAATTAAATGAGCCCAAATTCAATAGGGTTACATAGTTTTATTACTGAGTTCCTAAGCACCTTTCAGCTTCATCATCATTCCCTGAATAACATCTAGGAAAAGAGTTACTTGTCAAGACGAATCTAACGAGCTCAAACTCGACAGGGTTACGTAGTTTCATTACAGGGTTCTCATTCATCTTGCAAAAACTTGACAACATAGTTACAAATTTCCCTTAACAAACTTTCACCTCCATCATCAGAGCCCGGACATCATCTGGCACCAGAGTACTTGTCAAGACGAATCAAACGAGCCCAAACTCGATAGGGTTACGTAGTTTCAGAGTTCCCTTAGGTACCAACCTTTCAGCTCTATCATCATTCCCTGGATATCATCTGAGACCTGAGTACTCGTCAAGACGAATTAAACGAACCCAAACTCGATAGGGTTACATAGTTTCATTACAGAGTTCTCTTAAGCACCTTTCAGTTCCATCATCAGACCATGGATATCGTCTGGGACCATAGTACTTGTCAAGACGAATTAAATGAGCCCAAATTCAATAGGGTTACATAGTTTTATTACAGAGTTCCTAAGCACCTTTCAGCTTCATCATCATTCCCTGAATAACATCTAGGAAAAGAGTTACTTGTCAAGACGAATCTAACGAGCTCAAACTCGACAGGGTTACGTAGTTTCATTACAGGGTTCCCTAAAGAACCTCTCAGCTTCATCATCATTCCCTGAATATTGTCTAGGACCAGAGTACTTGTCAAGACGAATCTAACGAGCTCAAACTCGATAGGGTTACGTATTTTCATTACAGAGACTCCCTAAACAACATTTCAGCTCCATCATCAGATCAGCTCCATGTCACAATAATATTGCATCGTCATCCGATTTACATTGTATGTATATGTTACGGTAAATGTGATTAATTGAAAATTATTAATAAATACCGATCATTATTAATAATTACCAAAATTGATGGTAAAAGTAATAAATTAGTCACTTTTTTCGGTGATTATTAATAATTACACTTTACTCTTGGTAAATTTAATAAATTTTTAAAAATAACATTGGCTTAAAGGTAAACCGCCGTAAACTTGGCCCTCGCGATGGTCTAATAGGGCTTGGGGCAGTTGATGTGTTCGGGTATACCTACACGATGCGACGGAATAGGGAATATGCATAAAATTTCAATTTGTCTCAAATATTTTTTTCTAGATTCTTTATTGCCTTAACATTATACTTAAAAGGTATTTTTTTTATTTAGTTATTATTTAAACCCAGAAAATATTATATAGAAAGTGAAAAATAAAGGAGGGAAATTCAAACTTACAAAACGCGTCGCCATTGGTCGAAACGAAATGTGACGTCATTTGATTTACGGTTGATTTACGGCGTCGATATTCATACAGTGTTTGTGAGAAAAATTGTTTAAAACTGTATTCCTGTGTGATTACTTGTGAATTTATATTTGTAGTCAATCTAGGTCGATGACTGAAACTGGTTTTGTCAAAGCACAATCGGATAATCTACCGAAAATAGATGCATTTATGATGTCAGCATATTTTGTATCAAATCTCGATTTTACGAGCGCAGAGATCAAAGGAGTGAAAGCTGCAATGTAATCATTATGTTACATGGTATATTTTAGTCCTTAACATAGATTTTTATTCTTATAAATCTCTTTAAATAACCATCTGTGTTTCTAAACTCCTAATTTACGTCTATATCATGATAATTTATACGTAATATTATGTTATTGAAGCTCACTCAAGTTTGATATGTTTATATACTTTTTGGTTCCGTACTCTAGTTGGGTTCCGTACTCTAGAAGTAAAATTGAAAGGATAATATCAAATTAATTTGTTTTCGCTAACTAAGGGCCTCATAAGTAGGCTGAGGACCACTCAGCGGGCGATGGAGAGAGCTATGCTCGGAGTGTCCCTGCGGGATCGAATCAGGAATGAGGAGATCCGTAGGAGAACCAGAGTCACCGACATAGCTCAGCGAGTCGCGATACTGAAGTGGAAATGGGCGGAGCACATAGTTCAAAGAGCTGATGGTCGTTGGGGACCCAAGGTGTTGGAGTGGCGACCCCGCATCGGGAAGCGCAGTGTTGGCAGACCCCCTACCAGGTGGACCGACGACATCAAGCGAGTCGCAGGGAGCCGCTGGATTCAGGCGGCGCAAGACCGAGGCCTATGGAAGTCCATGCAAGAGACCTTTGTCCAGCAGTGGACGTCTATCGCTTGATAAAGAAGAATAAGAAGAAGATATACTTTTTGTAAATAAGTATTAGATAAATACGATATTCCGATTTACATGAACAATTTTCTTACACTTTTTTTTCGTACTTTCGCATCTCGTGGAATACGAAAAAACACTTTATCGGGTGTACTAATAATAGTGTTTTTGTACTTAGGTACCATACAATACTTGTAAGAAGGTTTTTTAACTTCTTCCATTGTTTGTGTAGGAATTAAAACTGAAAATAAGTATGAAGTAACTGAAACGCTATAGTAAACAAACACGGGACATGTCGAATGACGTCATCAAAAGCGCGCGCTAATGGTGGCGTTTGAACGGCTCAAATTTATTCAATGTTTTAAATTTCACTTTTAAAAATTATTTGACTATTTTGAAACCTATTTATATTTTTTATATTTTATAAAGATGTAAATGATTAATTTAAGAAATTAAAAAAAAATCATGCATATTCCCTATTACCGACTTAAGATCGAATACATACATGATATTTTTTAAACAAATGCATTATTTTATTCTAATAACACTAAATATATGTATGAAAATGTAACCGAGAATTATATTCTAATGCAGTGATTAACAAACTAAAATATATTTAAACAAGGGTCTTTATTAAGCTATTTTTTTTTTTTTTTTTTTTTTTATTGCAGGATAGGCATGCGCTTGACGACAATCAATGCTGGACAGCACTGATGAGGTCTAGGTTGGAGCGCGCTTGCCTAGAAAATGCCTATTCACTCTTGCCTTGAAGGTACTGAGGTTATACGTGGCCGGAAACACAGAAATTGGAAGTGCGTTCCACACCTTAGCGGTTCGATTCAGAAACGTTGAACAGAAGCGTTTCGTGCGAGCAGGTTGGATTTCAACCACGTAAGGATGCCAACGCTCACGATTTCTCGAAGTTCTGTGGTAAAACGGTGAAGGGGGCACAAGGTTGTGAAGTTCTTGAGCGCACTCTCCAAAGTATATCCGATAGAAGACCGATAGACAGGCAACATTGCGACGGTGCTGCAGACTGAGCATTTTTGCCTGCGTTAGTGACTGATCACCTATAATTCGGCGGGCACGGCGATCTACCGAGTCTAATGCATCGAGTTGGTACTTGGCAGAGCCATCCCATAGGTGGCAGCAGTACTCCATGGCCGAGCGCACCTGAGCCTGATAGAGAGTCAGGCGCTGCTCAGGCGTGAAGCACCGCTTCACCTTGTTCAGGATACCAAGTTTTTTGGCTGCTGTTTTTGCCTTTGACTCGATGCATTTCCCGAAATTGAGGTTGGGCGAGATGTCTATGCCCAGGAGCTCAATATGGTCACTAATCGGTATGGACACACTTTGGAAAGTTGGAGTCAAGGTAAAGGGACTCCTTTTGGCAGTGAATAAACACGCTTGAGTTTTGGTGGCATTAAACTTAACTAAATTGGCGTCGCCCCAATCGGACACCTCCTTCAGAGTTAAGTTAATGCGATTCACCATGGCCTCTCTATACTCATGGATCTCAGTAGCACTGGCTCGAGAGCTGGACATGTATCTGTCCGTAACAGTGCTGTCATCAGCGTACCCAAAGATACCGGGCTTTAGAAGATCGTTGATGTGCAGCAGGAAAAGTGTTGCGGACAGAACAGATCCCTGAGGAACACCGGCGTTGACAGCCATTAGGTCAGATGAGCAGCCGTTAACGACAACTCTAAATGACCTCTCACTCAGGAAATCAGATATCCAGCTACATAAGCCAGTGGGTAACCCGTATGACGGAAGCTTACTGAGAAGACTGTCATGCCAAACCCGGTCAAAAGCCTTTGAAATATCAAGAGACACGGCGAGTGCCTCACCCTGTTTCTCAATGGCTTCGCCCCAAGTATGTGTGGCATACACTAGAAGATCACCCGTGGACCGGTTTTTCCGAAAGCCGTACTGGTGGTCAGACAGAAGATCGTTTTCTTCCAGGTATGCCAGGAGCTTATTGTTAAGCACACGTTCCATAGCTTTACAAAGGATGGACGTGATTGCTATCGGTCTATAATTGGCCGGGTCAGCACGACTCCCCTTTTTCGGTACTGGCTGCACGTATTGCATAGCTTTTATCGCGGGCTTTGAGCGCGGCGACCGAATCAAGAAATTCCGTAACGAAAATAAACCTAGGTAACACACCCCACACGTCTAACGTCGTTTCAGTTCGGCAGACTTCGGCACGGTGTTTGTGTGCGTGCGACTAGAAAATACTATGCAATAGCTTTACCGCGGCAGTCCCGGAGTGCCACACGTATTTTTATTTTTTATTTATTATTCGCATACACAATTGAAAGCAGGCAATACAAAAACACACATTAAAATTAATCTGAACTTTATGTATTATCAAAACATTCTTTATTCGAACATTCCTAGGATATATCATGCGATTGTTCAATATTAAAATACCATGTTCAGTTGTCGCTAGGAAAGTGTCACAAGTCAGTCACTGCCAGCGGACAGCGGCAGAATACCTGATTGGTTCAGCGCGCTCTCACCCCGCGTCCCGGTGATCATCAGGAAAGCCAAGTTTACAGTAGTTTACTGATATTACATTATTTTGTTTCAATAAATAGAGGCGGGAAGGGGTTGTGACAACTTGCGGGGGCAAGGCAACAATGCGTCATTTGTTACCATTCATTTGTTCTGAAAGCTGTGCAAAGTGGTGTTGTTTCCGTGAATAAAATTTGTGGATTTGTGATAACCTAGAGCTCCATGATGTACATCAATACGTAATCGACAATTCCTAAATCCCCGCAATGTGGGTGGGCGGTGGTACCTTGCAGCATCAGGATTGAGGAGCTATAGCCTAGAGCTCCATGATGTAGTCTATGCTTAGTGGCTACAATATCAATACGTAATGGATAACTGCTAAATCCCCGCAGTTTGGGTGGGCAGTGCCCTGCAGCTTTAGGATTGAGGAGCTATAACCTAGAGCTCCATGATTTAGTCTATGTTTAGTGGCTACAATATCAATTCGTAATCGACAACTCCTAAATTCCCGCAGTTTGGGTGGGCAGTAACTCTGCTGCAGCATCAGGATTGAGGTGCTATAACCTAGAGCTCCATGATATAGTCTATGCTTCGTGGCTACAATATCAATTAGCGTATTTAAAATTAGTTTCTAATAGGTCTAGGTACGAGGAATCAAAATATTGCCTTTGGGCGGCACCATTAGGACCACCCGTATATATTTGCATCCGGAAATCCTTACTGTTGGCTCGGTTGGCCACTTTTATATCCACCCAGAAATGCTTTTACCCGGAAATCCTTACTGTTAGTTAGGTTCATCACAGCTTTCGTTGTTATTTTTTTATGACAACGTAGGAATACTTGCACCCGAAAATCCTTACTGTTGGTGAGGTTAAAAGTGGCTGGAGAAAGGAGTCGGATGGGGTTTAGAGGGGTTGTCAGACTGTTTCTGGCTTGTTTTATCACTTTTACCAAAGACAACAGTGAAATAATAATAACAACCGATAAAAGTGATGAAATTCATAGTATTTATCAAATTTACCAAATGGTGAGGTAATTATTAATAATTACCGAAAATTATTAATAATTATCACATTTATCACATTTACCGTAACATATATGCAAAATTTCAGCTACGATTTCGCGTAAATATTCGTTGCTACGATGGACGTGTTGGATGACGAAAATTAGCGCACGCGTCCCCTCGCAGTGCACAGGTCGACAATGTAAGGGCAAAGCGACGTATAGTGGCGTTGTGCGCAAAAAAAGTAGGCAAAAATTACTAGAACGGAGAGCCATCAAAGATGACAAAAAAAATCGATGCTATGTAGCACTAGAATTTTGAGAGTTCGCTGTGTCGTAGCACAACAACCCTGCTCTTAGTTATTAGTATAACCAGTCGCCGCACTATAACGTTGTGCTCAATAAATCAAGTTATCGCTGGACGTGATTATACGTTGTGCAACAGCAACTTCCCAACATGAGACGTATATATACGTAAGTTCGCATGAAAGTGTTAATTAAAGGGTGTCCCCATGCATACATAGTTGACTCCAATTAAGATAGTCTTCTGAGTTGTATGGGCGCTCATACAATTTAGAGGTCTAGCTTAATTGGCACTAACCTCAAATAAGGTAAATAAATAAAATTGTGCTATTGTGTGAAAGAAAATAAAAGAAAATATTTATTTTGATATCTATATACATATAACTAGTAGGGCGCGTGGGTGCGCGGCCCGCAAGCGGACCGCGGTTTTTCTACTCAGCAAGTAGACTTTTAGGTCTTGATCATTTTCTATCAAAAAACCACTCTTCCATCTTTTATACTCTCCGAGATAGACACCGTTGAAGGTTGTATGGCCGCCATCTTAATCCGCCATTTTGGATTTTTTTTCAGCTCACTGCCTGTGGATGAGGTTTCGAGTGACTTTTGTTCGAGCACCCCCACCTATCTTCATTACCATGGCCGTGCTCGTCACCCACCTTCCAAACCCTCGATCATCATTTATGTCATCATTTGTCATAATGAAAATTCTTCAATAAAAATAAATCTTCAAGAGGAACCGTATCAAAGTCTTGCATGATTCCCGGCTTCTAGTCTCTTCAATATTCGCCATATATTTTGTATGAAGAAAAAAAAATTCCGCCATCTTGGATTTTCTTTCCATTCATCAAATAGACCTTTGGGTCCTGATCATCTTTTGCCAAGAAACCACTCTTCCATCTTTTATACTCCCCGAGATAGACACCGACGAAATTTGTATGGCGGCCATCTTTTTTCCGCCATTTTGAATTTATTTTCAGCTCACTGCGAATTGGATGAGGTTTCGAGTGACATTTGTTCGAGCACACCCCACCTATCTTCAATACCCTGGCCGTGCTCTTCACCCGTCTCCGAAATCCTCAATCATCAGCTCTCTCCATAATTTTCCTCTGAATGAATTTTTGTCCTCTATACGAAACCATTGGTGAAAAAAAAATTTTTCATACAAAATTTTACAGGAGAGGTGATCAATCAGTGAGTGAGTCAATCAGTCAATCAGTGAATCAGCACGAGCAGCTATATATATATTAACTAGTATTTCGCTCGGTGCGCGAGCTGCTAAAGCAGCTCGCGGGAAGTGTTTTACAAAAAGTAAGGCGCGTGGGTGCGCGGCCCGCTAAAGCGGGCCGCGCACCTTCAATATTCCCCATACATTTTGTATGGGGAAAAATAAAATCCGCCATCTTGAATTTTTTTCCTACTCACCAGGTAGACCTCCGGGTTTTGATCATCTTTTGTCGAGAAACCGCTCCTCCATCTTTTATAGTCTCCGAGAGAGAGACGGACAAAATTTGCCGCCATTTTTTTTCCGCCATTTTGGATTTTTTTTTCAACTCACTGGCAACTGCTCGAGGTTTCGAATGACATTTGGTCGAGCACCCTCCACCTATCTTCTATACCCTGGCCGTGCCCCTCGCCCGTCTCCGAACTCCTCACTCATCAGCTCTCTCCACCTTTCTCCGAGTCACATTCTTTGAGCTCTATACGACACCATGGGTGAAAAAAATTTTTTTCATACAAAATTTTACAGGAGAGGGTCGGAAATTTGAGACGTCACAGCTCGGCCGCCATCTTGTTTTTTTAATTTTTTTCACTTTTTCTGTTAATCGTTTACTAATTTCTACAATAATCCAAAACTTCAAAGAAATCGGTTGGAAAACAAAAGAGTTGCAAGATTCACGTCGGCCGCCATCTTGTTTTTCCGAAATGTCATAATTTTTCCCCACTCGAATCCCCCACCCGGACATATCTCCCCTACATCATTGTATCGTTTTCTGTCTCTTTCTAGGAGAACAATCGTGTCAATGAGTGAGTCAGTGAGTCAGTGGTAATCGAGCTATATATATTATAACTAGTATTTCGCTCGGTGCGCGAGCTGCTAAAGCAGCTCGCGGGAAGTGTTATTGCTACAAGTAGGGCGCGTGGGTGCGCGGCCCGCTAAAGCGGACCGCGATTGTTCGGCTTTATTTATTTCGCTCGGTGCGCGAGCTGCTAAAGCAGCTCGCGGGAAGTGTTATTGCTACAAGTAGGGCGCGTGGGTGCGCGGCCCGCTAAAGCGGACCGCGATTTTTTTGCTCATCAAGTAGACCTTCGGATTCTGGTCATCTTTTGCCAAAAAATTTGTTCGAGCACACCCCACCTATCTGCAATAACCTGGCCGTGCTCCTCATTCACAAAAGAAAAAGAAAAAAAAAGAAAAAAAAAAGAAAAAAAAGAAAAAAAGCAAATGTAAAATGAAAAAAAAGAAAAAGAAAAAAAGCCCTATGAACCTATCAAAATCAATGTCTTGCATAGTTCCCAACTTCTAGTCCCTTCAATATTCCCCATACATTTTGTATGGGGGGAAAAAAAAATCCGCCATCTTGAATTTTTTTCCTACTCACCAGGTAGACCTCCGGGTTGTGATCATCTTTTGTCGAGAAACCGCTACTCCATCTTTTATAGTCTCCGAGAGAGAGACGGACAAAATTTGCCGCCATTTTTTTTCCGCCATTTTGGAATTTTTTTTCAACTCACTGGCAACTGCTCGAGGTTTCGAATGACATTTGGTCGAGCACCCTCCACCTATCTTCTATACCCTGGCCGTGCCCCTCGCCCGTCTCCGAACTCCTCAGTCATCAGCTCTCTCCACCTTTCTCCGAGTCACATTCTTTGAGCTCTATACGACACCATGGGTGAAAAAAATTTTTTTCATACAAAATTTTACAGGAGAGGGGTCGGAAATTTGAGACGTCACAGCTCGGCCGCCATCTTGTTTTTTAAATTTTTTTCACGTTTTCTGTTAATCGTTTACTAATTTCTACGACAATCCAAAATTTCAAAGAAATCGGTTGGAAAACAAAAGAGTTGCAAGATTCACGTCGGCCGCCATCTTGTTTTTCCGAAATGTCATAATTTTCCCCAACTCGAATCCCCCCCCCAAACACATCTCCCGAACATCATTATATCGATTTCCGTCTCCTTCTAGGAGAACAACCCTGTCAATGAGTGAGTGAGTGTGTCAGTGAGTGAGTGGTAATCGAGCTATATATATTATAACTAGCGTTTGTTCGGTGCGCGAGCTGCTAAAGCAGCTCGCGGGAAGTGTTATTGCTCCAAGTAGGGCGCGTGGGTGCGCGGCCCGCTAAAGCGGACCGCGATTATTCGGCTTTATTTATTTCGCTCGGTGCGCGAGCTGCTAAAGCAGCTCGCGGGAAGTGTTATTACTACAAGTAGGGCGCGTGGGTGCGCGGCCCGCTAAAGCGGACCGCGATTTTTTTACTCATCAAGTAGACCTTCGGATTCTGGTCATCTTTTGCCAAAAAATTTGTTCGAGCACACCCCACCTATCTGCAATAACCTGGCCGTGCTCCTCATTCACAAAAGAAAAAGAAAAAAAAGAAAAATAAAAATGAAAAAAAAGAAAAAAAAACAAATGTAAAATGAAAAAAAGAAAAAGAAAAAAAGCCCTATGAACCTATCAAAATCAATGTCTTGCATAGTTCCCAGCTTCTAGTCCCTTCAATATTCCCCATACATTTTGTATGGGGGGGAAAAAAAATCCGCCATCTTGAATTTTTTTCCTACTCACCAGGTAGACCTCCGGGTTGTGATCATCTTTTGTCGAGAAACCGCTCCTCCATCTTTTATAGTCTCCGAGAGAGAGACGGCCAAAATTTTCCGCCATTTTTTTTTCCGCCATTTTGGAATTTTTTTTCAACTCACTGGCAACTGCTCGAGGTTTCGAATGACATTTGGTCGAGCACCCTCCACCTATCTTCTATACCCTGGCCGTGCCCCTCGCCCGTCTCCGAACTCCTCACTCATCAGCTCTCTCCACCTTTCTCCGAGTCACATTCTTTGAGCTCTACACGACACCATGGGTGAAAAAAAAATTTTTCATACAAAATTTTACAGGAGAGGGGTCGGAAATTTGGGACGTCACAGCTCAGCCGCCATCTTGTTTTTTTAACTTTTTTCACTTTTTCTGTTAATCGTTTACTAATTTCTACAATAATCCAAAATTTCAAAGAAATCGGTTGGAAAACAAAAGAGTTGCAAGTATCACGTCGGCCGCCATCTTGTTTTTCCGAAATGTCATAATTTTTCCCCACTCGAATCCCCCACCCGGACATATCTCCCCTACATCATTATATCGATTTCCATCTCCTTCTAGGAGAACAACCCTGTCAATGAGTCAATCAGTCAGTGAATCAGTGAGTGGTAATCGAGCTATATATATTACTAGCGTTTGCTCGGTGCGCGAGCTGCTAAAGCAGCTCGCGGGAAGTGTTTTACTAAAAGTAAGGCGCGTGGGTGCGCGGCCCGCTAAAGCGGACCGCGATTGTTCAGCTTTATTTCTTTCGCTCGGTGCGCGAGCTGCTAAAGCAGCTCGCGAGAAGTGTTATTGCTACAAGTAGGGCGCGTGGGTGCGCGGCCCGCTAAAGCGGACCGCGATTGTTCGGCTTTATTTATTTCGCTCGGTGCGCGAGCTGCTAAAGCAGCTCGCGGGAAGTGCTATTACTACAAGTAGGGCGCGTGGGTGCGCGGCCCGCTAAAGCGGACCGCGATTTTTTTACTCATCAAGTAGACCTTCGGATTCTGGTCATCTTTTGCCAAAAAATTTGTTCGAACACACCCCACCTATCTGCAATAACCTGGCCGTGCTCCTCATTCACAAATGAAAAAGAAAAGAAAAGAAAAAAAAAAGAAAAAAAAGAAAAAAAGCAAATGTAAAATGAAAAAAAAGAAAAAGAAAAAAGCCCTATGAACCTATCAAAATCAATGTCTTGCATAGTTCCCAACTTCTAGTCCCTTCAATATTCCCCATACATTTTGTATGGGAAAAAAAGTTCCGCCATCTTAAATTTTTTTCCTACTCACCAGGTAGACCTCCGGGTTTTGATCATCTTTTGTCGAGAAACCGCTCCTCTATCTTTTATAGTCTCCGAGAGAGAGACGGACAAAATTTGTCGCCATTTTTTTTCCGCCATTTTGGAATTTTTTTTCAACTCACTGGCAACTGCTCGAGGTTTCAAATGACATTTGGTCGAGCACCCTCCACCTATCTTCTATACCCTGGCCGTGCCCCTCGCCCGTCTCCGAACTCCTCACTCATCAGCTCTCTCCACCTTTCTCCGAGTCACATTCTTTGAGCTCTATACGACACCATGGGTGAAAAAAATTTTTTTCATACAAAATTTTACAGGAGAGGGGTCGGAAATTTGAGACGTCACAGCTCGGCCGCCATCTTGTTTTTTTAATTTTTTTCACTTTTCCTGTTAATCGTTTACTAATTTCTACAATAATCCAAAATTTCAAAGAAATCGGTTGGAAAACAAAAGAGTTGCAAGAATCACGTCGGCCGCCATCTTGTTTTTTCGAAATGTCATAATTTTTCCCTACTCGAATCCCCCACCCCAACATATCTCCCCTACATCATTGTATCGTTTTCTGTCTCTTTCTAGGAGAACAATCGTGTCAATCAGTGAGTCAGTCAGTCAGTGGTAATCGAGCTATATATATTATAATAACTAGCGTTTGCTCGGTGCGCGAGCTGCTAAAGCAGCTCGCGGGAAGTGTTTTACTAAAAGTAATTATTACTAAAAGTAAGGCGCGTGGGTGCGCGGCCCGCTAAAGCGGACCGCGATTGTTCAGCTTTATTTATTTCGCTCGGTGCGCGAGCTGCTAAAGCAGCTCGCGGGAAGTGTTATTGCTACAAGTAGGGCGCGTGGGTGCGCGGCCCGCTAAAGCGGACCGCGATTGTTCGGCTTTATTTATTTCGCTCGGTGCGCGAGCTGCTAAAGCAGCTCGCGGGAAGTGTTATTACTACAAGTAGGGCGCGTGGGTGCGCGGCCCGCTAAAGCGGACCGCGATTTTTTTTACTCATCAAGTAGACCTTCGGATTCTGGTCATCTTTTGCCAAAAAATTTGTTCGAGCACACCCCACCTATCTGCAATAACCTGGCCGTGCTCCTCATTCACAAAAGAAAAAGAAAAAAAAGAAAAAAAAAAGAAAAAAAGCAAATGTAAAATGAAAAAAAAGAAAAAGAAAAAAAGCCCTATGAACCTATCAAAATCAATGTCTTGCATAGTTCCCAACTTCTAGTCCCTTCAATATTCCCCATACATTTAGTATGGAAAAAAAAAAATCCGCCATCTTGAATTTTTTTCCTACTCACCAGGTAGACCTCCGGGTTTTGATCATCTTTTGTCGAGAAACCGCTCCTCCATCTTTTATAGTCTCCGAGAGAGAGACGGACAAAATTTGCCGCCATTTTTTTTCCGCCATTTTGGAATTTTTTTTCAACTCACTGGCAACTGCTCGAGGTTTCGAATGACATTTGGTCGAGCACCCTCCACCTGTCTTTTATACCCTGGCCGTGCCCCTCGCCCGTCTCCGAACTCCTCACTCATCAGCTCTCTCCACCTTTCTTCGAGTCACATTCTTTGAGCTCTATACGACACCATGGGTGAAAAAAAATTTTTTCATACAAAATTTTACAGGAGAGGGGTCGGAAATTTGAGACGTCACAGCTCGGCCGCCATCTTGTTTTTTTAATTTTTTTCACTTTTTCTGTTAATCGTTTACTAATTTCTACAATAATCCAAAATTTCAAAGAAATCGGTCGGAAAACAAAAGAGTTGCAAGATTCACGTCGGCCGCCATCTTGTTTTTCCGAAATGTCATAATTTTCCCCAACTCGACTCCCCCCCCCGAACACATCTCCCGTACATCATTATATCGATTTCCGTCTCCTTCTAGGAGAACAACCCTGTCAATCAGTGAGTGAGTGAATCAGTGAGTGGTAATCGAGCTATATATATTATAATAACTAGCGTTTGCTCGGTGCGCGAGCTGCTAAAGCAGCTCGCGGGAAGTGTTATTGCTACAAGTAGGGCGCGTGGGTGCGCGGCCCGCTAACGCGGACCGCGATTGTTCGGCTTTATTTATTTCGCTTGGTGCGCGAGCTGCTAAAGCAGCTCGCGGGAAGTGTTATTACTACAAGTAGGGCGCGTGGGTGCGCGGCCCGCTAAAGCGGACCGCGATTTTTTTACTCATCAAGTAGACCTTCGGATTCTGGTCATCTTTTGCCAAAAAATTTGTTCGAGCACACCCCACCTATCTGCAATAACCTGGCCGTGCTCCTCATTCACAAAAGAAAAAAAAAGAAAAATAAAAAAGAAAAAAAAGAAAAAAAGCAAATGTAAAATGAAAAAAAAGAAAAAGAAAAAAAGCCCTATGAACCTATCAAAATCAATGTCTTGCATAGTTCCCAACTTCTAGTCCCTTCAATATTCCCCATACATTTTGTATGGAGAAAAAAAAAATCCGCCATCTTGAATTTTTTTCCTACTCACCAGGTAGACCTCCGGGTTTTGATCATCTTTTGTCGAGAAACCGCTCCTCCATCTTTTATAGTCTCCGAGAGAGAGACGGACAAAATTTGCCGCCATTTTTTTTCCGCCATTTTGGAATTTTTTTTCAACTCACTGGCAACTGCTCGAGGTTTCGAATGACATTTGGTCGAGCACCCTCCACCTATCTACTATACCCTGGCCGTGCCCCTCGCCCGTCTCCGAACTCCTCACTCATCAGCTCTCTCCACCTTTCTCCGAGTCACATTCTTTGAGCTCTATACGACACCATGGGTGAAAAAAAATTTTTTCATACAAAATTTTACAGGAGAGGGGTCGAAAATTTGAGACGTCACAGCTCGGCCGCCATCTTGATTTTTAAATTTTTTTCACTTTTCCTGTTAATCGTTTACTAATTTCTACAATAATCCAAAATTTCAAAGAAATCGGTTGGAAAACAAAAGAGTTGCAAGAATCACGTCGGCCGCCATCTTGTTTTTCCGAAATGTCATAATTTTTCCCCACTCGAATCCCCCACCCGGACATATCTCCCGTACATCATTATATCGTTTTTTGTCTCTTTCTAGGAGAACAATTATGTCAATGAGTGAATCAGTCAGTGAATCAGTCAGTGGTAATCGAGCTATATATATTATATAATATAACTAGCGTTTGCTCGGTGCGCGAGCTGCTAAAGCAGCTCGCGGGAAGTGTTGTTACTACAAGTAGGGCGCGTGGGTGCGCGGCCCGCTAAAGCGGACCGCGATTGTTCGGCTGTATTTATTTCGCTCGGTGCGCGAGCTGCTAAAGCAGCTCGCGGGAAGTGTTGTTACTACAAGTAGGGCGCGTGGGTGCGCGGCCCGCTAAAGCGGACCGCGATTTTTTTACTCATCAAGTAGACCTTCGGATTCTGGTCATCTTTTGCCAAAAAATTTGTTCGAGCACACCCCACCTATCTGCAATAACCTGGCCGTGCTCCTCATTCACAAAAGAAAAAGAAAAAAAAAAAGAAAAAAAAAATGAAAAAAAAAAACAAAAAAAACAAATGTAAAATGAAAAAAGAAAAAGAAAAAAAGCCCTATGAACCTATCAAAATCAATGTCTTGCATAGTTCCCAACTTCTAGTCCCTTCAACATTTTGTATTTTCCCCCCATACATTTTGTATGGGGGGAAAAAAAATCCGCCATCTTGAATTTTTTTCCTACTCACCAGGTAGACCTCCGGGTTGTGATCATCTTTTGTCGCGAAACCGCTCCTCCATCTTTTATAGTCTCCGAGAGAGAGACGGACAAAATTTGCCGCCATTTTTTTTCCGCCATTTTGGAATTTTTTTTCAACTCACTGGCAACTGCTCGAGGTTTCGAATGACATTTGGTCGAGCACCCTCCACCTATCTTCTATACCCTGGCCGTGCCCCTCGCCCGTCTCCGAACTCCTCACTCATCAGCTCTCTCCACCTTTCTCCGAGTCACATTCTTTGAGCTCTATACGACACCATGGGCGAAAAAAATTTTTTCCATACAGAATTTTACAGGAGAGGGATCGGAAATTTGAGACGTCACAGCTCGGCCGCCATCTTGTTTTTTTAATTTTTTTCACTTTTCTGTTAATCGTTTACTAATTTCTACAATAATCCAAAATTTCAAAGAAATCGGTTAGAAAACAAAAGAGTTGCAAGATTCACGTCGGCCGCCATCTTGTTTTTCCGAAATGTCATAATTTTTCCCCACTCGAATCCCCTACCCGGACATATCTCCCCTACATCATTGTATCGATTTCCGTCTCCTTCTAGGAGAACAAACCTGTCAATCAGTGAGTGAGTGAATCAGTGAGTGAATCAGTGGTAATCGAGCTATATATATTATAACTAGCGTTTGCTCGGTGCGCGAGCTGCTAAAGCAGCTCGCGGGAAGTGTTGTTACTACAAGTAGGGCGCGTGGGTGCGCGGCCCGCTAAAGCGGACCGCGATTGTTCGGCTATATTTATTTCGCTCGGTGCGCGAGCTGCTAAAGCAGCTCGCGGGAAGTGTTATTACTACAAGTAGGGCGCGTGGGTGCGCGGCCCGCTAAAGCGGACCGCGATTTTTTTACTCATCAAGTAGACCTTCGGATTCTGGTCATCTTTTGCCAAAAAATTTGTTCGAGCACACCCCACCTATCTGCAATAACCTGGCCGTGCTCCTCATTCACAAAAGAAAAAGAAAAAAAAATGAAAAAAAACAAAAAAAACAAATGTAAAATGAAAAAAAAGAAAAAGAAAAAGAGCCCTATGAACCTATCAAAATCAATGTCTTGCATAGTTCCCAACTTCTAGTCCCTTCAATATTCCCCATACATTTTGTATGGGGGGAAAAAAAAAATCCGCCATCTTGAATTTTTTTCCTACTCACCAGGTAGACCTCCGGGTTTTGATCAACTTTTGTCGAGAAACCGCTCCTCCATCTTTTATAGTCTCCGAGAGAGAGACGGACAAAATTTGCCGCCATTTTTTTTCCGCCATTTTGGAATTTTTTTTCAACTCACTGGCAACTGCTCGAGGTTTCGAATGACATTTGGTCGAGCACCCTCCACCTATCTTCTATACCCTGGCCGTGCCCCTCGCCCGTCTCCGAACTCCTCACTCATCAGCTCTCTCCACCTTTCTCCGAGTCACGTTCTTTGAGCTCTATACGACACCATGGGTGAAAAAAAATTTTTTCATACAAAATTTTACAGGAGAGGGTCGGAAATTTGAGACGTCACAGCTCGGCCGCCATCTTGATTTTTAAATTTTTTTCACTTTTTCTGTTAATCGTTTACTAATTTCTACGATAATCCAAAATTTCAAAGAAATCGGTTGGAAAACAAAAGAGTTGCAAGAATCACGTCGGCCGCCATCTTGTTTTTCCGAAATGTCATAATTTTTCCCCACTCGAATCCCCCACCCGGACATATCTCCCGTACATCATTATATCGTTTTTTGTCTCTTTCTAGGAGAACAATTATGTCAATCAGTGAGTCAGTCAGTCAGTGGTAATCGAGCTATATATATTATAACTAGTATTTCGCTCGGTGCGCGAGCTGCTAAAGCAGCTCGCGGGAAGTGTTTTACTAAAAGTAAGGCGCGTGGGTGCGCGGCCCGCTAAAGCGGACCGCGATTGTTCGGCTTTATTTATTTCGCTCGGTGCGCGAGCTGCTAAAGCAGCTCGCGGGAAGTGTTATTACTACAAGTAGGGCGCGTGGGTGCGCGGCCCGCTAAAGCGGACCGCGATTTTTTTACTCATCAAGTAGACCTTCGGATTCTGGTCATCTTTTGCCAAAAAATTTGTTCGAGCACACCCCACCTATCTGCAATAACCTGGCCGTGCTCCTCATTCACAAAAGAAAAAGAAAAAAAAAGAAAAAAAAAGAAAAAAAAAGAAAAAAAAAGAAAAAAAAGAAAAAAAAGCAAATGTAAAATGAAAAAAAAGAAAAAGAAATAAAGCCCTGTGAACCTATCAAAATCAATGTCTTGCATAGTTCCCAACTTCTAGTCCTTTCAATATTCCCCATACATTTTGTATGTAAAAAAAAAAAATTTCCGCCATCTTGAATTTTTTTCCTACTCACCAGGTAGACCTCCGGGTTGTGATCACCTTTTGTCGAGAAACCGCTCCTCCATCTTTTATAGTCTCCGAGAGAGAGACGGACAAAATTTGCCGCCATTTTTTTTCCGCCATTTTGGAATTTTTTTTCAACTCACTGGCAACTGCTCGAGGTTTCGAATGACATTTGGTCGAGCACCCTCCACCTATCTTCTATACCCTGGCCGTGCCCCTCGCCCGTCTCCGAACTCCTCACTCATCAGCTCTCTCCACCTTTCTCCGAGTCACATTCTTTGAGCTCTATACGACACCATGGGTGAAAAAAATTTTTTTCATACAAAATTTTACAGGAGAGGGGTCGGAAATTTGAGACGTCACAGCTCGGCCGCCATCTTGTTTTTTTAATTTTTTTCACTTTTTCTGTTAATCGTTTACTAATTTCTACAATAATCCAAAATTTCAAAGAAATCGGTTGGAAAACAAAAGAGTTGCAAGATTCACGTCGGCCGCCATCTTGTTTTTCCGAAATGTCATAATTTTCCCCAACTCGAATCCCCCCCCCAAACACATCTCCCGAACATCATTATATCGATTTCTGTCTCCTTCTAGGAGAACAACCCTGTCAATGAGTGAGTGAGTGAGTGAGTCAGTGGTAATCGAGCTATATATATTATAATAACTAGCGTTTGCTCGTTGCGCGAGCTGCTAAAGCAGCTCGCGGGAAGTGTTATTACTAAAAGTAAGGCGCGTGGGTGCGCGGCCCGCTAAAGCGGACCGCGATTTTTTTACTCATCAAGTAGACCTTCGGATTCTGGTCATCTTTTACCAAAAAATTTGTTCGAGCACACACCCCACCTATCTGCAATAACCTGGCCGTTCTCCTCATTTACAAAAGAAAAAGAAAAAAAAATAAAAAAAGAAAAGAAAAAAAGAAGAAAGAAAAAAAGAAAATGAAAAATGAAAAATAAAAATCGGCCAAGTGCGAGTCGGGCCTCGCTCTTTTAGGGTTCCGTTAAAAAAAATTAAATTAAAAGATTTCCATCTACCCACCTACCCATTTTAATTTAATTTTTTTAATTTAATTTAATTTTTATTATTTGTTGTTATAGCGGCAATAGAAATACATAATATGTGAAAATTTCATCTGTCTATCTATTACGGTTAACGAGATACAGCCCGCTGACAGACGGACGGACGGACGGACGGACGGACGGACGGACGGACAGCGTAGGCTTAGTAATAGGGTCCCGTTGGTACCCTTTGGGTACGGAACCCTAAAAAGAAAAATAATAAAAAAAAGGAAAAAAGAAAGAAAAAAAGAAAAAAAAGAAAAAAGAAAAAGCAAGTAAATGAAAAATGAAAAAAAAAGAAAAAAGATAAAAAAAAGAAAAAAAAGAAAATGAAAAATGAAAAAAATAAATAAAAATAAAAAAATGGAAAAAAGAAAAGAAAAAAGAAAAAATGAAAAATGAAAAAAAAGGAAAAGAAAAAGAAAAAGGAAAAAGGAAAAACGAAAAAGAAAAGAAAAAAGTAAAAGCAAAAGAAAAAGAAAATAAGAAAAGAGAAAAAAAAGAAAAATGAAGAAAAAGAAAAAAAAGAAAAATCAATATTCGCCATATATTTCGCATGGAAAAAAAATCCGCCATCTTGTTTTTTTTTCTGATCATCAAGTAGACCTTTGGGTCTTGATCATCTGTTGCCAAGAAACTACTCTTCCATCTTTTATACTCTCCGAGATAGACACCAGAGAATGTTTCTATGGCCGCCATCTTGAATCCGCCATTTTGGAGTTTTTTTTTCAACTCCGAAAACCGAAAACTCCTTTAATTCTCCGAGATCTAAGACACCTATGAACCTATCAAAATCAATGTCTTGCATAGTTCCCAACTTCTAGTCCCTTCAATATTCCCCATACATTTTGTATGAGGGAAAAAAAAAATCCGCCATCTTGAATTTTTTTCCTACTCACCAGGTAGACCTCCGGGTTGTGATCATCTTTTGTCGAGAAACCGCTCCTCCATCTTTTATAGTCTCCGAGAGAGAGACGGACAAAATTTGCCGCCATTTTTTTTACGCCATTTTGGAATTTTTTTTCAACTCACTGGCAACTGCTCGAGGTTTCGAATGACATTTGGTCGAGCACCCTCCACCTATCTTCTATACCCTGGCCGTGCCCCTCGCCCGTCTCCGAACTCCTCACTCATCAGCTCTCTCCACCTTTCTCCGAGTCACATTCTTTGAGTTCTATACGACACCATGGGTGAAAAAAATTTTTTTCATACAAAATTTTACAGGAGAGGGGTCGGAAATTTGAGACGTCACAGCCCGGCCGCCATCTTGTTTTTTTAATTTTTTTCACTTTTTCTGTTAATCGTTTACTAATTTCTACAATAATCCAAAATTTCAAAGAAATCGGTTGGAAAACAAAAGAGTTGCAAGATTCACGTCGGCCGCCATCTTGTTTTTCCGAAATGTCATAATTTTTCCCCACTCGAATCCCCCACCCGGACATATCTCCCCTACATCGTTGTATCGTTTTCCGTCTCTTTCTAGGAGAACAATCGTGTCAATCAGTCAGTGAGTGAATCAGTCAGTGGTAATCGAGCTATATATATTATAATAACTAGCGTTTGCTCGGTGCGCGAGCTGCTAAAGCAGCTCGCGGGAAGTGTTATTGCTACAAGTAGGGCGCGTGGGTGCGCGGCCCGCTAAAGCGGACCGCGATTGTTCGGCTTTATTTATTTCGCTCGGTGCGCGAGCTGCTAAAGCAGCTCGCGGGAAGTGTTATTACTACAAGTCGGGCGCGTGGGTGCGCGGCCCGCTAAAGCGGACCGCGATTTTTTTACTCATCAAGTAGACTTTCGGATTCTGGTCATCTTTTGCCAAAAAATTTGTTCGAGCACACCCCACCTATCTGCAATAACCTGGCCGTGCTCCTCATTCACAAATGAAAAAGAAAAAAAAAGAAAAAAAAAAGAAAAAAAGCAAATGTAAAATGAAAAAAAAGAAAAAGAAAAAAAGCCCTATGAACCTATCAAAATCAATGTCTTGCATAGTTCCCAACTTCTAGTCCCTTCAATATTCCCCATATACATTTTGTATGAAAAAAAAAAAAATCCGCCATCTTGAATTTTTTTCCTACTCACCAGGTAGACCTCCGGGTTTTGATCAACTTTTGTCGAGAAACCGCTCCTCCATCTTTTATAGTCTCCGAGAGAGAGACGGACAAAATTTGCCGCCATTTTTTTTCCGCCATTTTGGAATTTTTTTTCAACTCACTGGCAACTGCTCGAGGTTTCGAATGACATTTGGTCGAGCACCCTCCACCTATCTTCTATACCCTGGCCGTGCCCCTCGCCCGTCTCCGAACTCCTCACTCATCAGCTCTCTCCACCTTTCTCCGAGTCACATTCTTTGAGCTCTATACGACACCATGGGTGAAAAAAAATTTTTTCATACAAAATTTTACAGGAGAGGGTCGGAAATTTGAGACGTCACAGCTCGGCCGCCATCTTGATTTTTAAATTTTTTTCACTTTTTCTGTTAATCGTTTACTAATTTCTACAATAATCCGAAAATTTCAAAGAAATCGGTTGGAAAACAAAAGAGTTGCAAGAATCACGTCGGCCGCCATCTTGTTTTTCCGAAATGTCATAATTTTTCCCCACTCGAATCCCCCACCCGGACATATCTCCCGTACATCATTATATCGTTTTTTGTCTCTTTCTAGGAGAACAATTATGTCAATGAGTCAGTGAGTGAATCAGTGAATCAGTGAGTGGTAATCGAGCTATATATATTACTAGCGTTTGCTCGGTGCGCGAGCTGCTAAAGCAGCTCGCGGGAAGTGTTTTACTAAAAGTAAGGCGCGTGGGTGCGCGGCCCGCTAAAGCGGACCGCGTTTGTTCGTCTTTATTTATTTCGCTCGGTGCGCGAGCTGCTAAAGCAGCTCGCGGGAAGTGTTATTACTACAAGTAGGGCGCGTGGGTGCGCGGCCCGCTAAAGCGGACCGCGATTTTTTACTCATCAAGTAGCCCTTCGGATTCTGGTCATCTTTTGCCAAAAAATTTGTTCGAGCACACCCCACCTATCTGCAATAACCTGGCCGTGCTCCTCATTCACAAAAGAAAAAGAAAAAAAAGAAAAAAAAAGAAAAAAAAATGAAAAAAAAGAAAAAAAAAAAACAAATGTAAAATGAAAAAAAAGAAAAAGAAAAAAAGCCCTATGAACCTATCAAAATCAATGTCTTGCATAGTTCCCAACTTCTAGTCCCTTCAATATTCCCCATACATTTAGTATGGAAAAAAAAATCCGCCATCTTGAATTTTTTTCCCACTCACCAGGTAGACCTCCGGGTTTTGATCATCTTTTGTCGAGAAACCGCTCCTCCATCTTTTATAGTCTCCGAGAGAGAGACGGACAAAATTTGCCGCCATTTTTTTTCCGCCATTTTGGAATTTTTTTTCAACTCACTGGCAACTGCTCGAGGTTTCGAATGACATTTGGTCGAGCACCCTCCACCTATCTTCTATACCCTGGCCGTGCCCCTCGCTCGTCTCCGAACCCCTCACTCATCAGCTCTCTCCACCTTTCTCCTAGTCATATTCTTTGAGCTCTACACGACACCATGGGTAAAAAAATTTTTTTTCATACAAAATTTTACAGGAGAGGGGTCGGAAATTTGAGACGTCACAGCTCGGCCGCCATCTTGTTTTTTTAATTTTTTTCACTTTTTCTGTTAATCGTTTACTAATTCCTACAATAATCCAAAATTTCAAAGAAATCGGTTGGAAAACTAAAGAGTTGCAAGATTCACGTCGGCCGCCATCTTGTTTTTCCGAAATGTCATAATTTTCCCCAACTCGAATCCCCCACCCGGACATATCTCCCCTACATCATTATATCGATTTCCGTCTCCTTCTAGGAGAACAACCCTGTCAATGAGTGAGTGAGTGAATCAGTGAGTGAGTGGTAATCGAGCTATATATATTATAATAACTAGCGTTTGCTCGGTGCGCGAGCTGCTAAAGCAGCTCGCGGGAAGTGTTGTTACTACAAGTAGGGCGCGTGGGTGCGCGGCCCGCTAAAGCGGACCGCGATTTTTTTACTCATCAAGTAGACCTTCGGATTCTGGTCATCTTTTGCCAAAAAATTTGTTCGAGCACACCCCACCTATCTGCAATAACCTGGCCGTGCTCCTCATTCACAAAAGAAAAAGAAAAAAAAAGAAAAAAAAATGAAAAAAAAACAAAAAAAACAAATGTAAAATGAAAAAAAAGAAAAAGAAAAAGAGCCCTATGAACCTATCAAAATCAATGTCTTGCATAGTTCCCAACTTCTAGTCCCTTCAATATTCCCCATATACATTTTGTATGGAAAAAAAAAAATCCGCCATCGTGAATTTTTTTCCTACTCACCAGGTAGACCTCCGGGTTTTGATCATCTTTTGTCGAGAAACCGCTCCTCCATCTCTTATAGTCTCCGAGCGAGAGACGGACAAAATTTGCCGCCATTTTTTTTCCGCCATTTTGGATTTTTTTTTCAACTCACTGGCAACTGCTCGAGGTTTCGAATGACATTTGGTCGAGCACCCTCCACCTATCTTCTATACCCTGGCCGTGCCCCTCGCCCGTCTCCGAACTCCTCACTCATCAGCTCTCTCCACCTTTCTCCGAGTCAAATTCTTTGAGCTCTATACGACACCATGGGTGACAAAAAATTTTTTCATACAAAATTTTACAGGAGAGGGGTCGGAAATTTGAGACGTCACAGCTCGGCCGCCATCTTGTTTTTTTAATTTTTTTCACTTTTTCTGTTAATCGTTTACTAATTCCTACAATAATCCAAAATTTCAAAGAAATCGGTTGGAAAACAAAAGAGTTGCAAGATTCACGTCGGCCGCCATCTTGTTTTTCCGAAATGTCATAATTTTCCCCAACTCGAATCCCCCCCCCAAACACATCTCCCGAACATCATTATATCGATTTCCGTCTCCTTCTAGGAGAACAACCCTGTCAATGAGTCAGTGAATCAGTCAGTCAGTGGTAATCGAGCTATATATATTATAATAAAACAGAAACGAAACCAATTCTGTACATGAAATAGATTCAAAAAAGGGTTTTTGCTTCTAATTGTGTTCAAGATACAGATATCAAAACAGAAGCTAAATTTTTTTTGTCTGTCTGTTTGTTTGTCCTTCTTTCACGTAAAAACTACCGCACAGATTTCTACAAAATTTTATACCGTGGTAGCTATTATTCGGGTCAACATCTAGGCTACTTTTTATCCCGGAAAATCAAGGAGTTCCCGAGGGACTTTAAAAACTAAATCCACGCGGACAAAGTCGCGGGCATCAGCTAGTTAAGAATAAACCTCTTAAACAAAAAATATTATAATCAAGCAAATTAATATAATATAATATTATTATCGTTTTACTTGAATACTTTTACTTCTAGAGTTCGTAGCCCTCGGTGCGCGAGTACGACTCGCACTTGGCCGGTTATTTTATTGCATTTTCCATCATTTAATTTTTTACGATTACTATTTCTATATGAATATTTATATTAACTTGGTATATAAAAATGTTCTACAGCCATAATATTATAATATTATAGTTATTAAGTATACCATTTAAATTATCGAAATTATATATTTTTAATTGAGATCACAAATTTTTAATGGGTAAACTTTTTTGTACATATTATAAGCTAAACGTTCCACTTTGAATTATTAAATTTCGTTCACTATAACTGAAATCCGAGGTTTTCATATTTTTAACGCCCCAGGCGCTCCACTATTCATATTTAAAAAAAGTTCTTACTCGCGCCATCTATATTCAACCCAGTGACAAGTCTTTGAAGGCGGGAGATTCAAATGTGTAAATAAGCTACTTACCCAAATTAAATATCTAGGTATTTTGACTTTAGAGAACTTGGTATTTTTAAAATACAAGTTCTCTTTAGAGTCAAAATACCATATCAATAAGGTTTCAGTTCAGGTTTAAAACAAAAAAACGGGTTTTTGTTCTAGCGAGTATAAATGAACATTTATTTTGTAAATATATTAATAGTTTTCTTTGTCGAACGCTTTTACAACATTCTATCTTCACTGTACAATTTCACCTGCAGGGATGATGAAGAGTAGTCTGTTTCAGGAAAAAAATGTACTGAGCATAGTTCACATCTGAAAAGAAACAATTTTATTCTTTTTAATACCTATTACAATTATTATATACCATAATACTAGCAAAAAGCTGCGCTTTGTGAGGGCTCACATAGTTTTTTTAACTGGTAATGATTTTTAAGTTAATGGTTTTTAAATTATGTTGTTTTTGACAGATAACACATCTGGATATAAAGTTAAATTACTGTGTTAAATCACAAATCTATAGGCATGATAGTTTTTCAGTAAAGTGTACCACAAAATGCTCAGGTTGTGGGATAATATTAGGTCTCACTCCACTCGCCCTAATAAAAGATAGTTAGTATTTCTAATAGCCTTTTGGTAATTTGTATACACTTACTATAGGGTGTACTAATAGTAAATAGTTTTTCTTAATGGGATCTGCAAGTGTGGGACATGGTTGACATTAACACAAAAACAATACTATTATAATGTACCCTATAAATACCAATAATTTTTGAAAAAAGAATATTGAATTTTGAAAAATCCTATAGACACAAGTACTCTAAATATCAAAAGGTATGCTTGTGCCTGTAAAAGGATAATTAATCATAATAATATTATAAATTTGTGTGTTTGTTAGTTTGTCCTTTAATCAAGCCCCAACAGAGCTACGGATCAACGTTATTTTTCGCATGGGTATAGTTGAGGACCTGAGTGACATAGGCTACATTTTATCCCAAAAAATCTAAATTCCTTAGGGATTTTAAAAACTACATCCACGCGGACGAAGACGCGGGCATTAGCTATTTTTTTTTTTTTTTTTTTTTTTATGTGTACATCATGCGATCAGTCGCCAGACTATGAGCAGATTCGTTCTGGGAATTAGTATAGTTCGGAGACAACTTCCCCAGCAGGAAGAACTCTACATGTCCTATGAAGCCACACTATCCAGTATAATATGCCGTCTCTTTAAGCGGCGTATCGCTTCTGGCATCGTTAATTGTACTGCTAGGTCATTTGGATGACCAGACAGCCTTGCCTTGTAAGTACAGTTGAAGTTCATAATTTCTTGCTTCACTGTGTTCACATTTAGGTGTTCATGAAGTTCCGACGTCCGTAGGAACCATGGCGCGTTGGAAACTTGTTTTAAAATATAGTTTTGCGATCTTTGGATGATTTCAATGCTGGAATCGCATGCTGATCCCCAGAGCTGTATTCCATATGTCCATATTGGCTTTATAGCTGTCTTATACAACAGAAGCTTGTTATCCACGGATAGCCTAGAGTTCCTTGCTAACATCCAATATAAACCTCTGTATTTGTGGTAGATTTCATCCCTCTTGGTTTGAATATGCCTTTTTCCAGGTAAGTCGTCTATCCAGATGCATGCCCAGATACTTTACAGTGTCATTAGCTATTATAGTTTTAACTTACTACGCGTTTGCTTCAAGTTGAGCCCTGCACCATAGAGTAAAGTAATCGACGTAGTCGTAATTGCTAGTTCCATGCCGACAGTACGGACACAGTATAGGATATGCAGTAGTTTGACACTTTTGATCTAGATTCTAGTGGTACTACGCGTTACAAATTTCCCCTAGCTCTCTCGCGCTTCCCCGTACCGCACCTCAAGTCAGACCCACCTAGTAAACCGCTCGCGAAGCACCGCTTATTAAAAATAAATTTCAAATTCAAATTATTTATTTGCACAGATTAAGTAGGTAGTACAATGGTGTTACATTATAATAAAAGTCCTTACAATCTGCCGGATAGGCATGCAAAAATAATATTTAATAATAAAACTTATTCTAAGTTTGGGTATTAAAAGTTCAATTTATTAAATTGAACTTTGGATATTAGGAGTTTTGGTAGGTTCGGTTAAAAAAAACTAAAAATGTTGTATATCGTAAAGCATTACAATAATAAACACTTTTTTTTATATATTTTTTTATTATTTATTCCAATTCGAATTCAATATTCATAGTTAAGACAGGTCAGCTAGTACTTAATAAATAAAACAATAGATAAACTATTATACTGCATCTTCGTAGACTGTGTCTTTACTGTGGGTCTGACTTGAGGTGCGGTGCGGGGAAGCGCGAGGGGTGAAGATTTCTTTACTCTATGGTGCAGGGCTCAACTTGAAGCGAACGCGTAGTAAGTAGGTAAAGTAGCACTTTTAGAACATAGCTAATACGTACCATTTAGTTCAAGATTCCTAAAAGCAGTTTAGGAAATCGAAACAATGTTGTTTTTAGCCGGCGAACATGTAAAACATTTCCTCTTGTTCTCTCTAAGCCATTTTAAAAACAAAATACTCAAGACGTCCTGTCTCCGTGAAACAAGAGTAGCACTGCACTTTAAAATACATAAACTTGATTATTACTCAGTGAAGTAAACTACTCGACACGATAAAGTTCATAGAATTGCAAGAAATCAATTTGTTATAAATTGTAACGAACAGTTACGAAACAATAACAAAGACGCCATTGGTAAAATTTTTTTGAAAATTGAATCCACAGACCAGGAACAACACACAGAGTTGAATGACGATGACGCGCCATAAAAAAGTGATTTTGTACTCTGAGATTTTGCCCTAGTAGGTATTTACATCTACCCCATACAAAGTCGACCCCCCCCCCCACCCCTGACTACAAAAACATAACGGAACTACTGTACCTACAGTCTGTTTGGAGAGAGGTTACCATTATACGTAAACAATTATGGCGTCAGATCACGTGATTATATTTTCACTGTACTAGTGATGCGAAACATTGGCAGACAAGTTGAGAATGAACGATTGATTGAATGAATACCTTCTTAAATCGATTACCAATACTATTTAATATGATATTCTTCTGAATTGTGATGTTAGAAACGATATTATTAAGACCTTTCAATACGGATCCTATAATTTTAAATATTCAAATTTGTAGCTAACTGTAAATGTTACATAAAATATTATGTTTGAATTAATTTTAATTTATTACATATTAAATTTATAAATGGGTTTTCCTTACAATATTTTATTTTTATAATTATTTATATTATACTATTATTTTTATTATATTTGTTATTACAATCCTTCTCCTATTATGATTGTAAGAATCTTACAGTTCATAAATTATTGTGTTCACAACATAATTTTTTTTCATAATAAGAAAGGAAGTGACAATGTTTTTATTTTACAAGAATAATTTAGCACAGAGAAGTAAAAAATTACTAACTATAAATTATTTAAAAACTTGAAATATGCTCAATGTTTATATATTTTTTTTGATGAATAGACATAAATATGGTTAAGTTGTATGATGAAGTAACAGTGAAATTATGGTTTACATAGGTATAAAAATTCATTTTAATATACAATATATATATTGACATGGACATTATTTACCTTATTATTAGATTTTTTATATTAGATTATTTTTATAACATTATTTACCTTTTAAGTATTTTATGTTTTAAGTATGCTAATGGTAGAGAAATTTTTAAATATACTAAGTTTACTATGTACAAAAGTTTGGAAATAAAAAGAGATTTATTTATTTATTTATAATTAAAATTTATTAGGCAGAAACAATTGGCAGTATTCTTCCCCATTGATGGCACAAAGCCAAAAATTATGTAACTTTATTTGATAATCGCTTTAAATAGATCATGCACATTGGATTAAAATTATTTTTTTAACATAGGTCTATGGGATATCGTTTAAAACGAATTCCTTGAAGAATAGCAAATAGTCGTCAGTCCAAGGTATAACACAGTCCAATCGTAGAGCAAACAAAAATCCGTTAAACAAGCCAAGTCGTCGAAAACAAAAACTAAAGAACACCAGAGAACACCCGAAACGTCAAACATCAAGAGAAGCAGCGAAACGAATGACGGAATACAATTTGATTTTTGGCGCTGGCTTCCGACTGGTTGCAGCGATTTGCGACTGTGAATGATGCCAGTCGAATTATATTCGAACTGATCGAATGATTTACCATGATTAGTAACTACTTTAAACTACTTGACAATTTTGAAATAGATTTATAAACTTAAAGAATCAGGTTAACATTCCAATCGTACAATTGAAACCATTAGTTAAAGTCTCCACTTCTTTTCCGAGAATCCGAGTCGTGAATAATGTAGTAGGCATGTAGGCATTTCGACTAGCCTGAAACCTGGCGAAAGATTCCCAGTCGCGCTGAACAACGCAGTCGAAACATGATAAGTAATTAAAATACTAATAATTAGTCGTCATTCGATTATGAGCATTAATATAATACTAATGTTCAATACGAAAATGTGTACATTAGTAGTTGTAAATTATTCGAATAGTCAGATCATTCGCAGTCACGCATTTCTAACCGGTTGCCATTTGCCTTAATACACGGATCTACGAGCGTAATAAATACGACTTCCGATTTTACAATCGACTAAGCTCGTTCTTATCATTCACTCTATGGTTCACGTTTTATTTCCAGCACTAGGGATTTGTTCTATTTCATATGTCAAACGCAAACTAGGCTATTAGTCTGTGTTTTTTTTTTCCGATGGTGACTAGATTAATGCTAAAATAATATCGTAAACTGCGTAATTTGAATTACATTTGTGTTTATTATGTAACTTAAAAATGTTTTGCTTCGGGAAATAAAACGTTTGTGAGTGATTTATAGTGCGAACAGTGAAAATAGTGTTAGCAAAACTGAAATGTCCTGTCCGGTATGTTTTGTTTACAGTCTATTTGGGGAGAGGTTACTATTATACGTAAACAGTTATGGCGTCAGATCACGTGGTTATATTTTCACTGTACTAGTGATGCGAAACATTGGCAGACAAGTTGAGAATGAACGATTGATTGAATGAATACATTCGTAAATCGATTATCAATACTATTTAATATGGTATTCTTCTGAATTGTGATGTTGGAAACGATATTATTAAGACCTTTCAATACGGATCCTATAATTTTAAATATTCAAATTTGTAGCTAACTGTAAATGTTACATAAAATATTATGTTTGAATTAATTTTAATTTATTACATATTAAATTTGTAAATGGTTTGTCCTTACAATATTTTATTTTTATTATTATTTATATTATACTATTAATTTTATTATATTTGTTATTACAATCCTTCTCCTATTATGATTGTCGAATTATTCGACTTTATAAATCATTCGAACTGATCGAATGATTTACCATGATTAATAACTACTTTAAACTACTTGACAATTTTGAAATAGATTTATAAACTTAAAGAATCAGGTTAACATTCCAATCGTACAATTGAAACCATTAGTTCACCACTTCTTTTCCGAGAATCCGAGTCGTGAATAATGTAGTAGGCATGTAGGCATTTCGACTAGCCTGAACTGACATTTCGCGCTGAACAACTTTTTTTTTTTACGTAGACAAGCTAGTCCTTGACTGCGATCTAACCTGATGGTACGATGCAGTCTAAGATGGTAGCAGGCTAACTTGGAAGGGGTATGGCAGTGAACATTTAACCCATACCCCTAATTGGTTTCTACACGCCATCGTGCCGGAACGCTAAATCGCTTGGTGGCACGTCTTTGACGGTAGGGTGGTAACTAGCCACGGCCAAAGCCTCCCACCAGACCAGACCAGAGACATACAATTCAGAAATTATAAATTCCCAAATTGACCCCACCGGGAATCGAACCCGGGACCTCCCAGTTATAAGACAACAGCGCTCACCACTGAGCCAGGGAGGTCGTCAACGCAGTCGAAACATGATGAGTAATTAAAATACTAATAAGTAGTCGTCATTCGATTATGAGCATTAATATAATACTAATGTTCAATTCGAAAATGTGTACATTAGTAGTTGTAAATTATTCGAATAGTCAGATCATTCGCAGTCACGCATCGCTAACCGGTTGCCATTTGCCTTAATACACGGATCTACGAGCGTAATAAATACGACTTCCGATTTTACAATCGACTAAGCTCGTTCTCATCATTCACTCTATGGTTCACGTTTTATTTCCAGCACTAGGGATTTGTTCTATTTCATATGTCAAACACAAACTAGGCTATTAGTCTGTGTTTTTTTTTCCGATGGTGACTAGATTAATGCTAAAATAATATCGTAAACTGCATAGTTTGAAGTACATTTGTGTTTAATATAAACTTAAAAATGTTTTGCTTCGGGAAATAAAACGTTTGTGAGTGATTTATAGCGCGAACAGTGAAAATAGTGTTAGCAAAACTGAAATGTCCTGTCCGGTATGTTTTGTTTACATATAATGGTAACCTCTCCCCAAATAGACTGTACATATAATGGAAACCTCTCTCCAAATGGACTGTACCATCTACCACCTACTACTACTACTATCAAATAACTAGTACGAGACCATTCATTGGGTTCAATGGTCTAAGGTGCGTTTCAAAGATATATATTGTACAATTATGTTTTGAAAAACAAAATATTTTTGCTATGGATTTTATCAAAGATTTACAAGATGGAGCCTAAAGGCTGTGAATGCGTCGAAAATTTGTGCTGCCACATGTGGTTCACGCCCTTTTCCCGTGCTCAGTTTGAATTAGGTCATCACCAGATATGGAGCTCGCGAGCCAATATTTTGTTTTTTTAAATGGCGGTTTTTGGTAAATAAAATGTGAAACAAACTTAACAGGACGATCTAAAATAACCAATAACATCACCTACCATCAGTAAATAACATTCAAGCACATCAGTTCCTGCAAAATAAGAAATTGAAATTTGTAGAAAATAATTAAATTAGAGTTCGCCATTTAATGTGTGTTGCCAGTTTACGAACCCAAAATTTCCCTAATAAATAATGAAACCTTAGAATGTAGATACCGATAATATTCGAAAAGCGATTGCAGATAATGTCATTTTTTAATTTTCTTTCCAAGACAGTCCTTGTTCTACGATCTCACCTGATGGTAAGTGACGATGCAGTTTAGATGGTAACGGGCTAACTTGGAAGGGGATGAGCTAGGATTTATTAAATTTTTACACGCTATCGAGCCGGAACGCTAAATAGCTTAGCGATACGTCTTTGATGGTAGAATGGTAACTAGCCACGGCCGAAGCCTCCCACCAGACCAGATCTGAGATATTTCAGAAATTATAAATTTCGAAATTGTCTCCATCGATAATCGAACTCAAGAATTCCCCTCTCATTTTTTTTTAACTTTTTCGTTTCTGATTTTCTTTTACTTATATTCATCTTAATTTTTTTTTTATTTTTTTAAACGAATATTTTACCGGGAGAGAGTTTTTATGACTTTAGCGATTTAGCGATTCACCGATCGAGTTGGAAATAGGGTTTAGGGTTACCTTGGATCAAAAATAGGAAATGGTTGCCAAAATTTTTAAAAGTCAGCGCCATATTGAAATTCTTTGTTATTGCACCGATGTCGTTCAAAATCGATATTTAGGGTTCCCTGGGGTCAAGAAAGACGAATTGGTGGCCAAAATTTTAAAAAGTCAGCGCCATATTGAAATTCTTTGTTATGGCACCGATGTCGTTCAAAATCGATATTTAGGGTTCCCTGGGGTCAAGAAAGACGAATTGGTCGCCAAAATTTTAAAAAGTCAGCGCCATATTGAAATTCTTTGTTATTGCACCGATGTCGTTCAAAATCGATATTTAGGGTTCCCTGGGGTCAAGAAACACGAATTGGTCGCCAAAATTTTAAAAAGTCAGCGCCATATTGAACTTCTTTGTTATTGCACTGATGTCGTTCAAAATCGATATTTAGGGTTCCCTGGGGTCAAGAAAGACGAATTGGTCGCCAAAATTTTAAAAAGTCAGCGCCATATTGAAATTCTTTGTTATTGCACCGATGTCGTTCAAAATCGATATTTAGGGTTCACTGGGGTCAAGAGAGACGAATTCGTTGCCAAAATTTTAAAAAGTCAGCGCCATATTGAAATTCTTTGTTATTGCACCGATGTAGTTCAAAATCGATATTTAGGGTCCCCTAGCGTCAAAAGAGAGGGAATAGTTGCCAAAATGTTAAAAAGTCAGCGCCATGTTGAAATTTTTTGTTATTGACGCTTGGGGACCCTAAATATAGATTATCAGTATTGCGCTGACTTTTTAAAATTTTGGCAACCAATTCGTCTTTTTTGACCCCAGGGAACCCTAAATATCGATTTTGAACGACATCGGTGCAATAACAAAGAATTTCAATATGGCGCTGACTTTTTAAAATTTTGGCGACCAATTCGTCTTTCTTGACCCCAGGGAACCCTAAATATCGATTTTGAACGACATCGGTGCAATAACAAAGAATTTCAATATGGCGCTGACTTTTTAAAATTTTAGCCACCAATTCGTCTTTTTTGACCCCAGGGAACCCTAAATATCGATTTTGAACGACACCGGTGCAATAACAAAGAATTTCAATATGGCGCTGACTTTTTAAAATTTTGGCGACCAATTCGTCTTTCTTGACCCCAGGGAACCCTAAATATCGATTTTGAACGACATCGGTGCAATAACAAAGAATTTCAATATGGCGCTGACTTTTTAAAATTTTGGCCACCAATTCGTCTTTTTTGACCCCAGGGAACCCTAAATATCTATTTTGAACGACATCGGTGCAATAACAAAGAATTTCAATATGGCGCTGACTTTTTAAAATTTTGCCCACCAATTCGTCTTTCTTGACCCCAGGGAACCCTAAATATCGATTTTGAACGACATCGGTGCAATAACAAAGAATTTCAATATGGCGCTGACTTTTAAAAAATACTGGCAACCATTTCCTCTCATTTGACGCTAGGGGACCCTAAATATCGATTTTGAACGACATCGGTGCATTAACAAAGAATTTCAGTATAGTTACAAAATACTAAATACAATAACTCACTATAGTTAAAGGTATTAATAAAATTATTGTTTTATGATAAAAATTAAAAAAAAAGTAGATATTAATTTTATTTTTAAAGTTTAAAAATTTTAATGACATAATTCTCCCCATTTTATTGGAATCACCTGCGTACCTGGTATCATTACGCACGCTCAGTAATCCACGCCGCGCATGCGCGGCACTCACGTCACGCACACGAGCATATTCTCATTGGCCTGTTTTTTTTCGTTCTTTAGTAGCGCGATACTCCTTCTAGACATATATGTATTCATAGGATTTTATACATGATTTCAATATGAACAATTTTAGAAGATCGACATGCCTAAAATGGATAAAATAAACCACATTTTGTAGAAACTATTAAACTAATAAAATAGATTTTTATTTAAAGCAAAGAAACTTATTTTGTAATGGTGGAATCTGGATTTGAAGAAACGGAATTTTGGAAAGGATCAGAAAAACTGGCTCAAACGCTTGACGCGCGGAGCCACTAAACTAACGAAGAAGAAGAAGAATTAACTACTATACGTTTAAACTAATTTAAATTCTGTGCTAGTACCTAATCTGTGGTGCTCTAAGAGAACTGTGAGGGTGGAGAAACTTATTTTCATGGAATTATTATGTACTACGGTTGTACGTAGTACATAATAATTCCATGCTTTTTTTGTAATGGTGGAATCGGGATTTGTATAGTCTGTTTCTAGGGCAGGCGGAAAAACGGACATTGACCTTTGACGATAAAATCGGGGTAGCCAACCTTTTTTATTTATTTTATTTTTTTATCTTTGTATCAATAAACATCATCAGTGAAAGATAGAGTGCCGAGTGTGAAGTTCTTCGCAGGCCCTGTGTCTAATATATTATTATGAAGAAAGAAGATTGTCCAGTACTTATATGAATTAAAAAGCAAATTAACATTAATTTAATTTTTTTATTTAAAAATCACAATTTTCGTTATTCCGCTAACAGTATATAAATAGTTTAATAAGTAGGTAACGTAATAGAAGTGGTACCAATAAATATGTTTTTAATATTCATTAAATTTATTTAATATCTACCTATATCTACACTAGCCCGGTCAAAATAGACCAAAATATAGGGGTGAGGTTACAATAATTCTCACTTGGCTGAAAATTGGTAGGATTGTTCAAAACACTATTATGAAATGTGAAAGTCCTCATTGATCTGACACCTGGAAAAAAAATTACGCGGGGTCAAAGGTCACAAAAACGGGTTATTCGTGATTTTCAGCAAAACGGTAAGTTTTATCATAAAATCAGCCTTGACAAAAATTGTAGATCAGATGAATTATCTGTAAAAAATGTCGAAACAGGTTTTTTATCTCTGAATAACCGCAAGTTTCACCCTACCCCGTACTATGAGACGCGCTTAGCGCGTAACGATACGTAATCGACAGTGAAATGTATGGAAGCAATACCTATCGTTTACGTGCGATGCTAACATAATACTTCGGGTCAATGTCCGTTTTTCCGCCTGCTCTATAAACAGACTATAGAAACGGAATTTTGGAAATGATCAGAAAAACTTGACTATGGCTCAAACGCTCGACGCGCGGAGCCACTAAACAAACGAAGAAGAAGAATAATGTTCTGTCATGTGTGGTGGTGCTTTTTACCACCTTTTTACCCTTGCCAACTTGCATTATTGAACACTTACAATCGGCTAATCGGTTAAAAAATAAAAGTGTACAGAAAGAGATAGACATTAGTGCGATTTATATAATATAATTTAACGATATAACGAAAATGGATAAAAAGATAACTCTTCCCGAATTATACTCCCTGTATAAACAATGGGTTATAAATAACCCCGGAGTGGTGACTGATGTTGAAACTGTTGCAACTTGGTCCTCATATTTTGTTGCTGGCAAAATTAACAAGTCTCCTATTATATCAGAATTTGTATATTCAGTATCTAAATTACTATCTTTATTTAATGATCGAATAATTAAAGAGGCTTATGGTAACGACATGCAACATTATGGTCTTCAAGAACAAATAAAATTATTGTTGACAATCGTTCATTACTGTGAAGTGTTTGTTGAACTGTTTGTGAAAAATCGGTGGGGCAACAAAGGTAAATGGACTGCAGCAACATTGTTGCAGATATTCAAATGCTCTTCCGCTCTGATACTGCTGTATCGTTTCAAGGAATTACCCATTCAACATCCGCCCATTCCTGCTTTACAAAGGAAGAAGCTTACAGAGGGCAAAGATGCAGATGATAATCCAAATGGGTTTTTTACATTAAAAAGATCAGGAAGAATTGTGCGCTGTGTCAATGGTGCGCCTCCTATTGCATTACGTGACTGGCAACCCATACATGTCAAAGATAATGCTCCTGCAAACATTGAAGTGAAAGATATGATGCAAGCAGAATTATTGCATCTTTTAAAACCATTAATCCATCTTGCAGTGATGAGATTATTTGGTACAAAGTCTTGGAAGCAGTGGTTTGTAGCCCTGGGTATTGACCTGGCCAGTTTTAGACTTTACAATCATCATTTTAAAAGTTTGTCATATGAACAAAGATTAGAAATAAGTAGGAGGAAACTTTGCCTTGTCTTGTATTTTTTGCGAAGTCCAATGTATAATGGTTACTCTAAGCATATAATTGAGGAAACATTGAAATCAGCTTCCAACAAAATACCAATGATGTCATTTATTTGTGGTCCCATTATACAATATTTAAGTCATTGGCAGGACATTTATTTTTACATGTGGGCATCGTAAATATAAAATGTTTATGTAGGTTTTAGGTACTTAATTATAACTTTCTTTTATAGTTTTTAATATTTTTTATAGAATTGGTTAAAGGGTAATTATCTTGATAAAACTATTCATTGGCATTATGGGGTAGTTTTACCCTGAGACATTTTTTATTATTAAATGCCAAATAAATAATTAACATAGGTTGTAATATTAAACAAGGAAACCTTTAAATCTTGAATAGTGAGCAATGCTTTGATTGAATATTATTTGAAGTTATTCTTCATTATGTTAGCTACTAGCTGACACAGCGAACTTCGTACCGCCAACTTATCTATTATAAATTATTTTTTTATTTTTTTTTATATTAAGTATTAAAACCTTCCGTGGACCTTAAGGAACATACAAAAAAATAAATTAACCGAATTGGTCCATCCATTCTTGAGTTATGTTACCTTTGAGTTACCAACATTCATTTTTATTTATATAGATAGATAGATAGAAGATGATAGATGGATAGAAGATAGATAGACGTACTGGTAAAAATTGCACGTTTATAACTCAATCCCAACATTTTTATCAACTGTTAAAGGAAGGCCTAGCACACAGCTACATATACTATTGTTGAGAAAGTAGATATGGAGGGAAGGTAGTTTATACGTTTGTGCATTTAAATTAAATATATAGACTAGCGCTTGACTATTTGCAATCTCACCTGATGGTAAGTGAAGGTGCAGCCTAAGATGGAGCGCGCTTGCCTAGAAGATGCCTATTCACTATTCAAAGGTACCCAAGTTATAGTCATTTGGAAAAACGGAAGCCGGAAGGGCATTCCAAATTTTTAGCGGTGTGTATAAGAAACGAGGAAGCAAAGCGCTTAGTGCGGGATCGTGGAATTTCGACCACGTAGCGGTGCAGATTCGAGCGATGCCTTGCGGTTCGATGGTAGAAGGGTGATGGAGGGACTAATTCGAATAGTTCTTGAGCACACTCACCGAAATATATCCTGTAGAATACCGACAGACAGGCAACCTGGCGCCGATGTTCCAGACTTTGAAGTTTGGAGTTAATTAGCGGTTCGTCGCCAATGAGTCTTCTGGCGTGTCTATCCACCGAATCCAATGCAGCAAGCTGGTACTTGGCAGAGCCGTCCCATAAATGGCTGCATAACTCCATGCACGATCGATTTTGTGCTTGATACAAGGTAACAAGCTGTTCCGGCGTGAAGTAGCGCTTGACCTTATTGAGGATACCAAGTTTCTTGCCAGCAGTTTTTGCCTTGGATTCGATGCATCGTCCGAAGTTTAGGTTTGACGAGACATTTATGCCAAGAAGATCAATACTGTCAGTGACCGGTACGGATACATTTCGGAAAGTCGGAGTCAGGGGGAATGGACTCCGTTTGGCGGTGAATAAACACGCTTGCGTTTTAGCGGCATTAAATTTGACAAGGTTGGCATCACCCCAATCCGATACCTTTTTCAAAGCCAAATTTATGCGTTCTACCAAAGCCTCTCTATGCTCGAAAGTTTGAGCACCACTAGCACAGGGACTGGACATATTGTGTCTCTCCGTAACGGTGCTGTCATCCGCATATCCAAAGATACCGGGCCTGAGGAGGTCATTAATGTGCAGCAAAAAGAGTGTTGCGGAGAGAACTGATCCCTGAGGGACACCGGCGTTAATCGCCATTAGATCAGACGAGGAGCCATCTATGACCACTCGAAATGTTCGCCCACTCAGGAAATCCGATATCCAGTTACAAAGTCTAGTGGGTATCCCATAAGCTGAAAGGCCCTCATGCCAGATCCGGTCAAACGCCTTTGATACATCAAGTGAGACGGCTAGCGCCTCACCATACTTATCGATGGCTTCACCCCAGATGTGTGTGGCATACACTAGAAGATCTCCTGTGGATCTGTTACGGCGAAAACCGTACTGCTGGTCCGACAGGAGGTCCTTGAGCTCGAGGTATGCCAGGAGTTTGTCGTTCAATGCACGCTCCAAACCTTTACATAGTATGGAGGTGATTGTGATATGCCTGTAATTGGCCGGGTCGGCACGACTACCCTTTTAGGGTACTGGCTGTACGTTAGCTATCTTCTAAGCTTTGGGCACTTGAGCTAATTTTAGAGAGAGGCGGTACAAGCGCGTCAGGACAGGCGACAACTCGGGAGCACAGGTCTTCAGGACTCTTGCTGGTATACCGTCAGGACCGCTGGCCTTATTCACATCCAAGTTGCGGAGCACTTTCAAAACCTCAATTTGGCGAATGCTTGTATCAGACATAACAGACTCGCAAGGTGTTATTTTAGATGGTGAGGTACTGCATGCATCGAGGAGCGAATTTTCCGCAAAAAGATTCGCTAAAAGGTTAGCCTTGTCTGTCGCAGTAAAGGCAAGCGATCCATCTGGTTTTTCAGCAGGGGAGGCAGCGAAGGACGGCAGAAGTTCGTTTCCACTGACTAACAGTTGATAAGAAATCTTGGGATTGAGTTATAAGCATGCAATTTTTACTATTAGCTATTATTACTATTTATTAGTAGCTCATATGATGAATAACATCTTAGTTATTGTTTACATGTGGGCACAAAAATTTTAAAAATTCCATAAAAAAATACAAATAATTTTTTTCCACATTATGAAGACACCACAGTGTGTAAGTGAATAAATTCTATTTTGAATAGAACTTAATGATCATTCTTTATTCTTTAATGAAGACACCACAGTGTGTAAGTGAATAAAATCTATTTTGAATAGAACTTAATAAACATTATTTATTCTTTAATTATTTTATAAGCTAGAGTATTTAAAAGAATCACTAAGCATTCCTGTATAGTTTGACTAAAGATGTAACTACAGATAAAGGTAACTAGGAACAAGTGTAAGAAATGGCTGACATAATTATTAGCCCTTTTTAACACGCTTATTTACACGTTAGCTTGGTTCGTATCTATGTAACAGAATATTTGAACTCGATTTTCATCCCCTTTAAAACATCAGATAAATTTAAATAAATACAGATAAAACCAGAAGTTTTATAACGATGATTATATGGATTCATAATTTTACCAAATGTTTGTAAATTGCATTTTTTCATTTGTTTTTTGTAAAATGAATGGCCACCAGATTAATTAATTGGGCTGTAATAACTTTGGTTGTAAGTTGAATGCGTAGTAAACCATGTTGGATACTTGGGGATTTAGGTTCCCAGGCTTTGATAGTGTTATTGTTATGATTGAATAAAAAAATAATACAAGGTACTTCATTTATTTTATTCATTTCCTTTAATATTTATACTAAACTTTAAAATTATTATTTAATTTTAAAATTATACTACCTACCTATCTATTTCATTTCAACATTATAAATAACAACTACATTAGTTTCACTGACAAATGAAATACAAGTTTGATAAAAATACATAAGGAAACCACAATCATGTTCTTTTTAAATCTTTCATACTGTTATTAAAAAGAATTGAAAAGAACAAAGGCAAGGGTCCATACTTCAGTTTACCTGAAATCGATTCGAAGCATAGATAATACACTATGATTCGAAGCGTCTTTACATGAAAAATTTGTTAAAACCATAGAGGTTCTATTTCTAAAACATAATCACTGAGATTTTAGTTTGAAGAACTCACAAAAAAAAGATATTATAACAACTTTATATGTATTTTGAGGTTATAAAAATAATATGAAAGACGTATCCCGCTGGCCTCGGAGTTTTTCTATAAAGACGTAGTCGTAATTCCTACTTCCATGCTATTTTAAGTTCTAAAGACATTGGGATGAGTAGTTTATAGTTTCTGAAATTCACATTAAAATTTTGCGGCATCGGGCGCGTCGCCCAATTTATTCACAATTCCTTGACACATCAGCTTATAGATGTAAGGCCGGTTTAAAACCAATTAAACCAATCCGTTTAATACGAAAAAAACCGTTTATAACCGAAATAAACCATTTTTTTCGGTTTAAAACGGTTGGTGTTGAGGACTATGTTTATCTTAATTATAACTACATTTCCTTAATTTTACCGAGGTATGTATATAACGGAGTACCTATAAACTGTGAGTCACGCCGCGACGGCTTTCGGGCTTCGGCGGATTCTCAAAGGAACTTCGGTCTTGACGACATAACGTTCTCTTTCATGCGCAAGTAAAACGGACGGCATTGTGTTCTGTCTAGTGTGTGCATTAGGTTAATAACCCGTTCGCGGAAGCTTTGCCGATGACTTCCCCTTCCACTTAATACGACCGCTACCCGCGTCGTATTTTTGTAGGCCCGTTTTCAACCGTTTAAAACGGTTTATTTGGAGTTTTAAACCTCAAAATTTTGTTTAAAACGTTGTAAACCGGTTGTTTTACATCTATACTTCAGCTTAATTAAGCCGCAAAAAATCCTTCATTTTATTAAATCGCGTAATATTCAATTGTCCGATAAAAAAATTAACTGTTTCGGAAATGTCAAAGTGAACAAGTTCACGATTATAAGCCGCGCGCAGAAGGTTTGCCGATCGCTGCCCCTACCGCCTACGCAGGCTGCGACTCGCGCTCGCCTGTAACTAGACGAGCGCGGGTCGCGGTCGGCGTAGGCGAGGGGCAGCGATCGGCAAACTTGCGCATTACATTAGGAACGAGTCAAAATCTGCTACAGACACTAGGGAATATTTGACAATCTAAAGCTTCCAAGGATTTATGTCGTATATATACATGATGTTCCCAAACGAAGCGTTAAAAGTAGAAAATCACCTGGACGGAGAAGAATTTACTGAAGAAAGTATTACGTTAATAGAGCAGCTAAAGCCCGTGACTAAATAACTGAACAGAGACAACCCCTCATAAAACTATGTTGTGATACGTATAAACGGCAAACTAAAACGGCAAACGAGTGGTTTCTTGTAGAAAGGCATCAGCGACTCGATTAGCACAGCGTGTAGTACGTTCTTAACGCACTGACAATGACACCGTGCTTAAAGCTAAAAATATACAGACTACAGTTACAAATTACAATATTTTTCATCATTCATCTATTCTGTATTCTTTCGAAACTTTGCCTCTGTTTGGCTATTCAATCATATGGCCAAATTGTAGATTGTAATATAAAAATGTGAACTGCGGCATGTTTTTGTAAAGTTCCATACTATCAGACTGAATGTGAGACGGACGGAGTTACAAAGCTCATAAACCTTATGAAAATCTGTCAGTGTCAACGACGAAAAAAGTGCGGATGAAAAAATTTTTTTTTAAGATTCATGAATCATGATGTAACTTATACAGGTGTCCCAAAACTTGACGATAAAATCGTACCGGCTGAGAGGCCAACTCATACCAGTTCTGGGAAAAATAAAAAACCCATGTCACTTAGTTAAGTAGTAATAGACATTTATCAAAAAAGTTGAAAATCAGTCTCACTCACTCTCATATAGAGTGATATAAAACAAACAAATTTATTATTTCACTCACTCTCACTATGTTTATTGTTTCAACAATAGACAAAATGTTCAGACAATATTTATTATTTCACTCACTCTCACTATTTTTATTGTTTCAACAATAGACAAAATGTTCAGACAATATTTATTGTTTCACTCACTCTCACTATATGAGAGTGAGTGAGACTGAGACTGTTGAAAAAAAAAATAAACGGTTGGACAGGGTATAGTACGAATGTTACAAGATTCTTGTAGTCTTCGCACACTTCCCGCATGGGAAGTGGGGTGATCCGTTCGGGGCAGGTGTGCCCCCTGCGGATGGGGTCTTCCGCGCGCCGTAACTACGGCGCGGTCCTTGGATCGTCCCTTTCGGGAACGCTTTCTTTTCTTCTTTGCTGTCGTCCTCAAAAGTCGGAATCCATCCTCGGAAGAAGGTCCCGAGGGAACGCCTTCTTGTCAGGAGGGCGAGCATGCCATGGGGCGATCTGCCGGATGTGGGCGTGCATGGAACTATCCGCCCGCTCGAAAAGTAACTTCGTCTGGCGGCCGATAAAGTCGTCGATCGTCTCGATACGCAAGTCCCTCTGAATAACAGAGTTCCTCACGTATCGAGGGGCGTTCACAATCCTCCTTAAGGCCAGGTTTTGTTGTGAGCGTAGGGTCTTCCTCGCGGACTCGCTCACTAACGCGTACCAAGCTGGGGTCGTATATACGTCTTGTATATGCCAAGCTTGGTACGCAGCGGGAGCCGGGAGCCGAGTACAGGGCGGAGAGCATGAGTGGAAGCCCGGGCCTGGGCAGCGATTCTCTTGAGATGTGGGCGCATGGAGAGTTTTGAATCCAGAGTCAGCCCCAGATACTTGATTGTCGGGCTCCATTTGATGTTCTCACCCAACAAGGTGAGTTCCGGGGGGGGGCTCTTTGACGCGACCGCCAAAGAGGATCGCCTGCGTTTTCTTCGGATTTGCGCTCATCCTCCATTTCTGGAGCCAGGGCGGGAGGAGGTCCAGGGCCTTCTGAATCTTCCCCGCGGCGTGGGCCCGGGTCAGCGATGACGCGACATAGGCAGCGTCGTCTGCGTACAGGGCTAAGGTGGCGTTCGGTGGGCAGGGGATGTCGTCAGTATAGAGGGCGTACAACACGGGCGATAGGCAACTGCCTTGTGGTACGCCCGCCAGGATGGGTTTCTCGGAGGAGAGTTCAGCATTCACCCTCACTCTGAATCTTCGATCCTCCAAGAATGAACGGATGATCCTTTGCACTTGGAGAGGCGTCGACGTGTTGGCGAGCTTGTGGAGCAGACCGCTATGCCACACACGGTCAAACGCCTTCTCCATGTCCAAGACTATGCTACTAAAAAAGATAAGGCATAAAATCATCCCCCTACTCACATATATTTTTAATTTATGCCTAGATAAGGGTTACTTCCCTAAAGCATTAAAAAGAGCTATTATTCACCCCATATTCAAAGGCGGAGACAAAAACATTATTAGTAATTACCGTCCAGTTTCTGTCCTACCAGCCCTATCTAAAATTTTTGAAAGGTTAATCTACAATAGACTCAATACATTTTTAACAAAATTTGAACTAATTTCTGATAACCAGTTTGGTTTTAGAACTGGTAGGTCGGTCAACAGAGGATGCGGTGACGAAACTCATAGATCTTATTTCGCTGAATCTTGATAGTAAAAAGAAGTGCCTAGCTGTATTTCTAGACCTAGCAAAAGCCTTCGATACCGTTTCTGTTCCTTCTCTCTTAAACAAATTAAATTCGATTGGCATTCGTGGTACACCATTTAAACTTTTTGAGAGCTATCTGACAGATAGAGTCCAGAAGGTTAAAATTGAGGACAACCTTAGTGATGACTTTCCCGTAGACTACGGAGTACCGCAGGGAAGTATCCTCGGACCGACTCTCTTCTTGATCTACATAAATGACCTATGTCAAATCAAGCTGAATAATGGGAAAATATTTGCTTTCGCGGATGACACAGCTATTGTATTTCAGGGAGAAAGTTGGGATGAGGTTTACACACAGGCACAAATAGATCTGCAAACTGTTACACAATGGTTGAAACTCAATCTTCTTACGCTCAATGCAGGAAAGACCAAACACTCACTCACATTCTCGATTTCAGCCAGAACTAGTTTGCCAAGTAATACAAGTCATACTTTAAAAGTACATACCTGTAATGATATCCATCCCATAACATGCAACTGTCCTCAGATTGAACGTGTGCAGTGCATTAAATACCTGGGTATAGTCCTTGACGAGCACTTGTCCTGGACCCTTCAAATAAACCAATTAACAGGACGTGTTAGAAAGCTTGCATGGGTGTTCAAGAAATTGAGAAATGTAATCAAACCTAATCTTCTTAGGACAATCTATTATGCTTTGTGTCAGTCAATACTTTCTTACTGCATCTCTGTGTGGGGAGGTATTGGCAAAACTCATTTAATTCATCTTGAACGGGCCCAGAGATCAGTTCTCAAAGTAATGCATCATAAACACTATCGTTTTCCCACCCAATTATTGTATGCCATGAGTAAAGTTCTTACAGTTCGTCAATTGTTCCTCTTATCCATTACTATCAAGACACATTCATCTCTGGTTTTTGATTCAGAATTGGAGTCATTGCAGTCGAGTAAACGCAGAAAATATATCGTTCTTCCGTCATCTCATAAACATCGAACTTCTTTCTTTAAACACCAACATTCATATTTGGCTACCTTTTTATACAATAAGATCAACAAGCAACTTAATATCTACCCAATGACCAAATATTCAGCTAAATCAGCAATGTATTTGTGGCTAATGCAAATGAATTACGAGCAAACTGAAACGATACTACATCCTTAATTCGCTACCAAATATTTTTTGTTGGTACCAAAGTACCATTTACATTCACACTCTGCATACATAATAAAGGTTTAAGGTACACGCATTCATACGGCGGCAACACACAAACACACACACACACACACACACACACACACACACACACACACACACACACACACACACACACACACAAACACACACTAATAGTGATAGTAATTGTGATAACTTGTGAATTGTAGTCTCGGAGGTAGCGGTGGCATCTGCAACACAGTTTTTACTAAAGCAGTGCTACCCCTGCCTTTTTACTGTAACTATATTGTGTGCACATTAAGATATTTTTTTTTTTATTGTGTTTTGTATTGTAAAAAAGCACTTTGTAGTACTGAATAAATTTTATTATTTATTATTATTATTTATTTTATTAAGAAGACGGCCACCGTCTTCTCCTTCTTGTTATAGGACGCTGTGATATTATGCAGGACCCGTGCAAGCTGCTGCGTCGTGCTATGTCCTGCCCGGAAGCCAAACTGGTCTGGCCGGGGAGTCAGATGTGGGATCAACTTCTCAAGCAGTAGACCTTCGAAGAGTTTCGAGATGGTCGGAAGCAGAGTTATGGGGCGGTAGCTCTCGGAACGAAGAATATTTTTGCCGGGCTTGGGGAGCATGATGACTATGCCAGTCTTCCATGCGTTGGGAAAGTGGCCTGTTCGTAGGACTCCGTTGAACAGGCCTGTGACCGCAACGATTGTAGGTCGTGGTAGATGGCGGAGGGCGGCATTGGTAACGCCATCACCTCCGGGGGCTTTCTTAGGTTTGAGCTTCCGTATGGCGCGTTTCACCATGCCCGGCGAGAAAAATATTGGAGCTTCTTCGTCTGGTCGTGTTGCGGAGTAAAATCTCTGTGTGAGCGGTGTTTTGGGACGGGAACGGCTGGAACTGCTGCTCCAAGTAATCGGCGAGGATGCCCGCTCTATCCTCAGCACGATACCGCAGGTTGCCGTCCGGGTGCAGTAATGGCCTGATTGGTTCCGGAGTTCCAGTAAAGCGTCTGCACAGCCTGTGCAGAGACATCGAGTCGTCTGCCGCGGAGTCAATCGTTTCGTCCCAGTCCTCTGCGGCTTTATCACTGAGAGCTCTTTTGATTTTGCTGCTCAGCCTATTGAGTTGTGATTTGAGGACTGGGCACCTGGTGGATTGCCATTGCCCATTGCCTTCGTAGGTTTCGCTTCTGATCTATAAGCTCTCTATATTTGTGTGGAAGAGGAGGCTTGCGGCTGGAGGGTAGATCAGTCGTGGCTTTGTTCAAGGCTGATCTGATGTCTGCCGAGAGTTCCTCGGCAAACGACTCCCCTTGGACTGGTGTTGAGGCGGCTCTAGAAATCTTGGCGGCGTGCAGACTCTTTTCGAAGACGTCCCAGTTTATGGCACGTTTGGTAATGGTCCTGGGGATGTTTGCAGCTGCATTGTTAAATATCGCCAGGACGGGAACGTGATCTGATCCCATGGCATCGAAGAGAACCTCTAGCGCTGGTGAAGTGCGGAGGCCCTTGGAAACGACAATGTCAATGACGTCCGGAGATTGGTTGTCACTGAAGGGATAATGGGTCGGCGTGTCCGGTCCCGTGATCGTGTAACCCCGGGTCTCTGCGTCGTGCAGGAGAGCTTTCCCGGTGGCGCATGTCCGGCTGGAGTACCATGCGGGGCTCTTGGCATTCCAGTCTCCTGCCAACGCTGTAGGGATATTAGAGTCCAGAAGTTGGTGAACCTCCGAGGGTACCAACCTTTCCGACGGAGGGCGATATATGCTGTAGAGGCGGTGCGGAGTGTCGCCGATCAGCAGCTCTATACCGAGGGCTTGTATGGAGTTCGATGTCTTCGGCGGTAGAACTTGATGAGTGATTCGGCGACGAACCAGCACCGCAATTCCTCTTTTCCGATTTATCTCAGCGTCAGGGTCGTCCAGGCGATAAACGTAGTACCCCGGGAAGTTCATTTTTGCCTTGGGGTTCAAAAATGTCTCACTGATGAGCGCCACGTCCACGTCTTGCTCAGTGAGGAGCGCGCGGAGGAGTAACTTCTTGGTGCGGAGACCGCAGGCGTTCCAATACATGGTTCTCAGAGGACTAGCGTAAGCTAAGGAGTTCGCTCATCCCTCTGAGAACCACCACTGCAGGGTCATTGCCCGCACGTAGGGCCTGTAGGACGTCGGACAGGACCTGAATGGCGGATTCGATAACAGCCATTCGTGCGTCCGACGTCATTTGTGTAGCTGGGCCAGGTTGTTCCTGTCTCTGCTGCGGCTTGTCCTCCTTGCGCCCCTGAGGGGCCGCCGGGGGCGGAGCTGCTGTAGTTGTAGTGGAAGTTCCCTTGGGCTTCGGTTTCTTCGACCTGGGTTTCCTCTTTCTCCTTTGCCCGTCTGTTTTAGTTTTCGGGTCGTTCGCGGGAGTCCTAATATTGGACCCACCCGGCTGGATTGGAGCGGCGTCCTCTGTCCGGGTTTGTGACCGGGTCCTAGGTTCGCCGCCACCTGTGGTAGCTGCCACTGTGCCCGCACGTTGTTACGCGCTTCGCGGCGGAACACGGGGCACGATACATTATTGGTGGGATGTGGCCCACCGCAGTTAGCGCAGGTGGCGGGTTCCTCGCGTGGGCGTGGGCATTCGTGTGCGCTGTGTTCCTCCCCACAGCGCACGCAGGCTTGCTTCCTGTGGCAGTTGTGGCTCGAATGCCTGAACAACTGGCACCTGTGGCACTGGGCTGGACCTTTTTTCCCCTTCCAAGCCTCGATGCGTACTCCCGGCATACATAGAAGCTCGGAGACCTTGTATATTGCCGGTGTGAGGTTAGGGGTGCACTTCAATACCGCAAAGTATATGCAGCCAGGGCGTCCCTTGCGCGCCTTGATAGGGCGCACGAGTTCCGGCTCGAAACCCTGGTCGCGGAGGTCGTCTGCGATCTCGTCGGGGTCCGTGTCGACGGGTACTCCACGGATAGCCACCTTGAGACTCCTCTCCTGGGGCAACGAGAACGAGAACCAGGAGATCCGTTCGGTCCTCTCCAGCTCCGTGAGATACCTCTGGATGAGGCGGTACTCCTGGTCGTCTTTAGGAGAGAATTTGATGACCTTACCGAAAGGGCGGGCGTTGGGCGATCTGCCTAGCTTGCCTTTAAGGGTCTTCAAATGGTGCGCCCAATTCGGCAGAGACTCCAGAATGAGCGGTGGGTATCTGGGTTGAGCGGATTTAGCGGCTGGCGCGGGTGCTCCCGAGGGATCTGGCTGAGAGGCCTGGCTAGTTTGGCTTGCCGGGTCACCTCTACTTGCCTGGCTTGGTGCTTGGCGCGGAGTTCTTGCGGCATCGGCGAACGAAGTCGACGGTCGCGCGGTGTCCGAAGTGCTTGGCCGCAAAGGGTTGCTCAGCGAACGGAGGGCGTGAGCTATCCAGGTACTCTGCATCCATCGCCACCACGCGTGTTGCGGCGCGGGCGCGTAGGCGAGGATCCCGTGGCGGGAGCGGAGCTGATTCCTTGGTGCGTGCGAGCTTATTACTCTCCGCGATTTCTAGCTGTCAGGTGTAGCACTGGCAACACCATAGTCTACGGCTGGGGACGGGCGGCCATCTTAATAGGTTATTACTTGTTGTATCGGCATCGGATCAGAGAGATCAACCATATGTAATTATTATAAGTAAAGGCTTTAGTATCAAGTAATAAACACTAGAAAACTTAAATAGTGAGTTTCAATTATATAAATGACACTATAGTCTATTCGCCGAATGAAGCAAGCACTGAGAATTTGGACTTCCACGTGATTGGTTAGTTGGTTGGCAGATAGGGACGCTTATCCGTGATCACAATGCAAGTTATAATTAGTCTGTCGTTACACTCCGTACCGTTCAGACGTCTCCCGCGTACCTGCTTCGTTGCGAATTGCGATCATATCTATTTATCTTTGACCTGGCTTGTTTTTCGGACTGTTGTTTTGTGCTCATTGTGTGAACTTAGCTTGTCTACTGGATTCCGTTTGATTGCTTACCCAACGACTTGGCGAGTTTATTGGTTGTTGTGAATATGGCGGAAGGAAGAATGCATAAAAGGCTTAAACGGGCCTTTTCTTCAACTGAAAAGGTTATGATGTGTAACATGTTTAACACCTTTAAAATTGCTACACCGACTGCTTCCCACAACGAGATTTGTAAAACAATTGCATCATCATTAGGTGTAAACTGGTGTTCAGTTTATAAGTGGTGAAGGAACAACAAGCCAATGCACGTTTGAAGTCCCCGATCAGAACGAAAGCACGCCTCACAATATGTGATAAAATCGACGATTTCACAAAATGTGCTATTCGAATTATAGTACACAACTTTTTTCTCAGTAATGAAATTCCCACCCTTGATAAAGTGATGAAAAAAATTGAAGAAAACGGCACATTGGGTACTTTTAAAAGAACTTCTTTGCATAAGTTATTAAAGAGAATTGGCTTCAAATTCAATAAAAGGGGCAGAAATAGTTTATTGAGCGATAGAGATGACATATTCTTTTGGAGAAGAAATTACTTACGTGTAATTAAAAATGCTCGAGAAGCTGGTAAAAAAATATATTATTTAGACGAAACCTGGCTCAACGAAGGTCATACTACTTCAAAAACTTGGGTGGATACAACCGTCACCAGCGCACATGATGCTTTCATAAAAGGCTTGTCCACTGGCTTAAAAAATCCCTCGGGTAAGTTTTGTTGTATCGTAATTACTTATTTGTTTTCGTATCAAAAGAAATACCGCCACACTTGGCCGTTGGTCCGTCACAAACAAACATAAACAAAAGATAAGATTGCTGTTATCATCGATTGTTTATTATTTCAACACTATGAATTTTACTTCACTTAAAATTTAATTCTTTTGTTACAGGCAAAGGTAAACTATTAATAATTACTCACATCGGCAGTGAAGAAGGATTCGTGGAAGGAGCCTTGCACGTGTTCGAGTCAAAAAAGCAAGGCGACTATCACCAGGAAATGAATGCCAAAATTTTGAAAACTGGTTTTTTAAAACAATTGACAAACTTCCCGAAAATGCGGTAATTGTAATGGATAACGCCTCTTATCATTCAAGGAAAGTTGAAAAAATTCCCACTGCCAACAGTAAAAAACAAGACATAACTGACTGGTTAAAAGAAAAAAGAATAGAATTTGAAGAAAACTTATTGAAACGAGAACTTCTTGCAATCGTCAAGGAGCACAGAAAACGACATGAGGCGTATGTTATTGATGAAATCGCGAAAACCAAAAACAAAACAGTGCTTCGCCTTCCGCCATATCACTGCGAACTTAACCCGATTGAATTAATATGGGCTCAAATAAAAGGAGACGTCGCTTCCCGTAACACGACCTTTAAAATGGTTGATCTAAAAAAATTATTTTATTCAGCGGTTCAAAAAATTACAACTGAAAAATGGAAAAAATGTGTGCAGCACGTAGAAAAAGTAATAGAACCAAAAATGAACGAAATGGATCATAGCTTTGAAGGGTTAAGTGAAAGATTTATTATTAATGTAGGAAATGACAGTGATACGTTGGAAAGTGAAAGCGAATGAATAATTTATATTATTTTTAATTTATATTGCTTTAATGTTGATTTTATTTTATTACAAACAAAGACCAAATCACATGGTAGCTCTTATTTCATTTATAAAAAAATTCTGTTTCAAATTACTTATCAATAATAGGTATAAAAATTCCTTACTAAATCATTAACAATATGAACGCGCCCTATGATTTCAAACGGGTCGCAAGCGCTCCTGGGCGGAGCTAGACAGTTTTCTGTCTTTATCAATTTGTATGCAAATGTGGGACAGAGAAAGCGCTTTGCTTGGTTCACTCCGTGAACAGACTATAGCTCTGTGGCTGGCGCTTTAAAGTAGCTGGCGCGGTCGTGGGTATTGGAGCAAGCGCTGCAAATTGTCGCGCTTGCTCCATTTCCTCATCTGTGGGCGTCTTGGCTCCCTCTTCCTCCAGACGGCGCTGACGATCGTTCAGGCTCGAGACTACAATCCCCTGCAGATCCGCCGACAACGCTCCTACCTTAATAAGGCGAGAAGCGATGATGAAGTCGCACTCCAAGTCCGACTTCGGGGATCTGACCGGCCTAGCAGTATGAGGCACGTCAAGCGCCTGCCCTGGTGTGGCGGGGGTGGTGTCGGACTGAACCGGTGGCAATCCGAGAGATTCTGCATGCGTCCGAGCCGGCGCTTGTTGAAGCAGGCTTGAGGCGCGATGCATTGGGTCCTCCTTGGACGTCCCGGGTGTTTGCGGGGCGGGGGTGCGGGGTGGTGGGGCCTCACTAGAAGCGGGGCCGGTGCGGGGGGGCGGGACTGCAGCGGGCGGCGGGCGGGAGGTGCGAGTGGTCGCATCTCGCTCTCGCGCGGTGTGCCGTGCTCCTCTATTCGGCGCGAGCGATCACGGCCGGCATCGAATGATGATGACCGGGATCTGTGGCGCGCGATTAGTTGCGCGGCTCTGGAGGCAGGCGGGCCTCGTTGGCCATCAGGACCCGGGTCCTGGGACATGTCGGGTGCGGGGACATGTGCCAACGTGCGACCGCCAGCCTACGGGAAGGCCAGGCGCTCGTACAGGGGGCAGGTGATTCCCACCGTACCGCGTTCGCGGAACGCGACCGTGCGATACGGGCCGATTTCTGATATCGTTTTCAAGCAAAACGCATCAGAAAATCGTAGGGTATATCGGTCCGTGCACAGTATAACGCGGTTTATCGGGCGTCCAACTCGGCACACGTGACGACTCCGTTACAAGATTACGAGAGATGCGTAGTAAAAGAAGAAACGATGCGTACTAAATTCTATGAACGACCTATCAAACATCAGAGTCACTAAACGTCTCGCTCTTCCTAAAAGTCGAATATCAATCACTCTAGAGCGAGACAGACCGACAGCGTCACTATCTATCTCATTCTGTCTGTTTTATGTCCACTAAATACAATGGAGACACCGATCTTTTAAATTTTAATACAAAAAAGTATTAGGTATTATTTGTTTAAATGAGGTCCATTTGCAGAAAAATGAGAAATATTATTTTTAAATGAAAGATATGTGGCAAGTGTTGCACCATTTTGAAATCTTGAGTAAATGGGCCATCTTTTGAAATAAGTTGCCAAGGGTAGTATAGTACTTTTTTTTCCAAAATGAAGTGTTAAAGTTAACTTAAAAATTTTTTGTAAAGCATCACTCAATTAAACTTAATTTATTTTACTATATTAACAATGTTTATTACGTTTATTTGTACCTAGTTGCAATTAATAGCACGGTTATTCTAGATGACATGATTAAATAAATCACTGCTAAATTGTGAAAGTGATCACAGTGCTTAAAAATGCGACCAAGGGTGTCGATTATCAACTTTTTTGATAAATTTCTATTACTACTTAACTAAGTGACATGGATTTTTTTTCTTATTTTTTCCAGAACTGGTATGAGTTGGCCTCTCAGCCGGTACGATTTTATCGTCAAGTTTTGGGACACCCTGTATATTGAAAAGTTATCTACGTATATTTTATTCATTTACGCCGTTCCCATCTATATTCAATATGTTACTGTCAGTAATCTGTCAAAAATCTGTCATCATGCATGCATGTTGCATAGTCACGCTTATCGCCAGCGTAAGAGCTAAATGTGTTCTTGTATCGCTATATAGTGAAATTGACCTGTGCGAATGTAAGCATCACACGGTTCGTTGACACTACGTATAGTTCTTGCAATTCACGAGGGCGACTGACTTATGGTTGTGTGTGTGACGTTTATGTATAAGTGTGTGAGCGAGCGCAATGCTCGCGCCTGCCCGCTCCCACCTAGGCTTTGACAGGCACGCACACTTATGTGCACAACTTACGCAATGTGCATGTACACGAAGTAACCACGAGTAAAGCTCACTCGCCTTCGTGAATTGCAAAAACCCGCGCAACACTAACGTGTTTAATAATGATACAGTCATTATTAAACACGTTAGTGTTGCGCGGGTTATCAGCGCAACAGGCATGATGACAATAACTAAGAATCAATTAAATTATGTATTTTTCTAATTAAATAGGATTCATGGATTATCCAAAAAACGTGTTTATTTTTAAAAGTGAAACTTTTATTACATCGTCTCAAACTTTTTCGTCTGTGTTTTGCATGTCGCGTGACGGTCGGCCGCGGAGTAGGGATTTTTAAACGGAAATTTTTAGTTAAATGTCTATAATGTGAAAAAAGGTTTCACTTTTACCGTGGTTTCATAAAACCACACAATCCTTTTTTCTATTTTGAGCGAGATTGATATTTATTTTGATAAAATAAAACTATAAAATACAGCAATCCGCCATATTGGATTGAACATCAATCAGTGATCTTCAAACTTTGGCAAACTACTATGAAAAAAAGAGGTGACGTCACGAACGGCGACATGACACCATTGACCGTTCTTGCGTGAATTTTGTTTTTTACTGAAATATTATTGATATGTTTTCGAAATAGATAATACTTCCGAACATCGTCCAACAGTTTTTCAAAATGGGTCATCCGGCTATTCCAAGCCGCGCTTTCGAGACGCCGTGCCGTGCTGTCGTGATGAGAGAGATGTGATTGCCGTCCGAGATAGCGGTAAGTGTGACTATGCAACCACTTAAAAATTGTATGGACTATTTTGACTATAACAACATTGTTAATTACTTATCGACAAGATTACAGATAGGTTGAATATAAGAACCGAGTTTAAGCAAATATAACTTCAGTTAGCAACTATAAGTCTGTTGTATATTACAAACTACAACCTTTCCTTGTTGGCACATCGTTTTGCCTATGCAAACCTATTAGGTAACTAGGTACTATATATGCATCTCTAGACTACAATTTATCTATGTTCCCGACACGAATATTCAACAGTTGAAAAGGCGTGATAAGGTAAGAGAGAGATGGATACGTTTATTCATTGTTAATATTGTACCTACATAGTACTCGTACCTATTGAAGTTAAAGTGGATACTATTTAAAATTTTCGCTAGTCAATACTTTGCTGCGCTAATTTATATTTAGCTACCAATATTTATTTCATAACTAGCTGACACGGCGAACTTCGTACCGCTAACTTTTTTTTTTGTTTGTTTTTTTTTTAAATTAAGTATTAAAACCTTCCGTGGACCTTAAGGAACATACAAAAAAATAAATTTACCGAATTGTTCCATCCATTCTTGAGTTATGCGCTTACCAACATTCATTTTTATTTATATAGTAAATAAATAAATAGTAAAAGTAATATACATATCTCAAAGACCTAAAAAACAAATTCATCATTTGAACAAAAACAAAACATAATGAATCTGTTGAAATGCAATGTCAGTATTGGTAACAAACATTTTCAGCATAATAATAGAAATAAACAATTTGAATCATAGTAATTTACATATTATGGCGTCTCTTTATAATAATAGTCTATCAAATTACAATCGAGTACCTTGCCTTATGAATGTTATGAAGATAATCTTATATAATATTATAATCTAAATATAATTAGCATTATCAACATCATTAAAATTTATCATTTGAAAATACGAGTAGGTTGCAAATTGGAATATAAAAATTACATTTAAAAAAATAGATTCATAAGCGTATAACATTTATCTGCTAGAGCGTCAATTTATTTCAAATCCAGTAATTAAAAATTTACTTTAATTACAGATTATTTCAACGTATACACATAGAAATCAAATGAAAACCTAATAAACCTATAAAATTCAGAAAATTGGTACATATTAATTGGTTTCATATGTATAATTTTTTTAAATATTAGCCAAGAACTTGACTAATGTTCTCTCATCTTCAAGTAAGTGGATTAGCTTGTCTTAGAAGTGGGTACGACTATAGCGCAGCGGGTGGGGGTCGAACCTTCGACCTTACAGTTTCCAGCCCGTACCTTACACCGTTGGGCTTTTGAGGCTAACTATTTGGCGGTAGTGTTCCCTGTATGTCGCAAAACAGAAGATATGAGAACTATGAGTACAGACTAGTAACAGCCTACTCCTATATTAAATCTATCTGCAAAATAAGGGGAATTGGGTTGAATGGTTCTGACATAGAACTGGTGACACAGTCTCATTAAATACAGACATACAGACAAGACTACACACACTGGTACCAAACATAGTACTAATTTGTACAAGTTTTCAGAATTCTATGACAATGCTAAGATTTTTATTTGTTACGCCCTTGTTATAAATATATTATAATGCACATATTATATAATAATTAATAGCATTATTTCCAAATTATTCGATCTGATATACTTGAGGTACATATAAGTGTAACTTATATAATTGGGAATAATTTAACTTGTCCCAATATAGGATCAGTTATTAGATATTACTTATTAAAAACTAAGCATCATTATATGTAATACTAACGAAACGATCATCATCACCATGAGCAACCCATTAACATCTCGCTACTGAACGCAGGTCTCCTTTCAGAGAAGGCCCATAGTCAACCACACTGGCTCAATGTGAATTGGTAGAATTCACACACCTTTTAAGGACATTATGTAGAACTCTCAGGTGTTAAGGTTTCCTCACGATGTTTGTAATTGCTTAAACGCACATAAATCCGTAAATTCAGAGGTGCGTGCCCGAGATCGACCGTGTGACCCCTCAAATAGGAGACCGCAGTCCTAGCCACTAGGCTTGCTCAATACCGAAACGATGTAAATATAAAAAGCTGCATAAATCTTGTATAATATTACATCTGTAGTTTTTAAAATATACATGCTCATAATACTTAGAACCAATATGCATATTATATTAAAATATCTTAATTATTGTATAAGTAAAAAATATTTAAATAAAATCAATTTACATGCATGTTATTTAAAAAAAATTAAAATAAATAAATATTATTATGTATTTCAAACATTCTTTCACATTTCAGTTAGAGTATAGATATACATTTTTGAAGAATTAAAATTTTTGTACTAAAATGTTAAGAGAAATTAAATTACATATTTATTCTCTGTCGATGATAATAATTGCGCGATAGAGTGTTGACATAAGATTATTTTTCTACTGGAACATAAATCTGAAATAGAAAGTAAGCAAACCACCATTAGCTTAAGGAGAAGAGTTTCTTGGTTGAATGACCTTCTCCCAGCAAAAAATCTATCTACTTATAGTTTAAAACGACTTAGATAGCTGAAGAATAGCAAAAAAATATATGTATAATGTCCAATCCCTCTAAAAGCTGAGGCTTGTCAGTTAGTTACGAGGCGCAAATACCGCTATGTGTCTGACTGTGGCAATGTAGCTCTTAAAGAGGTGATCCGCTTTGGGTGCTGTTTTTTAAATTTAAAATCAGGTTTTCTAGCAGTGGTTCTTAGACATTTTTTATCAAAAATCAGTTCAGCTGTTTCAAGGTTATCAGCTGTTTTATTAGGTGCGGTAGGGTTCTTAAACGCATAATGTATAATATCTGGGTGACCGAGCTTAGCACATAGTTCGAAGAGCTGATGGTCGTTGGGGTCCCAAGGTGCTGGAGTGGCGACCCCGCACCGTGAAGCGCAGTGTTGGCAGACCCCCCACCAGGTGGACCGACGACATCAAACGAGTCGCAGGGAGCCGCTGGATTCAGGCGGCGCAAGACCGAGGCCTGTGGAAGTCCATGCAAGAGACCTTTGTCCAGCAGTGGACCTCTATCGGTTGATAAAGAAGAAAGAAGAAGACCGAGCTTTGCTCGGTTATTTGTTTTTTTTTTTTTTGTAAATCGTGTTTTTTGGAAATTATAATATATTAAAAAAATAATAAATAAAAAAAAATTATAAAATTCATAGGGGAAAATATAATCGTCTTGGACCCGACGGGGTCTTCTGGTTTCGGGGCCGCCCGTTTTACCGTCGAGCTATCGGGAATTCATAGATGACGGCGAAATTTACCTTCGTATTCTAATGATATTGTAAGGGGTTTTTCATTGCCTGAAAACACGGATAAAACGACCTTTTCTAAAAATGAAACCTAGCTAGATCGATTTATCGCCCCCGAAACCCCCTGCATACCAAATTTCATGAAAATCGTTGGAGCCGTTTCCGAGATTCAGATTATATATATATAAATATATATACAAGAATTGCTCGTTTAAAGATATTAGATTTACTTTAATGTGACGAGGATTTTTTAAATGTTAGATTAAATGAAATATTACGCTAACCAGATCCTAATTGTTGAGCCAATCCCACGATTCATCATCTTGTTTTTTCTTGATAGTGATATTTTTGATGTCAGGAGGGGGGCTTGATATCCCCACTTGGGAAAGGTCGCGAGAGTCTAAGTTATTTCGCGCTGCTACAGACTGCACTATACCCGGCTGAGTTTGTTCGTTCCTGCAAGTAATAATGACAATGACAACACAAGTCAATATCATCATCAGCCTGACTGCCTCATTGGTCTGTGGCTGGCTTGTTCGGATGTGGATTATGATTTCATTGGGCTGAAAAGGGTTTCAGAGGGGGTTAGGAAATTGTTTGGATGGTTGGTTTTGGTTATATTACCTAATGGGCTGAAATAATTTCATTCATTCATAATTATATCATTCCCATATACAAATGTGTATGGGAATGATAGACATTGTTATTCATCGGAAAGCAAAAATAGCTCATGTACATGTGAAATCCTGGAACATACATCTGAAATGAAATACCTAGGTATTCGTATTGACCAAAATTTAAACTGGCATTCTCAAATTTCTTCATTAGCAAAAAGAGTGAGAAGGTTGATACCAGTATTTAAAAACTTGCGGGATGTAGTAGACAGAAAAGTTATGTTTAATGTCTACACTGCACTATGCCAATCCTTGCTAACTTATTGCATTCCAGTATGGGGTGGTGCAGCAGCTACTCATATGATAGAAGTGGAAAGAGCGCAAAGGTCTGTTATTAAAGTGATGCTGCGAAAACCACGACAATATTCTACCGCAGAACTATATAAGGAATCATGTTGCTGACTATACGTCAACTTTTCATCTTGCACTCTATGCTCCGATATCACAACACGTGTCCCAGATTGCAGCAAACGAATCAGAGGCGTACAACCCGTGTTTTCCTACCTAAAACCAAAACAGCCTTTGCTAGGAGACAATTTGACTACATAGGCCCTTTTTTGTATAGATCCTTCAACAGAAAAGGCAAAATTAATAAGATGAGTAGACATGGACTGAAAAGTATTTAAAAAAATTATTACCTAAATATAACTACGAGGACACAGAAAAAAATTTTAAATACTCACTTAATTCATACATTTATGAATCTATTACAATAGGAAATATGGCACATTTAGGTACACACACTCTGTCGCATACACACAGACATAGACGCGCACACACACACACACACACAAACACACACACACACACACACACACACACACACACTTACAAACAAACACCACACGCGCACACACACACACACACACATACACAAAAACAGAGCAAAGCATGCAATGTTTTTATTTTATTATCTTTTTTTTTGTTTCATAATTTTCTTAAACTATGTATAATTTCATTCAATGTAGGAATATCTATCTACTCATTGTTTTATGTGCACCAGTGCACCAGTACGGGCTTTCCTAGTTTAGGGGTCAGGATTCCAATGTTATGCACTGTACTGAGTTTTTCAAATAAAGATTTCTTATTTCTTATTATTTGTATATCAAATGTATATCATTCCATACATGAATGTATGGAATGATATACATTCATGTATGGAATGAATACTACTCATGTCCAATGTCCAAATGGACATACTCCTTTCAGAGGATGCTCCATCATATATGGCACAGTCCCCTCTAGAATTATATTACTCCAGAAAACTTGGAAGGTCCGGGTTTGATCCCTACCACATGCCAATTGGCAGTTATTTGGACTCATTAGTTTGGTTCTGATGTGTAGGTAGCTAGTAATCAGTCTGATGATAAACCAGGATAATGATTTATAGGTAGTTTGTTCACATTAGATTGGTCTTGACAGTAGTTGAGAGACCAACTGGTTGACATCGGATGAAGTTGCCTTGTACAAGTACACTTACCACTTGGAGTATGGTTCAGATGTAGAGTTCTTCATAGCACCGTAGCTAGCCGACTGGAAGTTAGTACTCGAGTTGCTAGCACGACGCAAATCACTGCCACCGAGTGAACTCCATCCACCACGATTGTTCACCTGTCACAAATACATATGGTCAGTTTTACACTCAACTATTATAGTTTAGACATGCTTACGACTTGGATTGAGGGTTAGCGAATAATGTTTCTACAAACAAACTTTATCACCCCTTTTTCATCTCTATAGGGACTGAATTTCAAGAGATCTCTTCTAAGTGCATCTTAGAGTGCTACACTCTCAGTTTACACCACTATCTTTCAGTCAATCAAGGTACTATTCTTTTAGGTACAGTGTGTAATCCCATCTGACATAGAGACACCTATAAAATTATTGCATCTAAAGAACCATACTTAGTAATTAATAGTTTATTGAAGTTTGATATTTAACTAAAGAATAATTTTAATTGAAGAACTAGCTGATGCCCGCGTGGATTTAGTTTTTAAAATCCCTCGTGAACACTTTGATTTTTTGGGATAAAAAGTAGCCTATGTCACTCTACAGGTCCTCAACTATAGTACCCATGCAAAAAATCAGGTCGATCCGTGGCTCTGTTGTGTTGTGATTGAAGGACAAACCAACAAACAAACACACTTTCGCATTTATAATATTAGTATGATTAGAATATTATAAATGCGGAAAAAACTGTAGCATTACGTCCATACGATGTATTACATCCATACCTACTATGTAGTACATAATGATCGTTTGGCAAAATCTGACGCCTTTGGAGTAGTTTGACTCTGACAAAATAGGGCTATCCACGATGGTTATATACGATAAAGTAAGAATGCCAGCCTAAGATGAGCCGTACATTCAAAGTATCCTGTAGATTCCGGGGTTCAAGTTATTTGGACATTATACTGAAGATTGTGATGTCTATAATTTCTGAACTACTAAATTGACGACCTTGAAATAATTACAGATTAAAGTACCTGCTTTCTAACAAAAAAAGAATGAATGAAATCGGAATACGCCTTAATGAATTACAGCTAAATACACATTTTGATTTTCATCCCCTCTCCCAAGGGAACCGTGCTGAATTTCGGGATAAAAAGTATTCTATATTATACCTCGTAGTGTGTACTTAAATCATGCCAAGTTTCATTTAAATCCGTCCAGTAGTTTCGGCGTGATGCGCGGCCAAGATACAGACAGACAGACAGACAGACAAAAAACTAAAAAAAAATTGTTTTGGCTTCAGTATCGATTAAAGAGTGCCCTCAAACAAAAATTTTCAAAATATCTTCAATGTACAGAATTGGACCTGTTACAGTTTTATTATACTATAGATAGATAGTTATATTATGTACCTAAATAATAATGGTCGACGCAAAACTGTTTTTGGGATAGATCGTAGTCGTAACTCCTTCCATGGAATAGATAAAATATCTATTGGCATTATTGTGAAGCTATGATGAAAATTACTTACTGATGCCCATTAAAAATTAAATAATCTCGTTTCTTTATAATATTCATATAATTTTAGGATTTGTTGTTCAAGTACAGGATATAACTTATAAGTGAAATAAAAAATTAAGTTCAGCTTGAAAATACATAGCCGATTTTGCTAGAGAACGTCTTCAAGCGAGCGTATTAAATCTCCACTTTGAAAGCCCCCCAATTTCGTCAATTTTAAGGGAAAAATTAAAAAAATATATTTTTGTTCAAAATCGTCTTTAAAAAGATATATCGCGAGCCTATGAAAAGCAACAAAAAATATTTTCCTTCGCATTCACTTCTATGAGAGCCCCCCTGAAATAAAGATTTTTATAATTTTTTATGCAATATTCGGCTGAAGGCCATCAGTTTATATTTTATATCTAAATTTGAAGTAATTACGTTCAGTAATTCAAAAGTTATTAGGCTCTGACAGACTGACGGTCGGACGGACAGACGGACGGACGGACAAGTGCAAATTCACTCAATTAGACTCTGAGACCTCGCTTCGCTCGGTCAATAACCGGTCATAAATATTAGTAATTTTTTTTACCGGTATCGATAGCATTGGATGTTATTTAGGAGTAATAATTTATTATGGTAATTAATATTACTCACCATAAGAATATTATTAATGGTAGATTGTGATATCATTTTACTAGTCATCTAAGAAGACAGAGACTAGACTGATTTAGAAACCAAATTTAATAAATGCAGTTGGCTTTTAAACACCCTGTAGTAAAAAATTAAGTTCTTTCTTTCTACTCCTTTTCCTTTTGTATTTTGAACACTCGGAATTAGGTACCAAATGCATCGGAATAAGGAATTTTACATCGGAATTAGGTGCTCCGGACTATTTTCATATTTTATTTAATTTTACATATAAATTAAGGTTTAATTATCAAACTTTTAGCCTATTTCAAGAGTTAGTCAAATAACGCTTCAGATAAAAATCCAGTCCGGTAGAAAGGTAAAGTGAATGCTTAATTTTTGATGATTTTTCAAGTTTTGATGAAAATACCGCGGAATTAGGTGCCGTTACCTTAACTTTTTTCATACAAACTTATTCAAAAGATATAATACGCTTACTTGCGACAACTGTAAGATCAACCGACGAAATCGTGGTAGATAACTGTGGCCTGAATACACTACGACATGCACATGTTTGATTGTTTTTGGTGAAACTTGGGTGTGTTTTCTCAAAAACTGTAAGGGCTTCGGTTCCAACAGCTTATCATCTGATAAGGTGTTGGATTATTGAATACCCTGAAGGGCACTACTGAAGTATTTTCAAGGATTTTCTTTACATGCTGCAAATTAAATGTAAGGAAATTTTGATAGCACTAACTTTCTCAGTAACAGTGGAGGCCATTTCGGTCACTTTCTGCGTAGCGATACCGCCGTACCGCACCGCGTTTTCCGTCGCACTTCGCGCTGCTTTCGACACCGACGACGTAAACATCGACCAGCCCTGGATGAAGGAATGAATATTAAAATATTTGTACATAGAAATTAATGAATGGATGCCTATATTCGGGTATTTACTAGCGAGCTGTAACCGTAACTGCATACCTGCAGTACAGGCGAACTTTTTATTGAAACCAACCCGACGGTTTGACCTTTCAAATAAAAAAATATATTGAAATCTGTTCAGATTTGACGGAGTTATGGACTAACATCGACAAAAAAAAAACGCGTCGAATTGAGAGAATTTTTTTGAAGTCGGTTAAAGAATCATAAAACTCACCGTCGCTAGAGATGCTAGAGTGTTGTCGACTATCTCATTGCCGCTATGGATCGGAGACATGGGAGTGGAGTGAGACTGCTTTGTTGTGTTCCCGAATCCAGTGTAACGGCCACTGCCATATTCACTGCTGTTGAAACAAGGTAAAATACATTTTAGCAGAGAAACATTAAATAGTTATTTGTGTTATATGGGGCCAAAGAAATTTTTTGTTCCCCGAGGGCGTTATTTTGAATTCAGAGCGAAGTGAAGGATTCTAAAGTAGAATCCTGAGCGTAGCGAGGAATTCAATATACGCCGCCCGAGAACAAAAAATTTTGGCCCCGAATGACACACACTATTTTTCATCATTACCTATGAGAAAAAGCTAGGGGTATCAACCTACTATGTATAGAGTACATTACCAATACGTATATTGAAAGTTTAAATAAAACACAAATAAATTTTTATGAAATAATTGAACATTAATATTTATGTTGGAAGTATGGGCGTATAAGTCTAATCGACAAATTTGATCACGTGACTTATCGTAGACAACAGCTTCTCAAACATTTTTTAATTTCGACACATTTTTGAATTCTCTTCTGATTGGTCGGCGTTAAAGCACTATAACGCGGACCAATCAGAAGAGAGAAATGAAAAGTCCAATGGGGTTAAAATGAAATTTCGCTCCCGCTATCCTCTGATGCCAATATTCGTTTTTCGAATAGGTATGATGAAATAGTAGATTATTAACCAAGGGGATAAAGCAGTGTCTTCTGTCGCGGGTGACGATTTAAATCGCGAGCGTAACGAAGGACTCGAGGTTTACTCCCGAGCGTAGCGAGGGTGTTAAAAACTTAAATCACGAGCGAAGCGAGGGATTTAAGACGAGTCCTGAGTGTAGCGAGGGATTTAAGTACACCCAAGACTAAGACAGCTTTATCACCGAGGAAAATACTCTACTTTTCGTACCATTTGCGAAAAAATTAACACAATAATAATATGAGAGAAGTATTTATTCAAAATAATGACAATTAAAAGTAAAAGTTAACATTCGAAACATTGGTCCAATTATTGATAGAGAGAGTTGCATTTTTGTTTGGTACATTTATATTGTTGATGAGTTGATTTAAGTATTTCTCTGTTCTTGCGTCTGAGCATTTTGCACTGATGGAATCCGACAATTCACTGTCACTGTCGCTTTGATTTAACATCGTAACGTATTTTTAGCACATTAACTTATTTATAAAAATAAATTAAAATAAACTTAACGTTTATGTATTTGAAGAAAACAAAAACGCGGCAAATTCCTAGACTAATATTTTTTTTGTCGGAAAAGCAAAGGCATCAAGCTCATACGGCCTCGTCGGTTTTCGTAATTTTATTTAATAATCATAACTGCATAATAAATGCGTATTCCTTTTTCAAAAAGATGTTTATTGCTTTATATACAATCTCAATAGTGTAAACACAGATTTAGTTCGGTATAAATTTCGGTAAGTATTCCAAATTTAAATCACATTCTCCCCCTAGAGGATGAATGAAATTCAGTACAATTTTCTTTCCCTGTTTTTAACAGATTAAAAATGACTATTATTATGTTCGCTTTTATTGGCACAGAATGTCACTTTTTTGAGCAAGTGGTACGAAAAGTACTTTTTAGTGTTCCATACCCAAAGGGACTACTACTACTATTACTAAGCCTCTGCTGTCTGTCCATCCATCTGTCAATCAGCAGACTGTATTTCTTGAACCTGAATGAGCTGTTAGTCTTTTATTAATCATATCTAGATACTTTCGCATTTTAATAATAGGGCCTTTTTGCTTAATGTTACAAAAAGATATTCAGTTTATTTTTCACATGATGTATCTACTTATAGAGGGTCCGCTATTAAAATATTGCAATATATTAACTATTCCAGCCACTTATTTATACATCTAAAGAAGGATTTTTTTAATATAAAAAAATATAATATATACGAAACATTATTATTTCAAACAATATAGATTGTATACATTATTTGGTATACCAAATATGTGTATTGGCCTTCGCAGTGCTAATTAAATTCACAATTAGCTGAATATTTCACCAAGCCTTTTTCATGAATAATCTATTTTATGATGTATAAATATCAATTATTGCTATACATTAGTCTGGCTAAAGCTCAAAGACGTAGTAGTGACCATTTTGAATAGTTTTTTCTGTTTGTTTACTCTGATGCGGGGGATTATTTAAAAGCAAAAAAAATATATTGGGAAACGTTAAAGACCGAAAAGATGAAAAATCTAAAGAATTAAATTGATAATTTTGTACAGAAATCACCACTTAAAATTACTTAGAGGGTGGGAGGAAAGTTGAGGGTAAAAGCTAGTTAGTAATAAGCTGTCACAACATCATCTTTGCAAATTATGGACATCAGACATCCTTAGTGAGAATAAGCATTAAGCATACTTCCCATGTTAAGGTATGAGTATATAATTATAAGGCCTGCCCACTAACAATACTGAGAAGTTCTTGGCTTACTAATCACGTTATTGAGAAATGAAGGTACAAAATTATGTATTCTCTAGCACAGGGATTCCCAAAGTGGTCCCAAAGTGGTCGACCTCAAAGGGACGATGTCGGTTTCCCAGGGGTCGACATGACCGAAAATTGATTTTGGGGGTCAATGTGGTCTAAAAATCGACCCCTATTAATGATGTATCTTTTAAGTCTCCAATAAGAACTTATGTTATAAGTTCTTATTTGCGAATTTCAAGATACTGTATAAGTTGTGTTACGTGTATCAACTTGTTATAAGAATGACTAATATTATTTTAGTTGTACTTTTAAAAACTCAACAAGTTAAGCGTGCACAAGTTCGTACAAGATGAAAAACTCTGATTTACTGAATTTTATGATTGTTTATTTTGTTAAATTTTGATGAGAAAATGATATCAAGTTTTCTGACTTAACCAACCCCAAATTTTTTAAATTTTTAAGTACTTTGTATCAATATGAAAAAAACTAAAGATGGGATTTTTAAAGTAGTTGGCTATGGGGGTCTGTTCATTTTGGAAAAGGGGTCTCTTGCCCAAAATAGTTTGGGAATCCCTGCTCTAATATATATCAATTTTGTAAAAATTAACATCTTATTGAGACAAAATCTTGAACAACATCCTAGATTTTGAGAATGTTTTCGAGAAAGAGCAACCCTGGGCTAAGGGGGCATGATATAAATCTATGGCATTAACTGGCATCGTCCAATCCCTTTAAACACTTTCTAACAAACAGAGTTGTGCATATTATATGGAATAAATTGCCCAAAGAAATAGTGGCGTCAAACTCAGTTGTTGAATTTAAAAAGAGATTAGACTGCCATAATATTGGAAACTCCAAGCACAGTAATTGACAAAGACGCATCAGCGGCAACTGCATAGCCTACTATAAATATTATTGCAGAGAAATTGGTGGGCATACAAAAAAAAAGATAACAGGCAAATTGAGAACCTCTTCCTTTTTGGATGTCAGTTAAAAAGCAAAATGTTTCTTTTTCGACTGTATGACACCAAATAAAATATGAATTCATAATAAAATACTAACTGATAGCTAATGTTGTTGTCGGATCCACTGGTATGGAATGTATTGTCACCCGAAGAGTAGAAAGTTTGGGATTGACTCCAGTCGGAAGGCCTTTCAGTGACCTCAGGTTTGTAGTCTGAGGGACTCCAGTCTCGTCCTTCAGCAAGTGCAGTTATCTGTTCAAAATTCATTTCAGTTATGGCTGTGCTCCTACTAATACTTAAATACCAGTACAAGATTTTTAAAGATAGATAGGTTTCACTTTGCTGTTTTATTTGTGACCAAAGACTTTTATGTACACTACTAGACTGGAATAAGAACTGTTGAGGCTGAGGTTGAGAGGGGAGCTAGCATTGTGAATAAGGTTGCAAATTGTAATTGAATCACGCAGCCTCAGGTTGCAGAGGCGTGAATGGTGTGCGGGGAGCGGGAGGCATATTATAATATCCTTTTAGCCAAAATAAGAAATAGATTATGTACTTAACTGAAATACACTTCAAATCACGTTGAAGAAATACACACATAAATAATGAATAATAACAAAATATATTAAAGTCTTTGAATAATAATAACTTGTCAGAACCACGTCCACAGCTTACAAAACAAAGCACTGGTCTTCTCACTTGCTCACAGCGGACTAAACGAGGTACGGTGGTTCCACTGTAACTCAAATGGCAATTTTTTAAGACTGCAGAGCCCGGTCTAGTAGAATACATAGAAGTTTTTGTTTGTGACAGTGGATGACACATAGCTCAAAGAAAAGATAGACATTTTACTTGTATACAGTAGGATCCCATGGTGCTTGGATGAAAATCCTACAATCTGAAACACCTTTGAAAGACCCACTTGATGAACAGACAACCTCAAGTGATTGCTAGCTGGTCTTTGGATACAGCTGCACAAAATTGTGTGCTGTGGTGATGTTTGCATGTCTAAATGCTTAGACCACAATAATATTTAATAAAAAAATATATCTATTCAGGTTTTTATCAAATAAGAAGGTATACAAACATAACAACACCTATTTATTTGTGTATATAAGGTGGGCCAGACCAGGTGGATATAAAACTTTTTTTAGATTGTTGACATAGGGTCTACCAGGACCCGCAAGGAAAAAAGTCGGTTCCCAACCGATTACGAGAAAAAAAAATTTATTTTCAATTTTGGAATATTAACGCCTTGACGAACTTTTAATTTTTTTTTAAATTTTTCCATTGACAATTTCCGCAATTTTTTTATGGAATATCTTTACCAAATAACTGTGCTCTCTTAGGAAAAAATTCCAGTCTGATTAGCTGGTTTTAAGAGCATTAAATTTTAATTTAATCAAGAAAATTAAGTTCATCCAAAATCTATGTGTGCTATGAACCTCTTCTTTTATTTTTAATGGAATTTTAAAAGTTTCTGTAGATTTTGGATGAACTTAATTTTCTTGGAATAATTTAAAATTTAATGCTCTTAAAATTATCTAATTAGACTGGAATTTTTTCCTAAGAGAGCACAGTTATTAGGTAAAGATATTCCATAAAAAAATTGCGGAAATTGTCACTGGAAAAATTAAAAAAAAATTAAAAGTTCGTCAAGGCGTTAATATTCCAAAATTGTAAATAAAATTTTTTTTCTCATTATCGGTTGGGAACCGATTTTTTTCCTTGCGGGTCCTGGTAGAACCCCATGTCAACAATCAAAAAAAAATTTTATATCCATCAGGTCTGGCCCACCCTGTATATATTTATATGTAGAAATCAATTGCTGTTCATTAGGATTATGGAAATCTTAAAGAACAGCTAAAAAATCTAAAAATTAAAAATATTGTTAATATTGTATAGAAATCATTACATTGGTTTACCTACTTGTAATTGATGGCAATGCAGCTGGTAAAAGCTACTATTAAATAAAAGTAGATTACCTTCTGACGGTACATGGCTGCAGCTTTGGTGTTATATTTCTGCTGAATTTTCATATCTGGTGTATAATCTGGTTGACTCTCAAAAAAGGTGTGAGCTTTTAAATTGCCTCCCACCTGACCAAGGGCAAAAGAAAAAGTGTTAAGTATTTGAAAGCTTAGTATTCAGATGAAAGAAGCTAATAATTGATCTATTGGTGAAAACTTCAATGCTAACTTATAAAATTGAAAATATTAGTATAAATTACTAAAATAGTATACTGTTTTTGTACTTTATCCTAATATTTTTTATCAGTAAAAGGAAATGATCTCAGGTTAATTAATCTTTATTGCTCTGTGTCCTGCAGTGCACATTAAGGTTTTATTAGGCCCAGTTATTATCACAAACATCTGGGGGTCTATCGCGTAACTTTTTTTCAGTCTATAAAGGACTGCATCAATGTCAAAATATGATTTTGGGCTTCTCCTATTGGCCAAAACCATGTTTTGACATTGAAGTAGTCCTTTAAGGACAGCGATAAAAGTTACGCGATCGCCAGGCTGATGATAATAATTATTGTTTTTTGAGATGATAGCCAGTGCTCAGAAGAATCTAGAAACCCCACCACTAATTCAGCTACTCACAATGTTTAAAGTAAATTGATAGGTCTAAAAACAACTACATTGTAATGATAATGTTACTATGTTTGTGTTGTACAGAAAAATTAGCAACATTATCTGTGAACGCTCACCATCATTTTCTCCAACTCAATGTCCTTCCACTTGTCCATTGTGACTGACCGAACGAACGACAGATGGACTCCAAGGCTGCGATGAACGCCCGAGCACTCCAGGCATATCCAAATACCGTAGGTCACAGATACCCATTGTGGATTCAGAGTTCCACATTCAAAACATTTCTATAAGTAAAACCATACTAGTTACAAACATATCCAAATACCGAAGGTGACAGACACCCATAGCAGATTCAGAGTACCACATTCAAAACAATTCTATAAGCAAGGCAAACCCTCACTTGTTTCAAATAATAGCACCCATACGGAAATCGTAGGGCTAGTTTGAAAAAAAGGGTACTTACGTGGTTCTCATCTTGCGTGCGTATGGAGTTCAACTTACGACGTGTACGCGGCGAAGCCATTTCAAAGAATTAAAAGAGTTCAAATAAATTTTAAGAAATCACAGAATTAATCAATTCCCGTGCTATTTATTAAGCTGCAGTATCATAATTTAATAATTTCTAATTTAAACTAAAAAAATCAGAATCATTTTTTCTTTATTCTCTTTGATTTCAAAAAAGTGACGTGCATATCGTGACGTGACACCTATAGAGTTTTAGTCTATAGTAGTTTTGAAGTCTATGGTGTTTTTGTCCGCTGTGTGCTAAAGGTTGAAACCACATCTGTGAGGATCGATTCGCATTTTGTCTATACATTGACAGTCCGTGTCACATCGATTCGGCTATTTCGCATCGATTCGGCTTTCGCATTTTTTGTAAATAAAATCCTTACAAGTGAAGCTGGAAACAAATTACCGGACGCGGCTGACGGACGCGGCTGACAGCCGCGTGGCCGCGACTTATAGGTTATCTGGTTAATAAATGTGCAATAAACGGTGCAAACTATCGGACGTAACGTAAGCGTTCGGACGTCCGAGAGAAATCGGGCCCGCTGGATGTTTGTGTACTGTGCACACTTATTAGTCGCGGCTGTCAGCCGCGTCCGATAGTTTTTTTCCAACTTAACTCACGATTCGCATGCGAAAGGATCTTTTCGTATCCGTAAGGATGCAAACGGAAGCGTACGCATCCTTAAGCATGCATACGGATCTTACACATGCGAAAGCGTCTTGACTAAGCTAAAAAAACACCGACCTATTGGAATTCTTTGTTATTGCACCGATTTCGTTCAAAATTGATATTTAGGCTTCCCTGGGGTCAAGAAAGAGGAAATAGTTACAAAAATTTTAAAAAGTCACCGCTATATTTAAATTCTATGTTATTGGACCGATTTCGATCAAATTTTACAGGACTGAACTCTAAAATGAAGACCTTTTATATGTGTAGAAGAAGATTAATATCGAGGTTGAGCTAGCGATGAGAATATCGATGTCATCATCGAGCATCCCTACGCAGACAATGATCAATGCTTTCACGTCCTTACGGATCCGTAAAGGATCCTTTCGCATGCGACGATGCGGGATCCTTAAAAGTGTGTCTCAAACCATCGACCGGCGCGGCGTAAATGCGAATCGATGAATCGATCGTTACAAATGTGGTTTCAGCCTTAAACATTATAATATGAAAAATGACAGTTTTATATGGACAAAATGCGAATTGATGCGCACAGATGTGGTTCCAGCCTTATGGATTAATAGTGTTCTGTGGTGATATAGGTACATTCTTTACTCTATGGTACATACTCTTGAGATTGTATGTTAATTGTTAATGATCTGTGATTGTATGCCAACTATCCGTAACTATCGAATGGAAGAAGTGTGCGTGATTAACTGAGGCCTGTGAAGTGTGAATATCTCATATTTGTGAATCTGGTAAATCCACTTCGACGGTAGGCCGTTAAGTAGTTTGCTTCTGCTTTCAGTTGTAGTTTTGTAAATTTCATTGATTTTAATTAACTGAAACTAAGGTGCAGGCTTATATTAAGTTGTTCGAAACTAGACCCGCGAGTTTTGCGGCATCCGGCTGCTTGGTGTGCCTAGTTACACATTGTTCATGCAACTCTGAAATGATATAGTCGAGCTATGAACGACGACAAAATGAGTACAAACAACATCGAAGTAGAATATATGGACATAGCGGTCAGAAATGCCTGGCCTATCATCTATCAGGTAAGTTATTTGATTATGATTATGACGCGTCGGTTTACATTGTGTATGCCACGCAAGAGTAACTCGATTTACAATTATTCACAATAAGAACCTGGGTTCGCTCTTTGGCCTTGGTCGACACACGTGCCGTATTTTTCGGAAGTGATTTTAGTCATTTTGCATTGCATAAGAACTGTCCAAAGTTTTCCCTCAGCAAAATATCAAATTAGTAATGCCTCAAGACAGTATTTCAAAAGTAGAAGCATATGATAGTTTCCCCATTGTCTGCAGGTACTGCTATATGTATTTATTTTTAGGCATTCTGATACTGCATCTTTATGCTGAGATTTTTCAGCTATAACATACCTAGTTACTTTTTTGTAATATAACAATATGTCATCAGCAACCCATCAATGGCTCACTACTGAGTGCAGGTCTCCTCTCAGAAAAAGGTTATAGGCCGTAGTTCACCATGCTGGCGCAATGCAAATTGACAGGCTTGACACCTTTGAGAACATTATGAAGAACTCTCTAGTGTGCAGGTTTCCTCTCCATGTTTTCCTTCACTGTTGGAGCTTGTGATATTTAATTTCTTTAACACACAACTTAAAAAAGCCAGAGGTCCGTGCATGCTCTGGATTGAACCTGTGACCCCTCCAAATAGGAGACCATTGTACTGACCACTAGGCTATCACTGCTTCACAATAACAAGATGTATTTAGTGTTAATTAAGTTTTTGTCATTTCTTTTTCTCTATTATATTATTAAAAGCTAAATAAATGTTCAAGAGCTAGATCAAATCAGAAAGGAGGAGATCCGTAGGAGAACCAAAGTCACCGACATAGCTCAGTGAGTTGCGAAACTGAAATGGAATTGGGCGGGGCACATAGTTTGAAGACCTGATGGTCGTTGGAGTCCCAAAGTGCTGGAGTGGCGACCCCTCACCGGGAAACGCAGTATTGGCAGACTCCCCACTAGGTGGGCCAATGACATCAAACGAGTCGCAGGGAGCTGCTGGATCCAAGCGGCGCAAGAGCGAAGCCTGTGGAAGTCCATGCAGGATACCTTTGTCCAGCAGTGGATGTCTATCGGTTGATAAAGAAGAAATAAATGTTTATTTATTTATTCATTTTCTACTCCATGCTTCACTGTCTTAGTAGGGCCAAACTCATAACTGATTGTGTAAATGGGTCATTCTCCCTAGTTCAACTGATTAGTTCAGCTGTTGAGCTGGTGGGACATTTTTTCCAGTAGTTCAACTGCATCTAAATCCTTTTAAATAAATCCTTTTAACAGTTGACCTACTGGAACAAATTAGTTGAACTCATGTCTACTTGGTAGTGAGTGGAATTCAAGGATCCTGATTAAATTAAATCAAAAAATGGAATTATTTATATGTAATCATATATTTATTTTTAACAAGAGAACTGTTGCTGCACCAACACTAAAGCTGGTTTGTAAACAAACTAAAAAAATCTTTTTTTGTATAACATAACTTGAATTCACACTACCTTAACAACATATCAAAAAAATCTTTATGTATGAATACACATACTTTTTACAGAGTTGTCCAATTATGATGATTCTTTTTTTGTATGGACAGGGTCTACCTTGAAGTTGTTCCCATTTAAATTTGAAAAATAAACACCTCTAAAGCTAGCTACACTGTCTTTCTGATTCTATCACAAATAGAATTCCCCTCACTACAGTCCCAATAGTACAACTGTGTCTAAATCCTTATAACAGTAGTACTACTGTAATAAAAAATCCCACAGTTTGAACTAATCATTTATACTAGTGGGTCATGTAAATTGGGCTAAATGTTACAGAAAATTGGACGAGAATGTCAGTCATACACATATACTTGCTTAGAAGCCAAAAAGCCAAAAAACAAGCCCTTAAATCGGTACAGAGATGTGAACCCATATGATCACAGTAGGGTTATCTTGAAGAGATGTGAAGTAGATTACATCAATGCTAATTTGGTAAAGGTAAGAGTATACTAAATATTTACCACAGAACAAAGTATGACAAACAACAAATATCTGTGTTTCGGACAACACAGTACATTTCACGACAGTCAATGTTCCATACTATTATAAGAAATGGCATGTTGTACTGTTACCAGAAACAAGATCACTGTACAGTACTGTAGAAAGAACTGATCTACACATAAAGCTTTGATTAGTTTTGCCAAATCAAATATGTATTTTTTAACCATACCTTGAGATTAAGATTCAACAACAATTTTTCGAGCAGCTGGTTTAATCTCCATGCAAGCATCACTTATTTCTTTTGGTTTAGAAACATACTATCAATGCTCAATGTAAAACTTTGTCCAGGGGAATATTGTTAGTGTGGGAGACATAATCACCATATTTGAGGAATTTCTTTGATTGCAGATGGACAGAGCCAATCGAAAATACATTCTTACACAAGGACCACTCGCTTTCACTGTTGGCCATTTCTGGCTGATGGTTTGGGAACAAAATAGCCGTGCAATATTAATGCTTAACAAGATAATTGAGAAGAATGAAAAGAAATGCCACTGGTATTGGCCTCACGGCATCGGGGAACAGGAAAAGTTTATTCTTAATGATGTCCAACTTACAGTGGAGCAAATCAGCGAAGAAGATTGCAGCTACTACACTACGCGAGTTTTTAGGTGAGTGAAGTTATTATTTACTAGCTTTTGCCCGCACCTTAACTCACGTTAAGTTAGATTTTTCAAACAGCCCTTTCTTATCAGATGCCTATGTTATAATAGCTACCTGTATGCCTTTCAGCCAGACCCATTCAGCCATTCATTCAGTTGAGCTGTGTATCGATAGATCAGTCAGTTATAATTTTAATGTATAATACAAGTTTGTACCACGATAATTGTTTTCACTTCAACTTCACAACACACACACAAACACACACAAACTTCACACAAACTTCAATCCAGTTGCATGAAACTGGATGCATATCCATGCAAGTGGATCAAAACATCGACATTTTCAAAACAATTATAGTGGTAGGTACATACTCATATAATACATTAAAATTATGTCATTAAACCACGAGTCTAAAATCTTGAGTCAGTTAGTCAATTAGTCAGTCAATCAGTCAATTTAGATTAGCTTTTACATGTGGTTTCTCTCCCAGCATATATTAAAAGTAATCCGAATCAGTGATTCCTATAAAAAATAACCAATTTTGATATTTTCGATTTTTTGAAGTTCACTACAGTTACCCATTTTACCATGGCTTTTACATATTTCTGTCACTAATTTTAAGTGTGAACTATGTACAAACACTGTCTTAATTTTTATTTAATATTTAATTTTTATTAGGTACTAGCTGCGCGGACAGACTTCATTCTGTCAAAAGTAAAAATTAATTTTTTTGGTTTGTTTTTTTTTATTAAAACCTTCCGTGGACCTTAAGGAACATACAAAAAAATAAATTAACCAAATTGGTCCATCCATTCTTGAGTTATGCGCTTACCAACATTCATTTTTATTTATATAGACTAGCTGCCCGGACAGACTTCGTTCGGTCAAAAGTTGAAGTAAAAATTAAATTTTTTATTGTTTGTTTTTTTTTATTAAAACCTTCCGTGGACCCTAAGGAACATACAAAAAATAAATTAACCGAATTGGTCCATCCATTCTTGAGTTATTATGCTTACCAACATTCATTTTTATTTATATAGATAATAATATATTTTCATATTAAAAGTATTCTTTCTAGTTGACCTTTGTTAATGTAGACAGACTGAAAAAATAATCCGCAGATGGAGAAATCATTAATACTTAACAATAAATAAAAATTCCTCCTAAGTAATCCTGACAGATTTTATTTAGCACCTGGTATTTTATTTAGTGACTAGTGACTACGCATGATATTGTTGCAACATGTTGTGGTATTTCATTTTATTACCATGTATTATAAAATGGCATTGCTGATTCAGAGAATATAAAACTTAACAATGTTTGCTTTTCCCCTGTGCCCTTGTGTGTGTATAAAATAAATTAATAACCTATTAGAGAAGATGTTTTTTTTAACAAAGTTATTTAAATATTAATATTAGTTGAAAAAACTACCATCCATCGAAGGACAGATGATATGAAGCAAGTCATTGTAAGCAACTAGATACAAGTGGCACAAAACCATGTTCTGTGGCGATCCTTGCAAAAACCATCATTCTGCAGTGGAATGGTCTATCTGTTGAGACGATGACGACTCAAATTCAAATAATACATGTATTTTTTACATTAACGGTTTTAAACAGAACGTATATAGGTATATAATAGTTGTGAGCTGCCATATCTTTATAATTAAATAGCTACTACCCACAGCTTCACTCGTGCCATCTAATAAAAGTAAATAATCCGAAGTGGTGATTACTATGCGAAATTACCAATTTTGATTCTTTCAATTTTCCAGCTATTCTTTTGGATTTTCTCTATTTTTTTATTAAATTTTCAAATCTATCAAGCCATTTTTGAGATTTGAATCGGCGATTGATTTATATTCATTACTATTTATCTAAATATATAAAAGAAAAAATGTCCGATTAACTGACTGGCTGATCTACCAAGGCACAGCTCAAACCACTGGGTGGGACAGGCTGAATTTTGGCATACAGGTAGTTATTACGACGTAGGCATCACCTAAGATAGGATGTTTGAAAACTCAACCCCTAAGTGTGTAAAATAGGGGTTTGAAAAATCGAACTTAACGTGAGCGAAACTGAGGGCAAAAGTTAGTAGATTATATATGTGTTAAACCACTATACGAAATAAGCAGTTTATTATATAAGTGGTGATCTAATTTTCGATTACTTAGATATCAGTTTACCAGTCCCTATATTAAATTTGGTACATCATAATTATTATAATTTCTCAGAACAAGAACAAAGTGTCATTCACAAACACGTAATGATAAAAACTGAATCAAGTGAATGAGCCAATTATTAAATATGTACATTCGTAATATACCTACGTATTTACAATTTTAAATTTAGGTTAAATACTTAGTTGTTATATGATACTTAGTTGTTTTAAAGGAAGTGCCCCTTGAGTGCTATTGAGCGCGGCCCATACAAACAAAGTTATTTTTATTTGAGTATATTAACCAATATACCAATAACGGTGAAGGAAAACATTGTGAGGAAACCTGCACAACTGAGAGTTCTCCATAATGATCTCGAAGGTGTCTGAAGTCCGCCAATTCGCATTGGGCCAGCGTGGTGTACTATGGCCTATAACCCTTCTATGAGAAGAAACCTCACTCAGTAGTGAGCCGATGATGGGTTGATAATGATGATGATGATGATATTAACCAATCAAACCCAATCATATGAAAACACTCTCTAGGAACTTATACTATTCTAATAGCATATTATTGTCCAGCAGTTTAATACAAGATTGATTGCCTTTGAAATCTATCTAATACCTTTAAACGAGCAATTCTTGTATATATGAATATATATAATCTGAATCTCGGAAATGGCTCCAACGATTTTCATGAAGTATGCAAGGGGTTTCAGGGGCGATAAATCGATCTAGCTAGGTTTCATTTTTAGAAAAGGTCGTTATTTTATCCGTGTTTTCAGGCAATGAAAAACCCCTTACAATATCATATATAGAATACGAAGGTAAATTTCGCCATCATCTATAAAGTTCAAATAGCTCGGGAAATTGGGCAGTCCCGAAACCAGAATACCCTGGTTCGAGTACAGACGATTATATTTTCTCCTATGAATTTTATTATTATCATCTTTATTTACTTTTAATCATACTCTTTACAATTTTAAATATTTCATTATAAAACTTAAAAATAAAAAAAAATATTTAAAAATATAAAAAATAGCGGTCCACCGGCCTCGGGAACAGGGTCCAAGCAACTGGCGGTCAGGGCCCCAAAGAGAGAAACCTCCTGACGATGCGAGCCGTGTCCAGGAGTACAGCCTTCTGGATCTGGCCCTTGACCCAGCTACCCAACGAGAGCCTCGAAAGATGTTGGTCGAGGCTCTAGGCTATAACACCATTAGCGGTTATGACTATCGGTACAATGATTGCTGAGTCTACATTCCACATGGCGACAACCTCGTGCGCCAAGTCGAGATACTTGGTGAGTTTCTCTTTCTCGGCTTTCACGAGGTTCTCGTCATGTGGGACAGCAACATCAACAATCATTGCACGGCGCTCTGATCGATCTATCACCACTATGTCAGGCTTATTGGCTACAATAGTCCTGTCTGTAATGATAGACCGATCCCAGTACAGTGTGATATGACCATTTTCAAGAACTGGGTCGGGCACATACTTGTAGTACGGTACCTCCGATTCCACAAGATTGTATTTCAAGGCAAGTTGCTGTTGGATAATCCTGGCCACTTGGTTATGTCTGTGTAAGTATTCACCGTTAGCTAGATGAGAACAACCAGAAACAATGTGACGGATAGTTTCTCCAGGACGGCGACATGCCCGACATATGTCTACCGTTCCATCCTTCACTATGTATTTTCTGTAATTGTTCATCATCATGACCTCGTCCATAATTGCACACACAAACCCTTCAGTTTCCCCAAAGAGGTCACCAAAGCGCAGCCAGGCCACGGACGCTTCAAAGTCAACATCAGGCCCGTGGAGGGCCCGATAAAAGCGTCTGTGAAGCTCTTTACCTTGCCATACAACCCTGCGGTCATTGGTACTGAGCACCACAGGTATGCGCCAGTTCTCTTTAGTAGGTATGCGCCAGTTCTCTTTAGTTATTATTATTATTTATTTATTATTATTATTATTTATTTATTTATTTTTCTTTTAATATATAATTTCAAAAAACACGATTTACCAAAAAAAAAACCACCCAGATATTAATATGTTAACAGAGTTTAGGTCTCAGTACAGATGATAAATTGTATGTATAAGCAATGCAATCTAATAACCCAGTCCAATGTTATATCACAACCCTTGAATTAACTGACTAATCCAGTCAGTTAATACAAGGTTTCAGACTGTTACTCGTTTGCTCGCTCACTAATCAGATTTCAGGCAATAAAGTTTAATAGTTAATTGTAATAATATAATTGTAATAATTAAAAACAGACTCCACTAATAAAATAATTAACATTTTTAAGTTTTCTGAGGAAAACCAGCCACTATGTTAAGTTTTATTATAATACTAGTAGGGCGCGTGGGTGCGCGGCCCGCAAGCGGACCGCGGTTTTTCTACTCATCAAGTAGACCTTCGGGTCCTGATCATCTTTTGCCAGAAAACCACTCTTCCATCTTTTATACTCTCTGAGATAGATGCCTATGAAGTTGGTATGGCTGCCATCTTGAATCCACCATTTTGAATTTTTTTTCAGCTCATTGCCAATTGGATGAGGTTTCGAGTATTTTTTGTTTGAGCACCTCCCACCTATCTTCAATACCCTGCCCGTGCTCCTCACCCACCTTCCAAACCCTCGATCATCATATCTCATCATTTGTCAGAATGAGAATTCTTTTATAAAAACAAATTTTGAAAAGGAACCGTATCAAGGTCTTGCATAGTTCTCAGCTTCTAGTCTTTTCAATATTCGCCATATATTTTGTATGGAGAAAAAAAAAATCCGCCATCTTGATTTTTTTCTGTTTATCAAGTAGACCTTCGGGTCTTTGCCAAGAACCCACTCTTCCATCTTTTATACTCTCCGAGATAGACACCGACGAAATTTGTATGGCCGCCATCTTGAATCCGCCATTTTGGAATTTTTTTTCGACCCACTGGCAATTGGATGATGTTTCGAGTGACTTTTGTTAGAGCACCTTCCACCTATCTTCAATACCCTGGCCGTGCTCCTCACCCGTCTCCGAAATCCTCAACCATCAGCTCTCTCCATATTTTTGCTCCGAATGAATTTTTGTCCTCTATACGAAACCATCGGTGAAAAAAAAATTTTTCATACAAAATTTTACAGGAGAGGTGATCAATGAGTGAGTCAGTCAGTGAATCAGCCCCAGCAGCTATATATATTACTAGTAGGGCGCGTGGGTGCGCGGCCCGCAAGCGGACCGCGTATTTTCTACTCGTCAAGTAGACTTTCAGGTCCTGATCATTTCTATCAAAAAACCACTCTTCCATCTTTTATACTCCCCGAGATAGACACCAACGAAATTTGTATGGCCGCCATCTTGAATCCGCCATTTTGGAAATTTTTTTAGCTCACTGGCAATTGAATGAGGTTTTGAGTATATTTTGTTTGAGCACCTCCCACCTATCTTCAATACCCTGGCCGTGCTCCTCACCCACCTTCCAAACCCTCGATCATCATATCTCATCATTTCTCAGTATAAGGATTCTTCTATAAAAACAAATTTCGAAATGAAACCGTATCAATAGTTCCCAACTTCTAGTCTATTATATTTTGTATGGAGAAGAAACATTCCGCCATCTTGGATTTTCTTCTATTCATCAAATAGACCTTTGGGCCCTGATCATCTTTTGCCACGAAACCTCTCTTCCATCTTTTATACTCCCCGAGATAGACACCGAAGAAATTTGTATGGCGGCCATCTTTTTTCCGCCATTTTGAATTTTTTTTCAGCTCACTGCGAATTGGATGAGGTTTCGAGTGACATTTGTTGGAGCACCCCCACCTATCTTCGATACCCTGGCCGTGCTCTTCACCCGTCTCCGAAATCCTCAATCATCAGCTCTCTCCATATTTTTCCTCCGAATGAATTTTTTTCCTCTATACGAAACCATCAGTGAAAAAAAAATTTTTCATACAAAATTTTACAGGAGAGGTGATCAATGAGTGAATCAGTCAGTGAATTAGTGAATCAGTCAATCAGCCCCAGCAGTTATATATATATACTAGTAGGGCGCGTGGGTGCGCGGCCCGCAAGCGGACCGCGGTTTTTCTACTCGGCAAGTAGACTTTTAGGTCTTGATCATCTTCTATCAAAAAACCACTCTTCCATCTTTTATACTCTCCAAGATAGACACCGTTGAAGTTTGTATGGCCGCCATCTTGAATCCGCCATTTTGGATTTTTTTTCAGCTCACTGCCAATTGGATGAGGTTTCGAGTGACTTTTGTTCGAGCACCCCCACCTATCTTCATTACCATGGCCGTGCTCCTCACCCACCTTCCAAACCCTCGATCATCATATGTCATCATTTGTCATAATGAAAATTCTTCTATAAAAACAAATTTCGAAATGAAACCGTATCAAAGTCTTGCATAGTTCCCAACTTCTAGTCTCTTCAATATTCGCCATATATTTTGTATGAAGAAAAAAAAAATTCCGCCATCTTGAATTATTTTCTGTTAATCGAGTAGACCTTTAGGTCCTGATCATCTTTTGCCAAGAAACCACTCTTCCATCTTTTATACTCTTCGAGATAGACGTCGACGAAATTTGTATGGCCGCCATCTTTTTTCCGCCATTTTGAATTTTTTTTGAACTCGCTGGCAATTGGATGAAGTTTCGAGTGACATTTGTTCGAGCACCCCCAACCTATCTTCAATACCCTGGTCGTGCTCTTCGACCGTCTCCGAAATCCTCAATCATCAGCTCTCTCCATATTTTTCCTCCGAATGAATTTTTGTCCTCTATACGAAACCATCGGTGAAAAAAAAATTTTTCATACAAAATTTTACAGGAGAGGTGATCAATGAGTGAGTGAATCAGTGAATCAGTGAATCAGCCCCAGCAGCTATATATACAGGGTGGGCCAAACCAGGTGGATATAATTTTTTTTTTAGATTGTTCACTTAGGGGCCTACCAGGACCCGGAAGGAAAAAAATCGGTTCCCACCCGATTACGAGAAAAAAAAATTTATTTAAAATTTTGGAATATCATTGCTTTGACGAACTTTTAATTTTTTTTAAATTTTTCCAGTGACAATTTCCGCAATTTTTTTATGGAATATCTTTACCTAATAACTGTACTCTCTTAGAAAAAAATTCCAGTCTGGTTAGCTGGTTTTAAGAGCATTAAATTTTTAATTATTTCAAGAAAATTAAGTTCATCCAATATCTACAGAAAACTTTAAAATTCCATTAAAAATAAAAAAGAGGTTCATAGCACTGGTGATTTTTTAAAAACTGTAGCAACTTATGTTCTTTTGATTGCCACAAGAAAAATTATATGTCAATGTGCCAGATAAAAAGTTATGATTTTTCAAAAGTCTTCGTTCCTCATTCATGTAAATAACGACCTTATTGAAAAACATGTTAATTGTTTGTGGAGACTGCAGTATGTCCTTTAATTTTAACTGCCTCGTTGGTCTCGTGTTTGACTGCGGCCGACGAGGTCCCGGGTTCGAGTCCCGGGTCGGACCATATCAAGTATTGGGGTTTTCCGTAAGAAATTCTCAGTACTAGCCCGGAGTTAGGAAGTTGGCGTTGTTTCACCCCCGTACCTTGGAGAGCACGTAAAGCCACGTTGGTCCTGTGCCTAATCTCTCTCTGCCTGCGCCTAATCTCTCTCCGGTCATGTCGAATTTTCCGTCCTATAGGGCTATGAGAGTAAAGAAACAGAGAGTGCACCTGTGTTCGCGCACACACTTGTGCACTTTAATATCTCCCGCACAGATCGTTAATCTCTCTGAAGATAGGCCGCCGCCGTAGCTGAAATTTGGAAAAATAAAACATTGTTTTATTTTTCTTTCTCTTAAAAATGTAGATACCGTCAGTCATCATTAAAGGAATAATGTCCTCTTGACCAAATTTCGACCACGGTGACCTATCTACAGAGAGATTAACCATCTGTGCGGGAGATATTAAAGTGCACAAGTGTGTGCGCGAACATAGGTGCACTCTCTGTTTCTTTACTCTCATGGCCCGATGGGACGGAAAATTCGACACGACCGCGAGATTAGGCGCAGGCGGAGAGAGATTAGGCGCAGGACCAACGGCTTTACGTGCTCTCCAAGGTACGGGGGTGAAACAACGCCAACTTCCTAACTCCGGGCTAGTACTGAGAATTTCTTACGGAAAACCCCAATACTTGATATGGTCCGACCCGGGACTCGAACCCGGGACCTCGTCGGCCGCAGTCAAACACGAGACCAATGAGGCAGTTAAAATTAAAGGACATACTGCAGTCTGCACAAACAATTAACATTTTTTTCAATAAGGTCGTTATTTACACGAATGAGGAACGAAGACTTTTGAAAAATCATAACTTTTTATCCGGCACATTGTCATACAATTTTTCTTATGGCAATCAAAAGAACATAAGTTGCTACAGTTTTTAAAAAATCACCAGTGCTATAAACCTCTTTTTTTATTTTTAATGGAATTTTAAAGTTTTCTGTAGATTTTAGATGAACTTAATTTTCTTGAAATAATTTAAAATTTAATGCTCTTAAAACCAGCTAACCAGACTGGAATTTTTTTCTAAGAGAGTACAGTTATTAAGTAAAGATATTCCATGAAAAAATTGCGGAAATTGTCACTGGAAAAATTTAAAAAAAATTAAAAGTTCGTCAAAGCAATGATATTCCAAAATTTTAAATAAAAATTTTTTTCTCGTAATCGGGTGGGAACCGATTTTTTTCCTTCCGGGTCCTGGTAGGCCCCTAAGTGAACAATCTAAAAAAAATTTTATATCCACCTGGTTTGGCCCACCCTGTATATTAATTATATTAATATATATATTTATTTATTTATTTAGTTATACATGTACGTGGAAGTCGGGCGGGCCTAAATAGAAACTTTGAAATAGATGCGCAACGCTAGCCCGACTTCGACATACCTGTGCAAACTAAAATTATTTTATACTTTGTAGTGGCGTTTGAAGTCTGTATTTTAATATAATATAATATGTATTTTAATATAATTTTTTTATTTCGAGATAAGCTGAAATGCACTGATGAGGTCTGAAAATGCCTATTCACTCCTGCCTTGAACATATTCAAAATGTTGTGTTTCCAGACACTTATGTCTGGACTCTGGAAACACAGACACAAAATTAATATACATATATATGGTTAGCAAGAAAAGGTTAGAATTATTTTGCTATAATCCGCCAACAGAAAAAATCTGTATGGTCAAACATGCAATTAAAAGCTAAGCACCACTCACTTACCCAGCCAAGCAAGAAAGCCAAGTTCTCAAGCAAGCAATGCCACCACCACTCACATGCACCACCACACAAGACTTTTACACTACTCTCGACGCACGTTTCGCCCCGACACCGGAGCATCCTCAGGAGATGTCGACTTTACAATGATGTATTGTCTAGTGACGCTCGTGTCAATTGCGCGGTATTATATACCGTTTTCCTACCCCCACTACTGTTGCCCCGCCCACTACCCCCCGGACTCCCCTCCGGACTCCCCCCTTCAAACAATCGAAGCAGTGGTGAACTTGAGACGTTCACTTGTTCATTAAGTAATTTAGTTTGGAATGACGTTTGAATGTTTGCATTGTTGGTTAAACCAAATGTTTTGAACCGCGACACGATGTAATTTAGTTAATTTGATGTAAAGTCTAGCCTGTACGGTCAAGCTCACCGATTTTAAATATTGGATAGAAGCAGGCGTTACTTTGCGGAAGTCCATGATTAGCAAGAAAAGGTTAGAATTATTTTGCTATAATCCGCCAACAGAAAAAATCTGTATGGTCAAACATGCAATTAAAAGCTAAGCACCACTCACCTACCCAGCCAAGCAAGAAAGCCAAGTTCCCAAGCAAGCAATGCCACCACCACTCACATGCACCACCACACAAGACTTTTACACTACTCTCGACGCACGTTTCGCCCCGACACCGGAGCATCCTCAGGAGATGTCGACTTTACAATGATGTATTGTCTAGTGACGCTCGTGTCAATTGCGCGGTATTATATACCGTTTTCCTACCCCCACTACTGTTGCCCCGCCCACTACCCCCCGGACTCCCCTCCGGACTCCCCCCTTCAAACAATCGAAGCAGTGGTGAACTTGAGACGTTCACTTGTTCATTAAGTAATTTAGTTTGGAATGACGTTTGAATGTTTGCATTGTTGGTTAAACGAAATGTTTTGAACCGCGACACGATGTAATTTAGTTAATTTGATGTAAAGTCTAGCCTGTACGGTCAAGCTCGCCGATTTTAAATATTGGATAGAAGCAGGCGTTACTTTGCGGAAGACCATGATTAGCAAGAAAAGGTTAGAATTATTTTGCTATATCTAATCCGCCAACAGAAAAAATCTGTATGGTCAAACATGCAATTAAAAGCTAAGCACCACTCACCTAGTGATGAGTAGGTTGATTGATGATCAATTGACACGGGCGTCACTAGACAATACATCATTGTAAAGTTGACATCTCCTGAGGATGCTCCGGTGTCGGGGCGAAATGTGCGTCGAGAGTAGTGTAAAAGTCTTGTGTGGTGGTGCATGTGAGTGGTGGTGGCATTGCTTGCTTGGGAACTTGGCTTTCTTGCTTGGCTGGGTAGGTGAGTGGTGCTTAGCTTTTAATTGCATGTTTGACCATACAGATTTTTTCTGTTGGCGGATTATAGCAAAATAATTCTAACCTTTTCTTGCTAATCATGGACTTCCCCAAAGTAACGCCTGCTTCTATCCAATATTTAAAATCGGTGAGCTTGACCGTACAGGCTAGACTTTACATCAAATTAACTAAATTACATCGTGTCGCGGTTCAAAACATTTGGTTTAACCAACAATGCAAACATTTAAACGTCATTCCAAACTAAATTACTTAATGAACAAGTGAACGTCTCAAGTTCACCACTGCTTCGATTGTTTGAAGGGGGGAGTCCGGGGGGTAGTGGGCGGGGCAACAGTAGTGGGGGTAGGAAAACGGTATATAATACCGCGCAATTGACACGAGCGTCACTAGACAATACATCATTGTAAAGTCGACATCTCCTGAGGATGCTCCGTTGTCGGGGCGAAACGTGCGTCGAGAGTAGTGTAAAAGTCTTGTGTGGTGGTGCATGTGAGTGGTGGTGGCATTGCTTGCTTGGGAACTTGGCTTTCTTGCTTGGCTGGGTAGGTGAGTGGTGCTTAGCTTTTAATTGCATGTTTGACCATACAGATTTTTTCTGTTGGCGGATTATAGCAAAATAATTCTAACCTTTTCTTGCTAATCATGGACTTCCGCAAAGTAACGCTTGCTTCTATCCAATATTCATATATATAGCTGCTCGTGCTGATTCACTGACTCATTGATCACCTCTCCTGTAAAATTTTGTATGAGATTTTTTTTTTTCATCGAAGGTTTCGTATCTTCTTCTTTATCAACCGATAGACGTCCACTGCTGGACAAAGGTCTCTTGCATGGACTTCCACGGGCCTCGGTCTTGTGCCGCCTGGATCCAGCGGCTCCCTGCGACTCGTTTGATGTCGTCGGTCCACCTGGTGGGGGCTCTGACAACACTGCGCTTCCCGGTGCGGGGTCGCCACTCCCAACACCTTGGGACCCCAACGACCATCAGCTCTTCGAACTATGTGCCCCGCCCATTTCGAGTGCAGAGTTCTCAACAATTAATGGGTGGAGCGGAGCATGAGCATTGGTTTCGTATAGAAGACAAAAATTCATTTCTTGGCAAAAGATGATTAAGATCCGAAGGTCTACTTTATGAACAGAAAAAAAACCAAGATGGCGGATTTTTTTCCATGCAAAATATATGGCGAATATTGAAGAGGAAATTGGAAACTATGCAAGACTTTGATATGAATACTTTTAAAAATTTGTTTTTATAAAAGAATTCTCATTCTGACAAATTATGAGATATGAAGATTGAGGGTTTGGAAGGTGGGTGATGAGCACAGCCAGGTTATTAAATAGGCGGGGGCTGCCAAAAGAAAAAATACTCGAAAGCTCATCCAACTGGCAGTGAGCTGAAAAAAAATTCAAAATGACGGATTCAAGATGGCAGCTATAAGAATTTCATAGTTGTTGAATTGAATTGAAATGAATCTCAGGGAGTTTAAAAGATGGAAGAGTGGTTTTTGATAGAAAATGATCAGGACCTGAAAGTCTACTTGATGAGCAGAAAAACCGCGGTCCGCGCACCCACGCACCCTACTAGTGTTTATTATATATTATTATTTTAAGCTTTTTAGTGGTAGCTTCATAGGATCAATCTTCACATTCTCTGATCGTGAGTGATTTGCTCTTATTCATTATTCATTAAGGAGTTCCATCCTCCATCATCGAAGATATTCATCAGATCTTCACCTTCAAATGGGAACAACCTGACGGTATGTCCTTTCAAATAAAATAAAAATACTGAAAATGGTTCAGATTTGACTAAGTTATGGAGTAATATCAACAAAAATTGAGGAAGTTCGTCCTCCATCACCTAACATATTCATCACATATTTATCAGATCTTTACCAAATGTAAATGGGACCAACCTGACGGTGTGACCTTTCCAATAAAAAAATACTGAAAACTGTTCAGAATTGACTAAGTTATGGAATAACATCAGCAAAAATTGAGGAGTTTCATCCTCCATCACCGAGGATATTCATCAGATCTTCACCAAATTTAAATGGGACCAACCTTACTAAATGTCCTTTTAAGTAAAAAAATAATAATATTGAAATCGTTTCCGATTTGACGGTTATAAAGTAACATTGACAAAAAAATACGCGTGGAATTGATAATCTCCTCCTTGTTTTGAAGTCGGTTAAAAACGTATTTTACTACACCGATAGAAACACTTGTGATAACGACTGACATCCCATTTATCAAAATTAGCCAACAGGGGCGATGTTACAATGCAAGATCTATACATACACTCAATACAAACATCCATACACATAGGTAGCTGTAGTATACATTATGTTTATTAATATAATGTATGTATTTTCTTCACTTACCTTTCCCGTATAAAGCGAATTATTACTGGGTGTATGGATTTATAATGATATACACTATATGAAATAGAATCCTTTTGCTTATTATGTTTGAACTGAAGCTCTAGCAGGTTTTGAGTAAACAATACTCACGTTTTTGACCAAAGCAATCAAACACAACCCTAAAAATTCAAATACGTGACCCCGTAGACTGTAGTTTACTCATTGAATAGAAGTCTCTTAGACCATAATATGGTCTATACCACGCCAGCGTAATCTCTTAGACTATATGGTCTAAGAGACTACGATGGCGAGTGGCGTGGTATAATCACAAGTAATCGCAATATATGATTATAATAAGATTGCATGAAAAACTTATGGTTCTTCCATTATTCAATAACTAGTTGATGCCCAAAACTTCGTCCACGTTTTATTTTTCAAAAATCCCACGGGTACTCTTTGGTTTTTTGGGATAAAAACAAAAAGTAGCCTATGTATGCCTCCAGGTTCTCAACTATACTCATACCCATTTTTATGTAAATATGAATAAGATTCTTTATGAAATAATAAATTTGTTAAAACTATTTTTAGGGAGATACCTCACACGGTCACACCGGGCACCTTTAACTTTTCGGATTTATGTGCGTTTTGGTAATTAAATATCACTTGCTTTAACGGCGAAGGAAAACATCGTGAGGAAACCAGCACACCCACAACCTTTGATAAAATTATGGAGAACTCTCAATTCTCCATAATGTTATCAAAGGTTTGTGGGCCATTCGCATTGGGCCAGCGTGGTGGACTATAAGGTTTCTCTGAAAGTAGACCTGCGCTCAGTAGTGAGCCGTAAATGGGTTGTTCATGATGCTGACGTTTTAGGATCTTCGACACGGAGAGTGGAGAGAGTCGCGAAGTTGTACAGTTCCATTACACCACGTGGCCCGACTTCGGCGTGCCCTCGTCGCCGGTCGCGTTCCTGGAGTTCCTGAAGAAGGTGCGGACGTCGGGCGCGCTCGAGCCAGACGTGGGTCCCGCGGTGGTGCACTGCAGCGCGGGCATCGGCCGCTCCGGGACATTTTGCTTGGTTGACTCCTGTCTCGTCATTGTAAGTGCTCGGATCTCACTTCTGTTGTACTATTACGCTGAACGGCAGGTCAATTATGTGAACGCTACTTCAATCATTGCTACCTCAGACTGTAGTGATTGGCTGAATAGTTTTTTTTGAAAAGTGTCTAAATTTGATCCTAGGTGATAGTACTAAAAATTTTATTCAATCTATAAGTATCATTTAAATTTTGCATTTAAAATTTTTGCGTCTGAATATGTTATGATGTGACAGATTGCATTTTGCCCTTGTTGGTAAGTAGAATGCAATTTGTCTCCAAGATTAATTACAATTCATATTAAAGATCAGTGTAGCAATGGGCGTGACGACCGACAAAAACAAAGGTTTGGTAGATAAATTAATTGCCATTCCAATTGTAAGTTTTAAAATTCACGCAGAAACTTATTTTATCAAAATAAATATCAATGTCCCTCAAAGTAGAAAAATAAATACGTTTTTTTATAATAATCCATGAATTATTTCACTAGATAAATTCATAATTTCATTGATTCTTGGTTTCTGACATCATGCCCATTTAGGTGTGATATAAAAACAAACAGCGGGTGATGCCAACGATAGCCACTGTATCTGCGACTTTGACACGCACATAACTGTTTTTTTTATTTTCAGATTGAGAAAGAAGGACTGGAAAGTGTTAACATTCAGCAAGTTCTGTTGGAAATGCGTAAAGATCGCATGGGCTTAATACAAACTCCAGACCAACTGCGTTTTTCATATCAAGCCATTATAGAGGGATATAAAAGATTCAATCCTAATTTCGTAAGTACACCAAAGGTTTTGAAAAGATATTTATATGTATGTCATCAAATTCGTATAATTAACGCAAACAGGCCTGATTATTATTTTATTCATTAGACTGGTCTGTTTGTTTTGTAAAAATTAAAAAGTGGCCGCTATTTGTTAATTATTTGCTAATGCACCATGGAAGTGGGAATACTCAATACATCACCGAATTATTTCGGTACAATATATGTAGAAAATATTTGTGATCTAAGAAAAATTGTCAAAATGTAAAGGACTCAATTCTTTCAATATCAATGGTCTAAAGTTTCATTTGATTAGGAAAAAAGCCATTCATAATTAATATGAATTACCTATATTCATACTAAGCAGTGATAGCCTAGTGGTTAGGACTGTGGTCTCCTATTCGGGGGGCGCAGGTTCGATTCCGGGTATGCACCTCTGACTTTTCGGAGTCGAGTGCGTTTAAGCAATTAAATATCACTTGCTTCAACGGTGAAGAAAAACATCGTGAGGAAACCTGCACACCTGAGAGTTCTTCATAATGTTCTTGAAGGTGTGAAGTCCGCCAATTCACATTGGGCCAGCTTGGTGGACTATGGCCTGTAACCGTTCTCTGAGAGAAGACCTGCGCTCAGTAGTGAGCCGTTGATGGGTTGCTAATGATGATGATGATGATGATATTCATACTGAGCGTGTTGCGAATGTGCGCAACGGATACACGGAAACATTATTTTTCATCAGAAGGAAGATCCAAAAATGGATGAGAGTATATACTCTGTGGTCGCTGAGGAAGAAGACGCCCCGCCGCCGCCCCCGCCGCGTGCTGAGAGCCTCACGAGGGCCCCTGCGAGGCCTCTCCCGAGCATCCCGACCAGCGCGTCGCTCGGTGAGTTGACAAAGTGTACACCACACTTTTGCGCAGACACTATAACGTGCTCTAGTATAACATAATACACCTCTTGCAATTTAAGAGTGCGCGTCGCTAAGGGGTGTTATAATTCGTATCTGCGTGTGAGCGATAGCTTTTTCGCAGTTAGTAGCATAAGAGTTCGAGTCAAACCACTAATACTATACAGAGTTCGAAAGGACGAATGCATATAAAACACTTCAACGTTCATAAATTTTGCAGGCAACCTGAACTACCCTTACTCGGAGAGTTCCAGCTCCGACGAGGGGTCGCCTGTGCGGGAGTGTCCGTCCCCGCCCCCCTCCGCCGACGACGAAGACGACGAGCCTTCGTCTCCCAATAAAAGGTACGTGGTAAGGCGAGCCGGACCCGCACACAAAGGGTTCCGTGCCATCGTACAAGATTGGACACCAGCTATTATTGAGGTCGAGAACACAAAAGTTTATTAAGAGACCCTCTTTAATTTTGAACTTTTTTTATTACTTGTAATAGCGGCAAGAAAAATACTCATTCTGCGAAAATTACAAGTATCTACCTATTACGATTCATGAGAGACGTCAAGTTGAAGCTGTCATGGGTAGAATCTATCTACCGGCCTTCTTGGTCTTTTTGACGGAACGTTATTTAAGGTCGACTGCAGCTGTGGTAGCTCTTACATTGGTCAAACTAAGAGATCCATAGTAACAGGGGTGTCAGAACATATTAAAGCGGTTAAGAACAACGATCCTCAGAAGTCTGCGATCGCGGAGCATATTCTACAACCAGAAACAAAGCACTGGATCGAACTCCATACATAACCCACAAGTTCTCTCCACAGACCGTCACTATATTCCGAGGATAGTGCGTGAAGCGATTGAAATTTGTAAACACCGGAATTTCAATCGTGAAGACGGTTTTAAGCTAGCCAGCATGTCGAATCAGTGGTAGAATTATGCAAGCCAGGAAAGCGTCGTATAGCACCAAAATTAAAAAGTGATGTGAAATATCGACATAATAAAAACAACAATTATCGTGGTACGTACTCGTATAATACATTTTAATTACGTCATTGAACCAAAAAATAAGTCTACAGGTGGGTCTACGCTAGACGAGCCGAGCACGAGCAGAGCACGAGCCGAGCACAAATTCGTGTAGTGTGGACCGACTTACGAGCCTCGAACATGCGCGCTTCGAGTGTTTGGCTCGTGCTCTTCTGCGCTCCGCCCGTTGTCGGTTTTTCGACGAACACAAAGGGATTTGGGTGTGTAAAAATTATGTTCGAGGGCAGTGCTCGTTGCAGGGCCACACTTGACGCCGCGAACGACGGCACCCAGAATGGCTTGGCTCGTGCTTGGCTCTTCTAGCATAGACCCACCTTAAAATCTTTAGTTGACAGTTGTGTTTGTTTGCAGCCGCGAGCCGACGGACACGTTGCGACGGCGCCGCACGCGCGAGCTCGCCGAACGCATCTCCGTGATGAAGAAGCGCGGCCGCGACGCGGAGAGGTGGCACGCAATCAAGAGGTCTCTATACAAGCCCCTCACCATCACATTCGGGTTCATTCTAGCCGGCATTGTCATCTACACATACGTCAAACATTAACCGACACACGTACCTATACCTCCCTTTTACTCTGAATTCCCATTGTATACGCAGTGGTATCACCCGTCGTCCGTCGCAGACTGTGTACTGCGAACGCGGGCGGTAACATCACTCCGTGATTGGACACATTGCTATATAATTATTATTATTCGTAATTCTATTATATTCAGCTAAAATAGTTTTTTTTTATAAATCACAATTAACGCGGTTCAACGAAGTTTTCTACCTCGCATTTACATATGTAAATGTACTATTTTTGTTCAGAGCAATTTTTGAACAGGTATCCCTGTTGCAGCTAGCCTTACAAGGAAAGCTTTAAAGAAAAACCCAATCAATATGCCTTCCTATGAGACAGCCAGTAAATTTGGATTGTGATCCGCGATCAAAATTTCACTCGATTTTTGCGATATTTCAAATGTTCTTTTGCTATTTCCCTATTTTTATTTATTTTAAAACTACCCCTAGAGTGAAGAAAATAACAACAAAAATTTAAATCGGTCAAGCCGTTTTTGAGTCTTAGCCAAACAATCGAACAGCAATTCATTTTCGTATGTTTCTTACAATCTTTACCTTTGAAGTTTTTAAACCTATTGCTACTAAGGACCGATTTCACCAACGTAGAATAAGTCTTATCCGAGCGTAAATTTGATATTTTGACTGTATTTTCAATACAAAAACTGCCAGAATGCCCAATTTATTCTTCGGATAAACGTCAGTTGACATTGGTGAAATCGGCACTAAGAGGTGATAAAAATTATTACTATGATCTATATAAATAAAATTGAATGTTGGTAAGCGCATAACTCAAAGAATGGATGGACCAATTCAGTTAATTTATTTTTTTGTATGTTCCTTAAGGTCCACGGAAGGTTTTTATAAAAGAAAAAAAAAAGGAAAAAAAATTAATTTTTACTTTTAACTTTTGACAGAACGAAGTCTGTCCGGGCAGCTAGTAATTAATAAATAAATGTTGCTTTAAAGAAGGTCTTGGATGGATCAATTATGATTTATTAGAACTGAAAAATCTTCTCGGGTAGCTGTTATAGAGATAACTGTTTAAAAACTCTGCCCTTATAATTATATATACACTTATTAAATTTAAATATAGGTACCTATTCGCATACTTCCAATCTTGAAACAGATTTAGTTTTGTAAGGACTTTAAAAAGATTGAAATCATTCCTACTTTGATTTCGTTATATCCGTGTGTAAGTTAATGCTTGAAGATTTTGAAAATCTGAATTACTCATGTAGTGACAATGTACAAAGTTCACACAAAAAATAGATTTTTAATCAACTTATTAAGTTGCAGTCATAATAAATCTTGTGATTCATAAAACATATACAGCTTAAGACACAGCTAAACATACAACGGATTATAATGCGACTGTCAAAATGTCAATTACTGTTTTTATGTGTGTAAAATTGTGATAGGCAATGCGTATGTTCCAATTGCATTTGAAAATAAAGATATACAGTTTACCATCCAGTGTTCAGTGAAAAACAATTGATAAAACATCAATAGGGCATACAAGCATAAGCTTGTGTTTATGATTGGATTTAAATATTATTTTCTGCAATCAAATAAAAACCATACATTTTTGTTTAAATAATTTATCATTTGATTGGGCCCGGTCTGCCACATTGGTTGTGATATAGATAGCTTTAAAATCGATAGAAGTGGAAATAAAAAAGTAAAATAAAATGAATAAATGAAATATCGATAGCTTTAAATGGGATAGAAATGGAAATAAAAAATTTAATTAAATGAAAACCGTTTATTGTTGACTGTTGCATTACAAATCAAGTATTTAATTGTTTCTTAAGTTGATTCGGCACTTAACTTTAACATTAAAATATTTCGCCGAATTAATTAATTAGAAATAATTAATTTTTCGGTTAATAATTATTATTATTAACCGAAAAAAATATATTGTAATAATTATGTTATGGAGTTTCTTGCGCCGTTTCTTCTCTACGGCAAAAACAAATTACGAAATGGTTGTAGGTTATTTAACATCTTTTGTAATGTCAACAATAAACATTTAATTATTTTATTTCCATTTCTATCCCTTATAAAGCTATCGATATCAATACCGGTCAATTTGCTAATGCTATAAATATAGGGCTTCGATCAACTTTCGATGTCATGAACGATCGATCTCATAAACTTTCGATATGATGAAAGGTTGTCGACCTTTCATCATAACGAAAGCTATCGTTGTAACGTGTTCGATCTCATGAGCTTCGATCAACATCGATGTGGCGGACTGGACCCCTCAAAAGTGTCAATACAGCTTGGCGTAGGTGGCGTAGGTAGTAGGTGGCTAAAGTATACTTTAGTCTCTAGGGAATAAAGTAATTAGTAATTTTGAAGTGAAAACTTCTTAGCCGCGTTGAGCGATTTTGGTAGGGAAGAAACTTATAGGTTCACGTCATCGATGACCTTGACATGCTCTTGACGTATTGAAACATCTTTAGCCGCGTTGAAATCTTAAAATATGCCGGTTTTTAAATTGTTTACCTACTTATTTTATTGGCTAAACGTGTCGTATACAATGGGATCCTTTAGTCCCATGATGAATAATAATAATCTATGTACTATTATTAAATTAATTAAAAATATAAAAAAATGCAACATACACCCTATTATTCAATAAGAATATATGATTATAAATATCGTTAAACAATGCGTAAAAATAATTTTATTTCATTTTATTTTTGTAGTTATGTTGAAGTAAAACTTTTTTAAGTTTGAATCTATTTATGCCTTTATAATATAAATATATGAACCGAATAATCTAATATCTTTAAACGAGCAATTCTTGTATATATATATATATATATATATATATAATCTGGATCTCGGAAACGGCTCCAACGATTTTCATAAAATTTAGCATGTAGGGGGTTTCGGGGGCGATAAATCGATCTAGCTAGATTTCATTTTTAGAAAAGGTCGTTTTATCCGTGTTTTCAGGCAATGAAAAACCCCTTACAATATAATTAGAATACGAAGGTAAATTTCGCCGTTAACTATAAATTCCCGATAGCTCAGTTATGAAGTCTGGCGGTCTCGAAACTAGGAGACCCCGGTTCGAGTCCAGAGGATTTTTTTCCCTATGAATTTTATTATTTTTTTTTAAATATATTATTTCCAAAAAACACGATTTACCATAAAAAAAAAAAAAAAAAAAAAAAATCACCCAGATATTTATAATTAACTTACGCTGCGCTACAATTTATTTAATACTAGCGTTTACCCGCGGCTTCGCTCCCGCTTAATCGAAAGTGGTGATTCCTATACAAAATTATCAATTCTGATTTTTTGATTTTTCAGCTGTTCTTTTGGAGTTTCTCTATTTTTTTAAATTTTTCAACCAATCCTGTAGTAGGGCGAATAAAACTAAAAAGAATTATTGAAATCGGTCAAGTCGTTTTTGAGTTTTAGCCAGACTACCGAACAGCTATTCATTTTTATATTTAAGATTTTCTTTGTGCACTCTAAGATGAATTGATTTATTTTGTACCTTATGTTATGAATATGATGGACTTGTGACGGAAATAAGCTTTTGGCATAATGCAATGAAGATTTTGTTTGTCTTGGATAAATAAGTTAATTTAACTTTGAATATTATTTTGTTTAAAGTATTCAGTATACATGCATCAATCCTTAGACGTAATACCTTAAATGGTTCCAGGATAATATCTTTAAGATCGACGTAGGTTTCGTAAACTAAATGTAATTTTCTACGAGGGAAATTTGTACACTTCATATTTTTATAACTTATTGAATCCAATAATTTAATAGTAGATACTAAATGAATCCATAGCGATAGCTTAGTACTAAATATACCTATAGGGTTAAATGAAGAGTTAGAATTATCTTTTATAAGATAAATTAATAGTCACTCAATAGTAGTACTTTTCTAATCATAAATATCTTTCAGCGGAAGTTAAACTTAACTTCCAATACACAAATATTTATATCGTGTGATTTGATTGTGATTTTTTCATATTACTTATACATTAATTTTTCAACAGGCAATAAATAAATATTATAAATGGTGTTTTTACAATTCTTGTTGGTGTACTTAACATTTTTCTTTATTTTGGCCTACTTGGTTTACACGTACACTCAGAACAGAATTCATTACAATAAATAAGTTATCATTAAAATTAATTTAATTTGATAAATAATACCATTCAGTCACGTAGTAGACTCCCGTACACGGGTTTCCCAACAGATTCCGCTAGACCTTTCATTAGCTTTAACGCGTTTTCATAAAATTAATAAAGTAATATTAGTTAATTGCTGGGGTTGTTAAATTTGAACAGGTTTATTAATATTTCAGGTTTAAATTGGAGGAAACCCCCTTAAACTGATCCGTCTGAAGACTGAAGAGCTTAGGTAACAATTTTAAACAAAGCTTTAGAAGTGTGAATTATTATTCACATATTAGCAATTAGTTTAAAAATTACTGTATAAGTGATATAGTTACTTACTGAAAATAATTAGGCATCAAAACTGTTAATCTTTATAGCTACTAGGCAGCACGGTTGAGTTTATTGCTATTTATTTTGTTCTCACATAACAAGTCCATCAGGCTCCGTCCCAAGTGAACGCAATTTGTAATTCTATGACTCATGTCTTCAATATTGCCTAAAGCCCTAAACATTTACTAAGTCTACGCCACCAGTGTTAATCATTACAAAACATCAACACATGTTTCCAAATAATTATAAAACTTGATGACTGGTGTACACTACTTTCTCATCAAAATTATCCTCGAGTCGCAACATACATGTACGTACACGTCTTATCCTAAATGATTAAAAAATAGCTAGAGTTTATTAATTAAACGTATGTCGATTCATCAAGTTCATCATCATTAAGTTTCGAGACTTTTATAATTTCGTTATTCTTAACTGTTTCTGAAATAGGCTGATTACATATTGGAACTTTTTTATTTTTTAGTTAGTTAACTTTCGAGTACCCTTTTCCACCTATCAATTATCAGCAGAGCAGCCGTATAACTGTAAATAAATGTAAGGTACTTCTTTAGAATATTTATTTAGATTATATAAATAAAATTTCGAAATATCTATGTACCTTTATTGGGGATATGCTTGTCATTTATTTTACTGGAAGCTGGATTTTTCAATGGTTAAATAATTTATAACTGCTGAGCAATTTTCACTATACAAAGACTGTTAAAAAGTTTTTATTTCTCAGTGAAAGATTATTTATTTGCCCATAGAAAAATCGGTCCTAAAACAAACTGAATCGATTCTTTTGATTTAAGATAGTGATAATAAGTATTAATATAAATACCAGGGATTGATACGTATTTGTGTGTAATATGTTGGTGGCATGGTTAACGCTTTTAACTTTCACGATTCTGGATCGTACATGTACGATCTACAAGTATACTCGTGTGTATATACGAGTCTAGTGAGCGTCTAGTTCGGTCTATTGATGGACCAATGTCATTCTGCCTGATCACGGATGATCCGTGATAAGTATAATCCGGATTTCAAGGGGCATACTATACATATAACGGATATTTATATCACGGAATACGGATGTAAGTATCCATTATATGTAGGTATAGCATGCCCCTTGAAATTACGAGTATCGTATCTGTTAAATATTGGACTCTCGTGTTGTAAGTCTTGCCATTTGCAATAATGTAAATCTTTGTTTTGGAACCGTATATATTATGTCGCAGGGCTATTGAAAATAATGTGATATATCAACTTCACCAGAAATAATATTATAATGCAATATCTATCGTACAAATTTAGTGTTGCCCAAAATTGGTCTTGCGAGACTCTTGCGGTCTCGCACTTGGTATCAATATCGATATAGTTACCTACATATGTCGATTATAATGGTACATTGTACTTATATGCATGCAAGAGACCTTTGTCCAGCCATGGACGTCTATCGGTTGGTTGAAATTCAGCTCTAATTCAATGACTTTACTTTGACGGAGGTATGGTTAAAGCTAAGACGTGCTATCTTCTTCTTTATCAACCTTTGTCCATGGCTGGACAAAGGTCTCTTGCATGGATATAAGTACAATGTACCATTATAATCGACATATGTAGGTAACTATATCGATATTGATACCAAGTGCGAGACCGCAAGAGTCGCAAGACCAATTTTGGGCAACACTATACAAATTACGAGTTAATATATCGCAATACATAAAATTATAGTGTTACCCCAATAAAGATATGTACGATGCTCGTTAGTTAAGCCATCTGTCATAGTTTGATTGACACGATCTGCATCGCATCTCTAGCGTCTTGTCGCGTTGCTATTTCGTTTTTTTTCAATAATGAGATTTCATTCAATAATTAATTAAATGAGTACGCGAAGAAATTTAAAATAAAATATGTGGCGCGTACTGCATAATATATACGTGTAGTAGAGCTATAAGTATTTTTTTGACATTTAAAAGAATTTTAATTTTATACTATAATTGTAAAAGATTCTCTTCGTAACTGAATTGCCCCATGTTGAAACAAGTGTAACGAGTACTCCGTAGAACAGACGGTGGCGGGTGAGTTTAAACATGGAGCGTGAAGACAGATTTATTTATCAGATGGTTGCGTGTTCAAATCAGTTGGATTCACCATTTGAAGGATGCCCTAGCTTCGTTGTAGAAAATAAGAATCTCAATGAACTGTTGCACATGTAATCGTTCACATACAAGAATAATTTTGTATTAACGAATTCCAGATCGCCAACTAGATTTTGCCAACATACAGAGCTAGCTCTGGTCCAAGATCCCAGTGCCGCCAGACCTAAGTTATTTTCTCAGCAATTATTTGTGTACGATAGAGTACTATTCGAATGTCCTTTCAGTATATGCGTACTAGCTAGATTGTGCCGACGGCCAACTTCCAGATACCAGGTGCTAAAGGTAGGTAAAAACTAGAATAACTTATCTTAAATTCTCAGGGCTGATTTTCATATATGTTTTAAAGAATATTGTAAAAATTAATAAATTAATACTGCCAGACGCTTACCGCCGGCGGTTACTTTAGCCAGACGCTTTGAAGCTCCCAAAAATATATATAATTTAAGTTAACTTATATTCTCAGTTCTGATTTTTATACATGATACTCAGGGAACTATTGCGATATTATCTGTAAGCTGCCAGACCTATTGGAAGGGTCAAACATCCCCCCAGACACACATTATGCGTCCCCATATGTATGAGCGCTAGAACATGATTCACTTGTTTAAGTGTGTGAGAGATAATATCATCATACTATGATATTATAAATGCGAAAGTGTGTTTGTTGGTTTGTCCTTCAATCACTCTGCAACAGAGCTATGGATCGACGTGATTTTTTGCCTGGGTATAGCTTAGGATCTAGAGAGAGAGAACTATTGCAATATCCTCTGCAAGCTATACCCAGGCAAAAAATCACGTCGATCCATAGCTCTGTTGCAGAGTGATTGAAGGACAAACCAACAAACACACTTTCGCATTTATAATATTATAGTATGATGATATTATCTCTCACACACTTAAACAAGTGAATCATGTTCTAGCGCTCATACATATGGGGACGCATAATGTGTGTCTGGGGGGATGTTTGACCCTTCCAATAGGTCTGGCAGCTTACAGATAATATCGCAATAGTTCCCTGAGTATCATGTATAAAAATCAGAACTGAGAATATAAGTTAACTTAAATTATATATATTTTTGGGAGCTTTGGGCTAAAGTAACCGCCGGCGGTAAGCGTCTGGCAGTATTAATTTATTAATTTTTACAATATTCTTTAAAACATATATGAAAATCAGCCCTGAGAATTTAAGATAAGTTATTCTAGTTTTTACCTACCTTTAGCACCTGGTATCTGGAAATTGGCCGTCGGCACAATCTAGCTAGTACGCATATACTGAAAGGACATTCGAACAGTACTCTATCGTACACAAACAATTACTGAGAAAATAACTTAGGTCTGGCGGCACTGGGATCTTGCTCTACTCCATTTACTACGCGATCACATTATCTGTGCACCTGGCGTTGATGACGTCATGTCGGCGCTCTAGTACCTACGGTGTTCGGGGTAATACTAATACTGTGGTAATACCGATGCAACGGGGCGAGCGCGGGAAGGTGAAGGGGGAAGTGGGAGGCTCTTCGCATTCCAGCAAGGTGCACAGATATTGTGACCTTGTTAAAGTTTTAATTTGCTGCAATTGTTACGAGTGATAATATTACACAATGTTATATGTTCTGAGAAAATAATAAAATCTGTGCAATATTTTTCAACATAATAATTAAAATTAAATATTTTAAATATTTTTTTATAAAATGCTGCGGCCACTACAACCCCATAAACTCATATTTATATGTGTTTGTGTAGACACGTTAGTGTGAAATGATATAAAAAGTATACGAAGCGTGCAATAAATATATTTCCAAGGCACAATATTTAGGCAGCATTGAGTGCTTTAATTAACATAGCTTTTACGACCTAAAAGCGTCCTGACGGCTCGCTGGTTGATTTTTGGCACTAAATACGCAATGAGTGTACGAAGATTTTGATCCTAGTTTAAATTTTGAATAAAACGTGCGTTACGTACGATTCTTTACGATTTAATTGTAATGTATTTTACTTTAATATTTGTATTGATTGCATAATAACAATAATCACAAAATAAAGATGTAGACATTTGGTCTTCCTTCAAGTCATACGGACAGATGGAATAACTATTGTTTAAAATAAGTTACTAACTACCTATGAAAAATAAATTAATAGTCTAAAAGTTACTGAAGTATTATTTAATACAGCCCCATACCACCCCATTTAATTTGGTGAAGATTTGATGAATATCTTCGGAGATGGAGGACGGAACTCCTCAATAGATGAGAGGAAATCGCTCGCGATCAGAGTATGTGAAGACTTTAGAATTGCTTGCAGCAACTCACTTCCCAGGAGCGATTCCTTCGAACGCTGGGAGCACTCTGGCGTACACTCCCCGCAGGCCCCACCCGGATGACTGGAGGAGGGGCGCCATAGTGTTCAAACCTGGTGTGGTGAGATGGGCCATCAATTCTTTTAACGTAAACAAAACCTGTGGGATTGATGGTGTGACACCTCTCCTCTTACAGAGAGGTGAAAAGCTACTGATCCCACATTTGGTTAAGATCTTCCGGGCGAGCTACGCCTGGGGATATATCCCAGAAATGTGGACCAAAGTTAAGGTCACATTCATCCCAAAAGCGGGAAGGAAGGTCTACGGGCTTCCGAAATCCTTCCGACCCATAAGCCTATCCTCGTTTCTACTAAAAACTACTGGAAAAGGTACTCGATAGACATATTAAGAGATGCGCTTCTCATTGAGAGGCCCATTCATATCACCCAGCATGCCAATTGCAGAGGACGGTCTACGGAAACTGCCCTGCCCAGCCTTGTGGACAAGATTGAAAAGGCCCTGTACGACAAGGAAATTGCTCTTGCAGCGTTTCTTGACATCGAGGGAGCATTTGATAATACTCCAATCCGTACGCTGGTGGGCGGGCTGGTTGATAAACTGGCTGATACGACCACCATCAGATGGGTGGAGGCAAAGCTCTCTAACCGCATAGCCAAACTCGAGTTAAATAATATCTCGACGGAGGTGCTAACAACGCGAGGTTGTCCGCAGGGTGGCGTTCTATCGCCCCTATTATGGACTCTCGCCGTGGATAATCTACTGTATAAGATGGCGGCACTTCGCATTGACACCCAGGGATACGCTGACGACCTGGTGGTCACCGTGCGTGGGAGCTGCCCGAGTACCCTTTCGTACCTTATGCAGAGAGCACTCAACACCATTGAGAAATGGTGCAAAGAGAACGAACTAACTGTTAACGCGGAGAAGACACTTATAGTACCATTCACTAGAAGGCGCAATCTCGATAAACTCGAGCCGCCTAAGTTGAACAACATAAAAATACCGTTTTCAGCTGAGGTCAAGTATCTGGGGATTACTTTGGACCAGAAACTGACCTGGAACACGCATGTAGACGGTGTTATCAAAAAGGCCAAGATGGCTCTAGGCGTCTGTGGTCGTTTTGCGGGGGCTAGATGGAGACTCAAACCTAGGGTAACCTTCTGGCTCTACACAGCCGTCGTGAGGCCCATAATATCATACGCCTCCGTGGTCTGGTGTGGCAAAACGATGCAGATAACAACACAGAACAAGCTCAGTAGATTACAAAGAACTGCTTGCTCGCTCATCACAGGAGCAATGAGTACCTCTCTGGGGGCTGCCCTGGAAGCTCTTCTCAACCTTCCTCCTCTCTTCCTATATTTGAGGAGGGAGACGAGAGTGAGCATGTACAGGATAATCAGCCAACGGAAGGTGAACTGGCTGTCTCAAACCATGAGGGAGCTGGTTGACTCAGTGCTTCAAATTCCAGTTTTGGGGATGCCGTCTGACATGATGACCCCAAAAATATCAATTTCACAGGAACTATACTGTGGAAATCCCTGAGGGAAAAGACTGGCTCGACAGTCAAATAACTTGGCCATCGGGGAGCCTTAAATGGTACACCGATGGCTCCAAGTCTGGTCAAGACGTAGGTTGTGGAGTCTATGGAGAGAAGCCCAGGGTCAAACTCTGTCGCAACCTGGGCACCCATACATCCATTTTCCAGTCAGAGGTATACGCTATAATAATTTGCGCGGAAACCATCTTGCAAAACAACTACCTTAACAAAACCATCTATATTCACTCGGATAGCCAGGCAGCTCTTTTAGCCTTATCCTCTGAGGTAATCAACTCAAAGTTGGTTGGGAGCTGCATGGATACCCTGAACACCCTGGCAGAATGTAACAGGGTGGTTCTTCGCTGGGATCCAGGACATGCAGGCATAGTCGAAAATGAAAATGCTGACAAACTTGCAAAAACTGGTGCTGGGATGCGGCAGATAGGACCTGAACCTGTCTGCGGTATTCCTAAAAGCCTAGTTCAACTCACCCTGTTAACCTACTGCTACTATGACAAGCTAATTCGTTGGCGTAACTTACCAGGACTAAATCACTCCAAAGCGCTAGTTAAATCCTTCAATAAGAAGGCTGCCAGTGAGGCACTAGCGCTTAGTAGGAAAAACCTATGCATTCTAGTGCGAGGTTTGATGGGACATTGTGGACTAAACAGACACATGTTCAACCTCAGGTTCAAGGGCTCAGATATGTGCATGCCTGGAGTCGGCGGAAACGCCGCTGCACATTATCTGTTACTGCCCCGCTTTAATGCATAAACGAAGCACTCTTCTAGGGAAACACATCGTGCACCTTGAGGAGGCTACACTAATCCCAGCCAAGAAGATGTTTCTGGCGGCAACAAGTATTGGAGCGGAGCTATAAATAGTTGCGAGCACAATGGACCGGCGACGGTCGACGTGCTACAGGGCATCGAACCTACATAGCCGCGCAATAGAAGAAGATGTGTAGACTCCCTGCGTCTCGTTTGATGTCGTCGGTCCACCTAGAGGGGGGTTTACCCACACTGCGTTTCCCGGTGCGGGGTCGCCACTCCAGCACCTTGGGACCCGAACGACCATCAGCTCTTCGAACTATATGGTCCACCCATTTCCACTTCAGTTTCGCGACTCGCTGAGCTATGTCGGTGACTTTAGTTCTCCTACCGATCTCCTCATTTCTGATTTGATCTCGCACTCCGAGCATAGCTCTCGCCAATCGCCATCGCTTGCTGAGTGAACCTGAGCCTTTATTCACTATAATACTACTTATCTAGTAATTGTGTATCCAAATTGAGGAAGTGTCAAGGGGCCTGGGTTTTTTTATAGATAGGATTTATTAAAAAAAATAAACACGTATTAACGTATACTCAAGTTTATTTCGTACACGTATAATTATATTTTGAGTGTTCATTTATTGAAAACATCCATAGAATCTGAAGACATTTAGATTTACGTAATAGAAAAATACTTTCATCGAGATATAATATTATGACAAACAAAATGGCACTATTGAATTAATTACAATTGGCTAAGTATTTCTTAGGAATATACAATAACAATTATTATTATTGTAACTTTGAAGATTTAATTAATGCTTAGTGCTTACTTTATACTAGGTACACATTTCAATGACAATGATTAATTATAAGATTAGGTAATTATTGCTTAGATGTAAAATCTCATTTTCACATCTGATTAACAATATAGCCTTTAACAAAAATATTAAATATTTATTATATTTTTTTTACGAAAAACAGAAAAAAAATAAATTCATTTTTGTAAGCGCTTTTGTTTTAGTGCTCAAAATACCGTTTAGACCTTAACATAAATTAACAATAATATTTATTTAATGAAACTAAATATTTTTTCTGTAATATAATTATTAAAGACATATCACTATGGATTGTTAAGAGATCTCACTATGTATTTTATTTTATTATATATTTATTATATAAATATGCGGTGCAAAAAAATATAAACGTCAACCATGTCTGGTACAAAAAAAGGACAATTTTTACAAAAAATATGACGTAGTTATGCAAAGAAGATTTAATAAATTTTTCATTATTTTAAAATATAATTATTATTTTAAATTGAGAATTTATAATTGAATACCTTCATTTGGGAATAATTAGTGTAGATTGATATGTTTAGTTAGCTATAATGATATTTATACACTCGTAGGGCGGTACTACATCTCCGGAACATACATATCCTTTGTGTACAACGGATTTATATCGGCAATACAGAACTCACACACACATTCATCACACAAACAAACATTGTCATCATCTCCTCAAAATCGTAACGGAATGAAAAGGACCGCCAGGTAAAACATTGGCTATGGCATATGGTTTTACTTCTTTTTGACAGACGTGAAAACAACGGGACTACCGCCATTTAACTATTTCTATATCCCTTTCGTTCCTATTGTATTATAGTTTCGCAATGGAGGTATTCTAAAAGCCAATCAAACTATTGTATAATATTGTTAATTCTATATGAATTATATCATAATAAAAATCTACCTATATAAAAATATTATGTGTAAATATTTCAACTTTGGCCATTTACAACAAATTAAGCAATATTTTTAATACCGCCAAAATTCTTACAAAAATACAATCTTATTATTAACAATAAATATTGCTTCAATTTTTAGTATAATATTTTCATATTTCCGTTGGAAAATTAAGGAGGTGTTTGAAAAAAGTGAAACTTTATTAGTTTAGGGAACACTATCATTGTTATGATTTTCAGTACTACCTAATACGTATACTATCAAAAATGATTTGTTCAACGGTAGTGGAGCATAACCTCCCAGACTATATTATAACATTAACTTTTTCATTTTCCCGGACCGCCTGGCAGATTTAACTTACAATTTACTTATATATCGCATAAGAACTACCTCAAAAAATTTCAGCTTTAATCAAACATGTCCGCAAATTCTATACCGGTTTTCAGGGTATTCATACCTGAGTTATGTAAAGCACAATATAATTTATAATTAGTATACATTGATCAATGCATCGCTTCACAACTAGAAATTATTAACTTTCTGGATTATATACAGTGTATTAGAAAAATAAACGTAACGTTTTAAAAACGCTTTCGCTTGTAACAATTTTAGCGTATCCTACCACCAATACAGTTTTTATTTTTATTGCATAAATTGTACCAAATAGTTTATTCCACAAAAGACATCTCAACAAATACATTTATCATAATTTTAACATTTTGCCCATTTAGTGAAAATGATATATATTTATATAAATATACATATTACCGTATTATTTTTCTAAGTATTAATATTTTGATCATGGTATTCATTTATATATAAATATATATAACTTTGACAAATATAATATGGTTTTAAGTAGAATCTACAATGATTCATTTTAACTGCTTCTTTTTCAAAAGGATAATTATATTCAAGCCATTAAATTTTATCAGTTTTGATCTATATATCAAATTGGTCTTGAATACGCACTTTTTTGATTAGTTTTCGCATTTCTGTAACCTTGTATATTTTAAATTTTTTTTATTACCATCATCAAATGCCGAGGTCGCGATTTTGTGCCTCCAGGGCTTAACTTCACCAACAATCACATTGTGTTATCAACCAATTTAAGGTTACTGTCTATTTAACCTTTTGCTTATATACCTACTCATCTATATATGTAATACAATTAGGCATTTAAAGTGTAATCAAATAACCACCGATTTAATTCACGGGGCACAATTAATCAAGATCAAACCAAAATTATTTTCTTAACTTCACTAACAATCACATTGTGTTATCAACCAATTTAAGGTTACTGTCTATTTAACCTTCTGCTTATATACCTACTCATCTATATATGTAATACAATTAGGCATTTAAAGTGTAATCAAATAACCACCGATTTAATTCACGGGGCACAATTAATCAAGATCAAACCAAAATTATTTTCTTAACTTCACCAACAATCACATTGTGTTATCAACCAATTTAAGGTTACTGTCTATTTAACCTTTTGCTTATATACCTACTCATCTATATATGTAATACAATTAGGCATTTAAAGTGTAATCAAATAACCACCGATTTAATTCACGGGGCACAATTAATCAAGATCAAACCAAAATTATTTTCTTAACTTCACCAACAATCACATTGTGTTATCAACCAATTTAAGGTTACTGTCTATTTAACCTTTTGCTTATATACCTACTCATCTATATATGTAATACAATTAGGCATTTAAAGTGTAATCAAATAACCACCGATTTAATTCACGGGGCACAATTAATCAAGCTCAAACCAAAATTATTTTCTTAACTTCACCAACAATCACATTGTGTTATCAACCAATTTAAGGTTACTGTCTATTTAACCTTTTACTTATATACCTACTCATCTATATTTAAAGTGTAATCAAATAACCACCGATTTAATTCACGGGGCACAATTAATCAAGATCAAACCAAAATTATTTTCTTAACTTCACCAACAATCACGTTATCAACCAATTTAAGGTTACTGTCTATTTAACCTTTTGCTTATATACCTACTCATCTATATTTAAAGTGTAATCAAATAACCACCGATTTAATTCACGGGGCACAATTAATCAAGATCAAACCAAAATTATTTTCTTAACTTCACCAACAATCACATTGTGTTATCAACCAATTTAAGGTTACTGTCTATTTAACCTTTTGCTTATATACCTACTCATCTATATATGTAATACAATTAGGCATTTAAAGTGTAATCAAATAACCACCGATTTAATTCACGGGGCACAATTAATCAAGATCAAACCAAAATTATTTTCTTAACTTCACCATCAATCACATTATCAACCAATTTAAGGTTACTGTCTATTTAACCTTTTGCTTATATACCTACTCATCTATATTTAAAGTGTAATCAAATAACCACCGATTTAATTCACGGGGCACAATTTAATCAAGATCAAACCAAAATTATTTTCTTAACTTCACCAACAATCACATTGTGTTATCAACCAATTTAAGGTTACTGTCTATTTAACCTTTTGCTTATATACCTACTCATCTATATATGTAATACAATACAATTAGGCATTTAAAGTGTAATCAAATAACCACCGATTTAATTCACGGGGCACAATTAATCAAGATCAAACCAAAATTATTTTCTAACAAATTTTTGTAGTAAGCATTCACCTCTCACTCGCAGACATCTAGTGTTTTCGTCGTTTCCTCGTGATATTCATGGAAACATGGAACTATGCACAAGTTAGTGCGACATTCCGGACAGTGGTATTGTGTTTTGCGGCGAAGGGTTCGCCCTCTCGCGTCGCGCGAGTTCCAGCAGAAGTTGCAGCTGAGCGGAGGGCCGGACCGTACGGCGGGTGTATGGCTCGCCCGCTGCGTGTTGGGACTTGCACTCTCCGCGACGACGCTGTCGAAGGAGGTGGACGCGGTGACGGTGGACGTGGTGGACGGCTGCCGTTCGATGATGGTGATGATGTTCAATTTGTTTAAGCGAGGCCGTCGATTTTGCTGTCAAAGCCATACATGCACATTACACATGCGACCATTGTGATCGCAATGGCCTCTATATAATACAATTACATTGGACAAGCGGTGCCGTTCCAAATGACAACTGATTTTTGAGCCGAGTGAAAATGCAGTAACTGAAATGCAAATAGTAAACCTAGTGAAGGTACAACGAACGTTTGACAAATTCTGTGCATCTCTACCCTCAATTCTATAGCAATCATCGGCAAAATGGAAGTAATCTAATTGCTTTATTATCACGTTGTCACTTGTCAATAGCCAGTCCAGCATACTTGTATTAGTAAAGGTAAAATACTGACGGTATTAACAAAAATAAATATATTATACAGGGTTACAGAAAAATATGTCGCGATCCCGTTTTAAAAAGGGTTATTAATTTTCAAAGTCGCAAACCCCCCTTTACCTTGAAAAAAAGAATAAGCACTTTAGGGGTGCTTTGATAGCTAATGTCCTGTACTATAACCCTTTAACGGGATCGCGACATATTTTCCTGTAACCCTGTATAAATACCTTGGGAGCGGAATACTGTGGGTAAGATTCGTGTTTTCGGAGTATAGGTGTTGCGGTTGATGGTGTGGGCTCTGAAATTTGTTTCTTCACTTCCCTCTCTTCGGGTTCGACCCGGCTTTGTCGTTTAAAGTACTTTGTTCGCCTCAGCCGACTAGAAGTGGAACTCAATGGTTCTGTAAACCAAAAAATAGGATCTAAGTACTTAGCTCATGTATTTATTCAATATAAGGGCGGTTTCATATTAGCGTTTTTTCTGCGCGTATTTATGCTCATTTTGGAAGCTCATGAAGGCGCGTATAGGCCCACCCCTTGCCACAGGCGAAAATCATACGAGCGTTGACACGCTAAACTCGTATGAGAGCAAGCAGAGTTCGTCGGAATCCATGTTGATGTGACTGACCCACCCGTTCGGGCGAACGGAATAAGCGCGTGTACGCGCGTTCCGGTACTGTACCGGTTTTTCGAAGCACAGAAGCGCTTGTAAGCGAGTAAGCCGATACGAGCATATAACGCGCAAAAAATACGCTAGTCTGAAATCGCAATAAATAATAATAACGTCAATAACGTCAATAACAGATAATTTAATATGGAAATGAACTTTAGGGAAAAAAATTAGACGTGCCTAGGCTCAGGTTTACCTGTGTGTTTGTGAAAGTAAGCTTTTGGGGAAACGTCACGTCCACGATTAGACTTCAATACGATAGATAAAGGTAAACCTACACACAATTATAATATTTACTCGTAATTCAAGAATTAGACAAGATGCGGGATGTCTAAAATCAATGGCAATGATTGCTAGTGTGATGATCCACGATTGACGATGTCGATTTATGGCGTTCTTATTGCATTTAAACCAAGAGCGAGAGAATACAAGCCAATCATAGGAGATCGCGATCGAATGCTACAGCAGAGGCTCTAATATAGCGCCGAGTACCGCGCCGTCGGCCGTACTAATCAAGTGATTGCAATCGTCAGACTTTTGCAATCATTTAGTTAGACAATACCATAGTCGCTTCAATAAGGGTGTTGAAAATATTATTACAGTAATTAGTTCTTTCAAGTGACAGAATGAAAGCTACTAACTAGTGGTTCGCCCCGAACTGAGACCTCGCGGTATCCCATAATTCCCATAAGGTAGTTTTAACTATATTATATTGTAATTAAAACGCGCCGAATCTGATGACGTCAATCGTCATCTGCTTTCGTGGATGGGATGCGTATTTACAATATTAAAGACAGCGCCATCTATTAACAGTATAGTGAAGTTTTGTTAAAAACATTGATGCCCATTAAAACTTAAATAATTTCGTTTCTTTATAATATTTATCTAATTTTAGTATTTGTTGTTCAAGTACAGGATACAAGTGAAGTAAGAAAATAAGTAGACCTTGAAAATATATAGCCAATTTTCTCAGAGAGCGTCTTCAAGCGAGCGTATTAAATCGCCACTTTGAAAGCCCCCCATTTCGTCAATTTTAGGAAAAAAAATAAAAAAAAAAACGTTTGTACTCTGTTACAAATTGTCTTTAAAATGATACACAGAAAATCTATGAATAGCAAAAAAAAATTTTTACTTCGCATTCGCTTCTATGAGAGCCCCCCTGAAATAAAGATTTTTATAACTTTTTAAGCCATTTTCGGCTGGAGGCCATCGGTTTACATATTATATCTAAATTTGAAGTAATTACGTTCAGTAATTCAAAAGTTATAAGGCTCTGACAGACGGACGGACGGACGGACGGACGGACAAGTGCAAATCGCTCTAGTAAACTCAGAGACCTCGCTTCGCTCGGTCAATTATAGCTCTATCCACAAACGGACAAGTGCTGGAACATAGAGGCGAGCTTAAGCTCTTTTTAAATGTTCCCATTTTTAGGGTACCGTACCAAATGTGCCAACGAGACATTACTAGCCCTACACTGTCCGTCCATCCGACCGTCGCCTGTGCATCAGCGGACAGTATCTCATGAACCGTAATAGATACTTGAAATTTTCACGAAACGTGTATTCCTATTGCCGCTATACCAAAAAAACAATAATTAAAAAAAATTTAATTTAAACATAAGAACAATAAACTTTTGTTTTTGCTCGATCTTAATAATAGCTGGTGTTAAATCTTGTACATTGGTACGGAACCCGTAAGGTGCGGGTTCGACTCGCACTTGGCCGGTTTTCTTTATTCTAATTTGGTTGTAGACTTTTTAAACGAAATATATTTAAGCGTAAAGTAAAGTACTGACTGCTAGTAATTATGACTGTCATCCTGCCATCTTGTTCACAGCCCTTTATGTTCTGTTCTCAGAAATTAAAGTTAAAGTAGTCTCTTAGACTCTAGAGTCTCTATCTGCCGACGAAAGTCCTGTCAAAATGGATTAAGCCATGTCAAGACTTAAGTGCTTCTTTATATACGAATCTTTATCTTAGGGTAGGTAACTTAAAGGGAAAGTTGGGTAGGACATTAAGACTCAAAAGACTTGATTTTGAAAAACTATGATTTATTTACTTTATTTTATGATCTAGTTTGGTTTTAAATACATTAATTGTTATACAAATTAACAATAATCGAGAAGTGCGGAATAATTTAGCAAATATAGTTAAATATGGCGTTCTACAAATATTTATGAATCCATTAATGATTAAACCGTCGTTTTGCTAGAACGCAATATTTGATCTGTGCCGAAATTATCTCTAAATAATAATTTGACAATCACCAATCATAATACTGAGTCTGTATGTACATTATTATATTTTAAATAGCATTAATGATAATCTATTAATGATAGCATAATTATATCATATTATGTGTAAATAATTGAAATCACCAGATAGGCAATCTTGTAAAGATTTTTAGATGTGTAGACAGCGTCCTAGTTTTGCGCAAACACTTGCTAGGTTTTTATATTTTAAGTAAAAGGCACCTCACTATAAAAGTAAGGGATGCATCCCGTTTTGTGCGATTAGTCTATTAAACAACGCTTAAGCATAATTGTTATGGTGGCATTTCGAAAAATTGATTGCGAAATATCTTCGATACAATGCGACATCAATCTATTGGCACTTCGATGAAGAATTCGGTCTTTAAAGTATTTTTTGTAAGAGTGCAGAGTTAGTTCAAACTTAGGCCACGTGGCAAAAGATCCTTGTCGCACTGTAGGTATAGCCACAACGTACATTTTCGCTATTCAACTTGATTTAATATTTTTGATAAACGTGCTATAAAAACTTATAAATATTATAAAATATAAGTAGAAAGAAACTAAAAGTAGGAAGTCGTCATCATCTTGTGCCTACCTAGCACATAAAGGAATATAATTTAAAAATACCTATGGTGGAAAGGATCAGAAAAACTATGGACTATGGCTCAAACGCTCGACGCGCGGAGCCACTAAACAAACGAAGAAGAAATACCTATGGATACTTACGCCATACATCGTCCGGGTTCATCGCTTCCCGCCAAAAATACCTTTACCTTAAATAACCAAAATTTATCGTTACCTGGAGCAAGGAAAAGTACTTATAGGAGAAAAAATAAGAAACACCAGGATGCAATTATTTTATTAACAGAAGATAAATAATAAACACAGATTCAGGGCAATATATCGTGTCAGAGATGGGGGGTACCGAGGTGGACATCGCTTCGCGAATCTCCAAAGCTGAAGCAGCCTTTGCTCAGCTCCGTTCTGTATGGGAATCGAAGAAATTGACAAGAAATCTAAAACTCAAAATTTTTCGAAGCAACGTCAAGTCCATCTTAACATTTATGGGTGCAAGACATGGATAGTCACGCAAGCGGGGCCGGCCTAAGCAGACTTGGCGGCGTACGGTTCTGGCGGAGGTTGCGAGGATAGGGATGACGTGGAGCGAAGTCAAGGCTGTGACTCAAAACCGTCGGTATGGCGTAGTACTGTGGACGCCCTCTGCCCCACTTGGGGGACATAGGACATTTTAGACATAGGACTAAAAACAACATGGTAATTACTTGACCATATTCATTACCTGGAGCAAGGAAAAGTATAGGAAAACTAGTAGGGCGCGGGGGTGCGCGGCCCGCGGTTTTTCTATCGTCAAGTGGATTTCAGGTCCTGATCATTTTCTGTCAAATAACCACTCTTCCATCTTTTATACTCTCCGAGATGGATGCGTCTCCGATAAATTTAATCGACATAATATTTATCTAAACGAACACCACGTAAATGGAAAGCATAAGATTACGTCCTGAAAAGGACGAAGAGCTCACATGGTGATTCGCAAGAAGGTGTTGCTCGTGTCTTCGCAGCAGCAGGTTTAGAAGACTGGATCATCAGCAAGCAGTGTTCATCTCGATAAAGATTAATGATTAGCTTTGACAAAAGCTCCTCAATTAACCAACTGCACGTTCCACGGAAAGTTGACGCTCTCGACGACTCCACCAGGAAGAACTCTTCAACACACCACACGAAATATCACTGCGCGACGAGGCGGCGACCGGCGCGCCGCGCGACGTCTACCAGCTTCCGCGGGCCGAAGAAAACTGAGGTTAGAGGCGCGCAAGGGTGCTCAGTACGACGCGGCGCGCGCGACCTCGGCTGATTTCCAAGAAACCGTGGACGTCGTCTAATGGTGCTGCTACATTATCGGGATTGGATCAGCGAATGTTTGCCGAAAATTATCGCGACAAGCCGCACCATAAAATAACATTTCATGAAACCCGATGATTGCTTGCCTACTTTTTAATTCGTCTTAATTTATGCTCTCTGATTGGCTTAACATTTTTGTAAATATTTAATCTTGTTTCCTATTGGTTATTAGTTTGTAAAATTTTTGTATACATTAGGCCAGATTCTTCAATAAATTATATTATTATTCGTTAAACTTGAATTGTAGTACGTTTTGTGGAAATGTCATATTCTATTCTAACAAAGATGCACGGGTTAAATCAGCTTGGCATCCAGCTGCCCACAAGATAGTATAAAAACTTATTACAATGTAATAGCTACTTATTAATATTGTAAAATGATTATTTTGAAAAGAGCAACTGCTGAGTTTCTTGCCGGCTCTTCTCAGCAGAATCCGCTTTCCGAACCGGTGGTAGAATCTTGACGTGTCATAAGAGCCACAGGTTGGCCTACATGAAATAAATAATTTTGAATTTGAATTTGAAAAACAGCAATAGGTAGTTGAATTACTACTTGCTCGCAATACTCCGCTACAATCTCAACTGATAGACGTCCCCGTCTGTACGTCGAGTTTGACGTGATTTACTCACAAATTAGTCGATACTCGGACCAATTTTTTAAACTGGACACTTTCAAGTAAAGATTTTTATATAAACCAGTGAAGATGATACTGTCATTGGCGCAATTAGAATGCCATAAGCCTACTTTGTCGTATTAGTTTACAAATTGCGAAAATCCAAATTAAATTAGAATTTCGCGGGCAGACCCGTTTAGTTAGGCTTAATGGATGATGCTTTTATACCTATTCCTGAGAGTAATATCTACAGTACGGCTGGAATCACATCTGTGCGCAACGATTAGCATTTTGTCATTTTGTATGAAGTCGTGTACTCATCAATTCGCCTATGCAATGCGTAGGTACACGACTCCATACAAAATGACACTTTTATATGGATAAAATATGAATCGATGCGCACAGATGTGATGCCAGCCGTAAGTATTTTATAAATTATTAAAGTACAAATGTTTTGGAAACTCGAGCATAGTAAATAAAAAAGATAGCTCGATTTGTAAATGTTCTGTTGTGCCTGCGTTATACGTATAACGTATAGGTACTATGCGCCTACACTTTTAGCGGAGCGATGCAAGCGAACATCAACCCTTCGATGTAAAGGCGATGACGCTTTCGAATGCGATAGCAAAACAATGAAAAACTTAACTAAAAAGTCCGCCATATATTATTAAATGCGTCCAATTGTTTTCTGAATTGACACTTTACGACGCTTATTTAATAATTCGAATACGGATTAAAGATTAATTTTACCTATGTTCGCCGATAACTAAATACGTCTAATAAAGCTAAGTATATGTATATTTTAGGTGCCTACCAATGGCAATGTGTAAGCAGCTGTATGTGTTAAGAGACGTATTGATCACTATTTTTCTTCCTTACTATTACTAATTATGCTAGAAAATCTCAATTTTATTTGTCCAAAAAGAATATAAAGGCTTACACGAAACAAGGAAACATATTACTCAAGTTTTACCTTCTTTTTAATATATATAAAAAATAAAGGCTGTTTCATAAACTTTAATGACTAAAGATGTATTTTTACATATATAATAAATCAGTCTATACTTGAGACATTCGGTTTCCCTTGTGACAACAAATTATCACAAGTCAGAATATTGATCAACACCTTTTATAGCGTTATGATCTTTTATAGTGGTAAATTTTGAATTGCGATATAGATACACACTGGTATTTGGTAAAATAAATATAACTTCAAAGTTTTTAAATACTGGCACCATAATATTTTATGATAGAATACTTATTATTTATCTTGTATTTTAATTTAAAATTAACCTATATTGAGTTACAAATATAAAAATGCATTAAGTTTTATGTAAACGTTACCGAATAATTTTAAGAAACGTTAGGAAGGAGGAAGAAAATCTATAAACTGTTGTGTGATATCAAAAATTGTGGACAGGTAAAATTATTTTCACAAGTTTCAAGAGTTTCTCAGTTTCCTATTTTTATTGTAAAGTTTCTTAAAATTATTCGGGTCTATATGTCGGAAGAGGCATGGTTACGTCTACATAATATGGAGACATCAGAATTCAGAACATATCTACGGCCTAGTGATGTGCCGGATATCCGTATCCGTATCCGCGGATATACGAGGGAGAAAAAAAGATTCGTATCCGTATCCTTAACTTTTTTGGCGGATCTTTTACCTTATTAATTTTCAATACATAGATGAAATTATATATAAATAGGTCATTACTCATTAGGTCTGTAGCAATGAAAAACAATTAAATTCCATTCAGATAATTTTTTTATTTCTTATAATCAAATATTTCAATGTCACACTGTCAATGTCAATTTTAATGTCAATGTCGTAATTCCGTAACCGTATCCATATCCGCAGATCTTGACACCAATTATCCGTATTCGGATCCGTATCCCGGATATACATTTTTAACGATTCGGCACATCACTACCAGGGACTTAGAATAAATAATTCATTATTCCTAGAGATAAGGACTTGTCATATTGATACGAATACATCGGATGAAGAGATTATTTTTGAGGAGGCTGATTAATGAATCAGCCTCCTCAAAAATAATATAATCATTCGCATTAGTGAAGTGCCGAATCGTTAAAAATGTAAATCCGCGGATACGGATCCGAATACGAATATTTGGTGTCAAGATCCGCGGATACTTATACGGATTTTAACTTTCTTACTCAATCGGTATCGATGCGCGTGACCTTGAAACGATAGTTGACACCACTTGTCGCTTTGCTAGACAGGACATGTTTCGACTTGCATTGCGCGGGTCTTTCGTTTTGTTATCGTTTAGTTAGTGTGACATTGAAATATTTGATTTTAAGAAATAAGAAATAATCTGCATGGAATTTAATTGTTTTTCCACGGATACGGATATCCAGCACATCACTAATTCGCATGTAAAAAGATTTGTTCTTTTTTGCAACCGACTCTAAACCTATAAATGCAAATAAACGTTATTGTGTAAATGTATATCAACAGTATTTACAAAGGAGATCGATATAATAGTGCGGTATAATCTTGTACCAATAAATTAGGTACTTCATAATTCCATAAATTTTTAACATACCTACATTTCAATTTTGAGAAATCAATATTAGATTACCTCTTGACTTAAAAGCTAAGTTCCATCCTGTAGGATGACTATTTTATAATTGCATTTTCAGGTAGCTGCCTAAATATATGAATACGAAAAACGATACGAAACTTTATTTGAACTCATTTCATAATCAATCATCATAATGTAATTCATAATGTAATTCATAATGTAATTCATAATAACCCAATAAAAAATAATTATATAAAAAAATTAATGAAGACTTGAGAATTTTCAGTACGAACGGACACTTGGGTCCAGCCAAGTATTATCGGACTACAAACAAAATTATATAATATATAAATATTACTATATACTAATAAAGGCGGATGCACATAGAGCGATTATACAATTATATAAGAATAGATTGTACGTAATATCATGTAAGAAAATTGCAAAAAAAATAAGCGAACCCTGGCCTAACCCAGGACAAATAGGAAGAAGAGGCATGTAAAAGAATATGAGGAAATGTGATTTAAGTATTCCTATAAAACACAATACAAATTGAAGTAAAGTTCTCAAAACTAAGTCAGTCCATTGAAGCTTAAAGTATTTAGGATTCTTTAATATACCTACCTTATAGTACTTTCTTAATATAAAGTACAGTAAGGTGTAAACATTACATCAATGAAATGAAAATATATCACTAATTATATGAGAAGAAATACTTTTGTAGAGGTAGTAATTATTATTAATATTGTGAATATGACAGTTGTCGCAATTTTATTAAGTTTTAATATGGTGATTTAATTACTGTGATTGATAAATGGACTATTAGGTATATTAATATACCGAAAGTCCCTTAAAGCTTACATTTGTATGATGTTATCACAAAAATATTTTGTAGAAACAACACAAACAGTTCTCTCTACTTCATTCCAACTTTTTTAGAGTGTCTCGACATAAGTATCTCTATCTATTATAATTATACTGTTACAATATACTTTTATTTATAGTAAATTTGCTATCACATCTGTCCTTTTATACAATACTTCTAGTTCTAGTAAAGCGGTTTAATTATAAAAACAAGCTGATATCAAATACCTGTCTTTAAACTTACAGTGCTATGAGATCTAAATATACTTTACTCATTATGGCTAATGGACGTGCGTCGCTGGCGCGCCCACACACTTCAATACTTTTGTTCAGTTAAAGTACGCACAGAACGAACCTCTTGTCCGAGCTGATAATATGTCACTGCACTGCTGGTGACAGCAAACGTTTTGTCGTCCTTGTCACACCACACTCAAAGTGTAAAAAAGTAAATCGAAGCAAAATCTAAAAATTTTCCATTTCATTTTCACCTCTATCTCCATTCTCCACAACACATGTATAACACAGCTAAAAAATGGGTATTTTTTATTACGATAGAAATTTCTATATCGCAATGTAGAATTGTAGATTGTAGTTTCCATGTGGTTCATTTCTGCGTCGTAGTGAATCCACACTCATTTCATTAAAAAGAAATGGAAAAATGTAAATTAAACAACTTCTTAATAGTATGTCGACGAAAAAACTGACTATCAGGAGGGAAAAAATTATATTTATACATTGTATACGCTCCGCATTACCCGCAACGCGAACGCACAAGCGTGTTGACCGGCAAGATTTTGGAGCAAAGGTCGACAACAGAGGAGCATGCCCTCAGCACCTCAGCTCGTACAAGAGGCTTACGGCACTTTCACGTCTTTCCAATTACTGACTGGGTATCAATTAATACTGGACATTTAATGGTAACAATATTTACAAAGGCATATGCATATAGATATCGTAGCATGTTGGGGGCCGCAAAGGCGGCGAGAGGTGCAGCGGGCCACACTCCCCGCCATGCCACTCGGGTCACAATGAGTATGACTCGTCGCCTTGCGCCCCGCACGCCGCGTTCTATTGCATCGGGAAATTAACACCGTTGATAATATTCAGGGGCGAGTTGTTCACTTGCAGCGGGAAGTCCACGGGGCGGGGGTCGATGAACCCTACGGGCACAGGGTGCGGCGGACAGATCAGCGCCATCTGTGGGTCCTGGTGCTGTTGCTCGTCCTTCTGTTCCGGAGGCGGCGTTACATGCTCGCGCTTGATGCGGCTCTTTATACTCGGCCGATTATTAGGATACCCTTTCTTCTTATATTCCAGCCATAATGTCCTGTTGTTCACACCAAACATTCGTGCTGCCTTGCAAAATCCGATGCCACCGAATCGTACTGCTTCTAGCGCTCTTTGGAACTTTTCTTCACTTTGTGGATTACTGGCCCGACGTCTCTTCTGCTGAGGCTGATTAACCGCCTGCATAGTTTGCGCTTCTGCGACGCAGCTCGGTCCCGGCGCAGGGCCCTGCACTCCGAGCGGCTGCCCGTAATGGTTCATGTCTGGGTCTCCGTGCGGGTTCATCACATTATTGAGGTACATCCCTTGGTCAGACTGAAGGCCGCCGCCCCCGAGGCAAGTGTTCGAATACCGAGGGTATGTATGCTCCAACATACTCCATTGTCCTGGGAAGAGAGATAAATGATTTTGTAATACACTAAAAATAAAAGCGTTTCTCTACACTACAGATTTCATTGATCTCCCTTCCCTGGAAAACAAAATATTCTACATGCTCATAATGTAGATTTCATTGTTTGGAAGAAGTCATAAGTGGTGGTGAACATGCTGTCTTTTTTTTTTACATTAGCTTGTAAAGTGGTTTGTATCACACATTAAAACTGTATAGGAGAGAAAGACTGTACGGAGAGAAAGTTACTGAGAGAGCGCACGGCACACTGAACTCTGCACCGGCGCTTTTTAGCGCTCGTCTGTAAGAAGTTTCATAATATGGTCTATTTATTCCATTTAACTTGGGCGTTAAACGGAATAGACCATATTATGAATTATGAAACGCCGATTTAAATTTTAGTAAAAATTTTCTTCTTACCTTGTGTCATGCCCACTGCATTTGTATCCATGGCCAGTTGATCTATATTGATATTTGTAGGATCTGCTGTCTGTAAAAAAACACCAGATTAACGTTATGCTGTGTTCATACATACATAGTTAGTTAGTCACAATAGTAATTACAGTATGACAAATTGAAAATTATATTTAAAAAAGTCTTTCAGTGAAACAATAAAATTGAGTACATTAATATGTTAAGGTATTTTTTAAAATTATTATTTAATATAGTATAATAATAAATATTAGCCAAGCTTAACTTATATTCTCCTCTCCCCTCCAAATAAGCATAAAGCTTGTGTTACGACAATAGGGCAATGGTGGGGATCGAACCTCCGACATTTTAGTTTTCAGTCCGCACCTTTAACCATTGAGCTATTGAGGCTTTTAAATTTATTTTATATTATATTTATATTAAGTAGGGGAGTGGCGTAAATGGCAGTGTTTCATTCGTGCATTCTTTTCTGTAATTTGACAAATACTCTTACTATCAGATTAAAAAGACTTCAATTTATTTATTTTTTATCTGTTTGAGATAGAACAGTAAAAAAATCAACTATTCTTCTTTCTCACAAGTATGTCTTATCATTATCATAGTAGGTAACATTTATAATTCATACCTGTTCATCGAGTTCTCTACGCCTCTGTTGTGGGACACTGCTTAATGTAACAGCTTCTCGCATCATCTCGATGTTCTGTCCACAATCGTCACTTCTGTTGTCCTCTGCCACTAAATTCGCCCCTGAGCCCGAAGAACTCTTTCTACGCCTATACACAAGATATTGAGTTCAATTTCTGTACAGTGAATAACTTGTAGCTCAAAGAAACTTTAGTGCTAATTAGCTTTTATCTGCGACTTTCTCTGGTGCCTCTTGGAAAATATCTAATTCTTTGGGGTTAAACATAAATTATAAAGGGGTTTGGGTAAAAGTGGCGTGATTTTTTAAACCTGCGGCCACTCATGAAAAGTATTTTATTAGGAAGAACACGATGAGACATTCGTTTTCTTCTATTAGAGTTTCTTTCTTAAATAAATCGGGGCGGAGATATTTTAACATGAAAAATGTATTATCATGTCGACATTTACGTACCTACTTTGATTGTGTATATTAAATTTTTTTATGGTTCCCTGCTATTTTATTTATCATAAACAACAATAAAAGAGCCTCCAACGAGCCCAACAACCGAGGGCGATCGCCTCGACCAATCACAGCACAGGATTCGTTTACCTGAGCTGCGCGGCATACTCCAGCGCACCGCGCACCATACTTCACTCGTCTCGTAGAGTTGGTTGGTGACTAGTGTTGAGTGTTAGAGTGCTATTGTTTCTCCTTACTGGGCGCTTCCCATCGTCGTGGAAGCTCGGCCGAGTCATCCTGATTCCCAAGCCTGGCAAGAACATCATGCTGTCTGGGAGTTACCGTCCCATCACTCTTCTGTCGAGTACCTCGAAAGTCTTCGAGAAGCTACTGCTGCTGCACATCACGCCCCACCTCCAGCCACGTGACGAACAGTTCGGTTTCCGTGCCGAACACTCCACCACTTTGCAAGTGACGAGGGTACTGCACCACCTCGCTACCGCCTACAAAAACCGAGAGTCGTCAGTCGCAGTATTCCTCGTCATGGAGAAGGCGTTCGACCGCGTCTGGCACGCCGGCCTCGTGTACAAGCTGTCCACGTCTACCACTCCGCGCCGAGTAGTCAAGACTGTGGCCACCTTCCTGCAAGACAGACGTTTTCAAGTGGCGGTTGAAGACGTCCTGTCCACGGAGCGGCCCATCCGAGCCGGTGTACCTCAGAGGGAAGCTGCCTGTCGCCCGTCTGCTACAGCAGATATACGGACGACATCCCAGTCGCTGACGGCGCCATGCTAGCGCTGTATGCCGACGACGCGGCCTTCATCACAACCTCGATCAAGGCCCCGCATGCAGTGCTGAAGATGCAGCGAGCACTGGACGCACTTCCCACATGGCTGGAGAACTGGAGACTGGAGGTCAACGTGGCGAAGACTCAGGCGATTTCCATCGGGCGGGCGCGACTACTGCCGCCCCCGGTGTCACATGTCTCATGAGCGAGACCGTCGTGTGGTCCCCGAAGGCCAAGTACCTCGGCGTGACCATCGAAAAGACCCTCTCGATGCGGCCCCATGTGAAGAATGTGGTCGCCCAGACGCGCGCCGCACGGAACCTCCTCCGACCCGTGCTGGCGTCTCACCTGCCTCTCCGTACGAAGCTGTGCGTCTACAAGGCGTACGTTTGCACGCGACTCACCTACGCGGCCCCCGCGTGGTTCGCGTTGACCAGCGAGACGGACCGCAAGTCGCTGCGAGCACAGCAGTCGCTGTCACTCCGCACCATCTCCGGAGCACCACGCTTCGTTCGGAATCAGGTCATCTCCAGACACCTGCGCATGGAGAGCCTGGACGACTTCATTCGCCGCCTGAGGGCCTCAATGTTACGCCACGCGCCGACGGAGCGCGATCCCAGCATCGCGCCATACCATCGACGACCACCGGACATAAGAGGCCAGCCACGTGACCTAGCTTCATAGGACACGACTGCTTCCTCGCCGCTGGCTGATGGGCTGGGCTGGCAAGGTGGTGGAGTGGCAACCCCACACCTTGAAGCGGAGTGTTGGCAAACCCCCCACTATAGGTGGACCAACAACATCAAATGAGTCGCAGGGAGCCGCTGGATACAGGCGGCGCAAGACCGAGGCCTGTGGAAGGCCTTCCACAGGCCTCGGTGGACATGCAAGAGATCTTTGTTCAGTAGTGGACGTCTATCAGTTGACCAAGAAGAAGAAGATATGATAATTACGTCTTTAAAAAGACGACAAAACTCTCATAATTCTACAAATTCAACGTCAGATATTTCAGCTCCGATGTCACTTTTGGCAAAATTCCTTTTTGAGCCGTTATTACTACTTATTACACGATACGTTAGCATCAATTATCTAAGTGGCCGCTGAGAAAAAAAATCACGCCAAGGTCCATACAAAATTACCCAAACCCATTTATAACCATCTTCTGGGTGTAAGATCAAGATTGATGATCATTATTGCATGAAGATTGCATCAAGATTAGCTGTTACATTTTGAAAAAGTATTAACATTATTTTCTTAACAGTGCATTAAGTTGAAAATTAAACTTAAGACACTTTTCAGTAATAGAATTGTATTTCAAATAAATACAAGTTGCACAGTGAACACACCTTTTGCGTCTCGGAGAAGAGGGCGACACAGACGGCCTTTGTGATTCATTCGCGTTATCAACAGCTGGGACGTCTGCCGCCGCTCCTTGTGAACGTGTTAAAGACGCTGAATCGGGCATTTCCGTCAGACCTTTGATTTTTAAAGTTTTAGCAGTCTCCAAAACCTATAAATGCAAAAATAAACTACTGAATTAAAATATAGGATACTAAAAAAAATGCGTTATGTAACATTTGGTTGCAACGAAGTTGCTTTTATTAAAAAATTAATAATGAAAATAAGTAAAATAAAAAATCTGACGTCAGGATTGAAACCCCCGAACCGATAGTTTCACTCCTTCGTTGACGCCGATTCGCCACCAAAGATATGACGGCCCGTAAACGAAACGAAGGCAACAATTAGTGTCGTGACGGAAAATTCGTACACATTTTATCGCCTAGCCTCCCATCCGCCGAACCGTCCGAAAATAAACTGTTCCAAAAATCTAATGTTTTTCAAATACTATCAGCAACAGACTTGTAATTTAGAATTCGGATACTTGTTTCAGTACTATATTGCACTCAGCAGACCCGGGTACGAAACAGAAACATACTGATCACTGAGTATATAGTTACTAGGAACAGTGATTATGTAACGTAGATAATTGCAAACCCTATTATTTAAAAAGTCGGGTAAAAGCTCAGTGCAGCAGTGCAATTTTGCAGTTGTGTTTAAGACTGAGGGGAGATAATAATGAACAAAGCACAGAGGCTAGTGCACTGCATCAACATATATAGTTGCTTAAACAAGGGTGTGTTTAGCTTAAAACAATATTTTACCTGTTGCAACTGATCCTCAGTTACATTAACTTCCCCGTAGTACATAAAGTCCACCATTGTGCGCAAATCATTGAACGTAATATCCTTCAAAATAACTATTGGGTGATGTGAAGGATTATCTACAAATAATGACTGAAACAAACATTATGCTATATGTTATTTTTTTTTTACGGCATGTTAAATAATTTACTTATAAAGCCTTTGGCAGCCATGTTTGCTTTAAATGTACCTTATTAATTAGGAATCAGTGACATTCTGGTTTGTCCTCTGAATACATTTCCAGAATTGGAAATATGTTGAGGAGTTAACCGGTGGAACTTAAATTTATTTTCACTATAAACTAATTAGTTAATAAAGAGCTTTTAATTAAATTAATTGGAACTTACATGGAAATATGTGCTGCAAGCAGACAGTACAACTTTGTGGGCTACGAGATGCTGCCCCTCGGCGGCAAGTGTGACATCAACCAAATTCTTTGTGGCAAGTAGATTGCCAAACATAGATATAAAGTTGGGTTGGTGGTTGTTCCACCGTAGACTGTACTGTTGCGACATAATGCCCTGAAATTCAGTAATTATTGTAGTTAGTTTCAATCGCCATAGCAATGCTACCTGGTTTGTTTTCTGCCAAGATTTCAGGGTTGCCTTTTTTCCAGGAATGTGCAAGCATGTGACACCAACCAACAATATAGCTTTATTTTCAATAACAAATTACATCAATATTGTTCTCATAAGAAAAAAGTCTCCTGACTGTTACCAAACTGTTACTTAACCTAAGAGTACACTTTTAGAGTGGCATCAAAATGTTCAAACGTTTCTTTCATTTCAGTTCCTAATTCCATGGTTTCCCATGGTTTCTTAAAAACTGACACTCAACTTTATTTCCTTTGAAATTATGATTTGACCTTTTTGATTTACTGACCTTTGTGCAAAAACTGCAATTTGTAGTTTTAAACACGACACATTCACCTCACCTTCCGTTATACTTTTTCAATGAACCTGAAATAAATGAAAAAAATTTTGAGTAGCTTATAATAATTAAAGATTTTAGACTTATTTCATGGTTTAATGACATAATTATTATTTATTATACAAGCACGTACCACACTAATTGTTTGGAGAAAATCTATATTTCGATCCAGTTGCATAGACCGTGGTGCGTTGTGACCACGGTCCATGCAACTGTATAACTTATAAATTATACTATTAAATTAATAGTATAATTTATAATTTCATTATATTATTAAACTTATAAATTATATTTTATTTATTTTATTGTGATATTGTAAATCTTGAAAAATCCATTTATTAAATCATGTAGATATCGACTTTCTCCAAACAATTATCACTGTACGTACTCATATAATACATAATAATTATAGCTTCTAATTAGTATCTAATAATGTATGAAAATACATGAAATATCTCTGATTAGGTCCAATTTTATCTTAAAATGATAAAAATTTTGAGTGTTGCAGTACACTCTGATGGAATGAAGTTCAGAATCAATGCCATCGCTCGCAACATTTTAGAACCATCTCGTAAAAAAACAGACATTAAAGCAAGTTCAAGCAATTTCACGCAGCCCGCAATAAAGCGCGTTAGTAAATTTTTCCACAAATATTTTGTTCGGAATTTCTCTTCCATAAAATTTTGCCGCAAATATTTTATTCAGAAATTGTCTTCTATAAAACTTCGTTCCAAAAATTAAAAAACCGAACTCGAACCGATAGTTTCACTCCTTCGTTTAAACCGCTGCACCATGAAAGCTTAGATAGAATGTGCATAATAAACTTATAATAAACGAAGGCAACAAGGGGTGTGATGTGAATTTCTTACACATTTTTAGGGTTCCGTACCAAAATGGTAAAAAATGGAATCCTTATGGTGAGACTTTCTCCGTCCGTCCGTCCATCCGTCCGTCCGTCCGTCCGTCCGTCCGTCACAGTCGATTATTTGAGTAACTATTAAAGCTATCGACATGAAATTTGGCATAGTTGTGTATAAAAGTGGCCCAACATCATTGGGATAAAGAAAAATCGTAAATTATTTTTAGTTTTATTAAAAAAGAGGGAAAATCGGGGGTTTGAAATTTCAAAGTAAAATAACTATAACAAGTGGGGTATCATATGAAAGGCCTTTACTTGTGCATTCTAAAACAATTTTTTATTTACTTCTATATATAATAGTTTTTGATTAATCAGCTAAAATGTCGAAAAAAATACCGTTCCCCCCCCCCCCCCTTATCTCCGAAGTTTACCAATCGAAAAATATGAAATAATTATGGTCAATAGAGGTTTATGTATATTTTACAGGAAAAATAAAAGCAACGCGAAAATTATTTTAGTTTGATTAAAAAAGGGGGAAAATCGGGGGTTTGAAATTTCAAAGTAAGATAACTATGCCGAGTGGGGTATCATATGAAAGCCCTTTACTTGTGCATTCTAAAACAGTTTTTTATTTATTTCTATATATAATAGTTTTTGATTAATCGGCCAAAATGTCGAAAAAAATACCGTTCCCCCCCCCCCCCCCCCCCTTATCTCCGAAGTTTACCAATCGAAAAATCTGAAATAAGTATGGTCAATAGTAAAAACAAAGTTAACGATAAATAAGCAAATTAATATAATATTATTGTTTTACATTTACTTTTGGAGTACGGAACCCTCGGTGCGCGAGTTGACTCGCACTTGGCCGGCTTTTTTTCGTCTAGTCCCCATCTGCTATTTCGTCCGAAAAGGAACTTAGTTCCAAAAATTATTCCCTATTTTATAATTATGAAGTTTCACATGTGCTTAGATATTCGCAGCTGCAATGCTATGCTAGCAACAGTTACTGATGGTTTTTGTTTATTTATTTTTATGTCACAGCATAATTAACTAAATATAGTTTTTCTTATGGGCATTCTTCTATACTAAGATAGTTTGCTGATAAATAAACATAGAACAGTAGTTTACTATAGTGCTCGCGTTATCAACTGAGTCATGGGGCCATAAATGTCAATAATAATAGGGATGTGCCACCGCTGTGCGCCAGTAGCTACCTGAGACCGCCTTATCGCGTCGAACAAAGCTACCCTTATTGAATTTGTCGTTTTTGTTTATGTGTAGTAAGGTAACAACAACAAGGTAAGGACCTCTGTAAATAATGGAAAATTTATTCTCTAACCTGGATTTCAAAAAATTAAAAGGTGATATTAACATGCAAACTCGAATACTTATTTTTAAATGAATTGAAAACTTATCCCGAAAAAATATCCCAGCTTAATTTTAATAAAACACGAGAAAATGTTGCGTTTATTTAATGACGATAGTGACACAGATGATTCGGATGAAGAAGATAATTTGTAATATAATAAAATATTTATAAATTATATTTTATTTATTTTATTGTGATATTTTATAATTTCATAATTATTACAAATCTTGAAAAATCCATTTATTAAATCATGTCGATATCGACTACCTGCTGTTACGCACATCATTATCACGCTCCATAAGCCCAATGAGTGCGAACGAGATAGACTGATTACAATGATTTATTGCCCGATGACTCAGTTGTAAACGCAGGCACTATAAGATCTTATTACTCTCCAATACTTAGCCTGAAAATGATCCAGTCTTTACTTAGGACAAGCTCATATTGAAATTGATAGGACAATTTGAAACAAAAACAAAATGTTTTGTTTCTAGTAACTAATTTTAGTCTTTGGGAGTCCCAAGGTGCAGACCCCCAATAGGTGGACTGACGACATCACACGAGTCGCAGAAAGCTGCTGGATTCAGGCGGTGCAAGACCAAACCCTGTGGAAGTGCATGGAGGAGACCTTTGTCCAGCAGTGGATGCCTATAGGTTGATTAATAATTTAGTACCTATACTAAAAAAATTACACTAGGAATTATTTGTATTAAAAAAAGGACATAATAAAGAGATAAATAAAGCTCTTTCGCATTTGCAGTTAAATTAAGAGTCGGTGACAAATAACACTGTACAGAAAATCACCTTAATTGGCATTACATTATATAAGGAATCTTTGCAAGCATCACAAAAATATACTCTGTAACTATTTTTATTTAACTTCAAAATGATTAAATATTAAAGTTAGGTTTCAGTCAGGTTTGTAAGTTTCATTGCTCTCTTTGTTTAACAAAAACTCTAAATAAAGACATGGCTGGACCCTTAAGAGAACTCTAGCATTATCTGATTGCACCTGAGAATGCTATTTTCATCAACATTAATGGACATACTTAAGCGCAAGATGCACTATGTTTTGACTGCTAATCAGAATTAGAAAAAAAAGTAAAGACTGAAATCAAAGCTGTTTTTTTTTGTTAAAAAGTACTCAATATAGTAATTCTAGTGCTGGATTTTTGTTGTCCACATATTTATCAAAAAATTATCTAAAATCGTAAGTTGAAACAATATTTATATAGATATTTGTTTTCTTCAAAAATGCTTTGATGCGGGCGACGGAGCAAGTCTTCTGGTGTAGCCTGTTTGAAAATTGTAAATCAAGGCGGCACGATTCTAAATTTTTACTGTAACCTTAAAATAAAAAAATTTATATCTCACAAACTATAATGAATAGGAGAGTTTCCCATGCGGAAGGGTTCACTCCCACTCTCCTCCGCAAATCACCCCCCTCCCCTTCCGCTGCGTCAACTATACTAAAGGACACTCGAAAGAAGTGAGGTTATGATTGTATAAAAAAATCATTACTCAGAAACTATAGTTTGTCAAGGGGGTTGGGGGAGGAGTCCCCCCTCCACCTCACCTCCCATCCCCCTACGCAGGTACCCGATTTCAAGTCTTACCGAGATTTTTAAAAATTCATAAAAAAACTGATTTCCAGTGGGGGGAACAAAAGTGGGGGGTCCACCCCCCTCTCCCAGCTATCCACCCTATACGCGAGTACCGGATATCTATATATTACCCAAGCAAAGATACACATAATAACTGTACTGTCAATTAAGACACAGTGGTGCGCTTTGAACTGAATTGAGAAATGCCACATTGCGTTTACTATTTTATATTCCCAAAAAAGTTTTTAAATACACAACAAAAATTGTGAAATAAAATAGATAAATTATTATTAGTGCCCTGGAGCCAACCCCTTCACTTTCCGCTGTAGGTAAATATGAAAAATATATCTATATAAATAAAAATGAATGTTGGTAAGCGCATAGCTCAAGAATGGATGGACCAATTCGGTTAATTTATTTTTTGTATGTTCCTTAAGGTCCACGGAAGGTTTTTATACTTAATAAAAAAAAACAAAAAAAAAATTAATTTTTACTTTCAACTTTTGACAGAACGAAGTCTGTCCGGGCAGCTAGTAAAAAATAATAATATGAAAATATATAAAAAATATATATATGAAAGAGCTGTTGTTTTCACTTCTTCTGCTTCTACTCCTTAGAAACATTTAGATTATTGTATTAATCATTATTATTGTATTGTCATATTGACACTGGCTGATATCATTTCATCAATTATAGTGCCATAATAATTATTGTTCCATATGGAAAATATGAGAACTATATTTTATAAACTTGTTAATTTAATTTAGTTTGGAGAGTTGTTGACAACTACCACTGTAGGTAATTAACCATTTCTTAACTAATTTTAAGTAAAAAAGAGATCATAAAAACAACTGTTGCCTTGCTAATAAACAAAAATATAAAGATAAATCTAATTAACTTACAAGCTCATTATTAAAACATGCCCACCTATAAATTGAAAAAAATATTGCACACTTGGCTGCACTATTCAAATGGTCATAGATCATTATTAATAGAATTATAGTGAAATTTTGTGATGTAATATTTAACTAACTTTAATTAATTTTTCCTTTAGTATATATTAATCAAACAGGTACTCTTATCTTATAAAAATAAGCGAAAAGATGTTAAGATGTTTTGCTAAAATTAAAATATGTCAGTACCTACAAATAAAGTTAGTTCTCAGCAAGTGCTCCTTTCATTCACAACACCGTGTTAGTCTTATCCACTTTCCAATATGGGGCAAATTGGAAAAGACTAAATCTATGCCCAGATTTGAAAATGTTATTGCATTAAACACCATTCCAATAGTGACCAAAATATGAAGAGAAAATTCAGCACAATTTATTCAAGTGCATTCTGCACTAATAGTTCGTAATCCGCAAGTAGTTATGGAACCACATGAAGTTTTTGAATGTTAAATTAACGGCATAGCAGTATAGGCTAATATAGTTTAATTTTAGCACATTTTATATTCGCAATAACTTTGAAATTCAATGATTAATCACGCATCCACAAAACTCAAACTACAACAAAAAAAACAACGCTGAATATCATATAGCATTGTTTCTTGTTCAGATTCACATCAGAACCACCATAATTATGTTTTAACCGTACAAATAATAGAATAAACCGTGTAGATATTCATTAAACTCACCGATTACTTTATTAGCTGAAAATTCAACCAACCAACCCACGCCAATATAAATCGCTAACAATGACTGCTAAAGAACCCACGCCATCCAGTGTTGCTATTCTACACACAGAATACTTTAATCCTAAATTAAGAAGATTTCAGTTTTGAAATTGAAGTTATTAGTATAGACTAATAACTTCAATTTCAAAACTGAAATCTTAAGATACAACCATAAACTACAAACAACAATAGGTTTTGCTACAAACCTTTCTTGGTAATAATAATAAAATTTATAGCGCTGAAACGTGAACATTAACAAGTCTTTATATTGGTTCAATGCGCTTGGGAGAATTAGAGAGGCCTATGTTTCCAAATTATATTTTAATTATCGTTTCCAAGGCACAAGTAGATCAGTATCTGGACCACAGAATACTTTATACTCCTAGCGGTGCAGAGCCTGGACTCTGAAGGTGAGGATACGATTAGATCAAAGAGTAAATATAATACGATCCGCATTCCGGAATGAGAACTGCAGGAAAAGAGTAAGCTATCGTGTTGTGCATAAATTAATATTTTTATAAGTTTGTGTAAGAAAAGGTATCGATTAGTTATATCGACACTTTAGCGTTTGTTTGTTTGGCGTTATTGAAGGACGAACCAACGAACAAACACACTTTCGCATATATACGTATACGTACGTGTCAAGACAATAATAATACGATTCACTTGCTTCACCTAACAACATGACATAATTAACCCTATATTTTTCGTCAAAAAGTGGCAACTCACGAAACGTCAGTTTACGATTAAATGCGTCTAATCTGTGATTAAATGATAGAGTTATGATGGACGGTGATGGAGTTATGTGTGTTGAAGAATCGACGTTCATTTGTTTCTTTTCATTTATCTAAATAAATTACAAATTTCATTTTATTGATACAGTAAGTGTTATTAACATAAAATACTAGTATTGCAGTAACATGTATTGGTAACTATTAGCATTGCAAAGTTTTAATTTATCCTTTGTTGTCAATCAAAAGTCTTAACTTAAATCTGCAGTCATTTATTTTAGCGATTGGTTGTTCGAGTTTTACTTAATTACCTGTTAAATAACTTTAGTATGTTTATTCTTAATTTAACTGTGTGGTCCATCTAATGGTTTTTTAATAAATTTGATATGACCTTCAAGCTAGGTAAGGTCATACCAGAGTTTATATAATTTTGTGCTCTTTTGTTTTTCACTCGTCGGGCGTGTGATCGCTCTTGGTCATTATACGTATTACGTTCATTGTCCTTGTTTAATTCGAAGTGTAATTTGAAGTGTGTTATTTAAAGTGCTGTTGTAAGGGCACATCTATTTATTTCTTTAATATTTTTAGGAGTTAAGAATAGTAATTATAGATAGACATTTCCCATGTTTTTCCTAAGATACAGTTATTATTTCTTATCTAAATATTATGAAGTCATATTATTTGTTTATTACATATAAGTTATAGGAATATGAAATAAAGTATGTAGTAGTAAATAAGTATTAAGTTAAATATTTTTGCAATCAAATTCATTATATCAAAATTGATGTGACTTCATTATATTAAAATTGACTTTTTCTTTGTCTATTAAGGATCATGAAAATAATTATTAAGTAATATTTTACTGTCAACTCTTTACCTACTTATCACTTAAAATTATTTGGACATTTTGGCCTGATATTAGTACTGTTTTCAGATTAAAAAGAAACCATGAGTAAGCTGTGCAAACAAGTTTCTATCGAGTCCCCTGGACCTACTTTAAAAGAATGCGTATTCAGTTTTGATGTGCCTGTGCCAGAAGTTCCACTATATGGTGCAAGAATTAGAGTTGTGTATGCTGGTGCTTGCTACAGAGTTACTCGCACTCGCTCTGCCTCAGTTTGTAGCACATCCTCTGTTTCATCAATTGGAAGTCTCACAGGAGAGATGGAAAGTTTTGGTATACACACCTCTACTCCGGCACACATTGGTTTACGTGATGGTGCCTTGTTCCCTGGCTATGAAGTTGCTGGTGTAGTCGATGCTATAGGGAGTGCTGCAGAAAACACTGAAGGTATTACTGTTGGAACCAGAATAGTTTTGTATCCCTATGAAGGTGTGCCACATGGATATGCTGAATTTATTGTAGTGCCAGATTTTAAATGTCTGGTGCCTGTGCCAGCTGGTTTGCCATTGAGTGTTGCAGCCATGCTGCCTACTGGAGCTTTACTTGCCACCAACACAGTTTCTACAGCAATTGAATGTTTAAATACAATTTTGGAGGTACCAAACAAAAAGGACAAAGCAACAATGCTGATTGTAGGGACTGGTGGATTGGCACTTTGGGCACTTCGTATAGCAACACACTATTTTCGAAAACTTCCATATCATGATCGTATACACATTTCGGTTGCTTCTTTGAAAGATGAAGGATTTGTTCTGGCCAAAGAGAATGAAGCGTAAGTTTTCAGTATATTGGATTTTGTTAAAGACAAGTTTACATACTTTTTAATAAACTTTAATACTACACTATACTATTCTAATCTAAAGTATAGCATACTAAATCAAGCATAGCGAACCAATACTACATAGTTTAGTTTATTGTAAACTTGTCCATAAAAATGAATACTGAACATATTGTTGTGCTATACAATATTATAAAGTAGTCTGAAATGATATCTTACGAAGTTGTAATTCCTTTTCTTAAACAAGTTATACTGGTGTAAGTTTTGCTTACTTTTATTTTTAGTATCAAGGTAGTGCAATGGTCTGAAGACCTATATGAGCGGCAACTGATAGAGCGTACGATAGATGCTTGTGGTGGCCCAGTCGATGTGGTCCTCAACTTTGGCACTACTTCACGATCTCTCCATCGCTCACTGCAATGCCTTGCTCCGGTTAGTTGGAAATATTTGTATTAATTGATGGTTGTACTGAGTAGTTGTGCTTCATTAGATACTTGCTGACACAATAGGGTATTTGACTATAGTTAAAATATCGTTTCATCTGGTGTCCTCCTAAAAGATTATTATCTAAAAACTTTATACCATACGACAAAACTAAAAAATAAAGCTTTATTAAATTAGAAAACATTAATTAAAATTGCTATAATTCTGGCTATGTTCACGAGATCGAAAACGTTCTTGAATCTCGAATGACGTCACAGTTCACGCCACCTTTGGGCTTTGGAATTGTCATTGAACTATATTATGTGAACTGTGTGTGAACTGTGACGTCATGTAAACAAATGGAACGTTTCCGCGGTAATTTATTTTTTTGAATTTATTTCTCGATTTTTTTTAAAAATACTGAAAATTATGCCGAAATATACGTTTTGTTAGCTTCAGCATAGCATTAATAACAATTTAATATGATTTTCCAAAAGTAGTCAAATACCCTATTCTCAATCTGGCTTCACAAGTGTGCTAAAAGTTGACTGTCAACATTGTCATTAGAAATTCTGATGCTGTTATAGTTACAAAGATGGTATACTATACTACATCCTAGTAAATGAGAGTTGACATAATGTCCTCCAAGCAAGTCCCCATATTTTAATCTTCAAGAAAACTTTAAGAAAATACTTTAACTATAGATTTAGCATTATACTTCACTACACTGAATAAAAGCCATGAGGGTGGCGGAAACCAATTCTATGTGACTAACTCAAATTATTATCTTTTTTAGGGTGGCATGGTACTTGTTACTGAGGACGTAGGTGAGAAGTTATTGCCCAAGTTTGCAAAGAAGGCTGAAGATATGAATGTCAATATAGTGGTGGTACCGCATGGAACTATAGAACAGCTTAAGGAGTTAGTTGAATTAGTGGCAAATGGAGAGGTGAGCTATATAAGTTAAAACTATTTCTAATTTATATAAATCCAGCTTTTGTCTAGAACACTCTGAGTGGAGTTTGATAAAAATCTCCTTTGTTATTCTAGGATGAAAGTATCCTATGTGACCCTTTGTCTTTAATTGTATTCCATGCAAAAAATCTAGTTGATCTGATGCTGCGTGTTTTATAAGGACCAATCAATGGATATGTAAACACTTTCACATTTATAATATTACTAGCTGATGCCCGCGACTTCGTCCGCGTGGATTTAGTTTTTTTAATCCCTCGGGAATTCTTTGATTTTCCGGGATAAAAAGTAGCCTATGTCGCTCTCCAGGTCCTCAAATATACCCATGCAAAAAATCACGTCGATCCGTAGCCCTGTTGCGGCGTGATTGAAGGAAAAACCAACAAACAAACACACTTTCGTATTTATAACATTAGTAAGGATTATGATAAGCAACCTTGCATATATGATTATTAGTGCTAGTATTTATATTTATATTTATTTTTAGATTCGACCTCCTCCTCATTCAGTGTTCCCTGTCGAGCAAGTGCAGGAAGTGGTGAAAAAACTTTGCAATTCTGAAATCAATGGACGCGCTATATTAAAATTTCACAATATCGACTAAACTTGGCAAGTTTTACTTATATGTACATTGTACAATGTACATAGCTGTAACAACCAAAAATTTTATTATTAATTAAGTTCTCATCATAATTAAGATTTACTGTGATTTCACATCCAAAGGCAAATGGGGCTAATTGTGATAATTTCATTTATGTATTTGGCTTTTCCATAAAGCTAAGGCTAACATGAAGCAAAAATCTGTATTATAAAGAAGAGTCACAATAGTATTTGTATGGATTAATTTAAAGTATTAGAGAAATAAAATATGAAACCTCATTGAGTTGCCTTCTGCAAACACTCAAATTGTTCTTATCAAGGATCGAAAGGTTAATCCATATAAGGGTTTTAACCAGGTTAATTTTTAGGGTTAGGTTAAAAACCCTACAAGGTTAACCCGTATTATGGGGTTAATCAGCCTATAGGAACCGGTCCACACGTAAGGTTCATTTTTGTTCATGAAACATGTGCAAGAAAGTGATGGAGATAACAGCCGTTCGGTTTTGATTTTGATTGCATCCCGACATGACTTCAATTTTTATACAAGCAATTTTTAACGTTATTTCTGGTGCACAATACTGTATTTAATTTGACGACGTGGCATCGACAAAGTACGAGGGGCGTTTGAAAAGTTCGTAGCCTAACCAGGAAAATGAAAAGCTATAATTTTTTAATTTATTTATTTTTCAACAGTCTCCTCCGAGTTCAATGCACTTTTTCCATCGGCCTGGCAATGCTTCTATACCAGTTTTAAAAAAATCTTCATCTAAGCCCTCAAAAAATGCATTGACAGCAGCTTTGACCTCTTCATTTGTGGAAAATCTTCGACCTCCTAAGTGATTTTTAAGCTTTAAAAATAGATAATAGTCTGAAGGAGCTAGATCAGGGGAATACGGGGCGTGGGGTAACAATTCAAAGGCACACTGATGGATTTCTGTCATGCTTTCAACTGACGTGTGAACTCGCGTATTATCCTGGTGAAACAAAACTTTTCTTCTCAGCAAACCAGGCCTTTTTTTTTAATTTCTTCTCTGAAACGTCGCAACAGATTGCAATAGTAAGCAGAGTTTATGGTTTCACCTTTTTCTAAGTAATCTACCATAATTATACCTTTTGAATCCCAGAAAACTGAGGCCATCAATTTTCCGGCGGATAAAACCACTTTTGCCTTTTTTGGAATAGGAGATCCTGGTCTTTTCCACTGTTTAGACTGTACTTTTGTCTCTGGAGTATAATGATGTTCCCAAGTTTCATCCATAGTCACAAATCTCTCTATAAATTCCAGTGGATCAGCCTCAAACAGCTCTAAGCAATCGCGGGAAATCTTCAGTCGAACGCGTTTTTGTTCCACTGAAAGCAGCCGAGGCACCCATCGCGCAGACACCTTGGAAAAATGTAATTCATTGGCGATTATGTGATGCGTTCGTTCAGTTGAGATGCCAATAGTGTCAGCTATCTCCTTAACAGTCAATCTCCGATCAGCTAAAATCATATCACAAGTTTTTCCAATGATGTCGTCGGTGGTTGACGTTGATGGTCGACCAGTACGTGGGTCATCTTTAACGCTCTTACGGCCACGTTTGAACTCCGCCACCCACTTTTTCACGGTAGCATACGAAGGCGCTGATTCACCTAGAGTTTTTAACATGTCTTTATAAATCTCTTTTGGTGTTAAACCTTTCTTATTTATACTACGGCCGTTCAGAGAATGCGTTCCTGACACGTCGCGATTGAATTGACGACGTAACTTTGTAATGGCGTTGCAGTAAGATAAAAATATTATTGCTGGTTGTTTACCGTTTTAACAATTGATGAGCATTAAAACAACATTATTATATCAATAATCAATGAATGTTATAATTTTGTGCCAAACTGAGTGTCAAATAACTTGGTAAACAATATTAACTGATAGGTGTCAGGAACGCATTCTCTGAACGGCCGAACTTTAAGTACTTAATCACTGCACGATACTCGATTTTTTCCATTTTCAAAAATTGTCACTACTTATTCGGCGGGATCACCTGAGGAATTGTAACGAATGCAAATAAACGAATGAAATTTTATACTGATACTATTGAATAATGTAGCTTTAAAATGAGGGCAGTTTGAAAAATATATGACGTTACGATCTACGTTAGGCTACAGTTACCGGCATGGATGTGGCAGAAGCGATTTTTAGGTCTGTTTGGCGGTATGAGGTGAGGTGTGGGGGCGGGGCGCGCCATTTCGATTACAGGATTGGATCGTGACTTCGTCGCGTGATCGTCGCTAGTCGTCACTCGCTCCCTGTGTTGATCACGCGCATCTTACGACTACGAGTACACTTCCGTGCAATTTTATTCACTTCTTTAAATTCATTGCTTTTTATTTTTATCAATCAATTTAATTTTTGGTAAGTAGTTAGTTCGTACTATTATTGGAATTAACATTGTTATAATATTATGTTTGACATGTGCTATTTTAAAAATGTATTTTTTTTTGTTTGTTTGTTCACCGCAATTGCAACAAACACTTCTGTTGCTACTGTGAGGCGAATTGTGAAAGAATGTAGTGGGGACTTGCTCTCTGTATTTAGAACTCCGGGGAAAAAACGGCCGCGGGTGAAACCTATAACAGATGTAGATACTTTTGATCAGGGAGTGATCAAAAGGTGTATACACAATTTCCATATCACTGAAAAAGAATTACCCACCATGGAGAAACTGCGAAAGAAATTGCAAAATGATATCAATTTTCAGGGATCCGAACGAAGTTTGAGGCGCATTATCAAGGATTTAGGATTTAAATGGAAGAGAACGCAAAATAACAGACAAATTCTTATAGAAAAATCTAATATTCGCTTTCAACGGATTGAATACCTACAGCGGATTAGGCAATATAGGAAAGAAGGGAGACCTATAATATATAACTAGTAGGGCGCGTGGGTGCGCGGCCCACTAAAGTGGACCGCGGTTCTTCTTTTCATCAATTAGAGTTTCAGGTCTTGATCATTTTTTACCCAAACACCACTCTTTCATCACTCTCCTATGAAATTCGTATAGCCGCCATCTTGAATCCGCCATTTTGATTTTTTTTTCAGCTCACTGTAAATTGGATGAGGTTTCGAGTATTTTTTGTTTGAGCAGCCCCCACCTATCTTAAATACCCTGGCCATGCTCCTCACCCATCTTCCAAATCCTCGATCAGCATTACTTTCCATATTTATCCTCCGAATCATTTGTCTGGATGAGAATTCTTCCTTAAAAACAAATTTTGAAAATGAACCTTCATCTTGTATGGAAAAATAAATTCCGCCATCTTGAAATTTTTTTTTAATTCACCAAGACGTAGACCTTCGGGTTCTGATCATATTTTGCCAAGAAACCACTCTTCCATCTTGTATACTCTCCGAGATAGACACCGACGAAGTTTGTATGGCCGCCATCTTGAATCCGCCATTTTGAATTTTTTTCAGCTTACTGCGAATTGCATGAGTTTTCGAGTATTTTTTGTTTAAGCATCTCCCACCTATCTTCAATACCCTGGCCGTGCTCCTCACCCACCTTCCAAACCCTCGATCATCATATCTCATCATTTGTCAGAATGAGATTTTTTTTATAAAAACAAATTTTGAAAAGGAACTGTATCAGTCTTGCATAGTTTTCAGCTTCTAGTCTATTTAATATTCGCCATATATTTTGTATGGAGAAAAAAAATATCCGCCATCTTGATTTTTTTTCTGTTCATCAAATAGACCTTCGGGTCTTGATCATCTTTTGCCACGAACCCACTCTTCCATCTTTTATACTCTCCGAGATAGACACCGACGAAATTTGTATGGCCGCCATCTTGAATCCGCCATTTTGGAATTTTTTTTTAACCCACTGGCAATTGGATGAGGTTTTGAGTGACTTTTGTTCGAGCACCCCCCACCTATCTTCAATACTCTGGCCGTGCTCCTCATCCGTCTCCGAAATCGTCAATCATCAGCTCTCTCCATAATTTTCCTCCGGATGAATTTTTGTCCTCTATACGAAACCATTGGCGAAAAAAATTTTTTTCATACAAAATTTTACAGGAGAGGTGATCAATCAGTCAGTCAATCAGTCAATCAGTGAATCAGCACGAGCAGCTATATATATATTAACTAGTAGGGCGCGTGGGTGCGCGGCCCGCAAGCCGACCGCGGTTTTTCTACTCGGAAAGTAGACTTTTAGGTCTTGATCATTTTCTATCAAAAAACCACTCTTCCATCTTTTATACTCCCCGAGATAGACACCGTCGAAGTTTGTATGGCCGCCATCTTGAATCCGCCATTTTGGATTTTTTTCAGCTCACTGCCAATTAGATGAGGTTTCGAGTGACTTTTGTTCGAGCATCCCCACCCATCTTCATTACCATGGCCGTGCTCCTCACCCACCTTCCAAACCCTCGATCATCATATGTCATCATTTGTCATAATGAAAATTCTTCAATAAAAACAAATCTTGAAAAGGAACCGTATCAAAGTCTTGCATGATTCCCGGCTTCTAGTCTCTTCAATATTCGCCATATATTTTGTACGAAGAAAAAAAAATCCGCCATTTTGGATTTTTTTTCTATTCATCAAATAGACCTTTGGGTCCTGATTATCTTTTGCCAAGAAACCACTCTTCCATCTTTTATACTTCCCGAGATAGACACCGACGAAATTTGTATGGCGGCAAGCTTTTTTCCGCCATTTTGAATTTTTTTTCAGCTCACTGCGAATTGGATGAGGTTTCGAGTGACATTTGTTCGAGCACTCCCCACCTATCTTCGATACCCTGGCCGTGCTCTTCACCCGTCTCCGAAATCCTCAATCATCAGCTCTCTCCATATTTTTCCTCCGAATGAATTTTTTTCCTCTATACGAAACCATCAGTGAAAAAAAATTTTTTCATACAAAATTTTACAGGAGAGGTGATCAATGAGTGAGTCAGTGAATCAGTCAATCAGCCCCAGCAGCTATATATACAGGGTGGAAAAAAATTAAATCCTTAAGTCAGATCATTTTACTTAAAGGAAACATTCCCTTATTTTTAAAAAGAAACAAAACTGCATTCAAAGTTTTTCAAAAATTCGCTTGTCTCACCCGAGAATCCAACAAGCTAAAAATTCAAAAAATAAATACCCGCTATCTTATTGCACTAGTCGATACAGACGATGTTAAAGATAAAATTTCTCCAAGAAACATTATGTCTTAAGCTCGTCTGTCGTACAAGATATCCATTAAATCGAATATTTAGTATACAAGTAATTTAGTCAACATTGCCTAGAACTGTTCTCTTTCAGCGGTTGGATGAGGAAGGCGGAGGACCGTGTTTGGTGGCGCGCTCTCGGAAAGGCCTATGTCCAGCAGTGGACGAATACAGGCTGATGATGATGATGATGTTCTCTTTCAACAAGTAAAATACACGTTAGGTATAATTTTTTAATAACTTTAACATCCAAAGAAATTGTCTTCTTCTTCTTCTTTCTCTTCTTTATCAACCGATAGACGTCCACTGCTGGACAAAGGTCTCTTGCATGGACTTCCACAGGCCTCGGTCTTGCGCCGCCTGAATCCAGCGGCTCCCTGCGACTCGTTTGATGTCGTCGGTCCACCTGGTGGGGGGTCTGCCAACACTGCGCTTCCCGGTGCGGGGTCGCCACTCCAGCACCTTGGGACCCCAACGACCATCAGCTCTTCGAACTATGTGCCCCGCCCATTTCCACTTCAGTATCGCGACTCGCTTAGCTATGTCGGTGACTCTGGTTCTCCTACGGATCTCCTCATTTCTGATTCGATCCCGCAGGGACACTCCGAGCATAGCTCTCTCCATCGCCCGCTGAGCGGTCCTGAGCCTACTTATGAGGCCCTTAGTTAGCGACCATGTCTCGGATCCGTAAGTCATCACTGGCAACACGCACTGTTCGAAGACTTTAGTCTTCAGGCACTGAGGAATTTTGGACGAGAAGACATCTCGGAGCTTCCCGAACGCTGCCCAGCCGAGTTGGATTCGGCGGTTGATCTCTTTCTCGAAATTGGACCTACCTAGCTGGACTGTGTGTCCCAGGTAAATATACTCGTCGACAATTTCGAGTGCAGAGTTCTCAACAATTACTGGGTGGAGCTGTGCATGAGCATTGGACGTGATTTTCGTCTTGCTCATGTTCATTTTCAGGCCCACCTGTTGAGAAACCCTGCTGAGATCATTGAGCATTGTATTGAGGTCTCTCAGAGTCTCTGCCATGACTACTATGTCATCGGCAAATCACAGGTGAGTGATGTACTCGCCGTTTATGTTGATGCCAAGCCCGTTCCAATCCAGAAGCTTAAAGACGTCCTCCAACGCAGCGGTAAAGAGCTTCGGGGAGATAACGTCTCCCTGTCGCACTCCACGCTGCAAGTGGATTGGCCTCGTAGTCTGGTCCTGTATACGTACTGACATTGTGGCGTTTTCATACAAGCACTTCAACGCTTGGATATACCGGTAGTCAATCCGGCATCTCTGCAGCGACCTCAACACAGCCCAAGTTTCCACCGAATCGAAGGCTTTCTCATAGTCCACAAACGCTAAGCAAAGTGGCCGGTTATACTCTTCTGTCTTTTGTATAACCTGCCGCAGCGTATGAATGTGATCTATGGTACCAAAGCCTTTTCGGAATCCGGCTTGTTCGGGAGGCTGGAAGTCGTCAAACCTACGAGCGAGACGATTCGTAATGACTCTCGAGAACAACTTATAAACATGACTCAACAACGAGATGGGTCTATAATTCTTCAACAAGGTATTATCACCCTTTTTGAAGAACAGAACCACCACGCTCCTGTGCCATGCTTCCGGCGTTGTGCCCTCGTGGATGATGGAATTGAACAATCGCTGAAAGATCTTAAGTACCGGTTTTCCACCCGCTTTCAGGAGTTCCGCAGTGATTCCGTCATCACCTGGCGCCTTGTTGTCCTTAAGCTGTTTGAGAGCCATTCTAATCTCGTATAGGCTGACGTCCGGGATATCTTCGGTATAGTGTCGGGTCAGTTTGGCTCTGGGATCTTTCGCCAGATCTTCAATAGGTTTTTGTGTCGTGGTATATAACTGTCCATAGAACTTCTCAACCTCTCCCAAAACCTCAGGTCGAGAAGAGACGAGACGGCCGTCATCAGTTTTCAGCCGCGTCAACTGGCTCTGTCCGATAGACAGATCTCAAATTGTATGAAGTATCAAAGAAATTGTATGAAGTACAAATCTTGCTAATTTTAGTATCTCTAAGTACCCTTTTGAAGACTTAGATAAGCAAATCGTTTAATGGTAATAATAATTCTATGCACATTTCCTTCTTGCGAAGAGTTTAAACATTTAAACGTTTAACTTTGCGGTGCGGGACAGCAATTTTGAAATTCAATGACACATTTTGAGCATTTTTATCGATTTTGTTTTGTTTTGCTTCCATTTAGTAATTGTGTAATAATGGTGTATCAAGAACAATTCGATTTATTAGAAGTTAGAAGTACTTTTCAAACAAGAATTGTAATTTATCTGCCAGCGTTGAAGCTAAATTGCAATTCTTTTTTTTTTCAATTCACTAAAAAACGATTTTATCTAAATCTTCAACAAGGTACTAAGAGATAATTAGCAAGCTTATACTTCACACAATGTCTTTGGATGTTAGACTTATAACGTGTCTTTTACTTGTTGAAGGTGAATAGTTCTAGGGAAAGTTGATTAGAGAAATTCAATTTTATGGATATCTTGTACGACAGACGAGGGTAAGACATAATGTTTCTTGGAGAAATTTTATCTTTAATATCGACTGTATTCACTAGTACAATAAAATAGCGGGTGTTTATTTTTTGAATTTTTAGCTGGTTCGATTCCAGGGTGAGCAAGCGAATTTTTGAAAAACTTTGAATGCAGTTTTGTTTCTTTTTAAAAATAAGGGAATGTTTCCTTTAAGTAAAATGATCTAACTTAAGGATTTAAGGTAGTTCCCCTCCAGGGCCCATAATTTTTTTCCACCCTGTATATTAATTAATGACGAGTCATATGTTGATTCATCACACTCAACTCCCAAGACCTGGTCAGATAATTCTAATAAGGGGCTTAAAAAACCCATTTCAAAAGGACAACGAGTAGTCATCGTCCATGCAGGATCTGAAACAGGTTTTGTGCCAAACGCATTACTGACATATTTTAAAGCTGGTGTCAAAACGGGTGACTACCATGATAATATGAATTCCGAAAATTATGAAAAATGGCTTCGTACTCAATTGATACCAAATCTACCGAATAATTCCGTTGTGGTAGTGGACAATGCCTCTTACCACAACAAACAATATGATCCAGCACCAACATCAAGTACTAAAAAATCCGATATGCAAGCCTGGCTGTCTAAAAATAGTATTAACTATACTGAGGATATGTTGAAGCCTCAGTTATATAATTTAATTAAATCTCATAAAGATCAGCACAAAAAATTCAATATTGATAAAATTTTGGCGGAACACAATCACGTCGTTCTTAGGCTACCTCCTTACCACCCTGATCTCAATCCGATTGAGATGGCATGGGCGGCCATTAAAGGGTATGTAAGCAGCAAGAATATTAATTGGAGCGTTAAAGGTGTGACGGACCTAATTAAAGAGAAAGTGGATTTAATGGGTGCAAGTGACTGGAATAAATTGTGCCAAAAAGTAAAAGACATAGAAGAACAATATCGAAAAAGCGATCATGTGGTGGATATGATGACTGAAGAGTTTATTATTCGGGTTGATGACGATGACTCCGACGATGATGGGGATGATTCATCGGATAACGAGGATGTAGGTGACGAAGATGATGCAGGTAGTGAAGATGATGGTGAAGTTGCCACCACTAGTGCTAGCCATTTTGGAAAAAGTGATTTGATGGAAGACGTGACATTTTTGGCATAATATAGTGTGCATAATGAATATATTTGTTTTAAATCTCATGAACTCTTGTATGTTAAGGAAAATTTCCCAAAAATGTGAGTGAACTATTTATTTTCCCTAAAGTGTACGATGCGCAAACCGACCCCCACTCTGTTATCGAGCGCTCAACATCCGTGCCGGCAACTGTACGAACTTTTCAAACGCCCCTAGTACCTATAGTTCTGACTTGCGGCTTTCCTATTATATCTCGTTCATTCAGATTAATCAGCAATATTAAGATTAACCTTTATAGTATACTGATTAACCCTTTATACGGGTAAATCAAATAAAGGGGTTATGCGTCTAACCGGTTAACCTTTTAACCCGATTAATGGGTCCTTGGTTCTTATATAATTATGGGTTCTTATGTAGGGGGTCACTAATGTATGGACATTTTTTTTAAATAATTTAATCACCTTTTAATTAATCGACTTCAAAAAAAAGGAGGAGGTTATAGTAATTATTATGTTGTCTTAGGTCTTAACAAATAATAATTCGCTGTAAAAAGTTAAATTAAGTCATATCTTTAGCCCGCGCATGTGATTCACACTTTGGAAATTTTTGAAAAAACAACATTTATTAAAAAAAACATACTTATTTATTTCTAAACCATCATACATTACTATAAAATAAGCTAATTTAAATAAAATACAAAAGCAATTAATATAGTTAAAAAAACATTAATTACATACTGTAACAAAAATTAACCTTTTATGTCATGCCCACAAAATCGTGCAATACCGAAGAAACAATAACAGTCGCAGTTTTTTTCCAGTATGAGCAAAATTTTTACTGATCTTGCTAATTTTTTGTTTGTGAAGTAGAAAGTAATTTTAGCATATCAGAAGAAGAAATATTGCCTTCAGAATCACTTGAAGATGACAAAAAGTCATTTTGTTCGGCATCACACTTATCTTGACTTTCAGAAATGTTCAAACAAGTTTATTTAGCCTTAGAAGCTTGTTTTAAATTTTTTGTGGTTAAGGTGTAAGAGCACAGTTTATTTCACTAATTTGGATCTATCGTCACAATTTTATTAGTTTAATAAACTTCTGGATCGATGTGCGGGCTATTTACACTTTTTACACTTCAAATTTTTTTTATTATTGAACAGTTTTTTTTATTATAATACTTCAAATTGAACTTGTAAGACAACATAATTTCACTGTTACAAAAGGATTGAGGTAAAAAAATTTTTTGACCCACCCTAATGTAGGTACAGTATTCTTATAATTGCTTAGTTCCAGAAATGGAGTATAAAACAGTTCAAAGATTTTAATATAGTTTACCTACATCATCCACATGATTCAAGAAAGAATAATATTGCCTTATGCTTCGTTGACGTAGACGCTGACGCATTTAGTATTGATGTTGGCAATTAATGTTATTTTTCTAACTCATATCGAATTTTTGAAGTCCAGTAAATAGTATTTTAAACCTATATACTTTTATAATCTTAAGAGCTTATACCCTACTAGCATGTCTTGTTTAGTTAGGATGAAAGCACAGAGCACAGTCATGCATCTGATAGAATCTATGCATCTCAATAAGTTAATACCTATCAAATAGCCAAATCGCAACTAGAATTTAGTCAATTAATCAATCTAAATTCGGTTCAACACCCTAATCAGTTAAATTCGGGAACATACCTACATCCAAATAAGCTCAGACTTTTAAAGTTTCATTCAATATGATCCATTTACCGGAACATGAAAAATATATTTTTTAGAAATAGACCGACGTTTCAGGGATCGATTTGAGGGATATAAACATCACTTCATAAGTTTTCAATAGTACATTTGCTTATTCCTAGGGCTTTTTTGAACCAAACTACTGTTTGGATAAGGTTTGGATACATACGAGCGATAGGTACATACAATAAATGGCAAATACAATAAAATAATGAACACATAATGTCAACCGTAGAATTTTTGAAGCTGCAACAAGTTTACAACTGCTCAATTTCAGCTTTAATAGTTTCTAAAGAAAAAATAGCATAGTTGACTGTATTTTTTTTTATCTGTTTCATTAAAATATTTGATGAATCAATCAAAAGAGGCGGTGTGCCGCTATGAGCTTTGGTGTTCAAGTTTCTACACCTTTGTTCTACTGGAATCGAATTTTTGAAAACTAAATTTTTTTTTTTTTATATTATCAAATAAGAGGAATATACAAAATGTTCTTATTAGCACACGAAAAACCACTGAGGTTTAAATTGTGAGCTATAAACCGATTCTGTTAAACACAAATACCTATACTAACATTAACAAACCAACTTATCCAAAAAATATGATTTTAGTTTACGTTTTAAATTATTTTCAGTGAATTGTAATCTTACTTTACTATCTAAATTGTTTATTAGACGAGGGACTATGTATGCAGTGGTGCGTTTACCATAAAGCCATGCATTCACTAGGAGTGCAATGTGTTTGTAATGTTTGAATGAAAAAGCTTTTTAGACTGCCTGCTATGCTCCCCTTCCCATTTTATACATTATATTATTTTGAGACATAGAATTAGTTCTTGTATACCTACCAAAATGCCATTTTAGGAATACATTTAATTTGTAATACGCTTTTCCATTATGCTTTTTTAAATTTAGTTCTTTATATGTATAATAACTTTAATAAGTAGGTAGGTACTAAGATAGAAAGTAAATTTTAACGATAAACATCAGATATGTTTACTTGCAGTCCTACTTAGTTGAGCGAACTCGGTTACCTAATGCTAACTTCAATAGAACTGTAGCTGAACTGCATTTTTGCAAACCATGTTCGCATAGGTGTGTGAAGTCTGCCAATTTGCATTGGGCCAGCGTGATGGACTATGGAGACCTGAGAGGTGACCTGCACTCAGTAGTGAGCCGTTAATGGGTTGCTGCTGATGATTACCTACAGACCCTAATAATCGCGAAAGGTCGCATCACGGCGGGCTTTAGTTCACTCACGTAAGACGACGAAAGTGCCATATTATTTTATTGTAAATAAATAAATAATCAACCCACAATTCGGCGCACAGTGCACACGAACACAATATTATAAAAATTAAACAAATAAACTACCTAAAACTTTGAGATCATATTATAATAGTTGACTAATTTATAATTAAGTTATTGTGACGATTGAATAAATTTGAGAACGAGTCAATTTAATACGAGTATACTGATAGAAAGTAAACTTGAGCGGCCCAAATAAAGCGGTTATACATATAATGTACTTACCTATGTTAAAAAGTTAGCTATGAACCTAACTTGCAAAAGTTACGAGATTTTGTTCGCCTTAATGACATTACGCTCTAAACCGAGTCAACATTTATATTTTTTTTACGGATTACATTAAACATGATTAATCCACAGAGTACATTATATATACTGACTTTAATCTTTAAATCCTAAATAACATACAACAATATTATGTATAGTTATTTTTGCGAGCGAGCATCCTAAATCTAAAAATGTGTAGTAACACACAGTTTTAGGGCGGTCCAATTGAATGCTCGCCAGTTTATTTGCCAAAACGTAATTTAAAAGAATGTTCCAAAAGAGATGTTGATGTAACATTATGTTACAAAATTCAAATTGTGATTTCAGTATATATATTATTATAGTATTAATTATATTGTTACCACTAATTATATAGTGTTTCATAGTTATCATTTTAAAAGTTCTGTGTGTATTATGATGGCATACCAATAATCCAGTATTTTTATTGTGTTCGGATATTTCTATTACATATTGCTTAATTAATTATTGGTATTAAAGGTTATGAATCAGTTTAATCTGTATACATTAGTATTATACATATAAAATTGTGGTTATAATATTCACAAATATTAAATCAATATTAACCTATAATAGCTGTGATGTCATTTCATAAACATAGTAGGTACCTACATAATATCATAGATTTAGGATTGGTAGTCGCTACGCAACTACTAGATACCGTCGGCGTACTAGTAAATTGTGGCAACTCATAGTACGCCTTAACTGTTAACCCACATAGGTAGTGTCGTAGCAACCAATGATTGACGCTTTTAAACAGTCTTTGACATTACGTTGCCTCATTTAGGCCCGCTTGCAGAGACGCTGGGTTAGGTTAAACCCAGGAAAAAATTTGTAATTTTGACAGAAGCTTTAAATGAAATGTCAAAGCAGCAGCTAACTCTGGGTTAATAGGATAACTCGGCGTTTCTCTAAGGCCCGCTTGCAGAAAGGAGCTATTGTTCGTAGAAAGGGCGGTATCTAGTAGCGACTAAGCTAACAATCCTAAATCGATGAGTAGTATGTCATTTACAAAATTCTTTAAATTATTATCTAGTCAATCAAATATTTACAGATACAAACGAAATCTAAAGTATTTTTAAATCCATTTTTACTTGTTAGTGATAGGTACTTTTAAATTATTATTATTATTATTAAACTAACGATGTATAGTAATGAATCTGTATTTTGTTAATGAAAAAAATAAAGTGTCTAATTTTATTGATCGGTTTTTCATTTATCGATGTTCTCTCAGTGAAAGGTTTACGATATAAGTGATACCTATTTAGTTGCACTAAGAATCGGACATTAATAGTAATTAAGATTAAATTCTATCTAATATCCTTTATTATGATTAACTGTTCTTAATTCTTTGAAAAGATACAAAGACTTGAGGTTTCCAACATTTTCATCCAAGAAGATCCTTCTGGTGGTACTTTCAGATGTCTTTGTGCCCCATATATCAATTACCGATCGTATCTCTTCGTTGGTTGCAGCATGCAGCACTATCAGGACGGATGATGATCCAACGCCTCCCTTCTTTATCGTAGCACTTGCACCGCAAGATCTGATAGCGACGTTGTCCACGTGTATATAATTAATTATATACCCGGGAAATGTGTTTTCATAAACATATACCTGCCCCTCGTTGATTGAAACAGGGCGATTTTCGACGACTGCCGAGTCCATGTGCTGTAGATGATGATGCCATTTACCGATTTCAAGTGGCACTTTTGTTTTCTCACAGAATAGTCTCGCATTGACACAGTTTAGGAAAATGAGAAATGTAAGTCGGTCCATTTACGAGAACACACTTGTGCATTTGAAACCTTTAAAACAACACTCGTTAACACCTGTGACCTATCGGCTATTGTTAAAGAACAATGACAAAAAAAACATATATGAGCATTTTTTTAAAAAGGGTAAAACTTGACTGACCTAAAATCAATAGCTATAGAATTTCTAATTTAGTGTAAAATACGTTGTTAGAATCTGCGTTTGGTTGTGTAATCGCCTAAAACTTTCTAGTGAATTTCGACACATGCTCTCACACACATATTACATACATATTATGTATATCTGTTGTACTACATATTCAAAATTCAATCGCAATACTGGATTGATTCTTCTGATTGACTGATTAATACTTCGATTACATTTTAGAAAATTCTTAGTTTTTCAATTACATTGTATCAACATTGTATTACATTGTATCTAGATAGATAACTGGCTGTTATACTACAAGTAAGGAGATTTAGGTAATACTCAATAAAACAAACAAGTAAATTAACGGCACATTTATTAAGAAATCAATATTGGTCCCTTAAATAAAAATATTTTAAATTTATTATGTATAATAATATATAAATACAAGATAGTGGACCAAAGGGTTAACATCTCATATAATTAAAGCACAAAAATTAAGCTGCATATTTTCACCATTTTTACGACACATGAGATTACTGTTTACCTTGCTTTTTTACAAACATCTTTGGCGTACTATCGATCCGTATTAAAAAAGGGAGAAATTATGGTCAGAGATAAAAATATTTTTATAATAATATGATCACTACATGTAATATCACTCTAATATCAGTTTTATATTATAGTATATCCTAACTATTATCCAACGATGTACATACGAAAAGTTAGTAGAATATCGTTAATAGTGCACTAAGTACACTCCAAAATTGAGTTCCGTAAGACAGTCAAAACAATATTACGTACTATATACATAGCTGCTGCTAGTCTATCTTCTATCAATAATGTAGTGGATAGGCAGTCGGTATTCAAAGATTGTCCCTAAAAAGTAGTTATCACCCATAATCGTGAAACTGTTTTCGTTTGTAAGAAAGCCAATGTGAATAAGTTTTACAAATGTGTTGTAAACTTTTAAAGTTGTAAATACATAGTTCATGCAGGGTTTTAAGTTTGGAGGCGAATTTTGAACCCATTGAGTTTTCGTTACTATAATGTTATAACATCATTAATCCTGTCGTACTATGGTGTACTTGTAAAATAGAAAGAGTCTTGTATTTAAAGAAACGAATTTTAAGTTTGAGGAAGACAAATGTACATATTTTTGTTTGTCATAAGTAAGAACTTATACTATGGTGTACTTGTAAAATAGAAAGAGTCTTGTATTTAAAGAAACGAATTTTAAGTTTGAGGAAGACAAATGTACATATTTTTGTTTGTCATAAGTAAGAACTTATTTCTATTAAGCTAACTTAATTTTGTACATTATTGATTGAAGCTTTTCATGAATGAATAATAACGACTATATCAGTTTTTAAAGTTGTCCTTCAGGTATTTTTCTTATTACTAGATTGCGTTTAGAATATTTTAGTAAAAATTCAATTAACAGTAAAAATGTTCTTCACCAAAAATAAGTCTCTTTTAATATATGATTAAAAAGGGGTTACAATTTACTATAATACCTATCTATCTTAGAAATACTTATTTTAATATAGTAATAAACTCAGCAATAATGCGATATAGAAGCATAAGAAAATTTCTAGATCATATTACGCATTAATTAATGTAAGCATACTAAAGCGCTTGGTCTGTGTATAAATACAAGAGTTAATATAAGTTTCTTAAACTTTCATATAAAACGCGGACGGAGTTTCGAATGCATGTCTTACGGAACTCCAAAGGCACTTCATAAATCAAAATGATAATATATTTTTCATAATTATGACCTGACGTCATAAGTTTCAAGTTAAGGCTCTCCCCACATTTATCCACGCGGAATCGGCATTAGGCTGTCCGAACAGTGGCCGAAAGGAATACGATGATTTGCCGATTTGCTCAACATCCTCGTATATTATAGCATAGACATCTAGGGTAATAATAATGCTACATGAGAGTTTTATAGTGAATCAGATAACATGTCGATAGATGTGGGGGATACTCTTAAGCGCTGAATACCACGTCACTTTTAAGTAAATAATTGAGCAGGACTCCACGTGTCCTTTTTTATGCAACTTAAATATAAACCCTTTACCTCATAAAAATATAATAATTGTAAAATTATTAATACTATTAATCATAGTAAGTATTTAATTTTTTCACAATTTTTGTAAATATTAACATTTAATACAAAAGATTGAATCGTTTATCAATTTGTTATATCTAATAAAGATACATAAACATCATACTGATTTAAAAGTCTTTTAGTTTATCATAATTTCTATAATAATATCAAGGCACCAATCGACGGAGACTTGGAGTGTACAAGCGATTTATCATTAGCACAAGGAAAAAGTTAATAATCAATCAAAAAAAAAATATATATTCTGGTGCTTAAATATTTAAAGTGGAAATCTAGGATAGCTCAGTGATTCTTAAAATCTAGTACAATTATGTACCTTATATTACATCTAATCAGTTTAATTATAGGGTATGCATGTAATTTCGTTAAATTTTTAATTAATGCATTAATTGGATACAGTACAGAAAAAAAAGGTATCGTAAGGTAAGGTATAAAATGTTTAAATTACACGGAAAATAATTCTTTGAACTGCCATTCGATTTGGTCGATTTAGGCTGAAATCACATCTGTGCACATCGATTAGCATGTAGCCGAATAGTTTTTGGTCACACGCAAACACATCGCGCGTCGAAACGTGTGTACAGTTCGTTCGCTCAAATGTTTGGCGCGCTTTGTAAAGCCGACACAAAGCGGCGGCCGCCGAATCATCCGGAAAGGCGCGCCGGCTTCATCAGACTCGGCTCGCGTTGAATGTTTGTGTGATGTATTTAAAGTGATGATTTAGATGACTTAGTCTTAGTGTTTTGATTTTCTGTTATTTCATTAATTTAAAAATTTGATATAAATGATAACTAACTTGAGCTGCCTAAAATAAAATAAGTGGCTGGAACAAATATACGCATTTCAAACAAAAATTGCGAAAGCAGAATCGATGCGAAAAGCCGAATTGATGCGTACAGATGCGATTCCAGCCTTAAATGCCGCCGTATTGCTGCGATTACAAAACATGTTAAAAAACTACACGCATATTCCCTATTTCCCTAGTGATAATTTTCTGCGGAGTGACGCCGACAGGCCCAGTCATAAGGCGATCCTATAGTGACTATTAAGAACCACTGTTCTACCCGTATCATTTTCGAAGCATACTACGAAAACACAAGTGATATGTGCGTTATAACTATATACGGCTCTTGCGTTACATATGTATGGTGGCGGCAGTGTAGCGCGCCTCGCCGCGACGCCAGCTCCAAGTGGACGGGCGGTACTGGAAATTACATATTCGCTTTAGACCACTGCCCTCTGTCAATACAAGTACAGTGCCACCAACTTGTTCAGGCGGAACTTGTTCAAATGCCTCGTTGGTCAAGTGGTTGGCATGTTCGACTACGAATGACGAGGTCCCGGGGCCAAAATATGTATTTGTTGTTCAATTTGGGTGTGATTGATATTCATTTTCATCATCATTAGCAACCCATCAACGGCTCACTACTCAGCGAGTTCTCTCAGAGAAGGGTTATAGGCCATAGGTCCACCGCGCTGGCCCAACGCGAATTGGCGGACTTGCACACCTTCAAGAACTATGAAGAACTCTCAGGTGTGCAGGTTTCCTCACAATGTTTTCCTTCACCGTTGAAGCAAGTGATATTTAAGTGCTTAAACGCACTTGACTCCGAAAAGACAGAGGTGCGTACCCGGGATTGATCCTGCGACCCCCCGAATAGGAGACCACAGTCTAACCACTCTATCACTACTCACTGCTGTGATTGATATTACAACCTCTCTATCGAATATAACAACCTAGACGCGGAAGCATCTAATAGTCGAATGAGTTTCTGGCAGAGACTGAATTCGTAACCAATTAGACTTTAATAATTCAAAATGGCGTACCCACGCGGTTATGAGTTAAATATCCAAATATCGATTAAATTATACTAATTTCCATATTAAATATGATGATGATAAATAGGACAGAGGATGATAAAATTCGTAATTAATTTTAAACACGAATCCGGCACTCGTCACGGAATAAAATGAAGGTACCTTGATGAGCAGCTGTCCGCTGCGCGTGTGCGGGTTCTTGAACGCGTAGAGCGCCCAGGCGACGAGGCTGCAGACTAGCGCCACGGCCACGAACGCGCCCACCACGCCGCCCACCGGCGACGCCGCGTGGCGGACCTCGTGCGCGGGCTCACTCGCCGCCACCGCCGCCGCTGTCGCGCCCGCTGACGCCGCCGCCCCCGCCGCCGCCGCCGCCCTGACCGCCGGCTCAGAGTTTACTGCGCCTGTAGTGCGAAGGCTTACCGCTTTTGAATAGGGAAGAATTTCATTTTTCATAACCTGGGTCATTAGTGAATTTGCCTTTGGTTACAATTAGATACAAATATTTTTTCTGCTATATTCTTATCAACTCGAAATTACATCTGAGCCATTCATTTTATATTTAAATCCTTACTAATATTATATATTATTTGTGCGAAATTGTGTTTGTTGGTTAGTTTGTCCTTCAATTACGCAGCAACGGAGCATGGCTGATTTTCACTACAGTGGTGCCGTATTTATGTTCTACCCACTACTTGCTGCTTCTAGACATTACATCATGCAAAATAGTAAAGTTCGGCTTGAATGGGGTTTAAAGAGAGATTAAGAGGAGTATCACATTTCACACCCCTCTCTCTCGCACATTCTAATATTTTCAATAATTGTAAAAATCTTAGTAACTTTTGACAAAATGTGGTCAATCATTATCTTTGACAATTAAATTACGGATAGACATATTTTTACCATCATACACCTAGTTTTTGATAGAGAACAAGAGCGATAAAAGTTAATAGTAGTTTTCGCCCTTTTTCTCTATCAAAATCTAGGTATATCATAATAAAACTATATTATCTGAAATATCCGTAATTTAACTGTCGAAAATAATAATAACTGACCATATTTTGTCATGTGTAATGTATTAGATTTTTACAATCATTGAAAATATTAGAATGTGCGAGAGAGAGGGATGCGAAAAGCAATAGTCCTCTTAAAGAGAGACTAATGGTCTGTTTCACAACTTGCTGATAAAGTGCCTGATATATATATCTAACAGATAAAATATCTGATGGATAAATCTGTGTGATATATTTTTGAGTTTAACTACTAGGCTGACTTATAAGATACTTATGAACCAGAAATTTAAACGCTATCCATCAGACAAGTTGTGGATAGGCTATCAGGCACTTTATCAGCAAGTGGTGAAACAGGCCCTGAAGGTGGAGCTTTAAAATGTTAAAATTATTTTAAAAAAACCGACTTCAAGCGCCCGTGCCACTACAAAGTATAATATAATTAATTATTGTTGATATTTTAAAAACCGCTCGACCGATTTCGATAAAATTCACCCTTTAAAACAAAACAAGAATTTTCCATATCGGTTCAGGCGTCTTCGAGTAATCGGTGAATAGATATAAAAAAAAAAATTGGCAGTCATAGGGATTGCCGATAGAAGTGAAAACTAGATTTGCTAATAATTAAAAACAAATAAGAAAAGCGCACTGTCACGATTTCGTGAGTGTGATTCGAACCTGCGACATCATACATTAAACGGTAAGGAAGGCGGCTGCTTTCCCGCTGCGCTGTACAAGGTTGCTTGGGAACTTCTAAAATGTTGAACGATTACTGAAATCTCCAGGTGACGATGACGCGAAATCCATGTTTTTTGCTCACCCAAAAAAGTGCTCAACGCGCCTAAAGATGTATTCACTTCAAAAAGGATTCCGACGAATTGCGAACCTCCTCCTATTTGGAAGTCTGTTAAAACAGCAGTATAATCACCAGTGGTGACGATGGCGGTGTCGTGGGAGGCGGTCGGCTTGGTGTCGGTGGTGTACGCGATCTTGCCGCCGCCGTCGGGCGCGTCCACGTGCTCGCTCGATGGGCACATCTTCTCGTCCGATATGGCTGACTTGTCGCAATCTGCACACACACACAATAATGATAATGCGGTCACGGCGGCCAACCTCTTCAGAGATTAGCCATTTGCGCGGGAGATATCATAGTGCACAAGTGCGTGCGCAAACACAGGTGCGCTCTGGTGGGACGGAAATCCGACACCACCGGAGAGAGATCAGGCGCAGGAGCGACGGCTTTATCGTCATCCGTAGTGGAACTTCCTACCCACTAGACTGATGAGGCAGGTAAACTAACTACAAGTTAACTACAGACACGACACACTAAGGGTCTCTTGCAGAACTCTGCTAACCCAGAGTTAGCCGCTAACTCTGGGTTAAAATAATAGATTTGAAAGATTTCGTATACAGTATCTGTCAAAATAACAAATTTAATCCTGGGTTAGCTAACTCGGCGTTTCTGCAAGTGGGCCTAAGGTGCGCTTGCAGAAACGCCGGGTTATCCTTTTAAACCAGAATTAGCTGCTGCTTTGACAATTTTCGTATAAAGCTTCTGTCAAAATTACATTCCTGGGTTAAACCTAACCAGGCGTCTCTGCAAACGGGCCTAAGTAACGTTCATTACAAGGTTAGGACTTTCTTAATGACAGAGATGAAATGAATAGAATGGAATTATTTTTTATTCAAATAAACTTTTTGAAAGTAATTTGAATCGTTGATGAGTCTACCACTGGTTCGGAATGCACTTCCTGCCGAGAAGAACCAGCAAGAAACTCGGCAGAATGGGAAGTATATCATCATCATCAGCAACCCATCAACATCTCACTACTGAGCGCCGGTCTCCTCTCAGAGAAGGGTTATAGGCCATAGAACACCACGCTGGCTCAATGCGAATTCTTTGAGAACATTATGGAATCATTGCTACGTTTAAACTGTGGTGATTGGTTGAATTTATCGCAATTTTATCGCATAATGAGTTTTAGCCAATAGCGAGCGAGTATCGGCCAATCGGTGAGGTTCTCCAACGTTGGGATATTGTGGATGTATCTATGTATATTATCTTAGAAATCGGAGAAAACGTTTCAGATAAACGCGTAACCGACGAACGTAGCCGTGCACTTACGACGTTCTTCAGTTTGGTTTTCAATTGTAGCACGGTTTCACGGTTAGATAACACGTCCGGTGCGCTTTGCTTAGATCACCTGTCGTTTACACATGTCTGCTTATTTACCTTTTAAGAAAAACTAGATTATAAAAATATCGCAAGCGTTCTTACGTCTCAGGATCCAGTCCTGTTTGTTGCGGTCTGTTCCACTCGAGCACACTTGTATTTGATCGCACCACAGACACTGAAATAAAACATGATCTTTCTTATTTAAAAAAATCCTCTTTTACAAATAATTTATATAACAATCCGTATATATAAACTAACAATTATAAAAATATGCCTACCAAACACCATCACCCACACTACTGCAGTTAGGGAAAATGCCCAGAACGCTGGACGGTACCTCTGGTAAGGTAACCACCAGCCAGCAATCATTCCCACTTTGTATTATTGCCTTCCTCATTTCAACCGTGCATGATATTATATACATATATAAACGGTCAACCTCGATTGTAAAATTAAAATTTCTTTAAATTGCTTGTAAATACCAATCCCCCCAAAAACATTTTCACGTAAAATGTTGCGGAGACAATATGGCTCGCATTGACAAAAAGTTATCAGATCTCATGTAGAGCCAAGCTTCTAACTCTACACGCCCTAACTCTACAAGCCCTAACTTCACAAACTCTATACCTGAGTCAAAATATGTGGCTTGGCCATTTCGCTACATTCACATGGGCGTAAGGTGAAAAATGTATTCACTGTTCATTACTATTCTAGTTCTAACTTGTAGTTAAGTGACTTACTTTAAAGCCAGTTTCGTGATTAGCACAGCTCTGGCACGAGTCGTACTGCAGACAGGTGGGCAGCGCTATGAGTTTCAATACGGTATTGTTGGTGATATCGTAGTTTTTGAACGACACACGGTGGTACTCGTAGATAGTCTTGCGTCTAATGTCTGAAAATGTATACATTGGCCTCGTATCATATCAGGAAGACAGCATCTAGACCGGGGGCCGCAGCTGTATTGACTGAAACCATGTGAGCGGCGAAAGTATGCCACTCTGATCGAGAGTTACATATTTGCTGTGGAGACAATGAGGCCATGGAGTCTTGGGCCGCGGCCGCACTGGCAAGGCGACTGGCAACGCGACGCGGTATACCGTGTATCCGCAGCACCGGCGATAAACTAGCTAATTGCCCTTACATCGCGTAATGACTGGCCGTACTCAGTGCCGTCACATTCATTGGCTTTAGTGCTATTGAAAATTACGCGCGACATAAACAAATAAATTTCGCGCGTCGCTTATCCGATGCGGCCGCCTCCATTCGTTTATAGGAATTTGTTTCAACGAAATGGCCGTCGCGTCGCAGTCGCCTTACCAGTGCGGCCGGGGCCTTGGAGTCTTATTTAGTGGAGTAAGTCTGGTGACAAAAGATTGTTCGATGCATATATTATGCAGCCACTATGTACAGTACCCGGCGATATATATTGCACATCGGCCTTTGGAAAGAGACAATCGGCTAATTTCGGCTTCGTAGAGCATTGTCTCTGTCGCACACTTATGTGACGTTTTGTCCACAGAGTACTTTTTAGTTTTGTCAGTCATTGTTCAAGTGCGATAGAGTGCGGTCGCATCCAGTTCAAAATATATATTTAGAGTTGTTAACACCCCCAAATTTAAATAATTTAAAGTTGTACTATGGCATCTTTAGGAAAAAGAGGGAAGCCTTTACGAGGTCAGTCACGCGAAATTACCTACAATGTTTACAAATATTTTGTAATCGAAGCTGACAGATTTAAAAAAGATGAAGATGATAATGTAAGTTGTTATTTTAAGAAGGTTCAAGAGCGAGTTGCAAGTGCCACTGGAATTTCAAGAAGAACTTTGAACAATATATTAAACGAAGTCAGAACTGAAACACATTCTACTGAAATTAAGTTCAGCACTCCAAAAAAAGGGAGACCAAAAAAGCAATTTTGTTTGGATATGGACGATTTTGATTATGATGTTGTTCGAAGAATGGTGTATGATTTTCACTTACGATTTAATGAACTGCCAACAATAAAATCATTAAAAGCTAAATTATCTGAAGCTATTAATTACAATGGGTCTGAAAAGACGTTGAGAAAAATACTTCACGAGATGGGATTTCGGTTCACTAAAATGGAAGATAATCGAAAAGTTCTAATGGAAAAGCACGATGTAAGTCTCAAACGAATGGAATACCTCGATAAAATACGCAAATTTCACAAAACACGAAAAAATATTGTCTACATGGATGAGCCTTATATTCATACATCCCACACTAAAGGGAAATCTTGGAGTGATGATAAGAAAAAAAGGAATAAAAAAGCCAATTTCAAAAGGTTAACGTTTGATATAGTTCATGCGGGAATTGAAAAAGGCTTTGTACCCGGTGCCTTTTTAACGTATAAATCCACGGACACTACAGGTGACTATCACAATGAAATGAATAACGATAACTACGAGAATTGGCTGGTTAATCAATTAATCCCAAATATACCCAGTGATTCTGTTCTAGTTATCGACAACGCACCCTATCACAATAAATATGTTGAAAGACCCCCCAACTCAAACACCATTAAACAGGAAATGATCAACTGGTTAAACAGACACGAAATTTCAGTTGATCCAAAATTAACAAAAACCCAGATTTACGCTATTATATGTCAGCACAAGGAGAGGTATACAGAGTTTTCTGTGGACAAAGTACTTGCCGAACATGGGCACACTGTGTTGCGATTGCCACCATATCCGGATTTTAACCCAATTGAAAATATATGGTCTCAACTGAAAGGCTATGTAGCCTCTAGAAATGTGGGTATGAATTTAACTGCAGTAAAAACATTATTGACTGAAAAAGTAAACATGATTGGGGCTGAAGAGTGGAAAAAGGTTTGCAATCATGCAATCAAATGTGAGAATGAATATAGAAGCATTCAACACGGTTTAGACAATTACACTGATAGACTAGTGATAAATACGGCTGATAGTGACAGTGATATTGACCTCTTTGAGAGCACAGATAGTGAAATGGATGTAATTGAGAATGAGAATTATTATTATTATTTTTATTACAATGTCTCATTTTAACAATAGGTATAATGGTGTTTATTATGTACACTACAGCTGTAATTTTCCAAAATAATTAAATACGTAAACATAATGTGAACATGTTTTTTTTAATTTTATTTTACCCCAACCTAAAGCCATCACTTATAGAAAAATTGGTGTATTTTATACAAAGAATAAAATGAATTATCAAAAGAAGCAAATCATAATTGTTTTAACAGACAAAGACAATGCTCTACGAAGCCGAAATTAGCCGATTGTCTCTTTCCAAAGGCCGATGTGCAATATATATCGCCGGATACTGCAACTATAGTCGATCGAGAAGTTAGATTAGGTTTTTTTTGGGAATTTATGTCTTGATTATATTATTTGGTCTGATCTGATGGGAGGCTCCAAACGTTGATAGTTAGCTTAAAGATGAAAAATCTGCTCTTGGAAAAATTTGCTTAGTAGCTCAACTTTCATAATAGCTTGGCAAAAAAGTGTAGACCCTCAAGTAATTTTTTCTATGATAACCGAGAGGTCAAGCTCAATAGAGTTATTGAGCTGTCAATGCTTCAGTCCGTCAGATTAATTAGATATATGGTTGTAAGTGATGTCGGAATTCGTTTATATTTGTACTCTCACAGGACAAAAATACTACAAAAATTATAGACTTAGAATTGGTAGTATTTTCGCGTACTACTAGATACCAGCGGAGTACTAGTAATCTATAGTACACCTGAACTGGCGTACCTACATAGTCAGCCCGTATTTGACGTTTTCAAACAAACTATGAAATTACGTTGTCGCTTTTATGGAGCTATCGTGTATGGGAAGAGCGGTATGTCGTAGCGACTAAGCTACCAATCCTAAATTTATAACAAAAATAATAAAACCTATGTGGGTTGCTAGATTCAAGATAACATAGCAACTCCTTTTTCCTACTCTATTTTGCTAATTTGTAAGAATCCATAAATTCACAACAATTAACTTACGGTAGTGAAACTTATCGGTTAGATAGGCGTCGCTGATGCCAACTTTGACTGGATGCTCGCTGTCTATGATATCCTTCAACGCCAAAGGAATGTCTTTATAGGCGAATGTGATGTCACCATTTTTGTACAGCGTCACAGCGAATGTGAACTTTTTCTCAGCATCTTGTCGGAGGGTTACTTTCTCCCAGAATACGGTGAATTTCTCGCCTGCAGGTCAGAAAAACAAAGAGCTTGTTGAAAAATTACGATCAGTTTGAAGCGCCACATTTGACATTGTCTCTGGAAATAAATAATATAGTTTACAGCGCCAAGGTGGAGTCAATCAAGTAGGTCCAAAATAGGATGACAGCGGCCGGGCCAGTGTTAATCATAGATTAATTATAGTTGAGTCAGTCGTAAGTCTTATCAGTGTTTAATCATAGATGTCAGTAGTTTAAGTCTTATCAGTGTGTAATCATAGAAGTCAGTAGTTTAAGTCTTATCAGTGTTTAATCATAGATGTCAGTAGTTTAAGCCTTATCAGTGTTTAATCATACAAGTCAGTAGTTTAAGTCTTATCAGTGTGTAATCATAGAAGTCGGTAGTTTAAGTCTTATCAGTGTTTAATCATAGAAGTCAGTAGTTTAAGTATTATCAGTGTTTAATCATAGAAGTCAGTAGTTTAAGTCTTATCAGTGTTTAATCATAGAAGTCAGTAGTTTAAGTCTTATCAGTGTTTAATCATAGAAGTCAGTAGTTTAAGTATTATCAGTGTTTAATCATAGAAGTCAGTAGTTTAAGTCTTATCAGTGTTTAATCATACAAGTCAGTAGTTTAAGTCTTATCAGTGTTTAATCATAGAAGTCAGTAGTTTGTCTTATCAGTGTTTAATCATAGAAGTCAGTAGTTTAAGTCTTATCAGTGTTTAATCATAGAAGTCAGTAGTTTAAGTCTTATCAGTGTTTAATCATAGAAGTCAGTAGTTTAAGTCTTATCAGTGTTTAATCATACAAGTCAGTAGTTTAAGTCTTATCAGTGCTTAATCATACAAGTCAGTAGTTTAAGTCTTATCAGTGTTTAATCATAGAAATCAGTAGTCACTATACAAAGTATATAATTTTTTATTGTTGATATTTTAAAAAACGCTCGACCAATTTCGATAAAATTTATACCACCAGGAAGTTATATATACTTCCTGGTGGTATAAAACAAAAAAACACAAAAAAAGATTTTTTCAAATCAGTTCAGGTGTCTTCCGTTGAACATACATAAAAAAAAAGATTCAGACGTTTTTTTAAACCTTCTTCCTTTTGAAGTCGGTTAAAAATAGGATATAGCATCCGTTATATTGATTTTATTCGTGTTAAATGTAGCCTAGGTTTGTCACCGGGACCATGATAAAGAAAAAAAAAAGGGTAAAAACAATGAGGGGAAGTTCCAAAAATGCATACTTACAATTCAATACATGTTAAGATGGGCAGACAGAAAGTAACCGACAGTTCCTGCCGGTGGAACCTGTTCACGAGCACCTTTGACACATTTATTGATAGACACCTCATTCACCAAATCGTCTTAACATGTATTGAATTGTAAGTAGGTATGCTTTTGTGGAACCTCCCCTCATTGTGGAAACACTGCATACATAGCATAGTAGCTATTGTATTGTAAACTTGTTTTGAAAAGAGCAACCGCAGAGTTTCTTGCTGGTTCTTCTCGGTAGGAAGGACATTCCGAACCAGTGGTAGACTCTCTCTTCTCTTCTCTTCTTCCTGGGAATTGTTTCCGCAAGTAGGCGATGTTCGCCCGTTTTGCGTGATTCCTCTGGTACGGCTCCCCGCCGGATGACTCCAGCCAGCCGAGCTCACTCCAGAATCCGAGCAGGCCACCCAGGTCGGCGAGGACTTCCGGAAGTGTTGCTGGAGAGCCAATGTATTTATGACGTTGATTGGATACACTTTTGCATTTAAGCAGTACGTGTTCCGGTGTCTCGTCGGCCTCCATGCATGCTCTGCACAGAGGGCTGCAGTGGTAGACTCATCGACGATTCAAAAGTACTTGTAAAAAAGTTTATTTGAATAAAAACTATTTCTATTATATTATATTCTATTCTATTCACATACATACATTCATTCATTCATTCAGATTCATAACCCATTCTTTTGACTTTGCCGTAGTCAGATCAGAAAAGTCACTTACCGTCGTCAATCATTTTGACGAAACTGTCATTGGTGAGCGTGGTATCGAAGTTGCCCATGAGGGGCGCGATGTATTGCGTGGCCGCGAGCCAGTTGTGGACCTGGTCGCCCATGTAGATGAAGCCGCCCGTCGCCACTGTCAGGTTGCTCACAGGGTGCCCGTAGAATGGGAACGGGAACGACAATTTTATAGTCTGTGTACAGATATTTAGCGTCGTCAGCATGAGCAACCCATTGGCGTCTCACTACCGATCGCAGGTGACCTCTCAGAGGATTATAGGGTTAGTCCACCACGCTAGTCTACGCACCCAATGTGAAATGGTAGAATTCACACAACTTTGAGAACATTATGGAAAACTCTGACGTGGAGGTTTCTTCACGATGTTTTCCTTCATCGTTGAAGCATGTGATATTTGATTGCTTAAGCGCTCATAACTCCGAAAAGTCAGAGGTATCGCAATCGTACCTGCGACCTCCCGAGTAGGAGACCGCAGTCCTAACCAGTAGGCTTTATCATTGCTTCCGTATTTTTTCCGAATTTTACTAGAATTGTGAAAGAAATTTAAATTAAACAAAAGTGCATGCATACAATTAAACGATATGTTCCAAACATATTTATTAAATATGTACATATCATCATTATCAACCTTTAGATGTCCACTGCTGGACATAGGTCTCCTGCATGGACCTCCACAGGCTTCGGTCTTGCGCCGCCTGAATCCAGCGGCTCCCTGCGACTCGTTTGATGTCGTCGGTCCACCTAGTGGGGGGTCTGCCAACACTGCGTTTACCGGTGCGGGGTCGCCACTCCAACACCTTGGGACCCCAACGACCATCAGCTCTTCGAACTATGTGCCCCGCCCATTTCCACTTCAGTTTCGCGACTCGCTGAGCTATGTCGGTGACTTTAGTTCTCCTGCGGATCTCTTCATTTCTGATTTGATCTCGCAGGGATACCCCAAGCATAGCTCTCTCCATCGCTCGCTGAGTGACTCTGAGCCTTCTTATAAGGCCCACAGTTAGCGACCATGTCTCGGATCCATAAGTCATCACTGGCAACACGCACTGTTCGAAGACTTTAGTCTTCAGGCACTGAGGTATTTTGGACGAGAAGACATCTCGAAGCTTCCCGAACGCTGCCCAGCCGAGTTGGATAAATATGTACATATATAAACTGCATATTAAAGTCATTCTAATAATATATTTGAACTGATTTTTGTCAGCGGCTTCGCTCACGTTAAGTTCGATTTTTCAAACCCCTATTTTACCCCCTTAGGGAATAGGGGTTAAATTTTCAAAACTCCTTTCTTAGCGAATGACTACGTCATAATAGCTATCTGTATGCCAAACAGTCCGAACCGTCCAGTGATTGGAGCTGTGCGTTGATAATCAGTCATTCAGTCGGTCACCTTTTCCTTATATATATTTAGATGATAAAAACGGCTTTCAATTTCTTCATTTTGGTTTTTCAATACGGACGTTATAGTTCAATTGAATTACTTCATTATTAATCTATGATATTATTCTCAATGTTATGGAGGAATATTATCCAAATATCGCGTTCTGGGTTACATGAAGGCAAATTAGTTTTTAATTACATATAATAAATAATTGATGCATTAACAAAATCAGTCAAATATTTTACAAAAATGAACTTTTCTAGATCTAGATAAGATTAGATTCGTTTGACAGTGGCCATCAATTATTTCTTACCGTCGCACGTCGGTGGGAGTTGCTCAAAACCTCGTGTATCAATGCCTCCCGCCGGGTAATGTTGGCCCAATATTCTTGAAAATAATCCAACTTTCCAATGAATGTACTGTTGTAGAAATTATGGTTATCCTGTTAATTTTAAATCGTTAACTGATTAAATTCGTTCCGTTTCATGAATCAAAATTAAAAATACTTTATTTTGTGCACAAAAAAATTAATTCGCACGAAAATAACGATATAATTTTACACTTAGGGCGTTTTTCCACGACGATGGACGTTTACTCATTCAACGACACCGCACACAAATAGATATATATGGCGCTCGGAGTCGTCACCGCAATTTATCGTACGGTGTGGTACCGTGCGATGGCTCGTGGAAAAACGACCTTAGGGCCACCACCACCAAGTATTCACCATCGCCAAGTATTTGACGGTAATTAGACGTTCTGACAAATTGACGATTTGATTGATGACAAATTTATTTGTCGTTTACAGTTTAATTGGCGAATGGCAACAAATACGTCACAAAAAGCCACATTGACTACTAAATACTTACATAAGTTAGATTACTTAAATTGTGTTCAGCCTTTATAGTTTCAGTTTCATTGAATACATCGTTCGAGTCTATAAAAAATACATAATTATATAAAAATAAGTAAGTTTTTTTAAAAAAAGCAGTGACCTTAAATATTTATAGTATTAAAGAAGCTTAGATCACTTCTTATATAATCCTATACGATCAACATACGGATCAACGTTCAGCCGATCCAACAGACGGACGAAAATTTTTTAAAAGGCTTTATGAAGAAATCGGTACAGCAGTTTAGACTTGAAAAGGTAACAAACACACAGATCGATCAAAAGACAAAGTGTCTTAGGCATTTATGACGTTGGAATGAATGTTTTTTGACAATGTTATTATTATTAGGTCTCTACGTAAACATTTAGTCATTAATTAGTCACACTAAATGCACGTAGCTAGTGATTCAAACAAAAGTAATAGTATACTTTTAATTTTATATATCACAATATATTTTATACTACACCTGCTCGGAAAGTACCTTCTGATTTGTGTCATATCGAGAAAGAGCGAGAAAGAAAATATGTCTTTACGTGGAGACAAATTTGCGGGCTGAAAAAATGTATGAAATTTCATTACTTACGTGCTTTAGCGGGCTGAAAAGTTGTATGAAAATCCATTACATACGTGGTTGTCTTTTTTTAATTTTTGACAAAATTAGTTCAGTAATACAAATACATAAAAAAATGGTGGTAAGCAGGCTACTTTGGATGTATGCAGGCTACTTTTAAGGTATGCCAGCTACTTTAGAGGTACGCCGTCTACTTTAGAGGTACGCAAGTTACTTTAGAGGTACGCAGGCTACTTTGGTGGTACGCAGGCTACTTTGGAGGTACGCAGGCTACTTTTAAGGTACGCAGGCCACTTTGTAGGTACGCAGGCTACTTTGGTGGTTCGCAGACTACCTGCATACCTCTAAAGTAGTCGGCGTACCTAAGTAGCCGGCGTACCTCGAAAGTAGCCTGCGTACCTTAAAAGTATCCTGCGTACCTCTAAAGTAGTCACCGTAGAGGTACGCCCACTACTTTAGAGGTACGCAGGCTACTTTTAAGGTACGACAGCTACTTTAGAGGTAGGCCGGCTACTTTAGAGGTACGCCGACTACTTTAGAGGTACGCAGGCTACTTTAGAGGTACGCCGTCTACTTTAAAGGTACGCAGGCTACTTTTAAGGTACGCAGGCTACTTTTAAGGTACGACAGCTACTTTAGAGGTACGCCGGCTACTTTAGAGGTACGCCTTCTATTTAGAGGTACGCAGCCTACTTTGGAGGTACGCAGGCTACTTTGGTGGTACGCAGGCTACCTGCGTACCTCTAAAGTAGTCGGCGTACCTCTAAAGTAGCCGGCGTACCTCTAAAGTAGCTGTCGTACCTTAAAAGTAGCCTGCGTACCTCTTAAGTAGTGGGCGTACCTCTATGGTGACTAATTCGGAGGTACGACAGCTACTTTAGAGGTACGCCGGCTACTTTAGAGGTACGCCGTCTACTTTAGAGGTACGCAGCCTACTTTGGAGGTACGCAGGCTACTTTGGTGGTACGTAGGCTACCTGCGTACCTCTAAAGTAGTCGGCGTACCTCTAAAGTAGCCGGCGTACCTCTAAAGTAGCTGTCGTACCTTAAAAGTAGCCTGCGTACCTCCAAAGTAGCCTGCGTACCTTAAAAGTAGTCTGCGTACCTCTAAAGTAGTCGGCGTACCTCTAAAGTAGACGGCGTACCTCTCTTTAAACTTCAATAATTAAAAAATGTGTCTGTTATTTTCCTCGTAGGTGTAGTATAAAGCACTATGTATCACTCGGGAGAAAGTGCGATTCCTAACTCGGGCGTATTGATACACTCGGCTTCGCCTCGTGTCTCAAATGACGCCCTCGTAAGTAATGGGTCACTTTCACCCCTCGTAGAACAATGTACTATTGTATAACAAATCGATTTTCCTCATGGAAAACTTTCTTGTTTCGTATCGCATTTGTTTTCTTCATACGGGACACGTACGAACGATTAATTATAATTACTTTTTAATCATTCACTATTAGTGATATATTTTTAGAGTGGTCTATAGTTAGTGAATCACTAAATATAACTATAATTAGATAGACCACTCTAAAAATATAAGTAAAGTCAATTACGGAATAAGTCTGAATGAGTTCATATAAGTCGTTAATGCAAGCAAGCATAGCTCTATTGTACATGCGCGTAGAAATACGGCCATTAAAGAATAACGGCCAAGTGCATGTATAATCAGCGAATGAGTAGGACTTTTCACTTCGAATTTTTCCAGGAACAATGAGGTTGTTTAGGCATAGTGGTATAATTTTCAAGTTGATACCTAACATACTACGCGTTCGTTTCAAGTTGAGCCCTGCACCATAGAGTAAAGAAATCTTCACCCCTCGCGCTTCCCCGCACCGCACCTCAAGTCAGACCCACAGTAGACACAGTATAAGAAGATGCAGTATAATAGTTTATCTATTGTTTTATTTATTAAGTACTAGCTGACCTGTCTTAACTATGAATATTGAATTCGAATTCGTATAAATAATAAAAAAATATATAAAAAAAAGTGTTTATTATTCTAATGCTTTACGATATACAACATTCTTCGTTTTTTTTAACCAAACCTACCAAAACTCCTAATATCCAAAGTTCAATTTAATAAATTGAACTTTTAATACGTAAACTTAGAATAAGAATTATTATTAAATATTATTTTTGCATGCCTATCCGGCAGATTGTAAGGACTTTTATTATAATGTAACACCATTGTACTACCTACTCAATTTGTGCAAATAAATAATTTGAATTTGAATTTGAAATTTATTTTTATGCGGTGCTTCGCGAGCGGTTTACTAAGTGGGTCTGACTTGAGGTGCGGTGCGGGGAAGCGCGAGAGAGCTAGGGGAAATTTGCAACGCGTAGTACCACTAGATCAAAGGTGTCAAACTACTGCATATCCTATACTGTGTCCGTACTGTCGGCATGGAACTAGGAATTACGACTACGTCGATTACTTTACTCTATGGTGCAGGGCTCAACTTCAAACGAACGCGTAGTAATTTTTAATGAAAAGGACCTTAACACACTGCCTTACTGAATACCTGCCTTTATGAAAAAACTTTTTTTTGTATGAAATAAATGAATTGTCTTTTGTGTTAATCGCTGTCAGCACTCATTGCAAATTCGGGGGAAAGACTTGTTTGTTGTCATAGAGTATCTGTCTCTTTTCAGGGCTGTACCACGGTTTTTTGGCTGCAATACTTACTATCATCTGGTGGGATTGGATCGCTCACTTTGGGTGTATTTACATCTACGTGTAAAATGCCTGAACCGTTGCGTCCGAGGAGTGGTATCTTGGTTGAGACTGTCGGTGGTGGCAGTGTAGTTTCTGAAAATTAAAAAAAAACGATTTAATGTAAAACCTCTTTTCCTTTGATTGACATGACCATTAATTACAGCGAGACCTTGTCAAATTTAAGAGCCTTAGGGCCATTTTCACCACCTTCTGTTAAGTGTCGGATAGCTTATTCGCATATTTTGTCTTTGTCACTTGACATAAAGTAAGAAAGGGACAAAATTTACGGTTAGGCTATCCGACACTTATCAGAAGGTGGTAATACAGGCCCTTACTATACTATAAAGGCATTTGCTGGCCAACCTGGAGTCTGAGCTGCAAATTACACACCTCTCTCTGTTAGAGCCTGAGATGCAAATCGCCAACTCATCGTCGCCAAGCTGAAGATGAAAAGATCGACCGTATGCCGAGCCAAACAGCATTGTAATATGTACTAGCTTTTGTACACGTAATTTAGCTGCAAATCAGCCGCTGGTTCAACGAGTCGTTGAGCTTTTAGCCGCAAACTGCATTCTGTTCGAGTAGTGTGAATGCTCAATTCTAAACAGGAATCGACGCTAACTTTCTCTCTTTCGTTCTTAATTCTCTCTCTCGTCGCCCTATAGGCTATAGCACGGCAATCTAACAAGACGGGAGAGAGATCACGGACGGATTTTACGTGCTCTTAGAGGCACGACGTGTGACAGTGCTAACTTCTTAACTCCGGGTTTAAACTGAGAATTTTTTGTCAGTAAAATCCACTGGTATTTTAGGCCCGACACGGGCCTTGAACGTGGGATCTCAGAATCTGCAGTTGAATAAGCTAGAGCTACGAAGCAGCTAGTGAACATAATATTGACACAACATACAAATATTAATAAAACAATAACAAACGTCTCGTTTAAAAATCATTCTATAAATGCATATAAGGCATTCGCATAGCTAAATAACAAGTTGATTGTACCAGTTCTTTCATTAAAACCAGTCCGTTGCATAATCAAATCAGCACAAATTAATCAAGAAAAAAATCGGCCAAGTGCGAGTCGGGCCTCGCTCTTTTAGGGTTCCGTTAAAAAAAATTACTAAATTAAAATATTTTCATGTACCCATGGATATATTTTAATTTAATTTTTTTAATTTAATTTAATTTTTATTATTTGTTGTTATAGCGGCAATAGAAATACATAATATGTGAAAATTTCATCTGTCTATCTATTACGGTTTACGAGATACAGCCCGCTGACAGACGGACGGACGGACGGACGGACGGACGGACGGACGGACGGACAGCGTAGGCTTAGTAATAGGGTCCCGTTGGTACCCTTTGGGTACGGAACCCTAAAAAAGACACTATTAAAATACTTTAACCGTCTTCAAACTAGATCGTACGGACTTATAGATATGAAAGCGGAGTAAAAAGATACATTTGAGACGCAAATGTATTGAAAATATACAAAATATGCTTATATTAACTAGATATGCACAAGGAGAACAAAATAGTAAGTTACATATAATCGCAATGCAGCCGAAAGCCAATTTTTTTTCATAGACTACCCTTACGCAATGCAAATTTCAAAGCGACATTCATATTAAAGTCAATGATCATGAATTTATGGAAGTTTTCGATTTAATATCAGTGTAGGTATACAAAGTCCGTAGTAACGGTTAATTTGTCAATACATTATTGTTCGCTTTCATACGTCTAGCGCGCAGTGACGCATCCATTTAGTTGGTACCTACATTAAGAATGCTGCTATGCTGGAGTAAAATAATAATTATTAATATACTTAATTATTCAAGTGTTAATTACATTATCGGTCACTGAAGTATAGAACAAAGACATATGACTCATAAAAAATAATATGATCGGAGCACATTAAAATTGTAGTGTATTGACTTAATTCTTTTAAAAAAACTTCTCTGCGCTATCTATTATACCTAATTACTGAAGTTACGAGTATATTATGATCTATAAAATTACTGAAGTTAGGAGTATATGTATAATTATGTATATGTAAATGTATAATTATTGTGAACATTTTAATAATTTTGTTATACATAGTGGCTGATAAGTATCCTTTAATTTTATAATGACCCCTGAGAAAAAGGATACAGCACACACAAAGTTTTTATGGTTTCGTAGTAAAATAAGGTATAAGCAATTGACTAATTTACTACTAATGCAAACATCCCATCGAGAATACGAGGACAGACAAAACATCACGTCACAGAGGAAGTCGAGGCAAAATAATTGTCTCGTCAATGAATCGTGAACGTAAGGTTGCTTTTTAATTAGGAGTTACTTGAGTAATACGACCGAATGACGTTGCACGCTAACTACTTAACCTATACAATATCATGTTGCATTATGTGGAGTACCTACTACTTATCTGCATTTTTTGCGAAATTATTGGATTACATATTATAAATTATGTATATTAATACAAAATTATTTACAGTTATTTACTTATTTATTGTATATGGTTAGTTTTGTAACTGAAATAATCTCTAATATTTTTGTGTCTAATCTCTAATATTGCTTTACATAATAATTGTGAGAAAGAATATACCTGAGGACCAAGAGTCAGAAGCTGGCTTATCATACTTATTATAAATGTGAAAGTGTGTTTGCTTGTTGGTTTGTCAGAGCTACGCATCGACGTGATTTTTTGCATGGGTATATATAGTTGAGGACCTGGAGAGTGACATAGGCTAGTTTTGATCCCGGAAAATCAAAGTTCCCGAGGGATTTTAAAAACTAAATCCACGCGGACGAAGTCGCGGGCATCAGCTAGTATGAAATAAATAAACCATTTTTAATTTGAATCGCAGTGCGGTTCTCTCCGAAATTATCAAACTATCAAAGCTATTGAAGCAAACTTTGTTAACACTGAAGTTCGATCGGTTTAGTCTACACTAATATTACAAAGAGGAAAGATTTGTTTGTTTGTTTGAATAGAATAGGCTGCGAAACTACTGGACCGATTTGAAAAAATCTTTCACCATTAGAATCCTACATTATCCCTGATGAACATAGGCTATAGAATATTTTCAAAAAGTTATGGCATGAAAATTTCGATAGTGTAATTGTAACCCAAGGTATGAAATACAAAAAAAATCCTTATTTCGCCCACGCTGCGGAAACTATTGACAGTAGAGCTAATTGATGTCCTACAGTTTTATAGAGGACATCAATATCTACAAAAAAGTCCGCGATACCATATGTCTAACTATTACAGTTGTCACAATAACTACTTTTTCATGTTAAAATCATACTAATATTATAAATGGGCGAGTTTTTGTTCGTTGGTTTGTCCTTTAATCACGCCGCAACAGAGCAACGGATCGATGTGATGTTTTGCATGGGTATAGTTTAGGACCTGGATAATCATATATAGGCTACTCTTTTATCCCGGAAAGTCAAAGAGTTCCCGAGGGATTTTAAAAACTAAATCCACGCGGACGAAGTTGCGAGCATCAGCTAGTATTACATAATTTCCAATCAAACCCTTTGAAGCTTCATGTTATGGCTAGAATAAGTATTGCATTAGAGCACCAGCTCAATCGACAGTCTGGGTACGTACGGTAGCCAGGCTGCGCAGGACCATTGGTGGCTCATTAGGGCCAGGGGCTCCTAATATCCTCAAATTATAAACGGATACACAACAAAGGAAGGTATTCCAGCTAATTTATCATTCATAACCCGGTTTTGCAAACAATGTTAAGTAATGAAAGAACAATAGTGAGGGCCTAAAGACAACTACAATACGGTGTCGAGGAAAATCTTCGAGACAAAGAAAGAAATCCCACTCGGTCATTAAAATATTAAACTGATGTCATTGTCGTCTGCAGCTCACTAACCACTGAATCGAGATAAATATTATATAAATCCTACTTACTTATACACAGTATTATCTGTGGATTGGTTAAGCACAACAAATGATTTTACTTAGAATAAAAATAACATTTGAAGTTGTGCTTTTACTCTGGACAGAGGCCCAAATTTCAGCATTGTAAATATTATACACTCTTAAACGACTTACGTAGGTTGTATACGCGACTTTGTCAGCGTGGAGTAGTCTTTTTTTTTAACAATCCTAAAAAATCTTAGGTTATTTATAGGTCTTTAACTATATCCATAAAGAACGGTCGTCTATTTTAAGGTCACAAATATAAAGTTTAACTGTCAAATTATACGTTTTATTTGAATACCACAGTGGTCGTCCGATGCGCTTAAAAGTCTAAATCGTGGGTTAGTGTGAACTTTTGGAGTTGGCGGAAAATGCGAAACTTCTGCAGATGAGTTAAAGAATTCAAATAGAAACAATTCTTTACAATAAAACCTTTGATGAGCTATTGTGCGTACAAGGTTTCATTCTGTAAGGACTACTTTTAAATAATTTGCTGCAAATTAAATTAGACCTTGTTGAATAACACGCACGCATTTAAGTAAATAAAAAATTATACGAATAATTTAATCTTAACTCGCCGGAATATTTAGCGGAACATAAAAAAAAGGTCCATAATTAAAAAAATATGGTTTTATTTTAAAATCTACTTACTACACTTCTTTTGTTATTTAAAGTTTCATTTGTTTTACTTAAAATGAGATCACATTAAGAACAGATTTTGCGAGTATAGGCTATTTGTGAAAAATTGTACATTTTTGAACTTTTCATGTAACCGGGAAAAGTGAAATTTAATATTAAAATAACAATTAATAAAATTAGAAAAATGGTGATTAATATCGCGTATTTCCTCCACGTGCTCTTATTAAAGTTTCTACCATAAAGGCATACTGAGAATGATGTTATCGATGGTCTCCTGGGATAGTCTCCGCCATTCCTCAACTACGGCGATTCGCAGTTCTCCCACGTTGGCAGGAGCTGGAATTCTGGACTTAACTTTTCTTTTCAGCAAGTCCCAAACGTGCTCTATTGGGTTCATATCCGGTGATCTCGCCGGCCACTCCATAACAGTGATATTCATATCATTAAGATAAGCTTGAGTTACCCGAGCGGTATGCGGCCGAGCATTATCCTGCATAAAAACAAAATCGTCACCGATATATGGGGCAAACGGTACGACATTTTCTTCTAAAACTTCTCTGATATAGCGGTCTGCAGTCAGACTCCCTCTGTCAATCACTACCAAGTCTGTGCGAGCTCCCAAACAAATGCCTGCCCAAACCATTATTGATCCACCACCGTATGCAACTGTAGTTTCAAAATTTGTCTGAATGTATCGTTCTCCTTTGCGTCTGTATATTCTTTGCCTGCCGTCAATTTGATTTAAGAGAATTCTGCACTCATCACTAAACAATACCTTACTCCATTGGTTCGCGTTCCAAAGTCGATGTTCCTGAGCAAAAGTTAACCTGTTTCTACGATGATTTACCTCGAGCCTTGGAGCCTTGGCGGGCACAAATGAACCCAAACCAGCTTCTTCGAGCCTTCTTCGTACCGTACGCTCACTTACGGTTACACCCCGCACTGCGTCTAACTCATGTCGGGCTTGGACGGCCGTCAAACGGGGGTTCCTACGTACACGAAGCCGAATGAAACGATCATCCCTACTCGAAGTGCGTCTTTTTCTGCCTTGTCCTGCTCTTCTCACATAAGTACCGGTCTCCCTGAACCGTTGGATACTGCGATGGATCGTTGAAACTGGTCGACGAAGATCTCTGGATATCACTCTGTAGGTTTGACCATTTCTTCGGATTTCGAGTGCCCTGGCAATCTCCGTTGGGGCTAAGTCAGGCATAATTCAGTCATCAACTCCAGAAAGATACGCGATTAAAAAAAACTAACAAAAAACAGTATTTCAATGAAATTTTAAATCAAACTCAGAAGGAAGAAATACTCGAAGTTCGCTCCAGATAAGGTGTATTTGAATAAAATTAAAACAATTGCATAAAATGTGATGTTCAGTTGTTTTCTTAGTTTGAAAATATTTCTTTTTAAATTAAATGACGTATAAACCAGCCAGCAACCTTATATGATACTGATATCAAACCTTTTTTAGGGTTCCGTACCCAAAGAGTACCAACGGGACCCTATTACTAAGCCTACGCTGTCGGTCCGTCCGTCCATCCGTCCGTCCGTCCGTCTGTCAGCGGGCTGTATCTCGTAAACCGTAATAGATAGACAGATGAAATTTTCACATATTATGTATTTCTATTGCCGCTATAACAACAAATAATAAAAATTAAATTAAATTAAAAAAATTAAATTAAAATCTTTCCGTGGGTACATGGAAATATTTTTATTTAATATTTTTTAACGGAACCCTAAAAGAGCGAAGCCCGACTCGCACTTGGCCGATTTTTTTATGTTCCGCTAAATATGCCGGCAAGTGTATTAAGGGCTGATTTCACCAAAGTAAAATAAATCTTATCCGAGCGTAAATTTAATATTTTGGCAGAATTTCAATACAAAAACTGTCAAAACGCCCAATTTATTCCTCGGTTAAACGTCACACGACGTTCGTGAAATCGGCACCGAAGCAACTTTTTAATATAAAGTTCTACATACAAGTTTAAGTTAGATATATGTAACGCAGAAAAAGAAAAGTACGTATAGTTAAAATTTTAGAGTCTTAGAGAGAGATAGTATATAGATTGAATAGTTAAGTTAGTTTAGTAGAAAAAAATGATTTTTAAAAATCCCGCAAGAACTCTTTCTCTTATATCCTCTATGTATTCACTATATGTAAAAATCAAGTCGATTTGGTTTTAGTCGATTGGAGGACAAATTAACCAACCAACAGATAACACATTTTCGTATTTATAATGTATGACGTCATATGTAACGAGTGAAAACGGAAGTGTGATTAAAAACGCCTGTAACTATAAACTATATCAAGAGACTTACACGGATTGCACGGCCGTCGGCTTAAACCGTTACAATGACAATAAATAAATAAATAAATATTAAGAGTCAGCTAATACGAGTGGCACCGAGGCATAGCGTCTTTTAATGTTAAAAGAACTTAAACAGCTTTTACTTAGTCATACGGTGGAAATTAGTATAACGAAAAACAATTCATAAACTGCGCGCGTCAGAGCACAGTCCATGTTTTGTTTTGTTTTCAACCAGACAGAAACCAGAATCATTAAAATACTGCGCCTCGTCACCGCTCCACTTTGTTAGGGGACCTAGGAGCTGGCCCAAGGTCCCAGCCGTGTATGCCAGCAACTTATAGCCGACCGTAAAATACGACTCGATAAACTAAGAAAATATTCAGTAAAATAAACATTCTATATTATGTTATTAACTTAGCTGCCTTGGTTGCGATCTATGTGTACTGTGACGTAAGCCAATGTCAAAAGATATAACAAATAGGTACCTCATAATGGTCCAAGATCCCAGTGCCGCCAGACCTAAGTTATTTTCTCAGCAATTATTTGTGTACGATAGAGTACTGTTCGAATGTCCTTTCAGTATATGCGTACCAGCTAGATTGTGCCGACGGCCAATTTCCAGATACCAGGTGCTAAAGGTAGGTAAAAACTAGAATAACTTATCTTAAATTCTCAGAGCTGATTTTCATATATGTTTTAAAGAATATTGTAAAAATTAATAAATTAATACTGCCAGACGCTTACCGCTGGCGGTTACTTTAGCCAGACGCTTTGAAGCTCCCAAAAAATATATAATTGAAGTTAACTTATATTCTCAGTTCTGATTTTTATACATGATACTCAGGGAACTATTGCGATATTATCTGTAAGCTGCCAGACCTATTGGAAGGGTCAAACATCCCCCCAAACACACATTATGCGTCCCCATATGTATGAGCGCTAGAACATGATTCACTTGTTTAAGTGTGTGAGAGATAATATTATCATACTATAATATTATAAATGCGAAAGTGTGTATGTTGGTTTGTCCTTCAATCACTCTGCAACAGAGCTATGGATCGACGTGATTTTTTGCCTGGGTATAGCTTAGGATCTAGAGAGAGAGAACTATTGCAATATCTTCTGCAGGCTGCCAGACCTATTGGAGGGGTCAAACATCCCCCCAGACCACACATTAAGTGTCCCTACGAGTATGAGTGCGAGAGTGATTTGATGGTTTTATAATACATAATATAACTTTATTAAACTTTATCACGGGTATTATCCAATCCAATCCAATCCATCATCCTGTATTCATCCACTGCTGGACATAGGCCTTTCCGAGAGCGCGCCACCAAACACGGTCCTCTTTCCTCATCCAGCCGCTTCCCGCCACCTTCTTAAGGTCATCGGTCCAGCGAGCTGGCGTCCTACACTGCGCTTGCCGGTACGCGGTCTCCACTCCAGAACACGTCTGCCCCATCGGCTTTAGGTTCTGCGACATTATCCGGATTTTATCGGGACGCATAATGTGTGTCTGGGGGGATGTTTGACCCTTCCAATAGGTCTGGCAGCTTACAGATAATATCGCAATAGTTCCCTGAGTACCATGTATAAAAATCAGAACTGAGAATATAAGTTAACTTAAATTATATATTTTTGGGAGCTTCAAAGCGTCTGGCTAAAGTAACCGCCGGCGGTAAGCGTCTGGCAGTATTAATTTATTAATTTTTACAATATTCTTTAAAACACATATGAAAATCAGCCCTGAGAATTTAAGATGTTATTCTAGTTTTTACCTATCTTTAGCACCTGGTATCTGGAAATTGGACGTCGGCACAATCTAGCTGGTACGCATATACTGAAAGGACATTCGAACAGTACTCTATCGTACACAAATAATTGCTGAGAAAATAACTTAGGTCTGGCGGCAATGGGATCTTGCTCTATAATAACACATAATAATTGCCACATAAAAATGTGCCTTGAAATTGAGCCCCATTTAAGATTTGTGACGCTAAAATAATATTTTTTGCTATTAAGGGCCACCAACTTCTATTGCTATTTCACCAACGTAAAATATGTCTTATCCGAGCATAAATTTTATATTTTGACAGAGTTTTCAATACAAAAGCTGTCAAAACGCCCAATTTATCCCTTGGATAAAAGTCACTCGATATTGGTGAAATCGGCACATAATGACAAATCAAGAAAATTAAAAATAGAGATACTAGCACGGTGATGCTTGGTTACGCAAAGAAAAATCTTATGCAGTTGCATTATCTTAAGATTTTTATTTGCATTTGTTACAAACATAATTGTAAAATAAAAGTTATCTTAATTTTGTGAATTTAGATATTTCTTTCTTATAACTGTACACATTTTTCTTGTTAATTATTTACAAATATGGTCGAAAGAAAATCTATTGAATAAAAAAAAACCGGCCAAGTGCAAGTCGGACTCGAGCACCGAGGGTTCCGTACCCCAGAAGTAAAATTAAAACAATAATATTATATTATATTAATATGCTTATTCATCGTTGTTTGTTTCTGGAGGTTTATTGTTAATATAAAAAAAACTATGCTAGTTAGAGCGTTGGTTTTATTTTTCCTGTAAAATAAACCTAAACCTCTATTGAACATAATTATTTCTGATTTTTCCATTGGCAAACTTCGAAGATAAGGGGGGAGGAACGGTATTTTTTTCGACATTTTGCACGATTAATCAAAAACTATTATATATAAAAATAATAAAAATTTGTTTTAGAATGTATAGGTAAAGGCCTTTCATTTATGATAACCCACTCGGTATAGTTATCATACTTTGAAATTTCAATCCCCCGATTTTCCCTTTTTTAATTAAAATAAAAATAATACAGCGTTGGTTTTATTTTTCCTGTAAAATATATATAAACTTCTATTGACCATAATTATTTCTGATTTTTCGATTGGCAAACTTCAGAGATTTTGTATGAAAAAAAATTCCGCCATCTTGATTTTTTTTTCCTGTTCATCAAGTAGACCCTCGGATCCTGATCATGTTTCACCAAAGCAACACTATTGCATCTTTTATACTCTCTGAGATAGACACCGACGTTTGTATGGCCGCCATTTTTATTCCGCCATTTTGGAATTTTTTCAATTGGATGAGGTTTCGAGTTACATTTGTTCGAGCACCCCCACCTATCTTCAATACCCTAGCCGTGCTCCTCATCCGTCTCCGAAATCCTCAATCATCAGCTTTCATACAGGAGATCAATGAGTGAGTGAGTGAGTGAGTGAATCAGTGAACCAGCCCTAGCAGTTATATATATAGTAACTAGCGTTTGCTCGGTGCGCGAGCTGCTAAAGCAGCTCGCGGGAAGTGTTTTACTAAAAGTAAGGCGCGTGGGTGCGCGGCCCGCTAAAGCGGACCGCGATTGTTCGGCTTTATTTATTTCGCTCGGTGCGCGAGCTGCTAAAGCAGCTCGCGGGAAGTGTTATTGCTACAAGTAGGGCGCGTGGGTGCGCGGCCCGCTAAAGCGGACCGCGATTGTTCGGCTTTATTTATTTCACTCGGTGCGCGAGCTGCTAAAGCAGCTCGCGGGAAGTGTTATTACTACAAGTAGGGCGCGTGGGTGCGCGGCCCGCTAAAGCGGACCGCGATTTTTTTACTCATCAAGTAGACCTTCGGATTCTGGTCATCTTTTGCCAAAAAATTTGTTCGAGCACACCCCACCTATCTGCAATAACCTGGCCGTGCTCCTCATTCACAAAAGAAAAAGAAAAAAAAAAGAAAAAAAAAAGAAAAAAAGAAAAAAAGCAAATGTAAAATGAAAAAAAAGAAAAAGAATAAAAGCCCTATGAACCTATCAAAATCAATGTCTTGCATAGTTCCCAACTTCTAGTCCCTTCAATATTCCCCATACATTTTGTATGGAAAAAAAATCCGCCATCTTGAATTTTTTTCCTACACACCAGGTAGACCTCCGGGTTTTGATCATCTTTTGTCGAGAAACCGCTCCTCCATCTTTTATAGTCTCCGAGAGAGAGACGGACAAAATTTGCCGCCATTTTTTTCCGCCATTTTGGAATTTTTTTTCAACTCACTGGCAACTGCTCGAGGTTTCGAATGACATTTGGTCGAGCACCCTCCACCTATCTTCTATACCCTGGCCGTGCCCCTCGCCCGTCTCCGAACTCCTCACTCATCAGCTCTCTCCACCTTTCTCCGAGTCACATTCTTTGAGCTATATACGACACCATGGGTGAAAAAAATTTTTTTCATACAAAATTTTACAGGAGGGGTCGGAAATTTGAGACGTCACAGCTCGGCCGCCATCTTGTTTTTTTAATTTTTTTCACTTTTTCTGTTAATCGTTTACTAATTTCTACAATAATCCAAAATTTCAAAGAAATCGGTTGGAAAACAAAAGAGTTGCAAGAATCACGTCGGCCGCCATCTTGTTTTTCCGAAATGTCATAATTTTTCCCCACTCGAATCCCCCACCCGGACATATCTCCCCTATATCATTGTATCGTTTTCTGTCTCTTTCTAGGAGAACAATCGTGTCAATGAGTCAGTGAGTGAATCAGTCAGTCAGTGGTAATCGAGCTATATATATTATAATAACTAGCGTTTGCTCGGTGCGCGAGCTGCTAAAGCAGCTCGCGGGAAGTGTTATTGCTACAAGTAGGGCGCGTGGGTGCGCGGCCCGCTAAAGCGGACCGCGATTGTTCGGCTTTGTTTATTTCACTCGGTGCGCGAGCTGCTAAAGCAGCTCGCGGGAAGTGTTATTACTACAAGTAGGGCGCGTGGGTGCGCGGCCCGCTAAAGCGGACCGCGATTTTTTTACTCATCAAGTAGACCTTCGGATTCTGGTCATCTTTTGCCAAAAAATTTGTTCGAGCACACCCCACCTATCTGCAATAACCTGGCCGTGCTCCTCATTCACAAAAGAAAAAGAAAAAAGAAAAGAAAAAAAAAAAGAAAAAAAGAAAAAAAGCAAATGTAAAATGAAAAAAAAGAAAAAGAATAAAAGCCCTATGAACCTATCAAAATCAATGTCTTGCATAGTTCCCAACTTCTAGTCCCTTCAATATTCCCCATACATTTTGTATGGAAAAAAAATCCGCCATCTTGAATTTTTTTCCTACACACCAGGTAGACCTCCGGGTTTTGATCATCTTTTGTCGAGAAACCGCTCCTCCATCTTTTATAGTCTCCGAGAGAGAGACGGACAAAATTTGCCGCCATTTTTTTTCCGCCATTTTGGAATTTTTTTTCAACTCACTGGCAACTGCTCGAGGTTTCGAATGACATTTGGTCGAGCACCCTCCACCTATCTTCTATACCCTGGCCGTGCCCCTCGCCCGTCTCCGAACTCCTCACTCATCAGCTCTCTCCACCTTTCTCCGAGTCACATTCTTTGAGCTATATACGACACCATGGGTGAAAAAAATTTTTTTCATACAAAATTTTACAGGAGGGGTCGGAAATTTGAGACGTCACAGCTCGGCCGCCATCTTGTTTTTTTAATTTTTTTCACTTTTTCTGTTAATCGTTTACTAATTTCTACAATAATCCAAAATTTCAAAGAAATCGGTTGGAAAACAAAAGAGTTGCAAGAATCACGTCGGCCGCCATCTTGTTTTTCCGAAATGTCATAATTTTTCCCCACTCGAATCCCCCACCCGGACATATCTCCCCTATATCATTGTATCGTTTTCTGTCTCTTTCTAGGAGAACAATCGTGTCAATGAGTCAGTGAGTGAATCAGTCAGTCAGTGGTAATCGAGCTATATATATTATAACTAGCGTTTGCTCGGTGCGCGAGCTGCTAAAGCAGCTCGCGGGAAGTGTTTTACTAAAAGTAAGGCGCGTGGGTGCGCGGCCCGCTAAAGCGGACCGCGATTGTTCGGCTTTATTTATTTCGCTCGGTGCGCGAGCTGCTAAAGCAGCTCGCGGGAAGTGTTATTACTACAAGTAGGGCGCGTGGGTGCGCGGCCCGCTAAAGCGGACCGCGATTTTTTTACTCATCAAGTAGACCTTCGGATTCTGGTCATCTTTTGCCAAAAAATTTGTTCGAGCACACCCCACCTATCTGCAATAACCTGGCCGTGCTCCTCATTCACAAAAGAAAAAGAAAAAAAAAGAAAAAAAGCAAATGTAAAATGAAAAAAAAGAAAAAGAAAAAAAGCCCTATGAACCTATCAAAATCAATGTCTTGCATAGTTCCCAACTTCTAGTCCCTTCAATATTCCCCATACATTTTGTATGGGGGGGAAAAAAAATCCGCCATCTTGAATTTTTTTCCTACTCACCAGGTAGACCTCCGGGTTGTGATCATCTTTTGTCGAGAAACCGCTCCTCCATCTTTTATAGTCTCCGAGAGAGAGACGGACAAAATTTGCCGCCATTTTTTTTCCGCCATTTTGGAATTTTTTTTCAACTCACTGGCAACTGCTCGAGGTTTCGAATGACATTTGGTCGAGCACCCTCCACCTATCTTCTATACCCTGGCCGTGCCCCTCGCCCGTCTCCGAACTCCTCACTCATCAGCTCTCTCCACCTTTCTCCGAGTCACATTCTTTGAGCTCTATACGACACCATGGGTGAAAAAAATTTTTTTCATACAAAATTTTACAGGAGAGGGGTCGGAAATTTGAGACGTCACAGCTCGGCCGCCATCTTGTTTTTTTAATTTATTTCACTTTTTCTGTTAATCGTGTACTAATTTCTACAATAATCCAAAATTTCAAAGAAATCGGTTGGAAAACAAAAGAGTTGCAAGATTCACGTCGGCCGCCATCTTGTTTTTCCGAAATGTCATAATTTTTCCCCACTCGAATCCCCCACCCGGACATATCTCCCCTACATCATTGCATCGTTTTCCGTCTCTTTCTAGGAGAACAATTATGTCAATGAGTGAGTCAGTGGTAATCGAGCTATATATATTACTAGCATTTGCTCGGTGCGCGAGCTGCTAAAGCAGCTCGCGGGAAGTGTTTTACTAAAAGTAAGGCGCGTGGGTGCGCGGCCCGCTAAAGCGGACCGCGATTGTTCGGCTTTATTTATTTCGCTCGGTGCGCGAGCTGCTGAAGCAGCTCGCGGGAAGTGTTATTGCTACAAGTAGGGCGCGTGGGTGCGCGGCCCGCTAAAGCGGACCGCGATTGTTCGGCTTTATTTATTTCGCTCGGTGCGCGAGCTGCTAAAGCAGCTCGCGGGAAGTGTTATTACTACAAGTAGGGCGCGTGGGTGCGCGGCCCGCTAAAGCGGACCGCGATTTTTTTACTCATCAAGTAGACCTTCGGATTCTGGTCATCTTTTGCCAAAAAATTTGTTCGAGCACACCCCACCTATCTGCAATAACCTGGCCGTGCTCCTCATTCACAAAAGAAAAAAAAAGAAAAATAAAAAAGAAAAAAAAGAAAAAAAGCAAATGTAAAATGAAAAAAAGAAAAAGAAAAAAAGCCCTATGAACCTATCAAAATCAATGTCTTGCATAGTTCCCAACTTCTAGTCCCTTCAATATTCCCCATACATTTTGTATGGAGAAAAAAAAAATCCGCCATCTTGAATTTTTTTCCTACTCACCAGGTAGACCTCCGGGTTTTGATCATCTTTTGTCGAGAAACCGCTCCTCCATCTTTTATAGTCTCCGAGAGAGAGACGGACAAAATTTGCCGCCATTTTTTTTCCGCCATTTTGGAATTTTTTTTCAACTCACTGGCAACTGCTCGAGGTTTCGAATGACATTTGGTCGAGCACCCTCCACCTATCTACTATACCCTGGCCGTGCCCCTCGCCCGTCTCCGAACTCCTCACTCATCAGCTCTCTCCACCTTTCTCCGAGTCACATTCTTTGAGCTCTATACGACACCATGGGTGAAAAAAAATTTTTTCATACAAAATTTTACAGGAGAGGGGTCGAAAATTTGAGACGTCACAGCTCGGCCGCCATCTTGTTTTTTTAATTTTTTTCACTTTTTCTGTTAATCGTTTACTAATTTCTACAATAATCCAAAATTTCAAAGAAATCGGTTGGAAAACAAAAGAGTTGCAAGATTCACGTCGGCCGCCATCTTGTTTTTCCGAAATGTCATAATTTTCCCCAACTCGAATCCCCCGCCCAAACACATCTCCCGAACATCATTATATCGATTTCCGTCTCCTTCTAGGAGAACAACCCTGTCAATGAGTCAATCAGTCAGTGAATCAGTGAGTGGTAATCGAGCTATATATATTATAACTAGTATTTCGCTCGGTGCGCGAGCTGCTAAAGCAGCTCGCGGGAAGTGTTTTACTAAAAGTAAGGCGCGTGGTTGCGCGGCCCGCTGAAGCGGACCGCGATTGTTCGGCTTAATTTATTTCGCTCGGTGCGCGAGCTGCTAAAGCAGCTCGCGGGAAGTGTTATTACTACAAGTAGGGCGCGTGGGTGCGCGGCCCGCTAAAGCGGACCGCGATTTTTTTACTCATCAAGTAGACCTTCGGATTCTAGTCATCTTTTGCCAAAAAATTTGTTCGAGCACACCCCACCTATCTGCAATAACCTGGCCGTGCTCCTCATTCACAAAAGAAAAAGAAAAAAAAAGAAAAAAAAGAAAAAAAGCAAATGTAAAATGAAAAAAAAGAAAAAGAAAAAAAGCCCTATGAACCTATCAAAATCAATGTCTTGCATAGTTCCCAACTTCTAGTCCCTTCAATATTCCCCATACATTTTGTATGGGGGGAAAAAAAAATCCGCCATCTTGAATTTTTTTCCTACTCACCAGATAGACCTCCGGGTTGTGATCATCTTTTGTCGAGAAACCGCTCCTCCATCTCTTATAGTCTCCGAGAGAGAGACGGACAAAATTTGCCGCCATTTTTTTTCCGCCATTTTGGAATTTTTTTTCAACTCACTGGCAACTGCTCGAGGTTTCGAATGACATTTGGTCGAGCACCCTCCACCTATCTTCTATACCCTGGCCGTGCCCCTCGCCCGTCTCCGAACTCCTCACTCATCAGCTCTCTCCACCTCTCTCCGAGTCACGTTCTTTGAGCTCTATACGACACCATGGGTGAAAAAAATTGTTTTCATACAAAATTTTACAGGAGAGAGGTGGAAACTTGAGACGTCACAGCTCGGCCGCCATCTTGTTTTTTTAATTTTTTTCACTTTTTCTGTTAATCGTTTACTAATTTCTACAATAATCCAAAATTTCAAAGAAATCGGTTGGAAAACAAAAGAGTTGCAAGAATCACGTCGGCCGCCATCTTGTTTTTCCGAAATGTCATAATTTTTCCCCACTCGAATCCCCCACCCGAACATATCTCCCGTACATCATTCTATCGTTTTCTGTCTCTTTCTAGGAGAACAATTATGTCAATCAGTGAGTCAGTCAGTCAGTGGTAATCGAGCTATATATATTATAACTAGCGTTTGCTCGGTGCGCGAGCTGCTAAAGCAGCTCGCGGGAAGTGTTATTACTAAAGGTAAGGCGCGTGGGTGCGCGGCCCGCTAAAGCGGACCGCGATTGTTCGGCTTTATTTATTTCGCTCGGTGCGCGAGCTGCTAAAGCAGCTCGCGGGAAGTGTTATTGCTACAAGTAGGGCGCGTGGGTGCGCGGCCCGCTAAAGCGGACCGCGATTGTTCGGCTTTATTTATTTCGCTCGGTGCGCGAGCTGCTAAAGCAGCTCGCGGGAAGTGTTATTACTACAAGTAGGGCGCGTGGGTGCGCGGCCCGCTAAAGCGGACCGCGATTTTTTTGCTCATCAAGTAGACCTTCGGATTCTGGTCATCTTTTGCCAAAAAATTTGTTCGAGCACACCCCACCTATCTGCAATAACCTGGCCGTGCTCCTCATTCACAAATGAAAAAGAAAAAGAAAGAAAAAAAAAAAGAAAAAAAAGAAAAAAAGCAAATGTAAAATGAAAAAAAAGAAAAAAAGCCCTATGAACCTATCAAAATCAATGTCTTGCATAGTTCCCAACTTCTAGTCCCTTCAATATTCCCCATACATTTAGTATGGAAAAAAAAATAATCCGCCATCTTGAATTTTTTTCCTACTCACCAGGTAGACCTCCGGGTTTTGATCATCTTTTGTCGAGAAACCGCTCCTCCATCTTTTATAGTCTCCGAGAGAGAGACGGACAAAATTTGCCGCCATTTTTTTTTCGCCATTTTGGATTTTTTTTTCAACTCACTGGCAACTGCTCGAGGTTTCGAATGACATTTGGTCGAGCACCCTCCACCTATCTTCTATACCCTGGCCGTGCCCCTCCTGCTCGAGGTTTCGAATGACATTTGGTCGAGCACCCTCCACCTATCTTCTATACCCTGGCCGTGCCCCTCGCCCGTCTCCGAACTCCTCACTCATCAGCTCTCTCTACCTTTCTCCGAGTCACATTCTTTGAGCTCTATACGACACCATGGTTGAAAACAATTTTTTTCATACAAAATTTTACAGGGAGGGGTCGGAAATTTGAGACGTCACAGCTCGGCCGCCATCTTGTTTTTTTAATTTTTTTCACTTTTTCTGTTAATCGTTTACTAATTTCTACAATAATCCAAAATTTCAAAGAAATCGGTTGGAAAACAAAAGAGTTGCAAGAATCACGTCGGCCGCCATCTTGTTTTTCCGAAATGTCATAATTTTTCCCCACTCGAATCCCCCACCCGAACATATCTCCCGTACATCATTCTATCGTTTTCTGTCTCTTTCTAGGAGAACAATTATGTCAATCAGTGAGTCAGTCAGTCAGTGGTAATCGAGCTATATATATTATAACTAGCGTTCGCTCGGTGCGCGAGCTGCTAAAGCAGCTCGCGGGAAGTGTTATTGCTCCAAGTAGGGCGCGTGGGTGCGCGGCCCGCTAAAGCGGACCGCGATTGTTCGGCTTTATTTATTTCGCTCGGTGCGCGAGCTGCTAAAGCAGCTCGCGGGAAGTGTTATTGCTACAAGTAGGGCGCGTGGGTGCGCGGCCCGCTAAAGCGGACCGCGATTGTTCGGCTTTATTTACTTCGCTCGGTGCGCGAGCTGCTAAAGCAGCTCGCGGGAAGTGTTATTACTACAAGTAGGGCGCGTGGGTGCGCGGCCCGCTAAAGCGGACCGCGATTTTTTTACTCATCAAGTAGCCCTTCGGATTCTGGTCATCTTTTGCCAAAAAATTTGTTCGAGCACACCCCACCTATCTGCAATAACCTGGCTGTGCTCCTCATTCACAAAAGAAAAAGAAAAAAAAAAGAAAAAAAAGAAAAAAAAAAAAAAATGAAAAATGAAAAAAAAGAAAAAGAAAAAAAGCCCTATGAACCTATCAAAATCAATGTCTTGCATAGTTCCCAACTTCTAGTCCCTTCAATATTCCCCATACATTTTGTATGTAAAAAAAAAAAAATCCGCCATCTTGAATTTTTTTCCTACTCACCAGGTAGACCTCCGGGTTGTGATCACCTTTTGTCGAGAAACCGCTCCTCCATCTTTTATAGTCTCCGAGACAGAGACGGACAAAATTTGCCGCCATTTTTTTTCCGCCATTTTGGAATTTTTTTTCAACTCACTGGCAACTGCTCGAGGTTTCGAATGACATTTGGTCGAGCACCCTCCACCTATCTTCTATACCCTGGCCGTGCCCCTCGCCCGTCTCCGAACTCCTCACTCATCAGCTCTCGCCACCTTTCTCCGAGTCACATTCTTTGAGCTCTATACGACACCATGGGTGAAAAAAATTTTTTTCATACAAAATTTTACAGGAGAGGGGTCTGAAATTTGAGACGTCACAGCTCGGCCGCCATCTTGTTTTTTTAATTTTTTTCACTTTTTCTGTTAATCGTTTACTAATTTCTACAATAATCCAAAATTTCAAAGAAATCGGTTGGAAAACAAAAGAGTTGCAAGATTCACGTCGGCCGCCATCTTGTTTTTCCGAAATGTCATAATTTTCCCCAACTCGAATCCCCCACCTGGACATATCTCCCCTACATCATTATATCGATTTCCGTCTCCTTCTAGGAGAACAACCCTGTCAATGAGTGAGTGAGTGAGTGAGTGAGTGTGTCAGTCAGTGGTAATCGAGCTATATATATTATAATGGATGTTACATTCAACTTTACGTATGTATTAAAGTACTCACTCTCATCCGTTGTATTGATGGTTTGAGGAGGCACACTGGTCGAAGTAATAGAGGAAGGCAATGCACTGGAAGCGTTCGTTGTGGCAGGTGAGGCGGGCACAGCAGTAGAGTCGACATCGCGACGTTGTCGACCGTAGTCATAGGCGATGAACTCAGGCTTTATGGCATTGTAACTATATTCATCAATATGGCCCACGTAATAAGTTAAATCTGCTGAAAAGATAGAAATCTTAATCAGTACATTGACATAAGTGACATAAGTAAAGAAAGTTGTTACTATGGAATTGGTTACTTATACAATAGTATTATTTCATGAGGAATGTTTATATGTATGTTACTGCTATGGTGGTAGTGGTAAAGGTAATCTGCAGAATAGTAGACCTATTTGGTCAACTATTCTTGACAGACTCATCTGAGTCTTAAGAAAAGTAATCAGCAGCTTAAGACATTCATGTGACGATAGTTTCCGCATCAGTCAATTGCGTTATGCAATATACAGACATTCGCACATTCGCCATGCAAACATCAGTTATCCCTTATAATTACAGTATTGTTCCATGAGAAAGGCTTATTTAAGTATGTTACCGCTAAATTATGTAAAGGTAAACTGTAGATTAGTTGACCTAGCTCAGTCTGTTGCACTTGTAGTGTTTGATGCACAAAACTGTCAATTCTCAGATTAACTAGCTATCTACAGATACTGCCCTAATCAGCAGCCTAAGACCTTAATGTGACAATAGTGTCTACCAATTGTTTTATGCAATACACATTTGCCATGTGAACATCTGTTATCCCTTTGTTACTATAGACAGTCAATCATCAGTCAGTCATAGTAGGGTCTGTGGCTAAGCTGATGGCAAAACTTATCGCCTGATCGACATCTTGCGACCAAGCGTTCGTAGAGTGAAGAGAATGGATTCTTCCTTGAATAATAGAGTCAACACCTCAATAGCCAACTGTAAAAGGTGCAGACTGAAAACTGAAAAGTCACAGGTTCAATCCCGACTCATTGAACAATAATTGTCGTATCCATGCCAAACACAAGCTTTCCACTTATTTGGAGGGGAGAAGCTTAACTAATTTTCTTAAAAAAAATTAGGATTACAACATCATTGGATGCTCCCAGTGTTTTTATAAAATGAAGTGAAGCCAGAAGAGAGATGTAGAAATTGAAGTACCCATGAGCCCTTAATATCTAATGAATGAGGTATTTGTATACAGGAATAGATCTTGGCTTTCTTTTATGTGGCCATAAATATTCCCAAAAGTGGACCATAACCTGATTAAAGGGTGCAGTATTATGTTAAGGTATTGCAGCAGAACTAGGTTATAATTTCAAAAACTGGCTAATTTGCATAAAAGTTTGCTCTTTAACAGATTGAACTGTAATATGCACATTATCTAGATTTTCGATACTACATACATTAACTTTCCTATTATAGCAGTAACATGTGTAAAATAGTAGTTTATAGAAGTAGGAATAATTGAATACACTATTTTATTGTACACAAAAAGAATTGAATAGTGTAAGCAAATAATTTAAGATAAAAAATTCTTTTTAAACAACCAACTTCAAACTCCTGCTTTACTACATTACACACACACACACTATACAAAGTATTTTATTTATTGTATATTTTAAAAACCGCTCAACTGATTTCGATAAAATTTATATGGGAGTATACCCTTTCAAACAAAAAAAGAATTTTCCAAATCGGTTCAAGCATCTTCGAGTAATCGGTGGACATACTTAAATGATAACCCCTCCTTTTTTGAAGTCAGTTTAAAAAAAACATTAATAGAGCAAGTCAAGTCAGGTAAAAATTAATTATCAGTCAATAACCAAGCTATCTTTTAGAGTGAAACATAAAACAGAGTGATGCTATGTATTTACTTCCAAAGAATTTTATAATAGACTAGCTGATGCCAGCGACTTCGTCCGAGTGGATTTACTTTTTAAAATCCCTCGTGAACACTTTGATATTCCGGGATAAAAAGTAGCCTATGTCCTCAACTATAGTACCCATGCAAAAAATCACGTCGATCCGTGGCTCTGTTGTGGCGTGATTGAAAGACAAACCAACAAACAAACACACTTTCGCATTTATAATATTAGTATGATTAAAATATTAAATTGCATAGGAAAACACTGTAGCATTAAGTCCATACGATGTATTACATCCATACCTACTATGCAGTACATAATGATCGTTTGGCAAAATCTGACGCCTTTGGAGTAGTTTGACTTTTACAAAATAGGGCTATCCACGATGGCTTTATACGATAAAGTACACATGCCAGCCTAAGATGAGCCGTTCATTCAAAGTATCCTGTAGATTCCGGGGTTCAAGTTATTTGGACCTATACTGAAGATTGTGATGTCTATAATTTCTGAACTACGAAATTGACGACCTTGAAATAATTACAGGACAATCTCTAAAAAACCTGCTTTCTAACAAAAAAAGAATGGATTAAATCGGAATACGCCTTAATGAATTACAGCGAAATACACATTTTGACTTTCATCCCCTCTCCCAAGGGAACCATGCTGAATTTCGGGATAAAAAGTATCCTATATTATACCTCGTAGTATTAACTTAAATCGTGCCAAGTTTCATTTAAATCCGTCCAGTAGTTTCGGCGTGATGCGCGGCCAAGATACAGACAGACAGACAGACAGACAGACAAAAAATTTAAAAAAAAATTGTTTTGGCTTCAGTATCGATTATAGAGTGCCCTCAAACAAAAATTTTCAAAATATCTTCAATGTACAGAATTGGACCTGTTACAGTTTTATTATATTACTAGCTGATGCCTGCGACTTCGTCCGCGTGGATTTTGTTTTTAGAATCCCTCGGGAACACTTTGATTTTCCGGGATAAAAGTAGCGTATGTCACTCTCCAGGTCCTCAATTATACTCATGTAAAAAAATCACGTAGATCCGTGGCTCTGTTGCGGCGTGATTGAAGGACAAACCAACAAACAAATACACTTTCGCATTTATAATATTAGTAATTATGATTAGGATATTAAATTACATAGGAAAACACTGTAATATTACGTCCATACGATGTATTACATCCATACCTACTATGTAGTATGTAGGTTTAATGATTGTTTGGCAAAATCTGACGCCTTTGGAGTAGTTTGACTTTGACAAAATAGTATCCACGATGGCTATATACGATAAATTACGCATGCCAGCTTAAGATGAGCCGTTCATTCAAAGTATCCTGTAGATTCCGGGGTTCAAGTTATTTGAACCTATACTGAAGATTGTGATGTCTATAATTTCTGAACTACGAAATTGACGACCTTGAAATAATTACAGGACAATCTCTAAAGAACCTGCTTTCTAACAAAAAAAGAATGGATTGAATCGGAATACGCCTTAATGAATTACAGCGAAATACACATTTTGACTTTCATCCCCTCTCCCAAGGGAACGGTGCTGAATTTCGGGATAAAAAGTATCCTATATTATACCTCGTAGTATTAACTTAAATCGTGCCAAGTTTTATTTAAATCCGTCCAGTAGTTTCGGCGTGATGCGCGGCCAAGATACAGACAGACAGACAGACAGACAGACAGACAGACAGACAGACAGACAGACAGACAGACAGACAGACAAAAAATTAAAAAAAAATTGTTTTGGCTTCAGTATCGATTATAGAGTGCCCTCAAACAAAAATTTTCAAAATATCTTCAATGTACAGAATTGGACCTGTTACAGTTTTATTATATTATAGATAGATACAGTATGTAAGTACAGTGAAAATTTTACTGATGTGATGTTAAATAGAGCTGGTATTATTAAAGCACTTAACAATGGTTATTGACCCTTCTAACAATAACTATTGTTTAAATTAAGTTATATACAACTGGGAGATTAGTTTTAATTGATATGACAGGAAGAAACTGTTTAATGTAAGAGCACAAGAACAGCAAATAGACGTTTAGATAACAACATAACAAAGTTACAAGTGTACATTAGTACTATCTAATGTGCACTTTAACTTTGTTATATTCTAAGTATATAGTCAACTTGCCCACATCTATCTTTTAAAGCATATCTCATAAAGTGCTGAGCAGATGTTAATCCAGTTATCACAGTAGGTAAAGTGTCTCTTGAGAGGATTTGTATGTATGTAGGTACATTTTAATACTAATGTTTGCAACACAGGCTTTGCTCAATGTTTAATTAAAATAAAAAACCCAGAATTATTATGATTAAATTAAGAAGTTGTGCCCAATATTGTAGTTAACAAATGTTGAGTAACTATATCTACTGGTTTTCAATATTATCACTCTCTAGATCTTTAAAGTAGGTATATCCATGCATAAAATGAAGTGGATCAGTTGTTCCATTGGCATTTATAATATTACTAAGATACTATGTTGCATATAGATACTGAAGAAAAACTCTGTGGTTTTTTTTTAATGTTTCATATAGAGAATCTTCTATATAAATAAAAATGAATGTTGGTTGTTATAAAACTAAAACCTCAAATGTCATTATTCGCATGAACGGGTTTTAAAAAGATATATTGCTTTCTGACAAGTTGTTAGTCAGTTATGTCTTAAGTTGGAAAATAAACTACAATGTTAAATATTTGTAATTTTATTTTATTGGCAACGAGGAATAAGGACTTAAAATATTGATAAGAATGAATATGGAACAACTGCAACAAATAGTAACCAACCAGGTAGAACAACAAAAACAAATTTCAGAACTCTTAAAAATATTAACTTATCAACAACAATGTTATGCCACTCCCACACCAACACAACATGATGGTACGGAGTTGGAAACAACAAACAAGAACAGTAAACTCGCCATAATCAATATATTCAAAGGGGATAAATTTAACTCCTCCACGACGTCTATAGACAACTTTATCGATTTTTTTGAGGCGAAGTGCAATATAGGGGGAAAAGAATATATTTCACTGCAAAAAGATCTTCTTTTGACATGTCTTGCCCCTGAAACTTATCATGAATTAAAAACAGCTCTCATTCCTAATTTTGAGAAAAGTACATACGAAGACATTAAAACTAAGCTTTTAGAACTATACAAAACCCGTAAAACAAGATATAAAGCACTCACAGAATTTTGGAATTGCGTGAGACAAAATTCTGAAAGCATGGAACAATATGCAAATAGATTAAAGGAATTAAGCAAAGATTGTGGCTACGATGATATCTTATTGGAACGGCAATTGAGGGATCGCTTTGCAACAGGATTAAATCATCAACAGCTACAAATTGATTTGAGGCAAAAATGGCCTGATCTTTTACAGGTTAAAGATACACAAACAAAAGAAGTAACCTTTGCACAAATATTTGCTGTAGCACAGTCCCGAGAATTAGCAGAGTTAGATATGCCTACGGTAAACAGTATTAACAAAATTAAAAAAGAAAGATACGAAAATAAACAAAATAAGACAATACGTAAACTACGTCTTAATCAATGTCGACGTTGCGGAAATCATAACAGACACAGCTTTAACAATTGTAACGCCAAGGAACATTCTTGCAAAGAATGCGGGAACGTTGGACATTTTGAAAGCTGCTGCATCAAAACCGGGCGAGCATATTTAGAAAGCTACCAAAGAGACAAAAAACAAACAAATAAAGGCAAATCAAGATTACAAAAAATAAAGTCAAATCCTAACGATAGTGAAACTGAAAGCACAACATCAATATCTTCGGAAGACAATTGGACGCATAAGATAAACACTACAAATCGGTGTAAGAAAATCGACCCTACAATTAACGGTGTCAAATGTTGCATGGAATGGGATTCCGGATCTATATATTCAATCATTAGTACCAAATTTTGGAAACGTATTGGAGCTCCACCACTTGAAGAAGCACCACGGTTAAGAGCTTATTGTAATTACAAATTAAAACCTAAAGGTCTAACCGATGTTACGGTAAAAATAGACGGAGAACAAAAAACATTACCTGTAGTAGTAATGGAACATGCTGAACCAATGCTATTTGGGTTAAATTGGAGTGAAGCATTTAAAATGCCTTTTCCAAAGTATGTCTACTCACTTAAAAGCAAACCTCCTAGTAAGACACTGAAACAATTAATTGATAGACATCCAAAACTTTTTGATGGCAAATTAGGAAAAGTAAAGGATTATCAAGTCAATATACATGTTAAGCCTGGAACAGAACCTAAACATTTACCGGCAAGACCTATCAAATTTGGTATCAAAAAGAACGTAGAAGCTGAATTAGAACGTCTAGTTAGGGAAGGAATCATTAAACAAATAGATCCGAACGATACACCTATTGAATGGGCAACACCCACAGTGAACGTAGTAAAACCAAATGGTCAAATTAGAATATGTGGAGATTATCGGATAACAATCAACCCTGTACTGCTTAAACATTCATACCCGGTACCACAGTTTGATCACTTACGGCAACAATTATCTAAAGGAGAAAAATATTCTAAAATTGATTTGAAAGATGCATATCTACAATTTGAGATAGCACCGGAGTCCAAGAATTTTTTAACAATTACAACTCATAAGGGCTATTATCAATACAATAGAATGCCTTTTGGAATTACGACAGCACCATCAATATTTCAACATTACTTAGATAAACTATTAGAGGATATACCTAATGTAGCAGTATATTTTGATGACATAGCCATAACGGGAACGAATGACACTGAACATCTAGAAACACTCTACGAAGTTTTCAGTAGGTTAGAACATGCCGGTCTTAAAGTCAATTTAAAGAAATGTACATTTTTACAGCCTGAAATAGAGTATCTTGGACATACAATTGATAAAAATGGAATTCGGCCGACCAAATCAAAAATAGACGCAATAAACAAGGCTCCACCACCAACTAACATAAAGGAACTACGATCGTACCTTGGACTAATAAACTTCTATGAGAGATTTATTCCACATCTTCATAGTAAGTGTGCAATACTTCATGAATTAACAGGTAAGAGAAAATGGCAGTGGACTGCTCAAGAAGTTAAAGCTTTTGAAAAGACTAAAAAACTAATAGCAAAATCAAAATATCTTATTGCTTTTAATGAGAAACTACCGTTGTTCCTGGCATGCGATGCGTCTGAAAAAGGAGTGGGGGCAATGTTGTATCACAAAGTACGAGAATGCGAACAACCAATTGCGTTTGCATCAAGGAAATTAAAACCAGCTGAAAGCCGATATTCGGTTATAGATCGAGAAGCATTGGCTATATTTTTTGGTATTAAAAAATTTGATCAGTACCTAAGAGGAATTAAATTTACATTAGTGACAGATCATAAGCCTTTAATACATATTCTCGGACCACAGCGCAATCTTCCAAAATTAGTCAATAACAGGCTCATTAGGTGGGCGTTATTAATAGGCAGCTATGACTACGACATAATATATAGAAAGGGTGAAAATAACACAATAGCTGATTATTTATCTCGAATGCCAAACCCTGACGAACAGCCCACCAAAGAAGAAGCGCACATAAGTAAAATAGTTTTAAAAGCACAAGTCAACAATATTGAAGATCTTACTTTAAATGAGCAGTCCATAAAAGAACATACAAAAAGTGACGGTATATTAAAGCAGGTAAAACATTTCCTAAAAACAGGCTGGACCAACCACAATAATATTACTAATGAACTAAAATATTATTGGCGTAAACGCGATGAACTCTCTATCGAAAACAACATAATTATGTGGCAGGGAAGGATTGTAATTCCACACATACTTCAACGGTCAGTTTTAAAATATTTACATAATGGACATCCTGGTATCTCAGCAATGAGGGCATTAGCTCGGTTTTATGTATGGTGGCCAGCAATAGATGAAGATATAGACTCATATGTCAAGCGCTGCTATAAATGCCAAGAACATCGACCAAACATACCGGAACTTCCAGTTTTTTCGTGGTCTATCCCTGATAGCACTTGGGAAAGAATTCACGTAGATTTTGCCGGACCATTTGAAGGCAAACAATGGCTAGTTTTGCAGGACGCATTATCCAAGTGGGTTGAAGTAAAACCTATGACAAAAATCACATCAGAGAAACTTTGCGACAAATTAGATAACATCTTTACAACTTTTGGTTTACCAAAAATGCTCGTATCAGATAATGGTCCGCAATTCACATCGCATCAATTCAAACATTTCTGTGAAGTTAGAGGTATAACACATGCTAAGTCATCACCCTCTTCTTCTTCTTCTTCTTCTGGGCTGGTTTCCACACGTAAACGTGATGGTCTGTTGTGTGTGACCAATCCATCCATTGTAGTTACTCCAACCATCCCAGATCTCTCCAGAAGCCTAGCAGGCCGCCCAGGTTGCCAAGGACTTCTTGCAGTGAAGCTGGAGATCCGAGGTGGTTCTTGCGTTGTTCTTCCACGCCCGTGCATGACAAGAGCACGTGCGTGGGAAGTCATCACCCTATCATCCACGAACAAATGGGTTAGCAGAACGCTTTGTCAGAACTTTTAAAACAAGAATGACTGCCAGTAGCTGCGATGGAATAACATTAAAAGCTCAATTAAGAAAATTCCTATTTACATATAGAAACACGCCTCATACTTCAACTGGGAAATCACCTGCACAAATGATGTTTGGAAGACAGTTGACATGTCTTCTTGACAATGTGCGACCAAATCTTAAAATTAACCTTAGATATAAACAATTTCAAGACAATATGACAGCAGACGTAGGATTCGCACCAGGAGAGGATATATATACCAGGAATAAAATTCAAAATAAATGGGAACCAGGAGTAATAAAAAAGAGGACACATCGATACTCATATATAATTGAAACACCGACAGGAACTGAAAAAAGAATGCACGCTGATGCAATTCGCACGAGGGCGGCGGATATAGAAGCAGACACAACCAGCAAACCAACAACCACAGAACAACCCTCTGTGATCGTGCCGAATACAGAGGCAGAAAATGAACAGCAACCGGTAACAACACAAGTCACACCTCTGCCACTCAGACGGACAAGTCGTGTAAGCAAACCACCTCGACGACTTATAGAAGAAATGAGTTGAAAAGAATTATAGCGGGGAGAAATGTTATAAAACTAAAACCTCAAATGTCATTATTCGCATGAACGGGTTTTAAAAAGATAAAACGCATAACTCAAGAATGGATGGACCAATTTGGTTAATTTATTTTTTTGTATGTTCCTTAAGGTCCACGGAAGGTTTTAATACTTAATATAAAAAAAAAAAATTATAATAGAAAAGTTGGCGGTACGAAGTTCGCCATGTCAGCTAGTACATAGATATAAATCAACTATTTTCAAAGGTTATTCAATCTCCTATTAAGAATGAATATAATAAAGCATTCAGTGCACCACATACATTGTGTTATAATATATTTCTTAGCAGTAATAAAATGCATATTTATCAGATAAGTCATGACATTCTAAGAAATAAATAAAGATAGCTGATCACCAAAAAAGTGATGTTAAAAAGAAGTTTCCAGGGCTGACCTTTTTTTTTTACTATAAAGAGTATCAGTGTATCAGTTTATCAAAATGGGACGAGACAGGTATTTGTATCATGTAATATAATTTCACATTTAGGAAAAAAATAACAAAATGGATTAAAATCAGTTTTATTTAGATTAACTATTAAAGATTCTAAATTCCTGACAAACAGGTTAGCAATAGGAAGTTAATTCTGTTTCTTATTATTTACGTCATCGTTAGCTGCAGTCGCAAAACTCGCTACCACAAAGAATGTTGTCGTATTAAGATGAACTTGGTTCTCACCTGTTGCGACGATTGTAAATAATGTAAAAATAAAAAGCATCCTCATTAAATAGGGCCTCGCTTTCACTTGAATGAGATTCATTATTGCACAACTTATTTTATCGAATGTGTATATTTTTTACAGTAGGTAACGTCATATATTATAACTTTATATTTTGACATCCACGCTGGCGTTTGGAAATGATTTGCAATCACACCACACTACAATAATTCCGAAGCACGAAGGGTCTTTTCTGTGCACAGAATATTAAATATTAATGGTGATTCTGTGACTGACAGTCTGACTCACGGACCACAGACTCCTTTGATTATCGCACCAAAGAGAATGTACAGTGCCACAAGTATAAGTTGGCGGTGGCGTTTTGAGCAACTAATTCGGTCATCCAATTTTTAAGCTCCATGGCCATAGAAAATTGACTTAGGGTGGAACCACATTTGTGAGGATCGTTTCGGATTTCGCCCATACAAAACTGTCAAATTCCATAGAAACGTGTACGGATCAAATCGGCTTTTCGATGCGTACACGTTTCTGTCTCAGTACTCGTGGTCTGTGGAGACTGGTGGGTACATAATTATTTATCTGTGGTTATTTATAATAGTTCTTTTTAGGGTGGAACCACATTTGTGAGGATCGTTTCGGATTTCGCCCATACAAAACTGTCAAATTCCATAGAAACGTGTACGGATCAAATCGGCTTTTCGATGCGTACACGAATGTATGGAAAATGACAGTTTTGTATAGGCAAAATCCGAATCGATCCTCACAAATGTGGTTCCACGTGTTCTGTGATCACTTGGGGTGGAACCACATTTATCAGGATCGTTTCGGATTTCGCCCATACAAAACTGTCAAATTCCATAGAAACGTGAACGGATCAATTCGGCTTTTCGCATCGATTCGGCTTTCGCATTTTTTGTACCTAAAAGTGCCTAAAATCCTTACAAGTGTAGCACACGATTCGCATGCGAAAGGATCCTTTCCCATCCTTACGGATCCGTAAGGATGCGAACGGATCCTTACGGACGCGAACGGATCCGAAAGGATCCTTACGGATCCGTTAGGATCCTAACGCGCGCGAAAGCGTCTTCGGCAACTAGGGCAATGCATGAAGTGCCAAAAAGTATCGATATATCGGTGAAATTAGTTTTTATCTCAAGTATGTGTGCAAACACAGATGCACTTTTCCGCCATGTTGGAATTCTTTGTTATTCGACCGATTTCGTTCAAAATTGATATTTAGGCTTCCCTGGGGTCAAGAAAAAGGAAATGGTTCCCAAAATTTTAAAGTCACAGCCATATTGAAATTCTTTGTTACTGGACCGATTTCGTTCAAAATCGATATTTAGGCTTCCCTAGGGTCAAAAAAGAGGAAATGGTTGCCAAATTTTTAAAAAGTCACCGCCATATTGAAATTCTTTGTTATTCGACCGATTTCGTTCAAAATCGATATTTGGGCTTCCCTGGGGTCAAGAAAGAGGAAATGGTCGCCAAAATTTGAAAAGTCACCGCCATATTGAAATTCTTTGTTATTCGACCGATTTCGTTCAAAATCGATAATTAGGCTTCCCTAGGGTCAAGAAAGAGGAAATGGTCGCCAAAATTTGAAAAAGTCACCGCCATATTGAAATTCTTTGTTACTGGACCGATTTCGTTCAAAATCGATATTTAGGCTTCCCTAGGGTCAAAAAAGAGGAAATATTTGCCAAAATTTTAAAAATTCACCACCATATTGAAATTCTTTGTTATTCGACCGATTTCGTTCAAAATCGATATTTGGGTTTCCCTGGGGTCAAGAAAGCGGGAATGGATGCCAAAAATTAAAAAAGTCGCCGCCATATTGAAATTCTTTGTTACTAGACCGATTTCGTTCAAAATCGATATTTAGGCATCCTTGGGGTCAAGAAAGAGGAAATGGTTGCCAAAATTTTAAAAAGTCCCCGCCATATTTAAATTCTTTGTAATTCAACCGATTTCGTTCAAAATCGATATTTGGGCTTCCCTGGGATCAAGAAAGAGGAAATGAATGCCAAAAATTAAAAAGGTCACCGCCATATTGAAATTCTATGTTATTAGACCGATTTCGTTCAAAATCGATATTTAAGCTTCCCTTGGGTCAAGAAAGAGGAAATGGATGCTAAAAATTGAAAAAGTCGCCGCCATATTGAAATTCTTTGTTATTCGACCGATTTTGTTCAAAATCGATAATAAGGCTTCCCTAGGGTCAAGAAAGAGGAAATGGTTGCCAAAATTTGAAAAAGTCACCGCCATATTTAAATTCTTTGTTATTCGACCGATTTCGTTCAAAATCGATAATTAGGCTTCCCTAAGGGTCAAGAAAGAGGAAATGGTTGCCAAAATTTTAAAAAGTCACCGCCAAATTGAAATTCTTTGTTATTCGACCGATTACGTTCAAAATTCGATATTTGGGCTTCCCTGGGGTCAAGAAAGAGGAAATGGATGCCAAAAATTGAAAAAGTTGCCACCATATTGAAATTCTTTGTTATTCAACCGATTTCGTTCAATATCGATATTTGGGCTTCCCTGGGGTCAAGAAAGAGGAAATTGTGCCAAAATTGTAAAAAGTACATAAGGATGTGGCATACATGTTGAAACGTCACACGTAATTTTTACTCATACTCCGTCTGTCCGTCCGTCTGTCAGAGCCTTATAACTTTTGAATTACTGAACGTAATTACTTCAAATTTAGATATAATATGTAAACTGATGGCCTTCAGCCGAATATTGCATAAAAAATTATAATAAAACTTTATTAATTTATCGATATTTGGGCTTCCCTGGGGTCAAGAAAGAGGAAATTGTGCCAAAATTGTAAAAAGTACATAAGGATGTGGCATACCTGTTGAAACGTCACACGTAATTTTTACTCATACTCCGTCCGTCCGTCCGTCTGTCAGAGCCTTATAACTTTTGAATTACTGAAAGTAATTACTTCAAATTTAGATATAATATGTAAACTGATGGCCTTCAGCCGAATATTGCATAAAAAATTATAAAAACCTTTATTTCAGGGGGCTCTCATAGAAGTGAATGCGAAGTAAAAAAAAATTTATCGCATTATATAAAATTGTAACATATCATGTTAAAGATAATTTTGAACCGAGTACAAAAATATATTTTTTTTTAATTTTTCACTTAAAATTGACGAAATGGGGGGCTTTCAAAGTGGAGATTTAATACGCTCTCTTGAAGACTTGACTATGTATTTTCAAGCTGATTTTAGTTTTTTGTTTCACTTGCTTATTAAAAAGAGTCGCCTCTATTTTACAGGACTGAACTCTAAAATGTAGACCTTTTATGTGTGTACGAGAAAATTAATATCGTGGTTGAGCTAGCAATTAAAATACCGATGCCTACATGAACTGCGACCATCCCTACGCAGACAATGCTTTCGCCTCGTTACGGATCCGTAAGGACGCGATCCTTACAAGTGTGTCTCATACCATCGGCATAAATGCGAATCGATCCTCACAAATGTGGTTCCACCCTAAGGGGAGTACTTTGTACTTGTATGTTACCATAGACCACGAACGCTGGGGTCTAGGTATATATAGACGTCGAAGTTCTGCACTAGGATAGAGTCTTAACAGGATAGTAGTGTGTGTTCTTTTCAATCTATACAATATTCAGTCATGCATCTCACTCTCCAATAATTTTACGATATACTATAGGCTGCCCGCACAGTCAATATTATTGTCAATAAAAATATTGACAATATTTTTTTTTATATAAAAAAATATTGATCAATCTTTCAATACGCCCCGCACACGCGCAATATTATTGACAATAATATTGACTGTGTGCGGACAGCCATAGAGATTTTCATTGATGACCCATGCTGTCTTGATTGCTTCGATGTATAATGGCGGAAACGGAAGAAGTAATTTTCGTAGCCTCCATGGTTAGAGATGTCCCTCGAACGAATCGGTAATAGTGGTTATTTTTACCGAAATATCGGTTTTAAATATACCGATTATTTGATTTACCTATTTTAACTAACCAATTTTGTTTGTTAAAGGTTACGAAATAAAAGCAAATTTAATTTATTATGACTGGTTTATTTGCTGTTATACTAATGCTACCTATCACAACTAGAGGTGAAGATTAAAAGAACTTTTGTTAATAAATATTCAGATGTTCGTTAAAAGTTATAACATTTAACAACCGTACACTTGGTGTTAAGTTTATATACAGATTTGCATTTATAGTACTAGAAGTTGTAATTCTTATATTAATAGAAATAGCTTTTATTACCTATAGAAACGTAAAATATAACTTTTAGGGTATAAGTACCGATTTCAAGTACAAGTTATAACGTTAAATTTAAAACAATATTTTTATAAACTTTTGTTACTAAATATTCACATGTTTGTTAAAAGTACATTTAACAACCGTACACTTGGTGTTAAGTTTTTATACATATTTGCATTTATAGTACTAGAAGTTGTAATTCTTATAATAATAGAAATAGCTTTTATTATAGAAAAAAAAAATTAAATTAATTTATGTGAAAATATAACTTTTATGGTATATGTAACGATTTCAAGTACCTAAAGGTAAACAAATAACAAACTTCAGTTGTGAGTGAAATGTGAATGTCATACCTATTAATTTCAAGATTTTATTCCAATTAGGGTGGAACCACATTTGTGAGGATCGTTTCGGATTTCGCCCATACAAAACTGTCAAATTCCATAGAAATGTGGTTCCACCCTTAACTTTTTAACAAAAAAAAACATTTTTAGACATCATTTGTCAACCTTAATAGTTATAATTATTTTAACATGTTTTTTTTATAACTTTAACGTTTAACAATCAATCTTTTTTAACATTTATTTTTAACATTTAATCACATATCTAAACACTTCAGAAGCCAACCAACCAACCAAATAAAAAATATCCTTATAAGTAACGCTTACATCACGCGTATGATGTAATCATTTGATACTGTTAATTCGATTACTATTTAATTAATTAAATTAATAATAATTATTACTATTTAATTAATTATTTAATCACAAAGACTTCTATCTAATTAGACTGAAGAAATTTTAAAACATTTTGAAAAATTGAGATTTTTGAGTTAAACAGTGATGCAATCGAGCGTTATGGAAACGGGGGCCCACCATCAATACAAGTAGTATTTTTATTTTCTTGGTTTATAGCTTTTTCCAGTTCCAAGCCAGCACAATGAACTTCACCAATGTCAAGTAACTTGATACTTGATAGATGCACGAAGAAAAATTGGCGAAAATATAATGAATAATTTTTCTATGTACTTTAATGCTCATTTCAATATTTTTAACATATTTTCATACAAAGACGTTATTTTATCAAGCGCCATGCAAGTATTGAAATAATACTACTTTAAACATTAGTAGCAGGCCCCAGAAAACAAAAATCTGCATTAATGAAATAATGAAGAATCACAAATTAATAAATACACTTTGTTTTCGGGTTTAGATATGTATGTATCTACTGAGTAAAACTTCCACTGTAGATTGTGCTTTCGTGTAAACTTATCGGTTTAAGCAGCTTTCGCAAGTAAATCTCTAGTGCAGCTTACTGTATTGATATTTGTTCTATTATACCACCAATGGATAGCTTATGACTCTGTGAATGGATAGCTGATGAATATAAGCCAAGTTGAACAGGACCCTCTTGCCTCCAAATAAGCAAGAAGCTTGTTTAAGAAGTAGATGCGATAGTAGTGCAATAGGTGGGAATATAATCATCAACTTTCAGTTTTCAATCGCACCTTGTGGCTATTGTGGATTTAATGTAAATTAGTTAAAGCATATGCTAAGAAAGGTCAAGGAGCCATAGTTTCACTGCATTAATCAATAAAATTATTAGCATTAGTTCTAATAAAGTAGTAGACAAGAGTTATACTAGACCATAGTCCACCACGCGGGCCCAATGCAAATTGGCAGACTTCACACACCTTTGAGAACATTATGGAGAACTCTCAGGCGTGCAGGTTTTCTCACCAGGTTGAGTTTCACCATTGAAGCATGCACACATGATAGCAAAGTTTTTTTGTTTCTTGTGTCTTTGAATCCCTCACTACAGTCAGGATTCAAACTAGGCACTCGCAACAAAAAAAAACTTCGCTGTCTTGTTGAACAAATAACTACTATGTTACCCTCTACGACAAAGGCAGAAAGGAAAACTTATGATTTTAGCAGTCGATGTATGTACACATGTGTATGTATTAATTACATATATTTCACCATAGAGAGCGCTTATACTGCTGAGTCGGTTTCGGAAAATTTGGTGCCAATCGATACACTATTATGGTCTGAGTGAGATAGGCTACATTTTATACAAATAAAATAAATATGACTGATGTTACAACCTTTCCGTAGTCAAGTTACAGTTCTTAAACCTTTTCTTGTTTCAATGAGCATTTAAAAATATAATTCAATACTAATTTTTAATAATGATCATAATTAAAAGTTATTTACCCAATATAATGTTATATATATGTTATGTAATGCCTGCTCACTCACCTGGATCTCATTAGGGGGGGTCATCTGTTCCTGTATCTTCTCCCACTTGTCGCACATCTCTGTCATTCTCATAATCTCAGAATCCAATTGGCTCCTGAAGTGTTCAACGCTCATGTCACATACTTCAGCATCTGGTAAACCTGGAAATCAAAATCTTAACAAAATAACGCTGAGACCTGGGGAACACACAACCTCACACCATATGCGGTGCGGCAAAACTGATTTAAGGAAAAACTTCTCTCTGTGAAAATTGCAATAATGTTGATCTGTATTTGCAGCAAGATTGAAGGACCACCGAAAACACTTTTGCATTTATACAATTATTAAATAGGAATAACGGTTCCCGGTTCACGGACTTTGTGTGAGGTTAGTTATTTTAAGCATCCTATGGGAACTCTGAATTCCAGAATTAAAAATAGCCAATATTGTATGTATGTTAGACATTTATTTTGAATGGGTATAGATTATTATTTATACACCCATTCAGAATATCATGTTGATACTTAGTTCTGTTGCAGTGTAATTGAAAGAAAAACCAACAAACACACACTTTCGCATTTAAATATTATTTGGATCTAGACTAGCCTGTGAGGAGTTAATTATTTTAAGCACTTTGCAAGAACTCTGATTTTCTAGACTAATAAATATATTATACCCATGCAAAAAAAATCACTTTGATCCATATCTCTGTTGCAACATGATTAATGGACATTGGACAAAATAACAAACAAACAACTTTTGCATTTATAATATTAGTACGAATTTTCTTACCCTAAACTATTCTATTTTCCTGAGGGCTAATCTTTTGTGCTTCCTCTGCAATCAGTTGAGAAGTCAAACAAAGGTTTTCTTTGGAACAGCAATCACATATACATATAGGACTCTTTAGTGCCCAGGTTTTGAAGTCTTCTATTATGGGGTTATTTGTTGTCAATGTATTTGATATTTCAGTTCTAATCTTTTGTGCTTCCTCCTCAATCAGTTGAGGTGTCAAACAAAGCATTTCTTTGGAACAGCAATCACATATACATATAGGACTCTTTAGTGCCCAGGTTTTGAAGTCTTTTTTTAGGGTTACTTGTTGTCAATGTATTTGGTGTTTCAGTTCTTATCTTTTGTGCTTCCTCCTCAATCAGTTGAGGAATCAAACAAAGCTTTTCTTTGGAACAGCAATCACATATACATATAGGACTCTTTAGTGCCCAGGTTTTGAAGTCTTCTATTATAGGGTTATTTGCTGTCAATGTTTTTGGTATTTCAGTTTTAATCTTTTGTGCTTCCTCCTCAATCAGTTGAGAAGCCAAACAAAGCTTTTCTTTGCAACAGCAATCACATTTACATAAAGGAGTCTTTAGTGCCCAGGTTTTGAAGTCTTCTATTAAAGGATTATTTGTTGTCAATGTATTTGGTATTTCAGTTCTAATCTTGTGTGCTTCCTCCGCAATCAGTTGAAGAGTCAAACAAAGCTTTTCTTCAGAATTCTATTTTCCTGAGGGCCAATCTTTTGCGCTTTCTCTTCAATCAGTTGAGGAGTCAAGCAAAGCTTTTCTTTGGAACAGCAATCACATTTACATAAAGGAGTCTTTAGTGCCCAGGTTTTGAAGTCTTCTATTAAAGGATTATTTGTTGTCAATGTATTTGGTATTTCAGTTCTAATCTTGTGTGCTTCCTCCTCAATCAGTTGAAGAGTCAAACAAAGCTTTTCTTCAGAATTCTATTTTCCTGAGGGCTAATCTTTTGCGCTTCCTCCGCAATCAGTTGAGGAGTCAAACAAAGCTTTTCTTTTTTCTTTCCTTTTGTTCTTACCACTTTTGCAATTCCAATATTTTTTCTTGTACTTTGTTTAAAGGTCCTTGAACTGAAGGATCATATTGTGGCAAGTTTCTTAAACTATCAAAATGCGCAAGCCTTGCCTTCCTGCTCTTATCTGTGCTACTTACTACACGTCTTTTAACCTGTAAATATATATAGGACTCTTTAGTGCCCAGTTATTGACGTCTTCTATTATAGAGTTATTTGTTGTCAATGTATTTTGGTATTTCAGTTCTAATCTTTTGTGCTTTCTCTTCAATCAGTTGAGGAGTCAAACAAAGCTTTTCTTCAGAATTCTATTTTCCTGAGGGCTAATCTTTTGCGCTTCCTCCGCAATCAGTTGAGGAGTCAAACAAAGCTTTTCTTTTTTCTTTCCTTTTGTTCTTACCACTTTTGCAATTCCAATATTTTTTCTTGTACTTTGTTTAAAGGTCCTTGAACTGAAGGATCATATTGTGGCAAGTTTCTTAAACTATCAAAATGCGCAAGCCTTGCCTTCCTGCTCTTATCTGTGCTACTTACTACACGTCTTTTAACCTGTAAATATATATAGGACTCTTTAGTGCCCAGTTATTGACGTCTTCTATTATAGAGTTATTTGTTGTCAATGTATTTTGGTATTTCAGTTCTAATCTTTTGTGCTTTCTCTTCAATCAGTTGAGGAGTCAAACAAAGCTTTTCTTCAGAATTCTATTTCGCTGAGGGCTAATCTTTTGTGCTTCCTCTTCAATCAGTTGAGGAGTCAAACAAAGTTTTTCTTCTGAATTCTATTTCGCTGAGGGCTAATCTTTTGTGCTTCCTTTTCAATCAGTTGAGGAGTCAAACAAAGCTTTTCTTTTTTCTTTCCTTTTGCAATTCCAACATTTTTTCTTGTACTTTGGTTAAAGGTCCTTGAACTGAAGGATCATATTGTGGCAAGTTTCTTAAACTATCAAAATGTGCAAGCCTTGCCTTCCTGCTCTTTTCTGTGCTACTTACTAGACGTCTTTTAACCTGTAAATATATATAGGACTCTTTAGTGCCCAGTTATTGACGTCTTCTATTATAGAGTTATTTGTTGTCAATGTATTTTGGTATTTCAGTTCTAATCTTTTGTGCTTTCTCTTCAATCAGTTGAGGAGTCAAACAAAGCTTTTCTTCAGAATTCTATTTCGCTGAGGGCTCATCTTTTGTGCTTCCTCTTCAATCAGTTGAGGAGTCAAACAAAGTTTTTCTTCTGAATTCTATTTCGCTGAGGGCTAATCTTTTGTGCTTCCTTTTCAATCAGTTGAGGAGTCAAACAAAGCTTTTCTTTTTTCTTTCCTTTTGCAATTCCAACATTTTTTCTTGAATTTTGGTTAAAGGTCCTTGAACTGAAGGATCATGTTGTGGCAAGTTTCTTAAACTATCAAAATGTGCAAGTCTTGCCTTCCTGCTCTTTTCTGTGCTACTTACTACACGTCTTTTAACCTGTAAACAGTTGGAATAATATCAATTATTATCAAATAACACTGTTTTTTATTTTTTAGGTTTGATGGAGAGATCTAAAATGGTTGAGGTCTAGAGAAAGAATATGACAGATAAATTAAAGTCTGTTTACTTCTTTGGCTTAATTAGTTTTGAGATATATTTTTTGAATGATAGTTGTGCCGTGTGCGAACGTTTATTGTTCACTATATTAATCTCAAGGTCAAAGCAGAAGCCGGCCGTAAACATACATAAATCATGTTGGTACATCAAGTCGATGATTTAACCCTTTTAAATTAGGTATTACTCTAAATAATAACTGTCTACTAGCCAAGCAGCCAGTTCAAGTTACTATTCTAACACCCAGCCAGCCTCACAGACATATACACCACCAGTGGCTGATTAATGGATTTAATATCCAATAATCAGCCACAACAGAGCCACAATCAGGCACATGCTGCTTCCTTACTTTAATCATCTCTTTCATGTTTTCTTAATTATTAAATGCTTATTAATTAAAAAAGTAAGTATATAGTAGCTCCTTTCAGAAGCTTATAAGCATTCTTAACATGCACAATGAAATTATACTTATATTTAATTAAAAATGCAATCAAATAAAATTCTGAGGTGCAGCGCAAACGTAGACACTTTTGAGTCCTGTGCCACTGAACTCTCAAGTCAAGCTACAAGCAACTTATTTTCATACAATAAATCCGGAGTTGAAGCAACTGGACACAAAAAGTATTGCTATAGGCTTGTTCCGGCACATGACACAAGTCTCCATGTTTGCGCAGTGACTGAATGTCATGTAAACATGAGCATTTTGAAAAAATGACCAATATGAGAGAACTATATAAAGAAGTACAACACCTACAATTTGTTGTGGTAATTGTTTTAACCTAGTCTAAACAACATTAAGTATTACTGGGTCGAAAAGTTTTCTGGGTGGTTATAAAGTAAATCTGTGTGTGATATTTGTTCTATTATACCACCAATGGATAGCTCATGAATTTGATAGTTTAGGACTTTAGGTGAACAGTAAAAGAATATGAACCATGTTGAACGGGACTCTCTTGCCTCTAAATAAGCATAAAGCTTGTTTAAGGAGTGGATGCGAGAATAGTGCAATAGGTGGGAATAGAACCATCCATTTTCATTTAACAATCGCACCTTGTGGCTATTGTGGATTTAATGTAAATTAGCTAAAGCATATGCTAAGAAAGCTCAAGGAGCCGTACTTTCACTGAATTAATCAATAAAATTATTAGCATTATAGTTCTAGTATAGTAGTAGAGAAGTCCATAGTCCACGCAGGCCCAATGCAAATTGGCAGACTTCACACACCTTTGAGAACATTATGGAGCACTCTAAGAATAACTAACCCTCGAATAGCAGACAGATTAATTAATTACTGATTATTATAGTAAGTCTATGCTTATGAATGACACAAATCCGAACGCAGACAAAAAAGGAATAAAACATGGCAGGAAAACAAAAGAAACATTGTCTATGTGGTCTAATTTAATAATTACGTACATTATTTCTATGTAGATATTTGTTATAAAGTTTTAAAGATACAAAATGAGTGATTCTAGTGATAATTTGACACTGTCAGAATTAAAGGAATCTGTGTCTAACTCTGAATTAAACTTTATTCCGGAAAGGTCACGTGAAAAATAGTTGAAAGCCTATGAATTATTTAACGATTGGAGACTTGCTAAGGGTGTAAAGACCTGCTCAGAAACTGTGGTTTAATCATATTTAAGTACATAATATACATGAATGTAAAAATTCCTTAGTGTTTCAATAATTATTTTTCTTAAATGTTGTATTTTTTCACTATTGAGGTGAAAGTATGTATCACATGATAGCAAAGTTTTTTTGTTTCTTGTGCCTTTGAATCGCTCACTACACTCAGGATTCAAACTAGGCACTCGCAATAAAAAATCTTCGCTGTCTTGTTGAACAAATGACTACTATTTTACCGTCTACGATAAAGCCAAAAAGGAAGACTTATGATTTTAGCAGTCGATGTATGTACATATGTGTATGTATTATTATTTACATATATTCCACCATAGATAAGTGCTGAATCGATTTTAGGAAATTTGGTGCCAATCGATACATGACAGATGTTACAACCTTTCCCTAGTCAGGTTACAGTTCTTAAACTTTTTCTTGTTACCAATAAGCATTTAATAATATAATTCAATACTAATTTTTAATAATGAACATAATTAAAAGTTATTTACCCAATATAATGTTATGTAATGCCTGCTCACTAACCTGGATCTCATTAGGGAGGGTCATCTGTTCCTGTATCTTCTCCCACTTGTCGCACATCTCTATCATTCTCATAATCTCAGAATCTAATTGGCTCCTGAAGTGTTCAAACCTGGAAATCAAAATCTTATCAAAATAAGGCTGAGACCTGGGGAACACCAAAACACATGCAGTGCGGCAAAACTGATTTAAAGGTCCTCCGCCAAGTTTTACTGTCTGTGCACACTAATCTTATGAACTAATGTATGCATGAAATACAACTCCTTAACCTACTCGGCGAGTAAATATAAAAATAGCTAGATTGGGCGATTAGTGCTCGCCCAATCTAGCTATTTTTCAGAAATGAGGATTCAATCAAGATCTTTATACTATTTTCCGAGCTAAGCGCGCATAAACAAATTAAGTCATAGCATTCGTTAGTAAAGCTTATGGGGTAGTCCCGAAAGCTGCTTAAATCGAGATATGGGCTAAATGGTAACAATAGGAAGATCTTTTTTCAGGCTGCTAATTTGTCAATTTTGCTGCTGCTTTCAATTGTCGTATCTTGAAACTCGTCTATCACCCAGAAGCACGTGTCGCTGGATTGCGTGACGTAGTACTACTTGATTTTCTTATGTGGCAGTATTGATACGAGATTCTTCTTTGCAGCTGCGTGCGATTGCTTGTAGATCTTTCATGTGTAGCCATGTGTTTGGATGGCCAGTGCATGACATTGAGTAGCCATAAAACTTGAACAGCAGACACAATCTGTAAATTTAAAATGCTAGTCAGAATCATTCAAAATGATTATATTATACAGTGATGGTGCCGTCCAGGTGTTGAGCCAAACGTGACTTGAGACAAAAAAGGTTAATACTTTTATATTTATTTTTTCGATAACTAGATAGTCCTTGATTGTGATCTCACCTGATGGTAAGTGACTCCCAACTCTTTTGAAAAAAAAATTGGTTGTCTGTAAAGTCGGTTTACGGACGATAGTTTTACATGATAACGTCATAAAGAAACAGAACTAGCTCGCGACACATCCGCTAACCACAGCGTGCACTCGATGACTGGCGGGCGGCGGCGGGCGATCTTTAGTCACAAGCCAACGCCTGGGGCCGATCGTGCCTCTCTATCGCTTGTTCCGCGCTCTCGCTTGCAAACGCAGGCTCAGGCGGAACGTGACACTTTTTCGTGCGTGCAGCCGGTGTTCATCGATTTATAAGACGTTATCACGTCAAAAGAACGGTAGGTTCAGCCAATGCTGTCCTACACATTTTACAGATATTTTCTTTTAATCTTTAAATGCAGAATTTATTTTTCTCACCTCCGGGCGGAAAGCGTCAATTTTCCTCCCGCTGCGCTAAACGAAAATGTCGCTTTCCGCCTCCGTCGAGGAGAAAAATAGTATACACACCACGGGCAGTAAATAAGAAAGCCTCAGATCACATGTTTATTGACCTCTGCTTCGCCTCGGACAACAATTACATGTGATCTGAGACATTTCTTATTTTACTGCCCTAGATGTGTAATGTACTATTCTTTAACTACAGTGCCATGAATCCTACAAAAAAAATTGTTAAGTTTAAGTTTGTACATACACTTAGTACAAATCCACTTCATGTTCAACATAGACAGTTGGGTTTTAAGAAGTACTGCTGCAGTAGTTTTCTTCTTCTTCTAATGTTAGTTCCATTGAGCACGTTTTTTCCTAATGAGAATAAAATCAACAGCTTTATCTTTAAAAATACGAGATGCGGTAGGTTTAACAGTTCTGTTACATTCCTCCAATTTCACCAACACCACTAATAGGGGAAATAATAATTAATGTAATCAATAGATTCACGTAATTACGCGAAACCACACATAAGTATTACAGTATTACGAATCAATTAACCAAAGTAGTCAAATATTTCTTCACATAAGTCAAATTGAGTCCGGTGCAAACAAGAAGCTTAAAAAAGCTTCTTGGGTGCAAAATAACCCCATTTTACCGTCATTTCAATCTAACGATAAAAAACAAAGCTCAAAATAACTTACTTACTAATACAACAAATTGTATGGAGTGTATCCGGGATATCCATTGCTATATCCTACTCTGTTCGTCATGGGCATGGTGGGATATAACAAACTGGAGGTACGGAGGGAGCTATCTCTGGCGACGTACTTATTTAAGGTGCTACGGTAAGCTGCACAATCCGGCTGTCCTGCAGGAATCACGGTTATGCGCACCGAACGAGAGCGTGTCGCGCAGACATAGGCCGCCGCTGCTGGCGCAGTCGCGCGCGCGCAGCTGCTTGCTGCAGCGAGCGCCAATCACACGCGCGATTCGCACGCTCAACATCGTATCGGAGCAAATAGATTTGTTCAGTTGCTCGTTGAGCGAGTTCAAAAAAATTCCCTATATATATTCTTTGTAAATAATATTAGGTTAAAGTTGGTTGTAAGTAGTTAATATAAAGTACTTATTAATACATAATTATTAGGAAGTTTTTAAGTCATTTATAAGTTATAACTTATCTGTCGCATTAGGTTTCCTGTAAGGATGGATTAAGTTATTTGTAAATAAATAAATAAATAAAAATAAATAAAATGAGTGATTCTAGTGATAAATAATTTGACACTGTCAGAATTAAAGGAATCAGTGTCTAACTCTGAATTAAACTTTATTCCGGAAAGGTCATGTGAAAAATAGTTGAAAGCCTATGAATTATTTAACGATTGGAGACTTGCTAAGGGTGTAAAGACCTGCTCAGAAACTGTGGTTTAATCATATTTAAGTACATAATATACATGAATGTAAAAATTCCTTAGTGTTTCAATAATTATTTTTCTTAAATGTTGTATTTTTTCACTATTGAGGTGAAAGTATGTATCACATGATAGCAAAGTTTTTTTGTTTCTTGTGCCTTTGAATCGCCCACTACACTCAGGATTCAAACTAGGTACTTGCAATAAAAAATCTTCGCTGTCTTGTTGATCAAATGACTACTATTTTACCGTCTACGATATAGCCAAAAAGGAAGACTTATGATTTTAGCAGTCGATGTATGTACATATGTGTATGTATTATTATTTACATATATTCCACCATAGATAGCGCTTAAAGTGCTGAATCAATTTTAGGAAATTTGGTGCCAATCGATACATGACAGATGTTACAACCTTTCCCTAGTCAGGTTACAGTTCTTAAACTTATTCTTGTTACCAATAAGCATTTAATAATATAATTCAATACTAATTTTTAATAATGAACATAATTAAGAGTTATTTACCCAATATAATGTTATGTAATGCCTGCTCACTAACCTGGATCTCATTAGGGAGGGTCATCGGTTCCTGTATCTTCTCCCACTTGTCGCACATGTCTATCATTCTCATAATCTCAGAATCTAATTGGCTCCTGAAGTGTTCAAACCTGGAAATCAAAATCTTATCAAAATAAGGCTGAGACCAGGGGAACACCAAAACACATGCAGTGCGGCAAAACTGATTTAAAGGTCCTCCGCCAAGTTTGACTGTCTGTGCACTCTAATCTTATGAACTAATGTATGCATGAAATACAACTCCTTAACCTACTCGGCAAGTAAAAATAAAAATAGCTAGATTGGGCGATTAGTACTCGCCCAATCTAGCTATTTTTCAGAAATGAGGATTCAATCAAGATCTTTATACTATTTTCCGAGCTAAGCGCGCATACACAAATTAAGTCATAGCATTCGTTAGTAAAGCTTATGGGTAGCCCCGAAAGCTGCTTAAATCGAGATATGGGCTAAATGGTAACAATAGGAAGATCTTTTTTCAGGCTGCTAATTTTGACGGTGCCCAGAGCTCATCCAATTGTCGTATCTTGAAACTCGTCTAGCACGCAGAAGCGCGTGTCGCTGGATTGTGTGACGTAGTACTACTTGATTTTCTTATGTGGCAGTATTGATACGAGATTCTTCTTTGCAGCTGCGTGCGATTGCTTGTAGATCTTTGATGTGTAGCCATGTGTTTCGATGGCCAGTGCATGACATTGAGTAGCCATAAAACTTGAACAGCAGACACAATCTGTAAATTTAATGCTAGTCAGAATCATTCAAGATGATATATCATATACAGTGATGGTGCCATCCAGGTGTTGAGCCAAACGTGACTTGAGACAAAAAAAGGTTACTTAATACCATAGATAAAATAAAAAAGGTAAGATTGCTCACTCCATACATTCAATCAAAGCTCCTGTAATGCGCATTAAAGTCGCCGGTACCTTGTAGTTCCGCGCATTATCTGTGGCGGCGTTACTGTGCAAGCTAAAAAATAAAATAATCGAACGTAGCTATTTTTCGATTGGTAAACATCGGAGATAAGGGGGAGGGGGGCGGTATTTTTATTTTTTCGTCATTTTGCCCGATTAATCAAAAACTATTATATTTAAAAATAAATAAAAATATGTTTTAGAATGTACAGGTAAAGCCCTTTCATATGATATCCCACTCGGTATAGTTATCTTACTTTGAAATTTCAACCTCCCGATTTTCCTCCTTTTTTAATTAAACTAATTTTTTTTTTATTCCATTGATGTTGGGCCACTATTATACACAAATATTCCAAATTTCATGTCGATAGCTTTAATAGTTAATAAAATAATCGACTGTGACAGATGGACGGACGGACGGAGAAAGTCTCACCATAAGGGTTCCATTTTTACCATTTTGGTACGGAACCCTAAAACCGACAGTGAATAGGTTTGACGTACGTTAGTACGTCATAATTATGCGGTATATATTGCTATACTATTGGGGAACGTACAGCAAGATGGACAATGAATAAGGCGCTTTAGAATGGCGATCTATAGGCAGCCCGCACACAGTCAATATTATTGTCAATAAAAATATTGACAATATTTTTTTTTATATGAAATAATATTGATCAATCCTTCAATACGCCCCGCACACACGCAATATTATTGACAATATTACAAAATATTGACAATAATATTGACTGTGTGCGGGCTGCCATAGAAAAACTGTTTTGAACAATAGAAATAGGATTTCTATTTCGTGGGCTTGAACAGTGTGTGTTAGTAGAGCGAAAACGGGTGGCACCAGTGGATGGCACCCATAATGAGTGCGATAGGGACAGAAAAACTCGATAACGGGTAGCTATTAAAGCTCTCGTATAGAAACTTACCCAAGACTACCCCAAGACTTACGCTGAGATCTATAGATCTTACTCTGGCTCTGCTCAAGACTCAAGATAGAGTTAAAATGAGACACAGATACATCCTGACATAAATCTGTCTCGTTTTTACTCACTCTTGGGTCAGAGTTGAGTGAGAGTGCCATCTATTGGCAGCCCGCACACAGTCAATATTATTGTCAATATTTTCGAATATTGTCAATAATATTGCGTGTGTGCGGGACGTATTGAAGGATTGATCAATATTATTTCATATAAAAAAAATATTGTCAATATTTTTACTGACAATATTATTGCGTGTGTGCGGGGCGTATTGAAGGATTGATCAATATTTTTTCATATAAAAAAAAATATTGTCAATATTCTTATTGACAATAATATTGACTGTGTGTGGGCTGCCTTCGATCTCACCCTTAAAGACTCACAGAGTATTATGCTCCCTGTGAGTAACAAGTGGTTATATTCTCTTGGGTGAGTAATTGTATTCTGTGGTATAATGTTCTGTGTTCTTTATACCACAGAACACTATTACTGCTTTATACGGTGGAAACTGGAAACTGGAATTCGAAATCTTTAGAACTTCAAGATCTTGTATTTTTTAATTATTATTAGGTGTTAATTCATTTACTGAAGTGTTAATTGAATTTGAAAGGAAATATAATTTAGTGTTGTATTTAGAAATGGCCAAAGAAAGCGATAATAATCTGTCCAACGATGTATTAGAGCCGTTTCGGGAGCTCTTGAACACTGACCCTCCAAAGGATAAGTTTTCAGCGTCCACTAAGTTAAATTTTTCTGATGGTAACCAATCAATAAAAGAAGGTAAGTTTTTCTATCTGTAAGTAAGCTATATCTCTTACCGTTATAAATCCTTGATAGTGCGCGCACCACGCTTGATTCATCGAACCAAGAGAGACGGTACTGAGATTCAAATAAATAATTACACAAACATACACGTCTAAAGTTGTTAATGTAGTAAATATTAGCGTTAATTCAAACCTGTCAAAGATGTGGTGCCCAAACAATCTATATAGTTACAGTTCAATATCAAGTGGAAGCTGATTAGGGGCATGGATTTAGCTCAAATAAAAAAAAAAATACTGCCAAGGTAGAATACATATTCTTATAATCTTTGAATCTCAGTCTTCCTTTCCACCAGGCAAGATTTCGGTCTAGAGATCTTGTCAGTCATGGAATAAAAAAATAAACCTGCCCCCCGATTGTCTAAAAGTTACCGATCACATCGTCAAAGTCCCGCGTCAAAGTAAAATAAACCATAACAGCATTGAATTATAGCTCAATTTCATGACATTCTCATATGTTTAGGTATGTACGATACCCTAAACGATGAGAATGGATACACGAAATTGAGCTCTAATTCAATGACTATGGTTTATTTTACTTTGACGCCGGACTTTGACGATTTGAACGGCAACTTTTAGACAATCGGGGGGCTGATATTCAATCTGAGTTTCATGGACTAAGGTGATTAGTGTCATGAGGAATATCAGAACTAGTGTAACCTTTATCTTCTTTTTTATTTCACACAGGTACACCACCATTGTTCCAAGGAAAACGCAAGTCTAGTTTAGGCTTCATAGAATCTGGAACTCATGAGAAGAGTGTTCGAACTGAATCAAATTCAAGTGCAACAGCTTCACCCTGGGAAGTTAAAAAGATGAAGATTGATTTGATAGCAGCAAAGGCCCAAGTAAGTATGTTATTACTAGATGATGCTAGTCAAATATATTTGGCTCTGTACATGAGAGGTTAATAATTAATAATTGAATCAAATCATGGTTTGATTATTATTATTTATAATAGGCTACGTTGCTGTCGCTGATGCACCTTTATCAATTGCTGTGCTTGAAGTTTCCAATATTATGGTGGTCTAATCTGTTTTTAAATTCATTAACTGACTTTGACGTCACTATTTCTTTACGCAACTTATTCCATTTAAGCACCACTCTATTTATTAGATAGTGTTTATAGGGATTGGATGATGCTAGTTGACGCCGTAATTTAATATCATGCCCTCTTAGCCCAGTGTTGCTCTTTCTCAAAAACAAATTCTTGAAATTGGGGATGTTGTAGAACTTGTTCAAGATTGTGTATGTCTCAATAAGATCCCCTCTTTCTCGCCTGCTTTTTAGCGTTGTGAGTCCAAGTGTAGCAAGTCTTTGCTCATGTGGAAGGTTTTTGAGCTCCCTATGCAGTTTAGTGTAATAACTTTGAACTCTTACTAACAGATCTATATCCTTAACAAAATATGGACTCCAGACTTGATATGCATACTCCAGTAAGGGTCTGACATAGGTCTTGTATATTTTTAGGAAGGTGTTTTTAGTGATGTTGAAAAATGCTTTTCTGGCTAGGTCGCTGCTAATGATTAATTGATTGATTATGAAAAAAAATTAAGATTATGCAAAAAATGTATTTTTATAAAAACAATGTTTTTCTAAATATGCTATATTAAAAATATGCCCTTTTTCACTCTTTCTATAAAATATATACTGTATATAATTTTAAAGTAAGTTGAAAAAATATTAGCAACTCAGTCTTCAGTGGTCAACATTTAAAATATACAATAAACCTCAATAATTCAGACCATTGGGGCCATAGTGTTAGTGTATATATCTATCTAATATCTTTAAACGAGCAATTCTTGTATATATATATATATTATATAATCTGAATCTCGGAAACGGCTCCAACGATTTTCATTAAATTTGGTATGCAGGGGGTTTCAGGGGCGATAAATCGATCTAGCTAGGTTTCATTTTTAGAAAAGGTCGTTTTATCCGCAATCCGCAGTCGTTTTCAGGCAATGAAAAACCCCTTACAATATCATTAGAATACGAAGGTAAATTTCGCCATCATCTATAAATTCCCGATAGCTTGACGGTAAGTCAGGCGGTCCAGAAAAGAGCAGACCCCGGTTCGAGTCCAAGACGATTATATTTTCCCCTTTAATTGAATTTTATTATTATTTTTATATTTATTATTTTTTTAATATATAATTTCCAAAAAACACTATTTACCAAAAAAAAAATCCCGATTAACCAAGCAAAGCTCGGTCACCCAGATATTTACTTTTATGTTATATGAAGAATGTTAATCTAATGTTTAATTTTTTAAATTATAATGAATTCCCCAGATAGCAAGACTAGAGGCGCATGTGAACCGCCAGCAAATACTTAGTTCGAAAATGCAGATATTATTTGAGGAGGAAAGGGCATCTCTGGTGGATCAACATAAGAGAGATGAGCGTGCTGTCTCAGATATGGAGGAAAGGTTGCAGTTTATACGATGAAGAGAGCAGGAACTAAAGGAGGACTATGCAGCGGTATTATTTTGCTAATCTAACCTAATGCTTCGGCTACATACTCTGTATCGCCTGTGTATTGTCACTTATGACATCGCGGCCACCGACGTGGGCCCCGTCGCTGGTGCTGCTACGTTTCTCGCAACACCTCTTAATGAACGGAGAATCGCGTGAAGCGCCGCGCGCCGCTCGACGCGATGCACCACGCGACGCGCAACGCGCTAGTTGCCGCTGCACTTGACCTAAAGGAGGTTGTCTGAATGTGGGATTTAAGCTATCAGTAAAAGTCTGCTCCTTTATCCACTTTGTCAGTGTGCCTTTCACCCTAGTTTTATCAATGAATTATGTTATTTTTAGGACATCAAAGAACACAAGGAAAGTAAATTGAAATGGGAAAAGTATAGAAATGAGCTCCTTAAGCAAATTGCTGAACTAAAGGACAATTTGTTGGAGGCAAATGTCAGTAGCAAGAATCAATTGGCTGCAATGAAAAAGGCTAAGGATGAGTTATTGCAGGTAAGAGTTTAATTTTTGCCTTTAATAAAACCTGTGACTTATTATTAAAAGGAAGTTGATAATGATAAGTTTATACATTATTTTATTATATAGAAATGGTAATAACGAAACGAACTATAAAGAGCGCATGTCGCCGCCTCGCAGCTACAACAACATACACAATTACATTAGTACGCAATCACGCATGCTACACACTGAATGCTGTGAAGACAGAATTAAGCAGTAAAAGTAGCGAGTTAAAGATGCAAATGCGTCGCATCTGTAGTGGCAGTCTGGCCGCTGGAGACTGAAGTCCAGCGCGGCTACAAGGTCACGCGTACACAGCATTTCTTCTTTCTTCTTCTTCTTTATCAATCTATAGACGTCCACTGCTGGACAAAGGTCTCCTGCATGGACTTCCACAGGCTTCGGTCTTGCGCCGCTTGAATCCAGCGGCTCCCTGCGACTCGTTTGATGTCGTCGGTCCACCTGGTGAGGGGCCTGCCAACACTGCGTTTCCCGGTGCGGGGTCGCCACTCCAACACCTTGGGACCCCAACGACCATCAGCTCTTTGAACTATGTGCCCCGCCCATTTCCACTTCAGCTTCGCGACACGCTGAGCTATGTCGGTGACTTTGGTTCTCCTACGAATCTCCTCATTTCTGATTTGATCTCGCAGGGATATACCGAGCAACAGCATTTCAACTGCCTTGTTGTTAACATTTCTGTGTTTTATTAGAAACAGTGATATATATACAATAAAAAGGTTTCTGTGAAAAAAGAAACAATTAGTATTTTGAATGTAGATATAAGGAAGAGTGGGTTGCTGGAAAATTCTCACTAATTCCCTTGTAATCACCAAATGAATGAATTTACTCCTTGCATCACAAGAATCAAGCTTTTGATAATATTTGATAATATTATCTCCTACTACCAAGTTTTGAAAGGTCTTTATTCTCTAACTTATTGAATTTTTTCACACTACCATGATTATAAAGACTATTTCTGTTCACTTTCCAAGATTTCAATATTGTAAGGATTTCAATATTGCAGGAATTGAAAGGTGCCCAAAAAGAAGTGGAAATACTCAAAAAAGAGGTATCAAGGCAGACTGCTCGAGCTGAGCTGTGCATAACACTGCAGACAAAAGTAGAGAAGCAAGCCTTTGAACTGCAGTTAGCCACTAACGAAATCAAGCGGCTGGAGTATGAGATAGATTGTTTTAAGAATTGCAATCATTAATAAAAAAAAATGTCAATAATAAACAAACTATTATTATGGTATTGTTGTGGTAGACTCATTGACTTACCCAACTATTGACCCAACTTAAACTCTCATTTCTTTTCATATGGCGGTGACTTTTTAAAATTTTGGTAACCATTTCCTCTTTCTTGACCCCAGGGAAGCCTAAATATCGATTTTGAACGAAATCGGTCCAATAACATAGAATTTCAATAAGATGGGGAGTTTTTAAAATTTTGGCATCCATTTCCTCTTTCTTGACCACAGGGAAGCCTAAATATCGATTTTGAACGAAATCTGCCGAATTACAAAGAATTTTAATATGGCGGTAACTTTAAAATTTGGAAACCATTTCCTCTTTCTTGACCCTAGGGAAGCCTAAATATCAATTTCTAACGAAATCGGTGCAATAACAAAGAATTCAATCATGTCGGTGACTACTTAAACTTTTAGCAACCATTTCCTCTTTCATGACCCTAGGGAAGCCTAAATATCGATTTTGAACGAAATCGTTCCAATAACGAAGAATTTCAACATGGCGGAAAAGTGCACCTGCACCTGTGTTTGCACACATACTTGAGATACAAACAAAGGACAATGGACGAATGTGGTCCAAGAGCCTCCACTGATAAGACTTGCGGGAAATGAAAGGTCATAGTTGTGGTATGATTCTGGCAAAACTCTATTAAATTCTGTCCCAGGGTTATTTTCTTATACTTAGTCATGTTGGTTTTAAGTAATATGATTGTACTTAGATAACGTTGTCTTCATTTTGTCATGGTCTTATAATCTCTTTATCTATCTTTAAAACGTTGCCCCTTCCGCTTATAACCTTCCCGCAGAACACCGATATGACGTCATAGACGCCAGGCGCAGATATAATGTGACCGTGTAGTCCGGTAAACAAATAAGGTAAGAACGGCAAACAAAATAAGGGGGGTGGGATTATGATTATGTATGTCCCCCTCGCGCCGCCCTCGCCGGTTGTGAATGCATGCACCGGCCCTGTCCAACAACCGGCGCGCGCGGCGCGGAGCGCGGGCGCAGTCTTCGGCTAACTCTCATTATTTTCGCTGTTTATTGTGTTTTTTATTTCATTTTTGATCGAATGACTTAATAAAAGTAACATACAAGCTATTCAGCTTGTATTTTACTTTTATTATAATTGTCATAAAAAACACAGAGTCGTACCTATTATTTAGTCAGAACAAACATAACCGTAGCAAAATAACCCAGGGACAGAATTTAATAGAGTTTTGCCAGAATCATACGACAACTTTGACCTTTCATTTCCCGCAAGTCTCATCAGTGGAGGCTCTTGGACCAAGTTCCATACATTTTTGCCCATTGTCCTTTGACCGATATATCGATAGGTACTTTTTGGTACTTCATGCATTGCCCTAGTTGCCATGAGCTGAGTCAAGACGCTTTCGCATGCGTAAGGATGCGTAGGTACGCATCGCGCTTTCGCATGCAAATCGTGAGTAAAGCTGAAAACAAACTATCGGACGCGGCTGACAGTCGCGTCCGATAGTCCGACTTATAGGGTATCTGGATAATAAATGTACACTGAACTGTGCAAACTATCGGACGTAAGTCGCGGACGTAACCTTGAGTGTTCGGACGTCCGAGAGAAATCTAGCTAGCCGCGTCCCAAACTACTGTGCACACTTATCAGTCGCGGCTTATGGACGCGTCCGATAGTTTGTTTCCAGCTTTACCCTTGTAAGGATTTTGAGGACGATGTACTGTATGTATATCGGTAAAATTTACTTTAGTTCTGTCTAAGAAGAATGAAAAATTAGCTTTCGTTTGATGAAATTTACTTACTTACACTGAATTATGCCAAATGGTTCCGAAGTTAGAGCACAAAAACAGTATAACATTTCTTCTGTAAAATTTAGATTTTACGATTAATGGTTTCTTCCGTGGGTGTCGGTATAAACCTACTCAGCAGTTGAACAATGGGGTAGCAACAAAATCGACGATCACCTAGTAATTCAATAAACATACTACCTATAATATTTTTATACCTTGTGATAAAAATAAATTGACATTTGCCACAAGAACAGTAAGATTTATTCGATATAAAGTCACCTACCTATAGATTTTTAAAGTATCTACTTACATAGTTTCAAAAAAATATGATAATACTTTTAATGTGTGTTTTGTCGTCAGTAATTTGTGAAGAATTAATTATAAAATTACCAATTCATGTAGATCCAAGGTATCCAATTAATCAATATATTTATACTAATAGAGGTTTGCAACCACTGTCGGTACAAAATATAATGCAATACACAGAAGTGCCACAACAGTTCAATGTTAAAGAAGATAAAAGATTCATTTTCGAAAAGGACAGAAGTAAAATGTTACACGGGAGATTCGAAGGACGCCCAGGACGAAAACGCTTGATTTGATCTGTTACATTTTGGGATTTTTACTATTAAAAAATCATCATTTTTATTTATCGGCATAGTCCCCTGCCTAATATCTAGTTATTCGCCTTACTTATATATAATATACATATCTATCTGCCATCACATTAAATTTATGCCCCCCGTTGCAAATATGCTTAGGTTGTCTGTTTCCAACTTGTACCCTCAAATGGAAATTTTTCCGATATGGGGGGACGACCATTATTCGAGTGAACGCGGATGGGAGACCTTGCAATAATAATCTAGGGGACGAATGTGACAGAAGTAACTATTCAGATGGAAGTCGAAGGAAATTTTTGATTGAACTCTCCTGTGTTTGGAACCCTCACGCACTGAGGGTTCCCAACCTTGTGGAGATTATAATCGACCGAGCGAAGCGAAGGTCTTTGAGTTAACTAGGGCGATTTGCACTTGTCCGTCCGTCCGTCCGTCCGTCCGTCCGTCTGTCAGAGCCTTATAACTTTTGAATTACTGAACGTAATTACTTCAAATTTAGATATAATATGTAAACCGATGGCCTCCAGCTGAAAATGGCTTAAAAAGTTATAAAAATCTTTATTTCAGGGGGGCTCTCATAGAAGCGAATGCGAAGTAAAAAAAAAAATATCGCGTTACATAAAATTGTTACGTATCATTTTAAAGATAATTTTGAACTGAGTACAAAAATAATTTTTTTTTAATTTTTCCCTTAAAATTGACGAAATGGGGGGCTTTCAAAGTGGCGATTTTATACGCTCTCTAGAAAAATCCGCTATGGATTTTCAAACTGATTTTATGTTTTTAGGTCACTTATATCCTGTACTTGAACAACAAATACTAAAATTATATGAATATTATAAAGAAACGAGATTATTTAATTTTTAATGGGCGTCAGTAATTCATATAGCATCAACATAGCTTCACAATAATGCTAATAGATGGCGCAGTCAGTAACTATTCCCATGGAACTACGAGTTAAATTCAATGTTTGATAAATAATTCAATGTTTTCACTAACGTTCCCTAACCTTTACGGGCTACCTATAAGTTAGGTGATTGATGTTTTCTGTCAACTTATTTATCACGATCCTGTACGGGACACCTAAAAGGATATTGGGACGGATGTTAGGACTTAGGATTGTATTTAGGAGCTACCTACGTTAAGAGACTCCTACTTAGGGGATGATTTAGGTATGTTTGGTGAAAACGGGCATAATAATAATGTCAGTTTTGGTTATCATGTATCGATTGAATGAATAATCATGGGATACCGTTACCGCGAGGTCTCAGTTCGGGGCGAACCACTAGTATTATTATTAACTACTAGATGACCAGCCTAAGTGCGCACTTTTATTGCAGAGTTCCTAAAGCCGCCTCCTAAAATCTTGGACCAAATAACCTGTCAAGATCGAATCCAAATTCGATGAGGTTACGTCGTTTTATTACAGAGTCCCCATAGCTGCCTTCCGGCTCCATCATCAAATCAGCTCGATGTCACAATAATATTCCTATCCGATTTACATAATATATCTACATGCAAAATTTCAGCTCAATCCGAAACCGGGAAGTGATTTATTTCAGCTTGAAAGATTTAATCTAAACGAACATCCATATTATAGCTACGTAATATAATATAGCTTGTAAAAAAAGTTAAAGAAATTGAAAGAAAAGAAAAAACAAAGTTTGTAATATAGCTAACCGAGATTTGAATCCGTGATTTTTCTTTAGAGTCCAAGCCACTGAGCAATGGCTAACGGAGTTACAGATTGACGTGGTTTTTTGGATAGGCATAGTTGATGACTTGAAAAAAAGGCAAAGGCTTTTATCCCGGGAAAACAAACAGTTCCCGCGGGATATTAGTGTGCTACTTATCACATATTTATCCTTTAATTACGCGCCAACGGAGTTACAGATTGACGTGGTTTATTGGATAGGCATAGTTAAGGACTTGAAAAGTGAAAAGGCTACTTTTAATCCCGAGAAAACAAACGGTTCCCGCGGGATATTCGTATGCTACTTTTGACTTTTCACATATTTATCCTTCAATTATGCGCCAACAGAGTTACAGATTGACGTGGTTTTTTGGATAGGCATAGTTGACGACCTGAAAAGTGAAAAGGCTACTTTTTATCCCGGGAAAACAAACAGTTTCCGCGGGATATTCGTATGCTACATTTCACATATTTATCCTTCAATTATGCACCAACGGAGTTACAGATTGACGTGGGTTTTTGGGATAGGCATTGTTGAGGACCTGAAAAGTAACAAGAGCTAATTTTTATCCCGGGAAAACAAACTGTTACCGCGAGATATTCGTATGCTACTTTTCACATATTTATCCTTCAATTATGCGGCAACATAGTGACAGATTGACGTGGTTTTTTGGATAGGCATAGTTGAGAACCTGAAACGTGACAAAGGCTACTTTTTATCCCGGGAAAACAAACGGTTCCTGCGGGATATGAGTATGCTACTTTCACATATTTATCCTTCAATCATGCGCCAACAGAGTTACAGATTGACGTGGTTTATTGGATAGGCATAGTTATGGACTTGAAAAGTGAAAAGGCTACTTTTAATCCCGAGAAAACAAACATTTCCCGCGGGATATTAGTATGCTACTTTTGACTTTTCACATATTTATCCTTCAATTATGCGCCAACGGAGTTACAGATTGACGTGGTTTTTTGGATAGGCATAGTTGACGACCTCAAAAGTGAAAAGGCTACTTTTTATCCCGGGAAAACAAACAGTTTCCGCGGGATATTCGTATGCTACTTTCACATATTATCCTTCAATTATGCACCAACGGAGTGACAGATTGACATGGTTTTTGGATAGGCATAGTTGAGGACCTGAAACGTGACAAAGGCTACTTTTTATCCCGGGAAAATAAACAGTTCACGCGGGATATTAGTATGCTACTTTTGACTTTTCACATATTTATCCTTCAATTCTATTTCGTTGCATTTGCAAATTTACATATCTCATAGATATAGATGGAAGGTAGTGTTAAGATTTTTAATTCTTTAAAATGAGGTAGACATGAGTCTGTAGTTCTTATGTTTGCTTGCGTATGCACTTTTTTGTAGTATGAAAAGGTCCAGGGCATCGGTGCTATTGCCCCAGAGTATAACACCATATTTCAAAAAAAAACCGGCCAAGTGCGTGTCGGGCCACGCGCAGTGTAGGGTTCCGTATTTGAAAGTCTCAAATATTATTGCTGACCTAGGATAGTGCTTTTGTTTTATTTATGAATATTGAATAAATTTTGAGTTCCATTGTTTAAATACCATAATATTCTACATAATATGCAACTTACACTACGTGTAATACCTAACTTAGAAAAAACAGATATAACTCCTTAACTAATGAACCCTACTTAGCCGTGATAGTTTTCCTTTAAAATTCATTATATATACTACTGCTGTGAATTTTTTCTTATATCCTATATACAACCATTTAGCTGGCAGAGGGGGGGGACACTGTACTCTAATAAAATTTAACACTTTAAAATATCATATTTCACAAACGGATCCCTGAATTGAAAAATGATGTTCCCACACCCACAATAAATTTGAAAGACCTATTCAACGATACCCCACACTATGGGATAGACGAGAAAAAAAAATTTCATCCTCACTTTACATGTAGGGGAGGTACCCTAAAAAAATTATTTTTCACAATTTTATTTCACGACTTTGTCGGCGTGATTGATATTTAATACCCTTGTCAAATTACAGATTTCTAGTACCAATAGTCTCTGAGCTAAACCGCGGACAGACAGACAGACAGACGGACGGACATGGGGAAACTATAAGGGTTCCTTGTTTACTACGGAACCCTAAAAATGCGTACCCATAAGCACAATACGCAGCTAGTGCGGTTTTTAAGTTGGTGGTTCGTTTTAATTGTCTGTTAAGTTAAACTCTGAGTCAACCTCGAATTGATCTTTTTTGCATCTCGCACTAATTCAAAATGCAATTGATTTTTTTATGGAAGCCAAACCCTGATGTAATGACAATCGATGTCTTCATCATCAATTGGCACGATACTTTTTTCTACTCATTTTCACATTTTGCTCTCATTTTAAAATGCTTAGAAAAACTATAAACAACAAAGCTACCAGCATATTAATATTCCCTTGGTGGCAGCCGTGGTTCCCACTTCTCAAAAGAATGCTTACTTCAAATATTGTAATATTTAAACCTAAGTGGGACCTTTTGCGTTCTAATTACTAATCGAGTCACCGCATCCACTGCAGCCTTTACCTGGGGCCCGCAACGCTCTCAGAGCTGCATTTGCTAGACTAAGTACCCCAGAAATATCACTTGATATGATGCTGGCATCCATATCAACTTGTGGTGGACTTACAAATTGTGGTGAACGTTTTACGCAGAAAAACTCTGTTGATACTTTCGAAGCACCATTATCTTCAGTCATAACATTTCTAGTCGACTATTATAATAATGGTGCCTTCTATGTTACCCTCAACAGTCACCGATCTGCCTTATCATTACTCCTCGTGAGTAATGGAGATCAGACGGACGTGTAAAAGGCTTAATAAAAGCTTTTTTATAGACAAAATATACTACGACATAGTATCCAAAAGTAGTCTTAGAGCATATCTCTAAATGGTATCCCAATGGTATCCTTTGTCTGGAAAAATTAATTTAAAATTGACAATTCTATTAGCTTTATGCATCTCTCATCGAGTGCAAACTTTTTCACTTAAAAAAGTTTCCAATAATATTAAGACCCACCCAGGAATAAAGATCCCCATACCAAACATAATAAAAACCTCTGCAGCTAACAAACAGTACCCAGTGCTCTTCTTACCCTATTTTGTCAAAAATCCTTGTATAATATGTTCCACAAAAACTCTCGAGGATTTACCTTTTGGCAGCATCAGAGCTCATCCTCGTCCAAAGCGACCGAGAATCTACTAGTAATCTATGAGAAACCTCATTATAATAGTTTCTTCACAAACTATAAACAGGTAAATCAAGCAGACTGTTGCCCAGTGCGGCGTCGTCATCTCAGTATTCAGTGCTCACAACACGCCTCCACCTGGGTGGCGGTGGCCTCTGCAGGAGTCTGCGTCGACACAATTAGATAGACCGCCGGCTGGACCAGCTCGTCTCTCACATTTGCTCGATTTTACAACCGTCTGATTTCCGGTGAAGGAGAATATGCTCGTTCTGTTTGCGCAATTAATAATGATAAGTCACATAAAAATTCAATGTAAAACTAGTCCTTGACTGCAATCTCACCTGATGGTAAGTGACGATGCAGTCTAAGATGGTAGCGGGCTAACTTGGAAGGGGTATGGCAGTGAAAATTCAACCCATACCCCTAATTGGTTTCTACACGCCATCGTGCCGGAACGCTAAATCGCTTGGCGGCACGTCTTTGACGGTAGGGTGGTAACTAGCCAGGGCCAAAGCCTCCCACCAGACAAATGTATGTATGCATGCATGTATGTATGTATGTATGTATGTATGTATGTATGTATGCATGCATGTATGTATATATGTATGTATGAATGTTTTACTTGAAAAATTTTACTTCTGGAGTACGGAAGCCTCGCTGCGCGAGTCCGACTCGCACTTGCCCGGTTTTTTAGATAATTCCTGTCACAGCTTTCTGTCTTTTGAGAAGTGTGCCAGATTTAAAACTTATTTCAAGTGGCAAATTCTTTTTTTTAGAAGTTCAGCAACGTAAACATATTCATAAGGAAAAAAATAAAATCAAGCTAAATGGCATTGAAAATGTATTATTCGGTTTCCACAGAAAATTTTATATTCAATTGTATTCGTTTTGCGTATAAAATAGTACATAATCTAAATCAAAGTGACATGAGCAATAACCCCGTTTCTAATGGTTGCAAAGTTGCCGCTTATACATAGATCATAATATAGACCCATCAATTTCTATTCACTCCCACAATATCCTACTTACTATTCAGTAAATAATTGTAGATAGACAGACAATGGATAGCTTGGACTAATAGTGAAGAAGAGTCTATTGTTTTGTGGGGATGCATTAGCAGCATTATAAACCCGTGCAGATGGATGAATGCAATCAACGATTAAGCATGAAATATCTATCTTATACCTATCTATTACACAAGTCGTACACTGGTAGACTGGCCGACTGATTTTATGGGGACTTAAAGAAACAAACTATAAAACTTTAAAAACTATAACCCTACTACCTACGGAAAATTGAATATAAAATTCATCATATTTTTAAGCTATTGCATAGCTTTTATCGCGGGCTTTGAACTAGGACAAACAGTTTGAGCGCGGCGACCGAATCAAGAAATTCCGTAACGAAAATAAACCTAACTTAATAAATTAGAGGTTCAGAAGTAGCTCTCTTTGGCGTAGTGGGCGAGCAGCCGCTTTCTTTACCGTATGGCGTATGATGTCGCAGGTTCGAATCTCACTCGCGAAGTAGTGACAGTGCGCTTTTCTTGTTTGTTTTTTAATTTTTTTTTGCATATTTTTTACTATGCAAAAAAATATTGCATAAATAATAGGTAAAGTACCTATGAAATTGCCGTTTTGTATGCAATAAGTGAAAGTACTTATTTTTTCAAACTTTTTTATTTCTGTTATTCCAAGTAATCACCCATGCAATCGACGCATCTTTGCCAACGCATTGGCAGTTTATTGATGCCCTTCTTGTAAAAATCAGCTGGACGGGAGGCAACAAACTCTTCAAAGGCATTTTGTACTGCCTCTCGGGAATTGAATTTTTACCCACTAAAAAGTTGTCTTGGAAAAAGTAATAGTCGGTAACTAGGTGCAAGGTCTGGTGAGTATGGCGGATGAGGGAGAGCTTCCAACCCCAGCTCTTGCAGCTTGGAGACTGTCTGTTGCGCAGTATGGGGTCGCGCGTTGTCGTGAAGGAGCAGTGGGGACGACCGATTGACCAAAGCTGGTTGCAGATGTGCAAGCTTCTCCATCATTCTCTCCAGTTCTTCACAGTACACATCTGTATTAATGCTCATGCCGTTTTGTAAAAAGCTGTGGTGAATCACACCCGCACTAGACCACCAAACAGTGACCACCACCTTTTTAGGGGTCATTTTTGGTTAAGGGCATTGCTTTGGTGCTGAACCAGGTTCTAACCAACTTGCTGAGCGCTTTCGATTGTCGAACAGAATCCATTTTTCGTCGCACGTTACAATTCGTTTCAAAATTCCTTCATTTCTTTGCCTGTTGAGCAGCGCACGGCAGGTCTCGACGCGTACGTTGCGCTGGCGATTGTTAAGGTCGTGGGGCACCCATCTATCAAGCTTTTTTACCTTGCCAATTTGTCGCAAATGGATCAATATTGTTTTGATGCTTACATCAAAAGCTGCTGCTAGCTCAGCTGTAGATTGAGTTTCGTCAGCTTCCACAATCGCCTTTAATTCATTATTGTTAACCAAAGTCTCCGGACGACCACGAGCTTCATTTTTCAAGTCAAAATTTCCAGAACGGAACCGGGAAAACCAATAACGGGTTGTGCGATCGTTTGTACAGTTCTCTCCGTAAACGTTTTTGATGTTACGGGCCGTTTGTGTCGCGTTGGTGCCACGACGGAACTCATATTCCATAATTACACGAATTTTTAAAGTATCCATTATGACGAAAAATGTTCAAATGTAATAAAAATACAACGCTAATCAAAAAACAAAAGACTGAGTTTGTAAATAGAATGTCATGGTTTTAAAACAAAATTAATTTGAATTTAGAATACAGATTACAAACTTTTTTTTATTTGAAATGACCAGTACTGAAGAAAGGCAATTTCATAGGTAAAGACCTAATATTATAATTGCATAAGTTGATAAAAAATGCTATGCAATAGCTTTACCGCGGCAGTCCCCGATTTGGCCACTTTTTATTGAAGTTTTTTTGTCGTCATATTGATTCTGTTCGTAGGATTAATGTCTTTTTGTTATTGTAATAACAACATCTTTAAAAGAAACAAAACACAAGGGTGAGAAACAAAGGTGAGAAAAGCTGCCGAAAGAATAACGTTAGTAGTATTTAAAAACGCTGAAGTATAATAATAATAGTTTTAACGAATCGATTGTACCTCATTCATCAAAATCGGCTCAGATGTTTAAGCGCCACGGTGGAACCTTCGTAAATACATACATACATACATACATACATACATACATACATACATACGTACATACATACATACATACATATATACATACGTAGTATACATAAATACAAACATACATACATACATACATACATACATACATACATACATACATACATACATACATACATACATACATACATAAATATCATCATCGCGGCAGGATGATATAAAAAAAGCCGGCCAAGTGCGAGTCCAGTGCGAGGGTTCCATACTCCAAAAGTAAAAGTAAAACGATAATATTATATTAATTTGCTTATTTATCGTTAACTTTGTTTGTAGAGGTTATTGTTAATATAAAAAAAACTATGCTAGTTAGAGCGTTGGTTTTATTTTTCCTGTAAAATATACATAAACTGCTATTGACCATAATTATTTCAGATTTTTCGATTGGTAAACTTCGGAGATAAGGGGGGGGGGAACGGTATTTTTTTCGACATTTTGGCCAATTACTCAAAAACATAGAAATAAATAAAAACCTGTTTTAGAATGCACAAGTAAAGGCCTTTCATATGATACCCCACTCGGTATAGTTATCTTACTTTGAAATTTCAAACCCCCGATTTTCCCCATTTTTTTATTAAAACTAAAAATAATTTTTGATTTTTCTTTATTCCAATGATTTAGGGCCACTATTATACACAACTATGCCAAATTTCATGTCGATAGCTTTAATAGTTACTGAAATAATCGACTGTGACAGACGGACGGACAGACGGACGGAGAAAGTCTCACCATAAGGGTTCCATTTTTACCATTTTGGTATGGAACCCTAAAAAAAACTTGAGAGGTTTCAAGGGACACCCGGATGGAACGTAATTTCTTTCGATTACATTGTGTTCGGTATTTTCGCGGTACAACATTGAGTCTCCGTAGCCTACTGGCTCCGGCAGTCGCCTAACAGTTCAAAGTCGATGGTTCGAATCCCAGCTCGACAGACCGAATTTTACATGTGGAACCTTTCCCTAATTTTTTATAACTTATAAGTTATAAAAAATTAGGGAAAAATTCCACATGAGAAATTATTTAAAATAAAATTGAAAATAGAAAATTCAGTCTGTCGAGCTGGGATTCGAACCATCGACTTTTAACTGTTAGGCGACTGCAGAATCCACAAGGCTACGGAGACCCAATATTGTATCGCGAAAATACCGAACACAATGCAAAATTCACATTCAACAAAAAAGTGTCGGTTTCAAAAATGTGTCAAGTGTCGGTTCCTTAATTTTTTCCGTCTAGCCCCCTTCCGTACCGCGCGATAAGGAACTTACGTTCCAATAACATGAAAGAACAATAAATACCATAAGTCAGCAAAAGCGGGTTTATCTTCCAGGCAACTTACCTAAAAAGGAAACAATAAACGGTCAAATACGCTTTATAGTCCGCGCCACGAAAGAGTCCCGCGGCAATTAGTAGAACTAAATAGATTTTTCTTTCGTGGCGCGGACTCTATGCAAATACGTGTCAGGCCCACAGGTCACGCGCAGTGTAGACTATAGAGTTCCGAAGTTGCACGTCACAATAATAATATTATGCATAGATAGAGAGAATTACATAAATGTTTTCAAAAAATTTATCATAAAATTTATTGGAACGTAGTTCCTTATCGCGCGGTACGGAAGGGGGCTAGACGGAAAAAATTAAGGAACCGACACTCGACACATTTTTGAAACCGACACTTTTTTGTTGAATGTGAATTTTGCATTGTGTTCGGTATTTTTGCCATATAACACGGCATCTGCATGGCCTAGTGGTTCCGGCAGTCGCCTAAAAGTTCAACGTCGATGGTTCGAATCCCAGCTCGACAGACTGAATTTTGTATTTTCAATTTTATTTTAAATAATTTCTACATGTGTAATTTTTCCCTAATTTTTAGGGTTCCGTACCCAAAGGGTACCAACGGGACCCTATTACTAAGCCTACGCTGTCCGTCCGTCCGTCCGTCCGCCCGTCTGTCAGCGGGCTGTATCTCGTAAACCGTAATAGATAGACAGATGAAATTTTCACATATTATGTATTTCTATTGCCGCTATAACAACAAATAATAAAAATTAAATTAAATTAAAAAAATTAAATTAAAATGGGTAGGTGGGTAGATGGAAATTTTTTAATTTAATTTTTTTTAACGGAACCCTAAAAGAGCGAGGCCCGACTCGCACTTGGCCGATTTTTTTTATAACATAAGTTATATAAAAAATTAGGGAAAGGTTCCACATGTAGAAATCGTTTAAAATAAAATTGAAAATGGAAAATTCGGTCTGTCGAGCTGGGATTCGAACCATCGACGTTGAACTTTTAGGTGACTGCCGGAGCCACTAGGCTACGGAGACCTAATGTTGTATCGCGAAAATACCGAACACAATGTAATCGAAAGGAACTACGTTCCATCCGGGTGTCCCTTGACACCTCTCAAGTTTTTTTAAAGATAAAAAATCCGTACAAATAAATAAAATGACAGCTTTTTACTAAATGCATATGAAAGTAAATACGGCTGTGACTCTCCCATTCAGCGTGTCATTGGCGAAGTGCACTGTGCTGAACTGGCACGAAACTGAAACAAAACGAAGCCAGAAAGTTAAAATAATAACAACAACAAGTAAATACGGTACTTACTTGTACAGTTTGGGTGGGCTGGGCTGTACCCCTGCAGTGTCAGGTTTGAGGAGTTGAAATCCGAAATTTTTATAGGACCATCTTACAAAATTTCTCAATGGATTAAAAAAAAGACTTACGCAAAGCAGTTCAGAAATCTCAGAGATATCGATGTTTATAGGTAGAAAAGCGCAACTCCTTCTTTACTGAAAGGCGGTTAAAAAAGTAGCCTCAGTTACTCCATATAATACTCCGTTCCCGAGTTTAGCCAGAACAAACAGACAGAAAGACACAGTTTGTTTTCCAATAAAGCGATCCTGGGTTTCGTTCTTTTTCGGAACCCTAAAAACAAGACATATCGGATCAGGATTAGCTAATTGTACGTTTTTGTGCGCCCGCACCGCGCCGCACGCGCTTGAAGCACCTTTCCTTTCGCGATGACGTCGATATCAAACGTCATCGTTACAATAAAGGGTGCTTTGTGGTTGTGTGAGTTTGGTTTCGGGTGAGCCGCAGCGCACGCCTGGCGCTATCGATCGTGTGTGCCTTAGTGCGCAAGACGCCTTGCTCGCAGCCTGCCAGGGCGTCCACACTCCTGCTCTAGTCATGCGCGAGTCTCGTCCGCCATCGCATCGACCGACGCTAGAGTAGGACTCAACGCGCGAGTGCCGCGGTCGCGCTCGGCGGCTTCGACAGACCTACGTGAAGGAGCCTCCGCCGCCGCCGCCGGCTCTGGGTCGATCCTCCATGTGTGACCGGATCGCGTTCAAAAAATCGATCGGAGACGGTGGCCGCTGGCTTGCAATGAACTCCAGCTAATCGTGAGGTCCAGGCGGAGGAGGAGGGGTGACCTTGCGACCCGCTTACACCCGATCGCTGCTGTACGCCCGACCACCATAGACACCACCACCAGGTAGGTCCATCGCCTAAGAATGTGCATAATTCACATTCTACACATATTAAATAAAACTACTAGCAGTTATCATTCTATATTGCCATCATTAATATAAGGTTAAGTTCTTAGTTCCCCGCTAAGTAAAACCATTTGCAGGCATAGTATTCTGTAATGCAGTAATCCATTCGTTCCTGTGACATAGATTCGTTTATGTAAGTACGGCCGTCGATATCGCAAAAGTCAGAGGCAGCAGAAAGAGAGAAGAGGATCCGCAGAAAGAGAAGGAAGATGTCCGTCAATATGAAAAACTTCCTAATAAATTGTATCTGCGACCATTACCATTTCTTAATTCTTACATACGATTACACGAAGATGACAATGAGAATCTTGAAAATAGATCGGAATACGATCGCTGTCTTGTAAGATTCGATCTGCAACAAAACTATATCAATCCATCCACGGACGTTAACACATTATACCTAATTGCACGGAAAACTGTATAGTTGTTCTTACTTAATTCTTTCAATAGTTTTAATACTAATTTCGATATATCTACCGCTTCGCGTAAGCTATAGCGTTTTCATTTTTCCTTGCGAAAATACTTTGATTTATTAAAGCGAATGCATCTTTTGTTCATAAAAAGTTTAATTTGTTTACTTTCAGGACAAGAAAATCCATGGAAGAAAAATCAATATGAATAACCTTCACCTAATAAACTAGAAAGCAAATGAAAATAATCAATTTTAATAAGCTTTGCGAATTGCAACTTTTCGTGCACTGACTACCGTACCTGATTTAGATGGTAGGGCGGAATTAGACGGTTCATAGTTGGATTCGTTATCAGATCCGTTTCGGCGAAACTCTAAAAACTCTAAAACTAACATCATCTAACATCATTATACATCATTCATCTTTCATTTATGATTTTTTAATGAAGAATGTACATCAATAATCTAATTTTACTAAAAAACATTTTATTCAGATTAATCGTCTAATTGCGCCGTTTTGTATAGCTAAAATACTATTGATTTCACTAAAATAAATTCATCTACTCGATAGTACTATAACCCCGTAATACTCACTTTAAAACAATACGTAGTAATACCTTTTTATAGAGTAGAAAGGAACAGAAAGGTCTAGACTTTGGAATACGGGGAACGTAAAAAGGGTTAAACAGGTTTTAAGATCTTATACGTAACTAAAAAACTATTGATTTCACTAAAATAAATTCATTTACTCGATAATACTATAACCCATTATTATTCACTTTAAGACATAATACATATAAGTACTTTTTTATAGAGTAGAAAGGAACAGAAAGGTCTAAACTAGACTTTGGATTACGGAGATTATAAAAAGGGTTAAACAGGTTTTAAGATCTTATGACCTACGAATCGAAATAAGCGTGTAGCCCCTAATAAGTTCTTTTGTTTTGAAAGATATAATTCACAAAAAATTTCATGATTAATACGTAAGATTTTCCTGAACTTGAGTGGATATTATGTTCAAATTGCCAATGTTTTTTTTTAAACTCTACCTAGCTTTATCTTGTCACGTCACTGGAGCATGTAAACTTGTATGCGGATTGCAAGTGTTATGTTAGTCCAATTAATCACCTTAGCCCAAGTAATCACCTAGCACATGAACTAGGTGATTATTGGCCATTATTCATAATGCCCAGGCACTTTGATAAAATGACCATTATGAGAGAACTTTAAGATTATTATTACCCCTAAAGTACAACGCCTACAATTCGGTTCTAGCAGTCGCCGGCCGTTAGCGCAGCACGCTCTCTGCGCTCGTTCGGCTCGTGAGTTGTGGTAACTGTTAACATTGGTCCATAACATTACGCACTGTATGACTTTAAATTAAAGTTCTATCCAAGAATGAGTATGTCTACAGAATTTGATTTTGATAATTAATTTTCGTACGATAGGAAATGAACCGCGGGTTGCTGTTTTTTTAACCTTTTTCATTCAGATTTTTTAATTCCAATTAGGTATTATTAATTCACATTTTCTTAATAATTATTCTTTTTATAAAGCTAATTTACGCTATCTTGAAATTTAGATTTAAAACTTAACCTAAGTACTTATATAAATTACTGTGCAAGCTGTGCTCGTGTGGGATTTTGTGAAATTTATCTTCGGCGCTATTTTTTTTAATCCACAAAGAAAACTTTCTAATTTTCCTAAGGTCTTTTTCTCACTACCCATCCATCTTTGCTGGGTTTAGACCATTTACTGGGTGTATATTTAAGTCTTTTTGTTTTCATGCCCAATTTGCCATCTTGCTTCTTTTGACGTAGATTCGACCTCATCCTATTTACCTACATGCTTTGAGTAATAAATTTATTACTCAAAGCCTACATGTCACATTGGGATTTTCAAAATTGCTAGCTTGATTTCTTCTTTTACTTACAAGAGCTAAGTTTCACAGTCTAGTCACCATTGCTGGACCTAAACCTATTGTAAGGATAGACGCAGTCTTGTGCCGCTCGTAATTCCTCCATGGACCCTTTGCAACTCGTCTGATGTCGTCGGTCCACTTATTTAAGTATTTTGTTCCAAATTAATATTTTTTATTAAAGTACATTTAAGTAAAGTACACTTGAGGAAATATCAGAATAAAATAAACACATATCAAAAATTCCGAGGCCAGCGGGATTCGAACCCACATCTCTTGGGAATCGCGTCCGAGTGTGTTAGCGTTACACCATAGGCGCACACACCTCAGCATTGAAATTAGTGATATGTGTCTACTTTTTAGGGTTCCGTACCCAAAGGGTACCAACGGGACCCTATTACTAAGCCTACGCTGTCCGTCCGTCCGTCCGTCCGTCCGTCTGTCAGCGGGCTGTATCTCGTAAACCGTAATAGATAGACAGATTAAATTTTCACATATTATGTATTTCTATTGCCGCCATAACAACAAATAATAACAATTAAATTAAATTAAAATATTTCCATGGGTACATGGAAATATTTTTTTTTTTAACGGAACCCTAAAAGAGCGAGGCCCGACTCGCACTTGGCCGATTTTTTTTCAGTTTAAGCAACTGTTAGCGACATCTAGTAGCAACACGCTACAGTTGTTGAACTTCGTTTTTCTAAGACTCCATATTACAATGGAGCTCTTTAGAAACTGAAATGCCACATTGCTTTTTTATTATTATTTTTTATTAAAGTGTTAACCTACACTTGAGGAAATATCAGAATAAATTTATAAACACATATCAAAAATTCCGAGGCCAGCGGGATTCGAACTCACATCTCTTGGGAATCGCGCCCGAGTGTGTTAATTTTACACCATAGCTGCACACACATCTACTGATATGATATGTCTACTTTTTTCAGTTTAAGCAACTGTTAGCGACATCTAGTAGCAACACGTCACAGTTGTTGAACTACGTTTTTCTAAGACTCCATATTACAATGGAGCTCTTTAGAAACTAGAGATGCCACATTGCTTTTTTATTATTTTTTTTTATTAAAGTGTTAACCCACACTTGAGGAAATATCAGAATAAATTTATAAACACATCAAAAATTCCGAGGCCAGCGGGATTCTAACCCACATCTCTTGGGAATCGCGCCCGAGTGTGTTAACGTTACACCATAGCCGCACACACGTCAGCATCGTAATTAGTGATATGTGTCTACTTTTTCTGTTTAAGCAACTGTTAGCGACATCTAGTAGCAACACGTTACAGTTGTTGAACTGCGTTTTTCTAAGACTCCATATTACAATGGAGCTCTTTAGAAACTAGAGATGCCACATTGTTTTTTAGGGTTCCGTAGTAAACAAGGAACCCTTATAGTTTCGCCATGTCCGTCCGTCTGTCTGTCCGTCCGTCCGCGGTTTAGCTCAGAGACTATTGGTACTAGAAATCTGTAATTTGACAAGGGTATAAATATCAATCACGTCGACAAAGTGGTGAAATAAAATTTTGAAAAATAATTTTTTTTAGGGTACCTCCCCTACATGTAAAGTGGGGATGAATTTTTTTTTTCTCTCGACTATCCCATAGTGTGGGGTGTCGTTGAATAGGTCTTTCAAAAATATTGTGGGTGTGGGAATACCATTTTTCAATTTAGGGATCCGTTTGTGAAATATGATATTTTAAAGTGCTAAATTTTATTAGAGTCAAGTGTCCCCCCCCCCCCCTCTTCCAGCTAAATGGTTGTATATAGGATACAAGAAAAAACTCACAGCAGTAGTATATATAATGAATTTTAAAGGAAAACTATCACGGCTAAGTAGGGTTCATTAGTTAAGGAGTTATATCTGTTTTATCTAAGTTAGGTATTACACGAAGTGTAAGTTGCATATTTTGTAGTGTATTATAGTATTTAAACCATGGAACTCAAAATGTATTCAATATTCATAAATAAAATAAAAGCACTGTCCTAGGTCAGCAATAATATTTGAGACTTTCAACTACGGAACCCTACACTGCGCGTGGCCCGACACGCACTTGGCTGGTTTTTATATTATTATTTTTTATTAAAGTGTTAACCTACACTTGAGGAAATATCAGAATAAAATAAACACATAAAAATTATGAAAAATATATTTTATCAAATATTATAATATGCAGGGTGGGCCAGACCAGGTGGATATAAAATTTTTTTTAGATTGTTGACATAGGGGTCTACCAGGACCCGCAAGGAAAAAAATCGGTTCCCAACCGATTACGAGAAAAAAATTTTTATTTACCATTTTGGAATATTAACGCCTTGACGAACTTTTAATTTTTTTTTAATTTTTCCAGTGACTATTTCCGCAATTTTTTTATGGAATATCTTTACTTAATAACTGTGCTCTCTTAGGAAAAAAATCCAGTCTGATTAGCTGGTTTTAAGAGCATTAAATTTTAAATTATTCCAAGAAAATTAAGTTCATCCAAAATCTACAGAAAATTTTAAAATTCCATTAAAAATAAAAAAAGAGGTTCATAGCACTGGTGATTTTTTTAAAACTGTAACAACTGTAACAACGGCGGCAGCCTATCGCCAGAAAGATTAGCCATCTGTGCGGGAGATATTAAAGTGCACAAGTATGTGCGCCAACACAGGTCCACTCTCTGTTTCTTTACTCTCGTAGCCCGATAGGACGGAAAATTCGAGACGACCGGAGAGAGATTAGGCGCAGGACCAACGGCTTTACGTGCTCTCCAAGGCACGGGGTGAAAAACGCCAACTTCCTAACTCCGGGATAGTACTGAGAATTTCTTATCGGAAAACCCCAATACTTGGTATGGTCCGACCCGGGACTCGAACCCGGGACCTCGTCGGCCGCAATCGAACACGCTTACCACTAGACCTACGAGGCAGTTAAAATTAAAGGACATACTGCAGTCTCCACAAACAATTAACATTTTTTTCAATAAGGTCGTTATTTACACGAGTGAGGAACGAAGACTTTTGAAAAATCATAACTTTTTATCCGGCACATTGACACACAATTTTTCTTTTGGAAATCGAAAGAACATAAGTTGTTACAGTTTTTAAAAAATTACCAGTGCTATGAACCTCTTTTTTTATTTTTAATGGAATTTTAAAATTTTCTGTAGATTTTGGATGAACTTAATTTTCTTGGAATAATTTAAAATTTAATGCTCTTAAAACCAGCTAATCAGACTGGAATTTTTTTCTAAGAGAGCACAGTTATTAGGTAAAGATATTCCATAAAAAAATTGCGGAAATTGTCACTGGAAAAATTAAAAAAAAATTAAAAGTTCGTCAAGGCGTTAATATTCCAAAATTGTAAATAAATTATTTTTTCTCGTAATCGGTTGGGAACCGATTTTTTTCCTTGCGGGTCCTGGTAGACCCCCATGTCAACAATGTAAAAAAAAATTTATATCCACCTGGTCTGGCCCACCCTGTATAAAAAAAAACAAATCGTATTTGCCTATTATACAGGGTGGAAAAAAATTATGGGCCCTGGAGGGGAACTATCTTAAATCCTTCAGTTAGATCATTTTACTTAAAGGAAACAGTCCCTTATTTTTAAAAAGAAACAAAACTGCATTCAAAGTTTTTCAAAAATTCGCTTGTCTTACCCGGGAATCGAACCAGCTAAAAATTCAAAAAATAAACACCCGCTATTTTATTGCACTAGTCGATATAGTCGATGTTAAAGATAAAATTTCTCCAAGAAACATTATGTTTTACACTCGTCCGTCGTACAAGATATATCCATAAAATCGAATTTCTCTGATCAACAAGTAAAAGACACGTTATGATTTTCTCATAAGTCTAACATCCAAAGATATTGATTGTATGAATTATAAGCTTGCTTAGAGATGATTAGCATTATCTCTAAGTACCTTGTTGAAGATTCAGATAAAATAGTTTTTTTTTGTGAATTGAAAAAAAAGAATTGCAATTTAGCTTCTGCACTGTCGAGATAAATTACAATTCTTGTTGTTTGAAAAGTACATAAGCTTCTAATAAATCTAATTGTCCTTGATACGCAATTACTAAATGGAAGCAAAACAAAACAAAATCGATAAAAATGCTCAAAATGTGTCATTGAATTTCAAAATTGCTGTCACGTAAAGTTAATTAAATTTTTAAAATTTTCGTAAGAAGGAAATGTGCATAGAATTATTATTACCATTAAAAGATTTTCTTATCTAAGTCTTCAAAAAGGTACTTAGAGATAATAATTAGCAAGATTTGTACTTCATACAATGTCTTTGGATGTCAGAGTTATTATAAAATTATACCTAACGTTTCTTTTACTTGTTGAAAGTGAACAGTTCTAGGTAATGTTGACGAAAGAACTTGTATACTAAATATTCGATTTTATGGATATCTTGTACGACAGACGAGTAGAATAGAATAGAATAGAATAGAATAGAAATGTTTTTTGTTCAAATAAACTTTTTTACAAGTGCTTATGAATCGTCGATGAGTCTACCACTGGTTCGGAGTGCCGTTCCTGCCGAGAAGAACCAGCAAAAATGTCGGCAGTTGCTCTTTTCAAAATAAGTTTACATTCAATAGAATAGTTATACAGTTAAATTACCACCTACTGTCTCATGAATCGCTGGAACGAATTATGTCCACGCTTTTTTATCATCTAAATAGTCTTCAATTGCATAATATGCTTTTTTCATGAGATTAGTTTTAACTGATTTCTTAAACTTGTGTAAAGGCAAGTCTAAGATCGACTGTGGAATTTTATTATAAAACGTCACGCCTATTCCCATAAATGTCTTTCGGACCCTCTTGAGGCGACATCTAGGAATCACGAGCCTGTTTGGATTTCTAACTTGCCTATCGTGTAAATCACCCTTTTTTTTGTAATTCACAATGTTTTGTCTGACAAATATTATATTGTTGTAAATATATTGTGAAGCTACTGTAAGAATGCCTATTTCTTTAAATTTTTCTCGAAGGGAATCCCGCGGTTTTAAATTATATATTGCGCGAAATGCCCCATAATAAGATTCCGTATGACATAATACTATGGAAATATGCAAAATAAACAATTTTTGCAGTTTCTATGTCAGTTAACTGTCGAATCTTCCTAACAGCGTAAGCAGCAGAGCTAAGCTTGCCAGCAAGTGTTGCTATATGGGTGCCCCATTGCAGCTTTGAGTCCAGGGTTAATCCCAAGAACACTGTGGAGTCCTCACATTTCATGGGTTCATTACTTATCTTTAAATTTTTACTAACAGTTCTGGTGTTGGGCAATAAAAACTCAACACACTTGGTTTTTTTAGCATTTAAAAGTAGATTATTTGCCGTAAACCATTCAGAAACTTGAGATAATGCAATATTTACATCGTCAAAATTGTCTTTCGTCCTATCCACTTTAAAAATCAAAGACGTATCATCAGCAAATAGTACAATATCGCAAGTATTTTGGACAAAATGTGGTAAATCATTTATGTAAATCAAAAACATGAATGGACCTAGAATAGAACCCTGGGGTACACCCATTACCGAGGCTGATCCGGATGATTTTACATCATTGACACATACTCTTTGAACACGATCACTAAGATAAGACGCAATGAGGCTAAGCGCAAAATCTCTAATACCATAGTGGCTCAGTTTAAGCAAAAGGGTCTCGTGATCAACGCAGTCGAATGCTTTTGATAAATCACAGAAAATACCAATGGCATTCTGTGAGTTATTCCATGCATCGAATATGTGTTGCAACAGCGTTGCGGCTGCATCGGTTGTTGATCGACCCTTAGTAAAACCGTACTGCTCAGGGTGAAGAAGTTTATTTAAATTAAAGTGTAGAAGCAGTTGGTTGAGCATTATTTTTTCAAATATCTTGCTGAGAGTTGGCAAAATTGAAATTGGTCTGTAGTTATTCGGGTCACATTTGCTTCCCGATTTAAAAAGAGGTATTAATTTACTACATTTCATCAGGTCTGGAAAAGATCCAGAATCTACAGACTTATTAAAAATTAAAGCAAGATAGGGCGCAATAATATCAATGATATTGTGAATTATTTTAACTGATATTCCCCATAGATCTCCTGTTTTTTTATTTTGCAATTATTTAAATGTTTTGATAATATCATATGGGGTAACGTGTTTAAACCTAAATAATTTATTGCACTCAGAGACATTGCTTCTTAGAAGATTATAGGCTTCTGTTGGCGAGGAATTTAGAGAACTGGTCGTGGTTACTGGTATATTTTTGAAAAAGCTCTCAAATGTATTTGCAATTTCTATATCGGAGTCAATTACATGGTTGTTAATTCATATTGAGTTGAGTGTAAGACATAATGTTTCGTGGAGAAATTTTATCTTTAACATCGACTGTATCGACTAGTGCAATAAAGTAGCGGGTGTTTATTTTTTGAATTTTTAGCTGGTTCGATTCCCGGGTGAGACAAGCGAATTTTTGAAAAACTTTGAATGCAGTCTTGTTTCTTTTTAAAAATAAGGGAATGTTTCCTTTAAGTAAAATGATCTAACTTAAGGATTTAAGGTAGTTCCCCTCCAGGGCCCATAATTTTTTTCCACCCATATTAGCATATTAGCCTAATAGCCTATTAAAATATGTTCAAGGCTATTTTTTAAACTATGATTAAAATTTTTGCCCACGTTTCACGCTCTTGTTTACCGAACAAACTTAAAAGAAATTAAAATTCTATAACACTAGCTGATGCCCGCGACTTGAGGCGAAGTAACTGTAACTGGTCATCATGAAAGCATCTACTCTTGGGAGATTATATCGGATTGTGCTTTTACGAAACCATTTTCAGTCATTGTTATTTATGAATTGTCTTCACAGAATGTCAAATTGTAAAAATATTTGAATAAATCTCTATTAAACACCACACAACATTAAGAAAACTACAGAAAAGTGACGTCACGATTCCGCCGAACTAATAGCATCGCGTTTTGTTGTTTCAAATTTCGCGCTCATTTTTTCCACTTTTAATTAATTAATTTCTTAATGATCAAGCTATAAAATAAAAAAATAGTAGTCTTAGTTTAATTCTGTAATAATAAAGTTAACAAAAAAAAATATTTGACCCGTATTTAAATCACATGCATATTCACTATTAATTACACTTACCTACCTAAACCATATTTGTTCGATTATGGTACGATTGCTATGGTAATTCCTCAATCAAATATAATAAATATCCTAGGCGCTGAAGCATCTACCTACTTCTCGAATGAGTCTTAAATGGAAAGTGAATTCGTAAGGCCATCTTCAGATGGTGCGCCTGCGTTATGAAAACAATCTATCTAATACCATTAAACGAGCAATTCTTGCATATATTTATGTATATATATATATATATATATATATATATATATATATATATATATATCTGAATCTGGAAACGGCTCCAACGATTTTCATGAAATTGAGTATGCAGGGGGTTTCGGGATAAATAGTTAATCCGTGTTTTCAAGCAATGAAAAACTGCTACAATATCATTAAAATACGAAGGTAAATTTCGCCACCATCTACAAGGTTATATTAGCTCAGGTGGGAAATCGGGCGGTCCCGAAACCAGAAGTTCCCGGTTCGGGTCCAGATGATTATTTTTTTCCCTTTTTTCAAGTTCCTTCTTTTGTGAGAGAAACTGTTATTGGGGGCCCTTTATCAACGCTCTAATCTAATTTCTATCTAATTCGTATCTAGAAATATATGACCGAACTTTAAAAAAAGAATACGGTATTAATTACATAAGTAAAGAAATCGACATTTTGCAAATATTATTATGTCCGTAAGATCGCAAAATATATTGCATATTATTCATATTTCAATAGTAAGTAATTCGTATCTGAACATAATTTCCAAAAAACACGATCTACCAAAAAAAAAAAAAAAAGAGCAAAGCTCTGTCGTCCAGGTATTAAAATATCAATGAAAGAAAACTAGCCTCTATTTAAACAACCTAATATAATCATTAAATCCTTTCCAAAAACTTAAATCGATGATCACTGCAGACAAAAATCTAAGCTTGGAAAAAGCTTTTCTTATAAAACAAAAGAACTCAAAAAAAATAACTAAATGAAGAAGTACAGGAGGCTACATCATTAAATTAATGCAGCATCCTTTTGTTATGACCTATCACAGACGTGGGTCTGGGAGTAAGTAATGAGATTATTGTACTTTGCAGTTTGCAGACATATAAACTGCGAAAATGTATCAGGGGTAGATAGTTAAACAAAGGTGTTATAATATGTATACATGCGAATAAAAAGCTTTTATTTAATTCATATATACGTATACATAACGCATTTGTTTAATTTATATCTATGATACATTAAAAAAACGGCCAAGTGCGAGTCGGACTCGCGCACTTAGGGTTCCGTACTCTATAAGTAAAAGTAAAACGATAATATTATATTAATTTGCTTATTAATCGTTAACTTTGTTTGTGGAGGTTTATTGTTAATATAAAAAAAAAAACTATAGAGCGTTGGTTTTATTTTTCCTGTAAAATATACATAAAAATTGACCATAATTATTTCTGATTTTTCGATTGGTAAACTTCGGAGATAGTAGAGGGGGGGCGGTATTTTTTTCGACATATTGCCCGATCGACGCGACGAAAAACTATTATATGTATAAAAATAAAAATCTGTTTTAGAATGTACAGGTAAAGGCCTTGTATATGATACCCCACTCGGTATTGTTATCTTACTTTGAAATTTCAAATCCCCGATTTTCCCCCTTTTTAATTAAACTAAAATAATTTTCGCGTTGGTTTTATTTTGCCTGTAAAATATACATAAACCTCTATTGACCATAATTATTTCTGATTTTTAAATTGGTAAACTTCCCTTGATTTTCCCCCTTTTTTAATTAAACTAAAAATAATTTTTGATTTTTTTTATTCCAATGTTGTTGGGCCACTATTATACATAACTATTCCAAATTTCATGGCGATAGCTATAATAGTTACTTAAATAATCGACTGTGAGAGACGGACGGACGGATGGAGAAAGTCTCACCTTATGGGTTCCATTTTTACCATTTTGGTACGGAACCCTAAAAAGGCTTACTACCCCATGCTGTACTTTTCAACTTTGGGCGGAGAGTCAAAAGGTAACACTAAAATTGCACTTATATGGATTATAAATTTTTTTTTCATCTCCCCATCTCGGAAAGAGCATTTTTGCTCTTCGATATCTGAGTGCAAAAGCCGTTTTTATTCGCTAGAGGATAAAGTAAATTAAATTTAGAAGTTTGTGAATTCAAAACATCATTAAACCTTTTTACTTCTACCTCCATGGTGCCGAATTTATCATACAACCTTTTTTAATTTGTTAAAAACTTAGACTCGGAACCTTCTTGGTGTACTTTTTTAATTTGCTTTGCGCGCGCCATTTTCTTTTCACGTCGTATTGTTAAAATGGGGAGATGAAAAGTTACGTGTTGCGTCGAGTGCAAAAATTTTTCACCTCTTGCTCTTTTGATTCCCTCGCTAACGCTTAGGATTCTAATTTTTCAATCCTTTTTCAAATTCAAATTTTACAATCCTTCGCTTACTCGGTCATCAAAATTGAGCACGCGGTTAAAAAACTTTGCACTCTTGTATAACAAATAACGATTATATCCTTTTTTACTAATCCTATCCTACTAATATGTATTATGAATATAAATTACTAGATGCATTTATAATATTAGTAGGATAAATCCTACTAATCCTATCGTACTAATATTATCCGACTAATATTATAAATGCGAAAGTTTGTGAGTATGGTTAAATGGATCAATGGATGGATGTTTGTTACTCTTTCACGCAACAACAAATTAACCGATTTGACTGAAATCTGGAATGGAGACAGCTCATACCCAGGATTACAGAGGTACCCGGTATATTACAGAGTTCCTGCGGGAATTAAAAAAACCTTAATCCATGCGGACGATTAAAACTTATCTTTTAATTCCGATGAAAATCTGTATGTTACCATTAGTTTCCATGAATTAAAACAGACCTTGCTTCAATCAATGAGCTCACATCGGCTTATGCCAATTTGCAAGCGAGGTTTGAAAGCATACATTTAGTATTAATCCCCGCTACGCTCCGTAGCCCAATAGGTACTAATTCTATGTCTGAAAGCGTATTTTGTGTGCTCGAATATAATGTTACTGCGAAACCTGGTAATCAAATATGGTCGAGCGAAGCAACGGTTGGATCATGCGTCATGCTCGTGAATGGGTTCCACCGGCGGGAATGGGGCTACTTTCTATCTGCCCGTCTTAACATGATTTGAATCGTAGTACGCTTTTTTGGAACTTCCCCTCATTGTGGAAATATTATATTCTATTATATTCTAACACAGTTGCACGGGTTAAATCGGCCTGGCATCCAGCTGCCCACAAGATAGTATAATAAACTTATTACAATGTAATAGCTGAATAATAATATTAAAAATGATTATTTTGAAAAGAACAACTGCTGACTTTCTTGTTGGCTCTTCTCAGCAGAATCCGCTTTCAGAACCGATGGTAGGGTCATGACGTGTTATAAGAGCCACAGGTTGTCCTACGTGAAATAAATAATTTTGAATTTTGAATTATTTTTTGAAACCGGGCGGAAAGTGGTTATCTGGTTAAGAGACGCTTCACTCCTGTTTGTCTGAAGCATTAAATATATTATATACTTTAATATTAGGAACAACATATAAATGGTACACCTGGAATTAAAGTTCAGATTCAAAATTATTTATTTCTTGTGGTTGTTAAGTCAAGATTCTGCCACCAGTTTGGTTTGATTCTGCTTAGAAGAGCAAGAAACTTAACAGTTGCTCATTAATCTACGTTTATTCTAACTTAAATCGGGATTCTTAATACTATTGCAAACAGACGCCTGTTTTATAAATAAATCATTTCATTAAAAAATTACGTTATATTTAGTAGCTATTTCAACGTAACAAGTTACATTATTACGCTATCTTGTAGGTGGCTTAATATAAAACTTTCTTATTAAGTCGTCACTCATTGTACATAGACATGGACTTTTTATGCCGGTAATCAAAGAGTTTTCAAACCCTGAATCCATGCAGATGGAATCGTAGACATCAAGCACTTTACACGTAATTAGTTTCGACTTTCATTTAAAAAAAAATATCCATTCCAATAAAAAAAATGTTCATAAAAAGAACATTTTTTTTGCCACCACTTGCGAAAATGGGTTAGCTCTACTTTTTATATAAACTGCACTCTTATAAGCTTGCCTTTGATAAACATGCACAAAGATTTTCTCTTTATCTGGAATATAGAATATAAACAGTATTATCTGAACTATAAAATATTTTCCTTTGGTACACTGGGATTCCTTGCTATTGAAAATGAACTTATGATTCTTTTGATAGAGGACGGAAATATATGTTGCATTATCCGCTAGAAAACTTCATATATATTTAGTATACAGCTTAACGTTCACGCATAAGTACATTATACTTTTTAGTAGGCAAAAGATAAAGTAATGTTAGTAACTACATAACTTGTTATGTACTTGTTATGTACTGACTAAAGTATGATACACGTGTAACAGAGAGCTATGGATCGCATTGACAATTCTATAAAGTAAATTGCATAGATTATTGTGGCTTTCAATGTACACATTTATACGGCCTATGTGCTTAATTAATCTCCGAATCCACGCGACTGCACGTGGTTTTTGCAGAATAATAATATTGTGTATAATAGTAATAATGACAAATGGCTCCAACACAATAGTAGATTATTAACCAAGGGGATAAAGCAGTGTCTTCTGTCGCGGGTGACGATTTAAATCGCGAGCGTAACGAAGGACTCGAGGTTTACTCCCGAGCGTAGCGAGGGTGTTAAAAACTTAAATCACGAGCGAAGCGAGGGATTTAAGATGAGTCCTGAGTGTAGCGAGGGATTTAAGTTCACCCAAGACTAAGACAGCTTTATCACCGAGGAAAATACTCTACTTTTCGTACCATTTGCGAAAAAATTAACACAATAATAATATGAGATAAGCATTTATTAAAAATAATGACAATTAAAAGTAAAAGTTAACATTCGAAACATTGGTCCAATTATTATTGATAGAGAGAGTTACATTTTTGTTTGGTACATTTATTGTTGATGAGTTGATTTGAGTATTTCTCTGTTCTTGCGTCTGAGCATTTGCACTGATGGAATCCGACAATTCACTGTCACTGTCGATTTGATTTAACATCGTAACGTATTTTTAGAACATTTACTTATTTATAAAAATAAATTAAACTTAACGTTTATATATTTGAAGAAAACAAAAACGCGGCAAATTCATAGACTAATATTTTTTTGTCGGAAAAGCAAAGGCATCAAGCTCATACGGCCTCGTCGGTTTTCGTAATTTTATTTAATAATCATAACTGCATAATAAATGCGTATTCCTTTTTCAAAAAGATGTATAATGCTTTATACATATACAAACTCAATGGTGTAAACACAGATGTAGTTCAGTATCGGTAAGTATTCCAAATTTAAATCACATTCTCCCCCTAGAGGATGAATGAAATTCAGTACAATTTTCTTTCCCTGTTTTTAACAGATTAAAAATGACTATTGTTATGTTCGCTTTTTGTGGCACAGAATGTCACTTTTTTGAGCAAGTGGTACGAAAAGATACTTTATAATACTCTAAATTAATTTGCGTTATTGCGATAACAGGTTTTATTTCAAAATAATAAGGGTTCCTTCGCATAAATAACTTTTTTTAGAGCATATAGTCTAAGTGCTGGTCTGATCTTGGCAAAATTTGGCACAGAGATAGCTTGCATTTCTGGACTTTTTTAGTCCGGGAAATGTAGCAATATCCCACGGGACTTTTATAAAAAGTAAGTTTGAAGTCTTTTTAGTACAAGTTTATTCCTAAACTAGTAGCAAAATAAGTTGGTAAGTCGCAATTAGAATGCCATAAGCCTACTTTATCGCATTAGTTTACAAATTGCGAAAAACCAAATTAAATTTGAATTTCGCGGGCAGACCCATATAATCAATCTTAAAACTATAAGTTTTATTGTAAAATTTTAATAAAAAAAGTAAATCCTACTAATATTATAAAAAAATGCGTAAGTTTGTGAGGATGTTTGTAACTCTTTCACGCCACAACGATTGAACCGCTGAAATTTGAAATGGAGATGGTTCATATCCAGGATTTAACACATAGTCTACTTTTTATCCCGGAAAATTATAGAGTTCCCGCGGGAGTTAAAAACCTAAATCAAAGTCGCGGGCATCTAATAAAAAAATAAGTATAAAATGTTATGAGGAATGATATACAATACACAGAAAGGTACATGGAAAAAACCTTGTTATTCTAGGTTTTCTTATAACTCTATCGACGGCAATGACGCTGCATTCATCATGCGTATCATGACATTGTTCGATGTAGGTATACGATGTATGTATATTGTGCCCCTATTGATTACAAGTTTACATCAAAGGTTTCAGCAGAGTACTTCGCTTTTTTAAGTTATTAGCTTTTATCGCGGGCTTAGAACTAGGACAAACAGTTCGCGCGGAGCGCGGCGATCGAATCAAAAAATTCCGTAACGAAAATAAACCTAACACCGTCGTTCAGTAAGCGTTCAACATTTTAGAGGTTCACAAGTAGCTCTGTTTGGCGCAGTGGGCGAGCGGCCGCTTTCTTTACCGTATGGTGTATGATTTCGCAGTTCGATCTACTCGCGAAGTAGTGACAGTGCGCTTTTCTTGTTTGTTTGTTTTTTAATAATTTTTTGCATAATTTTTATTATGCAAAAAAAATATTGCATTAATATTATAATTGCATAAGTTGATAAAAAATGCTATGCAATAGCTTTACCGCGGCAGTCCCCGAGTGCCACTTAATTTTTTCATCATTTTCTTAAAAAAGAATACTCTCCTCTCCAATATAGACAATAGTGCAACGGGTTGGGATCGAACCTGCGACCTTTCAGTTTTCAGTCCGCACCTTTAACGTTGGGCTATTGAGGCTAAAATTCTTTTATAGATAGTTTTATATTTTTGGAGTTTATTGGAGTTTACTCCTTAAGAATCGATTTTAGGCGCCCGGTATGAGAAAAGTTCGAGGAGTAAAATCTACTTATGAATAAAACGTAACGAGGTTTTTCACAACGATGCAAATTTCTACCCTAACGTTGAGTAAATAAGGTTGGTTTTCGCTTGAGTTGACGAATGCCCGCGTTACGTTTTTCACAACGATGCAAATTTCTACCCTAACTTTGAGTAAATAAGGTTGGTTTTAGCTTGAGTTGTCGAATGCGAAAGAGCTTTCGCTTCGGGAAGCCGAGCGCGTAGCGATCGGCTACGAGCGACCCGACATGCATTACGACGTTTTAAGGAGTAAACTCCAGTCGTGCGTCGGAGCTGACACACACACTTTTTTTCTAATATTTCACTTTACCTTTAGTGATTTCGTATTTTTTTCGACATTTTGGCCAATTAATCAAAAACATATATAAAAATCTGTTTTAGAATGTACAGGTAAAGTGTAAAGGCCTTTCATAAGATACCCCACTCGGTTTTCCATCTTTTTTAATTAAACTAAAATAATTTTCGCGTTGGTTTTATTTTTCCTGTAAAATATACATAAGCCTCTATTGACCATAATTATTTCTGATTTTTCGATTGGTAATCTTCGGAACGGTATTATTTTCGACGTTTTGCCCAAATAATGAAAAACTATTATATATAAAAATAAATATAAATCTGTTTAGAATGTACAAGTAAAGGCCTTTCATATGATTACTCAGTATAGTTATCTTACTTTGAAATTTCATAACCTCGATTTTCCCCCTTTTTTAATAAAACTAAAAATAATTTTCCATTCTTTTATTCCAATGATGTTGGGCTACTATTATACACAACTATTCCAAATTTCATGTCCATAGCTTTAATAGTTACTAAAATAATCGACTGTGACAGACGGACGGACGGACGGACGGAGGAAGTCTCACCATAAGGGTTCCATTTTTACCATTTTCGTACGGAACCCTAACAACAGTTTCACTGCAGTCAAACAGAAGACAGAAGATGATAAAATATTCCTGAAGTACACCAGAGGGATATTTTTAAATTCCACTTCTAAAGGGGTAAATTAAGAAATCTAACAGTCAACGTCGGGAGAATCAGTTAGTACGACAAGGTTTCAGATTTGATCGCAATACGATGATTCAAAAGCACTTGTAAAAAAGTTTATTTGAATAAAAAATACATCTATTCTATTCTAATACAGCTGAAAGCACGTAGCACCGTAGCCTCGTAGCGCCCTCGATCGTAGCACGATCGTAGCGACCTCGGAAACCACGTAAAAATGCATGCTTATTAGTACATCTGCATTAATTAGTAGTTATATAAAGCTATCGTCACATGAAAAGAACAAAAATCCTACTATCCTACAGGCGTCGACGCCGGGTTATGTTTAACCCAGGAATAAATTTGTAGTTTTGACAGAAGCTTTAGGCGATATCTGACAAAGTAGCAGGTTAATCTGGGTTAAAAGGATAACCGCCGCGTCTCTGTAAGCGGGCCTAAGATTATAAATGCGAAAGTTTCTGAGGATGGATGGATATACAGAGATGGATGGATGTTTGTTACTCTTTTATGCACAAATGAACCGATTTGGATGTTTGGAATGGACATAGCTCATACAAATGATTAACACATAGACTACTTTTTATCCCAGAATTTTAGAGCTCCCACGGGAATCAAAAATCCTTAATCCACGCGAACGAAGTTGCGGGCATCATCTAGTAATATAATATGGATGAATCATCTACGTTTATGACTAAAGACTTAAAGCTGATCGCAATGCGCGCCGATCGCTCCCTAGCATATAGACGAATTATATTTACTACCGTAATTGAATTGTCAAAGCTCTTTACGGTCAACGCGTTCTGAAGACGTAAATTTAAGTGCGCAAATATGCGATATATTTGTGCAATACGTGCATTTTGTTAAGTTACGATAATTTATCTCCGAGAAAATGTCAATGTCTAAATTCTCTCTCTAAAATGTGTCTCCAATAACACTGTTATTAAAGAAAGTTACAATAATATGATGATGAATGAACACTGATTCACCGACGACATCCCTGCACATCGTTAATGTGTTTGACCTTCTCTAAAATTCAAGTCTGATATAGATAGAAAATAGAATTTTTATGAGCTATATTGTAGCAAAAGAGTCAAGAGAAAATAACTGCCTTTATTTAACCTCAATGCCATGCTAAATCCAAATAGCTAAATCTCTAAGCTAAAGCTAAATGAAGATTTGAAGAAGAATCAGATATTTATATTTGCGTGGAGCCTAATGTATATTTTTAACTGAACATTGAGTTGAAGCTGGCTATATAAAACGCTGTACTTTCGTTGCTGGGAGGCATCACGCATGCGCTATCCCGGTTCAAATCTTCAAAGCCTTCGTCACAGCCTGAGTGCATTCGCTAAACTAAACGCGGCTTGTTTGCACGCAACAATTTTATCAATATTGTACCGATTATGTTAACAAGTTATTATACTCATAACTAAATCGGTACTAATAAAACGTAATTTATGAATTAAAGTACCGTGCATATTAGTTTAAAGTGAATAATTTAGTTGACGATTTCACTTTATGCTGTAAGTAGACTCATAAGTTTTTTTTAAATATTTATTATCTTATCTATATAGAACACGATTGACAACGTAAAAGTTGAAATTGTTTTCAAGAAAGAAAGTCTTGTAAAATCCGTGTGTACCTGTACAGGTACCTGCTTATGTACAATGATTGTACAATATAATTTCATATGGAATCGCGAGGCCGAAACCAAAGCCGTTAAGCTAAAGTTGAGTGCGCACTGCTCGGTCTACCAGGTTGAGCTTCTTGCCTTGGATAGAGCTGCCTCTCTCGCGACGAAGCGCCCGGAAGCTTCCATCGGCATATACACCGACTCAAGATCACCTCTTGAGTCGGTGGTTGGGCGCAGATCCCTCCACCCCTTAGTCGTGATGATGATGATGACATCATCATCCGATCAATGTGGCTCCCTCGGTCACCACAATGGCCCAATGCAAGTTGGCGGTCTTCACACCCAGACCTACTACCTACCTTTGAGAACATAATGGGGAACTTTCATGTGTAGGTCTAAACAAAGTTTTATTATTTAAATTACATTAGTGAGCTAGGCAAATCATCTATGTTCGTCTCATAGTGTGCGTTCATTTTATAAAAATGTAAGGCCAAAAAAGACCAGCATCATTAGCACTATTATTATCTTACTATTATACAAACCTATTTAGTATACAGGATGGGCCAGACCAGGTGGATATAATTTTTTTTAGATTGTTAACTTAGGGACCTACCAGCATCAGCAAGGAAAAAATCGATTCCTTACGAGAAAAAATTATTTTAAATTTTGGGATATCATTGCCTTGATGAACTTTTAATTTTTTTAAATTTTTTATGGCTAATCTTTACTTAATAGCTGTACTCTCTTAGAAAAAAAATCGAGTCTGAGTAGCTGGTTTTAAGAGCATTAAAATTTAAAAAAAAAATTGTAAGTCAATGTGCCGAAAGATTATGATTTTACAAAAATCTGTCATCCGTGTAAATAACGAACATATTGAAAAAAATGTTAATTGTTAAAAAAAATTAAAATGTTCGTCAAGGCAATGATATTTTCAAAAATTTTTTTTTTCTCGTAATCTAAATCTTGAACGATGTTATTACGAGTATTATTTTGTTGCTAACCTAAATCTCGAACGATGTTAGATTGCGAGATAGTCATAACGGTAACTCGCATTTTTCGTGCAAATTCGACGAGATTTTTGAATTTCAAATTATTGCCGAAAAACTTCGTTTTTTGTCTAATATCATTAATATATAAATAATTCTTCAACCTTTTGTGATTTCTTTATTCCGCTGTGGATAATAATAAAATAAATAAATTTACATAGAAATCATGAACCGAAAAGATAGTGAGGTTTCAATGCTTTTTTTACAATGAATATCATAATTACGAACCTCATGCATATTCCGAACTACAAAGATAATTCGATTTGATAATTACCTACATAGTAAACAAAGTCACAAATACTCCCTTAATAATACGAGCGATATAACAAAGAGAGCGATTTCAGAATAATCACCTCCAAGAAAACTTATAAGTATAGTAATTTACATATAGTATAAGTCATTTACATTTTTTTTCAAATTGCTTTACATTACAAAAAAATGAGAAAAAAAATTGGTAAAAATTAATTAGATAAAATTTCATTATAATATGGAGTTATCGTTATTTATTTAATGTTCAAACTTTCTGCTTTTTAATATAATATGATGGTTAAATTTTTATCTTAAACTAGCTGATGCCCGCGACTTCGTCCGCATGGATTTAGTTTTTAAAAATCCCGCGGGAACTCTTTCATTATCCGAGATAAAAAGTAGCTCTCCCGGTCTGAGGAACCACTACTACATCCATTACTATACCCATGCAAAAAATCGCATCAATCCGCTATTCTGTTGCGACGTGATTGAAGGACAAACCAACAAACAAACACACTTTCGCATTTATAATATCAGTAATGCTTTATTATAAAACTTTTTATAATTGTCAAATTTTTTATCAGAATCCGCTTTCAGAACCGATGGTAGGGTCATGACGTGTTATAAGAGCCACAGGTTGTCCTACGTGAAATAAATAATTTTGAATTTTGAATTATTTTTTGAAACCGGGCGGAAAGTGGTTATCTGGTCAAGAGACGCTTCACTCCTGTTTGTCTGAAGCATTAAATATATTATATACTTTAATATTAGGAACAACATATAAATGGTACACCTGGAATTAAAGTTCAGATTCAAAATTATTTATTTCTTGTGGTTGTTAAGTCAAGATTCTGCCACCAGTTTGGTTTGATTCTGCTTAGAAGAGCAAGAAACTTAACAGTTGCTCATTAATCTGCGTTTATTCTAACTTAAATCGGGATTCTTAATACTATTGCAAACAGACGCCTGTTTTATAAATAAATCATTTCATTAAAAAATTACGTTATATTTAGTAGCTATTTCAACGTAACAAGTTACATTATTACGCTATCTTGTAGGTGGCTTAATATAAAACTTTCTTATTAAGTCGTCACTCATTGTACATAGACATGGACTTTTTATGCCGGTAATCAAAGAGTTTTCAAACCCTGAATCCATGCAGATGGAATCGTAGACATCAAGCACTTTACACGTAATTAGTTTCGACTTTCACTTAAAAAAAAATATCCATTCCAATAAAAAAGATGTTCATAAAAAGAACATTTTTTTTGCCACCACTTGCGAAAATGGGTTAGCTCTACTTTTTATATAAACTGCACTCTTATAAGCTTGCCTTTGATAAACATGCACAAAGATTTTCTCTTTATCTGGAATATAGAATATAAACAGTATTATCTGAACTATAAAATATTTTCCTTTGGTACACTGGGATTCCTTGCTATTGAAAATGAACTTATGATTCTTTTGATAGAGGACGGAAATATATGTTGCATTATCCGCTAGAAAACTTCATATTATATATTTAGTATACAGCTTAACGTTCACGCATAAGTACATGATACTTTTTAGTAGGCAAAAGATAAAGTAATATTAGTAACTACATAACTTGTTATGTACTGACTAAAGTATGATACACGTGCAACAGAGAGCTATGGATCGCATTGACAATTCTATAAAGTAAATTGCATAGATTATTGTGGCTTTCAATGTACACATTTATATGTTCTATGTGCTTAATTAATCTCCGAATCCACGTGACTGCACGCGGTTTTTGCAGAATAATAATATTGTGTATAATAGTAATAACTAGCTGATGCCCGCGACTTCGTCTGCGTGGATTTAGTTCATAACATCCCGCGGGAAATCTTTGTCACCCTCCAGGTTCTCAACTAAGTATACCTATCCAATAAATCACGTCAATCCGTAGCTTTGTAGCAGGAAACATTTGATCGTCTTGCTCGCGGCAACGGTCGAACGGGATAAAAAGTATCCTATGCCCGTCTCCTGGTTCTAAGCTACCTCTACACCAATTTTGAGCCAAATCGGTTCATCCGTTCTTGAGTTATAAATAGTGTAACTAACACCACTTTCTTTTATATATATATATATATATATATATATATATATATAGATATAGATATATAGATGACAAATGGCGCCAACACAAAGATACTTTATAATACTCTAAATTAATTTGCGTTATTGCGATAACAGGTTTTATTTCAAAGTAATAAGGGTTCCTTCGCATAAATAACTTTTTTTAGAGCATATAGTCTAAGTGCTGGTCTGATCTTGGCAAAACTTGGCACAGAGATAGCTTGCATTTCTGGACTTTTTTAGTCCGGGAAATGTAGCAATATCCCACGGGACTTTTATAAAAAGTAAGTTTGAAGTCTTTTTAGTACAAGTTTATTCCTAAACTAGTAGCAAAATAAGTTGGTAAGTCGCAATTAGAATGCCATAAGCCTACTTTGTCGCATTAGTTTACAAATTGCGAAAAACCAAATTAAATTTGAATTTCGCGGGCAGACCCGTATAATCAACCTGAAAACTATAAGTTTTATTGTAAAATTTTAATAAAAAAGTAAATCCTACTAATATTATAAAAAAATGCGTAAGTTTGTGAGGATGTTTGTAACTCTTTCACGCCACAACGATTGAACCGCTGAAATTTGAAATGGAGATGGTTCATATCCAGGATTTAACACATAGTCTACTTTTTATCCCGGAAAATTATAGAGTTCCCGCGGGAGTTAAAAACCTAAATCAAAGTCGCGGGCATCTAATAAAAAAATAAGTATAAAATGTTATGAGGAATGATATGTACAATACACAGAAAGGTACATGGAAAAAACCTTGTTATTCTAGGTTTTCTTATAACTCTATCGACGGCAATGCCGCTGCATTCATCATGCGTATCATGACATTGTTCGATGTAGGTATACGATGTATGTATATTGTGCCCCTATTGATTACAAGTTTACATCAAAGGTTTCAGCTGAGTACTTCGCTTTTTTAAGCTATTGCATAGCTTTTATCGCGGGCTTTGAACTAGGACAAGCAGTTTGAGCGCGGCGACCGAATCAAAACATTCCGTAACGAAAATAAACCTAACACCGTCGTTCAGTAAGCGTTCAACATTTTAGAGGTTCACAAGTAGCTAGCTCTGTTTGGCGCAGTGGGCGAGCGGCCGCTTTCTTTACCGTATGGTGTATGATTTCGCAGTTCGATCTCACTCGCGAAGTAGTGACAGTGCGCTTTTCTTGTTTGTTTGTTTATTAATAATTTTTTGCATAATAATATTATGCAAATAAATATGCTATGCAATAGCTTTACCGCGGCAGTCCCCGAGTGCCACTTAATTTTTTCATCATTTTCTTAAAAAAGAATACTCTCCTCTCCAATATAGACAATAGTGCAACGGGTTGGGATCGAACCTGCGACCTTTCAGTTTTCAGTCCGCGTTGACGAAATCTTCTGCCCTAACGTTGAGTAAATAAGGTTGGTTTTAGCTTGAGTTGTCGAATGCGAAAGAGCTTTCGCTTCGGAAAGCCGAGCGCGTACCGATCGGGTCCGAGCGACCCGACATGCATTACGACGTTTTAAGGTGTAAACTCCAGTCGTGCGTCGGAGCTGACACACACACTTTTTTTCTAATATTTCACTTTACCTTTAGTGATTTCGTATTTGTTTAGACATTTTGGCCAATTAATCAAAAACTATTATAAAAAAAATCTGTTTTAGAATGTACAGTAAAAGGCCTTTCATATGATACCCCACTCGGTTTTCCATCTTTTTTAATTAAACTAAAATAATTTTCGCGTTGGTTTTTTAAGATTACCAATCGAAAAATCAGAAATAATTATGGTCAATAGAGGCTTATGTATATTTTACAGGAAAAATCCTGTAAAATATACATAAGCCTCTATTGACCATAATTATTTCTGATTTTTCGATTGGTAATCTTCGGAACGGTATTATTTTCGACGTTTTGCCCAAATAATGAAAAACTATTATATATAAAAATAAATATAAATCTGTTTAGAATGTACAAGTAAAGGCCTTTCATATGATTACTCAGTATAGTTATCTTACTTTGAAATTTCATAACCTCGATTTTCCCCCTTTTTTAATAAAACTAAAAATAATTTTCCATTCTTTTATTCCAATGATGTTGGGCTACTATTATACACAAATATTCCAAATTTCATGTCCATAGCTTTAATAGTTACTAAAATAATCGACTCTGACAGACGGACGGACGGACGGACGGAGGAAGGCTCACCATAAGGGTTCCATTTTTACCATTTTCGTACGGAACCCTAACAACAGTTTCACTGCAGTCAAACAGAAGACAGAAGATGACAAAATATTCCTGAAGTACACCAGAGGGATATTTTTAAATTCCACTTCTAAAGGGGTAAATTAAGAAATCTAACAGTCAAAGTCAGGAGAATCAGTTAGTACGACAAGGTTTCAGATTTGATCGCTGATACGATGATTCAAAAGCACTTGTAAAAAAGTTTATTTGAATAAAAAATACATCTATTCTATTCTAATACAGCTGAAAGCACGTAGCACCGTAGCCTCGTAGCGCCCTCGATCGTAGCACGATCGTAGCGACCTCGGAAACCACGTAAAAATGCATGCTTATTAGTACATGTGTATTAATTAGTAGTTATATAAAGCTATCGTCACATGAAGAGAACAAAAATCCTACTATCCTACAGGCGTCGACGCCGGGTTATGTTTAACCCAGGAATAAATTTGTAGTTTTGACAGAAGCTTTAGGCGATATCTGACAAAGTAGCAGGTTAATCTGGGTTAAAAGGATAACCGCCGCGTCTCTGTAAGCGGGCCTAAGATTATAAATGCGAAAGTTTCTGAGGATGGATGGATATACAGAGATGGATGGATGTTTGTTACTCTTTTATGCACAAATGAACCGATTTGGATGTTTGGAATGGACATAGCTCATACAAATGATTAACACATAGACTACTTTTTATCCCAGAAAATTAGAGCTCCCACGGGAATCAAAAATCCTTAATCCACGCGAACGAAGTTGCGGGCATCATCTAGTAATATAATATAGATGAATCATCTACGTTTATGACTAAAGACTTAAAGCTGATCGCAATGCGCGCCGATCGCTCCCTAGCATAGACGAATTATATTTACTACCGTAATTGAATTGTCAAAGCTCTTTACGGTCAACGCGTTCTGACGACGTAAATTTAAGTGCGCAAATATGCGATATATTTGTGCAATACGTGCATTTTGCTAAGTTACGATAGTTTATCTCCGAGAAAATGTCAATGTCTAAATTCTCTCTCTAAAATGTGTCTCCAATAACACTGTTATTAAAGAAAGTTACAATAATATGACGATGAATGAACACTGATTCACCGACGACATCCCTGCACATCGTTAATGTGTTTGACCTTCTCTAAAATTCAAGTCTGATATAGATAGAAAATAGAATTTTTATGAGCTATATTGTAGCAAAAGAGTCAAGAGAAAATAATAAGCCTTTATTTAACCTCAATGCCATGCTAAATCCAAATAGCTAAATCTCTAAGCTAAAGCTAAATGAAGATTTGAAGAAGAATCAGATATTTATATTTGCGTGGAGCCTAATGTATATTTTTAACTGAACATTGAGTTGAAGCTGGCTATATAATACGCTGTACTTTCGTTGCTGGGAGGCATCACGCATGCGCTATCCCGGTTCAAATCTTCAAAGCCTTCGTCACAGCCTGAGTGCATTCGCTAAACTAAACGCGGCTTGTTTGCACGCAACAATTTTATCAATATTGTACCGATTATGTTAACAAGTTATTATACTCATAACTAAATCGGTACTAATAAAACGTAATTTATGAATTAAAGTACCGTGCATATTAGTTTAAAGTGAATAATTTAGTTGACGATTTCACTTTATGCTGTAAGTAGACTCATAAGTTTTTTTTTAAATATTTATTATCTTATCTATATAGAACACGATTGACAACGTAAAAGTTGAAATTGTTTTCATGAAAGAAAGTCTTGTAAAATCCGTGTGTACCTGTACAGGTACCTGCTTATGTACAATGATTGTACAATATAATTTCATATGGAATCGCGAGGCCGAAACCAAAGCCGTTAAGCTAAAGTTGTGTGCGCACTGCTCGGTCTACCAGGTTGAGCTTCTTGTGCCTTGGATAGAGCTGCCTCTCTCGCGACGAAGCGCCCGGAAGCTTCCATCGGCATATACACCGACTCAAGATCACCTCTTGAGTCGGTGGTTGGGCGCAGATCCCTCCACCCCTTAGTCGTGATGATGATGATGACATCATCATCCGATCAATGTGGCTCCCTCGGTCACCACAATGGCCCAATGCAAGTTGGCGGTCTTCACACCCAGACCTACTACCTACCTTTGAGAACATAATGGGGAACTTTCATGTGTAGGTCTAAACAAAGTTTTATTATTTAAATTACATTAGTGAGCTAGGAAAATCATCTATGTTCGTCTCATAGTGTGCGTTCATTTTATAAAAATGTAAGGCCAAAAAAGACCAGCATCATTAGCACTATTATTATCTTACTATTATACAAACCTATTTAGTATACAGGATGGGCCAGACCAGGTGGATATAATTTTTTTTAGATTGTTAACTTAGGGACCTACCAGCATCAGCAAGGAAAAAATCGGTTCATTACGAGAAAAAATTATTTTAAATTTTGGGATATCATTGCCTTGATGAACTTTTAATTTTTTTAAATTTTTTATGGCTAATCTTTACTTAATAGCTGTACTCTCTTAGAAAAAAATTCGAGTCTGAGTAGCTGGTTTTAAGAGCATTAAAATTAAAAAAAAAATTGTAAGTCAATGTGCCGAAAGATTATGATTTTACAAAAATCTGTCATCCGTGTAAATAACGACCATATTGAAAAAAATGTTAATTGTTAAAAAAAATTAAAAAAAATATTAAATGTTCGTCAAGGCAATGATATTTTCAAAATATTATTTTTTTTCTCGTAATCTAAATCTTGAACGATGTTATTACGAGTATTATTTTGTTGCTAACCTAAATCTCGAACGATGTTAGATTGCGAGATAGTCATAACGGTGATTCGCATATTTCGTGCAAATTCGACGAGATTTTTGAATTTCAAATTATTGCCGAAAAACTTCGTTTTTTTTCTAATATCATTAATATATAAATAATTCTTCAAACTTTTATGATTTCTATATTCCGCTGTGGATAATAATAAAATAAATAAATTTACATAGAAATCATGAACCGAAAAGATAATGAGGTTTCAATGCTTTTTTTACAATGAATATCATAATAACGAACCTCATGCATATTCCGAACTACAAAGATAATTCGATTTGATACACCTACACAGTAAACAAAGTCACAAATACTCCCTTAATAATACGAGCGATATAACAAAGAGAGCGATTTCAGAATAATCACCTACAAGAAAACTTATAAGTATAGTAATTTACATATAGTATAAGTCATTTACATTTTTTTTCAAATTGCTTTACATTACAAAAAAATGAGAAAAAAAATTGGTAAAAATTAATTAGATAAAATTTCATTATAATATGGAGTTATCGTTATTTATTTAATGTTCAAACTTTCTGCTTTTTAATATAATATGATGGTTAAATTTTTATCTTAAACCAGCTGATGCCCGCGACTTCGTCCGCATGGATTTAGTTTTTAAAAATCCCGCGGGAACTCTTTCATTATCCGAGATAAAAAGTAGCTCTCCCGGTCTGAGGAACCACTACTACATCCATTACTATACCCATGCAAAAAATCGCATCAATCCGCTGTTCTGTTGCGACGTGATTGAAGGACAAACCAACAAACAAACACACTTTCGCATTTATAATATCAGTAATGCTTTATTATAAAACTTTTTATAATTGTCAAATTTTTTACCATACTTAACCAAATAACGTTTAGCTGTCATTTACGTTTTGTTATTCCACTGCCATTTGCGTTTTGTTATTCCATGTCAGATGCGTTTTTCTTATACCACGTTTTATAGTGACATGACGGAAACGCGGTCGAACGGGATAAAAAGTATCCTATGTCCGTCTCCTGGTTCTAAGCTACTTCTCCACCAATTTTCAGCCAAATCGGTTCATCCGTTCTTGAATTATAAATAGTGTAACTAACACCACTTTCTTTTATATATATAACTAGCTGATGCCTGCGACTTCGTCCGCATGGATTTAGTTTTTAAAAATCCCGCGGGAACTTTCATTATCCGAGATAAAAAGTAGCTCTCCCGGTCTGAGGAACCACTACTACATCCATTACTATACCCATGCAAAAATCGCATCAATCCGCTGTTCTGTTGCGACGTGATTGAAGGACAAACTAACAAACGAACACACTTTCGCATTTATAATATCAGTAATGCTTTATTATAACACTTTTTATAATTGTCAAATTTTTACCATACTTAACCAAAGACAAAATTACGTTTAGCTGTCATTTACGTTTTGTTATTCCACTGTCATTTGCGTTTTGTTATTCCATGTCAGATGCGTTTTTGTTGTACCACGTTTTATAGTGACTTGACGGAAACGCGGTCGAACGGGACAAAAAGTATCCTATGTCCGTCTCCTGGTTCTAAGCTACCTCTCCACCAATTTTCAGCCAAATTGGTTCATCCTTTCTTGAGTTATAAATTGTGTAACTAACACCACTTTCTTTTATATATATAGATATAATATAAAATCACATTGTTTATTTCATTACATAGTTTTTTATTTGTTACAGGCACAATGTCGTCGATTAAACTGCTGTCGGTCGTAGTCAAATGACAATAACTAGAATAAAGGTAAATTTTCAATATTTTTATATTTTTAATATTAATTCTTTCCATAACTATAAAAAAATAGAAAGTTAATAACTGTTGTCCTAGTCAAGTAGGTAGTTCAACTTTTCACCCCAGTAGTTCAAAAACTGTGCTTTTGCTGCCTAAAACCAGTGAGCAAAAATTCGTTTTTGCTCACCCAGTGAGGAAATTTAGGACGCTCTAGATTGGCATTTCTTCAATTATTAAGCGTCTCAAGAAAAGTTCGGAAATTTTGTTTCATTATGATCATGATTTTGTTTCATGTGTGATCAAATATAGAGCTTCTTTATTACATTGTTTAAATTATTAAAATTTGTATATACCTATATAATATAATATGTCTTTTTTATACTTTATAATTTTTTATAACAACATGATTCATTAAAAAAATTAAAATTAATTAGATTATTGATTTTATGAATGACGCAATTCCAAAACAGAGAAAAAAATGGCGGGAAATCGAAAAAAATATTTTAATTAGGTCAATTGATAATTAATTTATCACAATCAAATATGATTAAAAGAATTACAGTTTAATTAAACTTTCTGTCGGATGCGTGAAAAATACTTAAAAGCCAACTTAAAACTAATACTAAATAATTTTAATTATTTAATAATAATTGGAGACTTGCTAAAGATGCGAAAACCTGTTCAGAAACAGTTTTTATTATATTTAAGTAAATTTATATTATATAGTATATTAATAAGTAACTAAAGAAATAAAACGCGGCATGTCACCTGGACATGACAACTTGAGTATAGAGCATATTCTTTTCGCGGGAAACGTCCTGTATTCAAGGCTATGTACCCTATTTTACATGTGTATAAGATACTCATACTTACCCGATGACCTTATGAAAACCATTGTTGTACCCATAATAAAAAACAAGACTGGTGATTTGAGCGTAACGAGTAATTACAGGCCTATATCTCTGGGCACTGTAATTGGAAAAGTGCTTGAAAGATTGCTGCATCCCGAATTGCAGAAGAATATAAGTATCGATGATGCTCAATTTGGCTTCCGTCCCGGTCTCTCGACAGACTCAGCTGTCCTCAGTCTCAAACATACAGTACAATATTACACAAAACGTAACACCTCTGTGTATGCATGTTTTCTGGACCTGAGCCGTGCATTTGATCTAGTGAACTATGAAGTTCTCTGGAACAAATTGCATGCTGCTCGGGTCCCGGAGGAGATAACGAGTCTGTTGAGATACTGGTACGGGGGCCAGGAGAACAATGTAAGATGGGGCGACGCGACCTCTAGCGGATATAAGCTAGACTGCGGGGTACGTCAAGGAGGACTTACCTCTCCCGACCTTTTCAACGTCTATATCAATGGATTGATCGGGGAGCTGAGAGGAATGAGGGTCGGTTGTCATCTGGGAGATGTATGTGTTAATAATCTCAGTTATGCGGATGACATGGTTCTTCTCAGCCCCTCGATCGGTGGACTTAGGAAGCTACTTTAAGTCTGTGACCGTTATATTAAGGATCACGGATTGAAATACAATGTTTCCAAGTCAGAAATGATGATATTCAGATCGGGTAGGGGTCCGGAGAGGGTACCACCGGTTTATTTGAATGGCTCTGCAATTCGGGAGGTGCGGCAATTTAAATATCTAGGACATGTGGTCACCGATGACCTTAGGGATGACTTGGATATAGAAACACGGTTCGGTGCAACATGCTCGCGCGCCGATTTTCTAAGTGCAGTACTGACGTTAAGTTAACCCTGTTTCGTGCATATTGTCAATGTTTTTACACTTGCCAATTATGGACGAAATTCAGGCGAACGACAATGAGCACCATGAGGGTGCAGTATAATGATGCATACCGCATCCTCATGAGGTTGCCAAGGTACTGCAGCGCGTCGGGCATGTTTGGGGCAGTTCTCCTAATTGTTGGCTAAAACGTCCGACGAAAAAAAAAAATTTTTTTTTTGAGCTATTGGTTTTTTAAGTATGCCTTGACAGAGAGGTGCCTTCATTTATCACAGTGATGAGGAAGGCCTCCACCAGAACCTAGTTTTCTTGGAGAAATAGCGTATTTGGTAATTATGGTGTCCATGGTAAGGATAAATTGTGACATGGTAATGAGGTCCGGAATATGGTGATTAGAATATGCTATATGGTAATTTGTTAAAATTTTGTGAATGAGAAACAAAAATAAAACATAAGTGTTTTTGTTAATAAAATCTACTTATTTAATCTGTAAATGTGGAAAAATACAGTAATAAAACTGAAAGAAATATCGTAGTATTTCTTTAAATATAAAAAAGTCTGCTTAGGTAAGTAGGTACTTATTAATAGTCCTCAAAATTGATAAATCAAATGTATCAATCACGATTTACAAAATAGATAAAAATGTCACTCATAAATTTTCTTGATTCAGTTCCGATTACTTATTGATTAATTATTATAGTTAATTGGGTACCTAGAAGAAGCGTCTAAGTAAATCTCGTAAAAACGGCATGCCAATCATAATCGTACAAAGATTCATAACAAAAGTCTGCCTTGCTGACGAGATCAATAAATTCAGTTATTTTCCTATCAGACCTACCTAGGCTTACCTACAAAAAGCGTCTAATTATATTATGAGTTTAACATAAGATAGCTCTATGTACACAAAATATTCTTCAAATAACATGCCAAACATAATTAATAATTATTATTATAATATAAAATTTGATACAGAATTGTCAGTGTCGTTGATGAGATCTATATATTCGGTAATCTTCTAATCAAATAAGGGTCTAGAGCCTTTGGAGGAAATAGTGACTTACCTGCGACCGCACCTGTTAGGTCTTGACACTAAGCTAGGCTATCCACGCAACGCATTTGTTCGCTATAGACCCAAGCAACAAGGACTGTTATCATGGAGCTTGACATATATGACGCTTTCAATACACTGGAAAAGGACATTCTACTGAGCGAAGCAAAGTTATGATTCCTACTCTGTATCCTTTTCTTCAGCAATTTTAACATTCCCCCTCCAATGTCTTCTATAACCAAACCTCTATCCTTTCGCAGATTGATGTCCAACAGGGAGATCCACTTAGACCTCTCATCTTCAGCCTCAGCATTCAGAAAGTTCTTCACGACCTCAAATCCCCCCTTAATATCTGGTAACTCGATGTAGGTACTATAGGAGGCAAACCTGAAGTTGTGGAACGTGACCTACTGCTTTTAATACATTGCTTGAAGGAGCTGGGGTTGAAGGTGAACATGCCTAAGTGAGAGTTCTTCCCCTGTAATCCAGAGTCCCGTCTTCTGTTCCCTCACTTTGAAGACCTAGTTCCTGGGCTCAAGGAGTTTAACGCTGACAATTTTTTCCTCTTGGGGTGACCTATCTTTTCTTCTGCTATCCCGGAAGCCATTGAGGCAAGGAGGCCACTCCGCTATTCAAGAGCATTGGAAAGATCTTTCGGCCCATGTTACGCTTACGCTCTTGCAAAACTATTTTGCTGTGCCGAAGATTACATATCTACTGAGGACTTCATAACATGGTTGCATGCCTGTTTGCGAATTCCATCGATGCATCTGCGGTTACATGGTGGAAGCCAACGGCCACCACGCATTGAGTTGCAGTCGTTGTGTGGCCAGATTCTCTCGTCACCACTCTCTGAACGATATCGTCCGTACAGCCCTCGTCTCGGTCAACGTACCCTGCGTAGTGTGTACTCGAGCCACCCGGTTTGGGTCACATGGATGGCAAGCATCCTGTTCGCTTGACACTCGTCCCATGGCAAAATAGAAAATGCGTGCTGAGGGACGCGACGTGCATGAGTACATTCGCACCATGTCATCTCAGCCGGAAGACACAGGTAGACGCTGCAGACTCCGTTGCATTAAAAAAAGGAGTAAAGATGCCCCTATTCTGGACAGCTACCTTTTTGTCCCTCTGGCAGTGGAGACCACGGAATGCTGAAGTGTGGAAGCTAAGCGATTGTTGCACGATATCGGCCGTTGTTTAAGGTGAAGGGGTTGCGATCCACGTTCTGGGGTTTACCTGGTCCAAAGGTCGTCAATCGCCATACAACGCTGCAATGCTGCGAGTTTGATTGCGATTGAGCTATAAAAAGAATTAAGATTTATTCTCCATCTTTTTCGGTATAATATAGGATCTTTTTCTAGAATGGTATCTTCGCATACCATTCGAGCCTTTTTGCCCATCTTTTCGGTTTAGTTAATTTTATTGTTGGTAAATATAACGATGTTGTCATTACCAACACCCAAACAGTATCAAAATACAGCCATAATTATTCAACACAGATTACTTATAACTTTTTATATGTTACTACAAGTTGGTCCTTGACTGCGATAATCTGGGGCAAGTGGTGAATGCAGTCTAAGATGAATAGAATAGATTAGAATAGAATAGAATAGAATAGAATAGAATAGAATAGAATAGAATAGAATATAATAGAATAGAATAGAATAGAATAGAATAGAATAGAATAGAATAGAATAGAATAGAATAGAATAGAATAGAATAGAATAGAATAGAATATAATAGAATAGAATAGAATAGAATAGAAATGTTTTTTATTCAAATTAACTTTTTTACAAGTGCTTTTGAATCGTCGATGAGTCTACCACTGGTTCGGAATGCCGTTCCTGGCATGAATTGGTTCCTGGAATCCGGATGGTTTCGAGCTTATCTGGTATTAAACTTAAACAACTTACCGGTTTCTACGCTGATACGTACCAGAACGCTAAATCACATGGCGCGGCTCATCTTTGCTGGTAGAGTATTGGATGGTAACAAGCCTCAGCCAGACCAGACTGGAGACAATTTTACAACATCCAAAATTGCACCAGCCAGGAGTCAAACCCATGAAGATCCAGTTTTTAAGACCAAAGTACTCACCACAGGGCCAGGGAGGTCGTTACAATCTAGAAGATCCCATACATTCAAGCATTACTCTAATTACCTAGCTAATGCCCAATTACCATAGTACGTAAAATGACCCTGGTAATAATGGTAATCAGGATCATGGTAATTAGAATTGATTAGTAATTAAATTTTTACTTGATAAGTAAACATAGTAATTTTTTTAATGTGCTTTGTTAGAAAGTAAAACATATTTGAAATATATAAAAAATACAAACATATAAATGTGATAACTACTTACGGTATGGTGAGAGTCTTATGAATGAGCGATTAAAGTTGCCAAAATGAAATTTCCGTTGGAGAATGCCAAATATTTCAGTAACCCGACGATGTACACACCTCCATTCGACATGAATTGCTCAAGGCAACTGACTTTGTACGTTAGACGCGACGACGATGCGGATTGTATGGATATGTGGGTAGTTACGATAGTGTTTGCACAAGAGCACGGTAATGATTAAAAAGTCGTGGGACAGACTTTAAATACTAATAAAAAACTAATTCTAAGACGTAACCTCACGGTACTGTTGTTATTTTAAACATTAATTATTCATTATTGAAATATATTTTTTTAAGAATTTTTAATCGACTATGTTTTTAAATAAATAAGTTTGTTACATACAATATAAGCAGTGGGACAGTCATGGAGATTAGAAAATGGAGGTTTAAATTTTTTTTTAAGCTGGATCTCACCTCTTTTATCTTCTTTTTCTTGATGGACGATATAGAGGACACTATTTAGTATCTACAAAAAAAGTTACATAAGCCTGAGTTAGTTTTAACCTACGTTCTCCAGCCTGGGACATGCCTTAGCCAACATTTAGGAGAATTGCCCTTTGCCGAAGTGGGGGTCTCCGATTTCTTTGCAATTAGGAGAAATAGAATAGCTTCGTACTGGGAGCGATTGCGTGCATCCAATAATGTCATTCTTAGGGTCATCGGTGAGGATATGTCTAGTGATATAATTAAACACTGGCGCTCTGTACACCGAGACGCAAATAAGAAATATGTAATGTAAAGAACGAACTGTTCTACTTTACTTTTTATTATTATTTTTATTTTATTTTATTATTGTAACATGGATCTCTATCTGAAGTAAAGTACGTAATATGGTGTATTCAGTTATTCACGTAATACCTGAATGTAAAAATTCCTTTGTTTCAATAAATATTTTTCTTACATCTTGTATTTTTTCGCTATTGAGGGGAAAAGTTATATGTATCACACGTTAGCAAAGTTTTTGTTTCTTGTGCCTTTGAATCTCTCACTACACTTCTTCATTTTACATTTTCTTAACCTCTGTATGCAGTTTACCTTAATGCTGGAGAGAAGATAGTAAAAACTGTAACTGGACAGTTTTTGTACTAAGTAGGAAAGGAAACTTCAATATAGATATAGAGCCCAAAACAGCAACATATATGTTATTATTATTTTTGGATAAGGGTAGAAATTTTTTAGCGATGCTTTTTTCGTTCGCTGATGCTGACTCATAAATCCGTGAAAGAATCGATCTGACATTTTTTTGATTATATCTCCAGTTAAAATTTTTCCCGATTTAAAGATCTACATACTGAAAATTATTAAAAACTTTTCAAAGAATAATACTGGATATTCTATTCTATTATATTCTATTCTATTCTATTCTATTCTATTCTGTTCTGTTCTGTTCTGTTCTGTTCTGTTCTATTCTGTTCTATTCTGTTCTATTCCGTTCTATTCTATTCTATTCTATTCTATTCTATTCTATTCTATTCTATTCTATTCTATTCTATTCTATTCTATTCTATTCTATTCTATTCTATTCTATTCTATTCTATTCTATTCTATTCTATTCTATTCTATTCTATTCTATTGCAAAATCAGTTAAGAAAGTGAAGTAGCATCTTATGATGGAGTGCGCTTGCCTAGAAGAAGCTTATTCACTCTTTATACTTTAAAGGTTAATAATTAGTTCATAATATTTATAGTTAGTTTAGTTATAGTTAGTTGAAAAAACGGATGCCGGAAGGGCATTCCAAACTATTGCAATGCATATTGGAAACGAGAAAGCAAAGCGCTTAGGGCGAGATCGTTGAATATTGACGACCATACCACAGAATATAATATAATAGTTGACGATACTTGCAATTCACGAGTGCTCGTGGCTCATGGCTGTGTGTATGTCGAATCTGTATAAGTGTGTGACGAGTGAGCGCAATACTCTGACAGGCACGCACACTTACGCAATGTGCATGTACAGGACGTATCAACACGTAAAACTCAAGCGCGCTCATGAATTGCAAGAACTAGGGATGCAGATCTAACCATACCCGTACACTTTTACCATGTACTATATTGTGAGAATAGTGATCCAACGTTGCCTTATGTCCCGCAGTGTCGGGAGCGCTCATGAGACAGTCGTGCCACCGTCTGCTCGAGCACCAACAGGCCGGCGGGGACGAACCCCCGCTTTACTCACCCATAGATCAAATTTCAGGTAACACTTTTCCTTTTTTCACCCTATCTAATCAGCAAACTTCTATAATTTTGATGATAAAGTAGTGCATAAATGACACATTTTTAAATTCGCGATAATGTGTAAGAAAACACCTCTTAAAAATTAAACAATTAAAACTTAAAAAATTAAACAGTATATCTACAGGGTGGAAACTTGGTGAAAACGATAAATGTACGCGCTAGAGCGATTATCATCATAAGGTATACAATATAAGAGGTAATCGAATATTTCTATTTTGACAGATTCCAAGTTTAAACAAGAGACACAATAGTTAAACAATGAGCATGCTCACATGTGATTCATGGGACAGGAAAAGGGTTAATATCTTTGTTAATATATAAAACTCATCCACATTTGAATTGTAAATGCCTTTGAACTATTCTTTTTTTATCTTTTTTTGAAATTTTTATCTCAAAAACAGAGATAGAACTAGAGAATATGTAGAACTTAAAAAAAAAACAGGAAAAAAACAAGACATCTAGAATGTTGATCAACACTTTAAAATAAGAATCTACAAAAATAATTTTTTCAATAGCTAGTTTTATAGGTAAGTAAATACTGATGAATTCAGTAAATACATTATAATATTATTACATCTACTAATAATAACAGTATTAGTTAATTAAGTAGCCGGATAAGTGATTACCACTGAATCATATAGAATTTTTGAATATTTAACTTAATTTTGTCCTTTCGTGTAGTTTAAGGTTTGTTAACTTTTTGTTCTTATTTGTTATATGTTTTAACACTATCAATGTATGACAGTTTATTCAGTATCGTTCGTCGACAGAGTCGAAATGTTAGTGCTTTTTTTATAGTAACTTTTGAACGTATTCAGTTCATTAGGAATTTATTACTGACGGGTTTTTAATTTAATTAATTTCTGCTGAGAAACTTAAGTTTAACCTAACGATCCAAATGTTTTACTTTTCACCTATTAACACTTTATCAAACATTTTATGTTTGAAAAAAAATTAAGGTAAAATAATTATTTTTTAAGACTACGTGAATATGGTATTGTTACGAATATAATTGTAGGTCTGTGTCAACGTTTTCGCTTAGGTACTTTCGATGAGCCTCTATAACCATGTAGGTTTGTTTGTATTGGCCATTGGCGCTAATTGGCAGTACGGTGGCGGCATTGATTGGTTCGATTTTATACATGTTAAGGGCTAAATAAACCTAAATCGTATTTAATTAAATTCAGCATTAATAGTACAAATGACAACTGAAAGATGAAATAATTTTTGAAACATAAGGAATTAATTATTCAAATAGAATTAAATTTTATTATAATCTAAGCGACTGATTGGAGCTCTATTTTTCGTATATTTAGTAAATATTAATTATTAGGCCTTCAAAACTTAATATCTGTCGCAAAACCGTAGCAGTGCTACGAAAAAGCTATATTAGAAGAGTAGTCAAATGGCTGATTTTGAATAGGCTATGGCTATTCTGCTATAATATAACAGAAGCGAATTCATACAGAAACTTACTATTCTAACGCAGATGTTTGATTATGTATGTATGATCCCTTTCATTCCACTGCTACGGTTTTGCCGTAGAGGTGTGCTAACGACCCTAGTAATGGTCTAAAGTTTCTTCCGATATACAGTAATTTTTTAGCAAACATCAAGGTTGATGTTCTTAAGAAACTGGCAGATTTAATGCGTTCGGCTAGAAAAAAAGTGACTGCCTATTCAGTTCTATCTACAAGTTATCAATCTCAGTTAAACAGGAATGTTCTTGAAACTTGAAAGCAAATGTATCCAACGTAGTGAGCCTTCAATAGTAAAGATTGGCTAGTGAGCGAGCAGTGAGTACAGTGCCTACACGTCCAACTCGTAGGATATTGAAAGGAATAAACAAGGAGTTTTGATACAGCGGTACCTGATCATGTGGGCCGGGAGGCCGGCGGCAAGCTGACACGATATGCGCCGGCGGAGGAGGACGAGGCGACTCTCAGGGAACTTCTGCTTAGGTACGTGTGACCCTAGAGACATGTCGAAAAACATTAGCTTTCCGCCTTTACTACTGGCTTTATTGCATTGTCGGATCATGAATATCTGTGTGTCGATGTTTCTATACATTTTTCACCTTGGCTTAGCATCCCAAATATCTTATATTGCAGATATTACTAAGATGCAAATCGCGGTACTTGATTCATCATCCGATTTCCCTTACTTCATGACATCGGACCATACCTCACCGTACTGGATACATTAGATTCAATGGCCATAAACTTACTGTCTACCGCTATGTCGAGCACAGCCTGCCAGACACTGCCAGACATTAAACAGCCCATTTTGTAACTGACACTAATTTCTGGAAACATTGTATATATCAAATAATTTACCTTTGCGTAAAAAATAAATTGCTTGCATGTGTGTAACGTAATGTGTTTTATAGATTTTGTAATATAATATTGTACTTTAGACTAATTGAATTGATCTACAATTTTACATAGTTTATAATGTGAATAGTTTCATTATTGAAATTCTTAAGATGAAATCATGAAGTCTGTTTAAAATTCATCCAGATATTCCCACTTATAAGATCTTCATAATAATGTTTACATAACAATGATGATGATTAACATCATTCATCGTGACATTTAGATATGATATATATTATAGGAGGTACGTTATCTTCTTTTTTCAGATGTCAACTTTGACTTCATTGAATTGCTCGTTTTGTGATTTTATGTACATATTTTTATATTTTTTTAATGTTATAAATATTATACCTACCTGTATGTAAGCACCTATTCTAAAACATAGTTTTTTAATTTGTGCGATTTATTATTAATTTTAAGCCTAATTATGTGACACGATTACTGATTACTTTTGTTGACCAAAATAAACTTGAAATGTATTGTTTGAGAAAATTGACATACCTATACCTATTTGGTTCTAAACGAAATCTAGGTACACGGTAGTGTCCCCGCCACGACAGGACTAACGAAGCGCAAGGGCATACCTACCTTTTCTCGAAGCGCTACGTCATTTTTTTAACTGTTTAACAGAAAAGTAATGAACAGTGAATTTTTTCACCTTACGCCCATGTGAATGAAGCCAAACGGCCAAGCCACATATTTTGACTAAGGAGTAGAGTTTGTGAAGTTAGGGCTTCTAGAGTTAGGGCGTGTAGAGTTAGAAGCTTGGCTCTACATGAGATCTGATAACTTTTTGACAGTGCGAGCCATTGGTCTCGTCGTAGCAACATTTTGCATGAAAATGTTTTGGGTGGGATATCTTTTTACCAATTACATTTTTACTTTTTGTGATTAAATACTTATGCGAATAACTTACTTATAAACTATATTTTTTATTTGTTATTGATTGGGTTCGGATTCTTAAATAATAATAAGTTATTTACCTACATAGATAACTGAGTTAATTGTTAAACAATTTAGGTAATAGGTAATCCACAAAATACAAAATCTATAAGTTAGCTTCTATAACATAAATCCAAATCCTTTAACCTTGTTAAGTACATTTACTTCTGAAATAACAAGAAGAGATCTTTTTAGGGTTCTGTACAATTATAAAGAATAAACATTTTATGGTACAACTTGCGATGATTTCACAGTTGATTATTTCAGTACTACTTATGGTTGTCGACTTGAAAGGAACAGTTTTGAATAATGCTAGCAGAACTTAATTGCACATATAAGAATTTAAAATATATTTTTATTTTCTTGACAAAAGGGGTCGAAATGGAGGGTCGAAAAGGGTCGAGTTATAATGGGATTACTAGGTCAAGTGGGGTGTCATATGAAAAGGCTTCGTTTGCACATTATAAAAAAAAATCATTTTAACCCACATAGTTTTCGAAATATGAAAAATAAAGAAATAAATTCTATTCCCCTCTTTTATTTCCGAAGCTTGCAAATAAACATGAAATAATTAGAACTAGCAGGTCTTTACCTAAATAGTACAGGAAATATAAAAGAATATTTCTACCTTGAACATTTTTTTAAATCAGTATTATCCTTCATCATCATCAGCCACCTATCTAGTTTATTTTACCGTTTTAAGTTATTCTAAGTCCGACACCAAATCATAGACAATTATCTAAATATACTCAAAATCTTTTCAAAATAATTACAACACTTAGTCAGCCCTATTATACCTACTGCAAGCATGCGTATAGATCAAATTGATATTATAGTATAATATCGTCATAAAATTTGTTTGTAAATAAATTCGCAATTTTTTCACAAAGGTTGTATAGCAGAGCCATTTATGGAGCATACCATAAGCCACCCACCAAATCATACCTAATTGTTATGTTAGTATATGACTCATTAACTCATTAATCATACTCTTTTGTATATTAAAATAGTTATCAAATATAAAAAAAAATTACCTTTTGTTCTCAAACTAAGAGTAAAGATTGTGCTAGTATAAAGATATCTTTGTCCACGAGTCCAAGGGATGTGATCTGAAACTAACATTTTCTTTTAACATATCAGATCAGCGCTGAAATGCAACCAGTATTCTTGGTATCATTGAATGTAGCTCTTGTACAGTTAGTTATTAGGGCGTTATCCTACGTGACTCTTAATGTAGGCGTCTTTCCGCAATTCGTGTGCATTCGTTCAAGATTCGCTCACGTAGGATATATTTTCGCGACCACTACACCGCATTGCATTTGCATGGGGGTCATTCACGTAGGTACGACATAAAGCGAATTTAAGGATGGCGATGCGATAAAATCTAATAAAAATAATAAAAAGGATAAAATGTATTGCAATGTCAATACATTTGAAATAACAAAGGAGGTTGGCAAGTTTTGACCCAGCATTTTTAAAAACCATTCAGATTTAGAAAACATTTAATTTCAATTAATATTTTTCAGAGTATTTTTCTGTGTGAACCCAATATTTTTAGACGATGGGGATCAAAAATATACTTAGGTAATTACAAGTTTTCAAATCATAAATAACCGTTACATGACAATACAAATGAATATCTTTTTTCTCCCGACTTTATTAATATTGATAGACTTTGAATTTTTTGTTAGTCTGGTTTACTAGAACAAGTATGAGAAGTGTGTTTCGTGAACGTGGGCGTTCAGTGTTCAGTTCAGTTGTCTGGGTCAGAAACTATGGAATTCGCCAATCTCCTTTTGCAATTGTTTATCAAAATTGAATAAAATGAAAGATTTCAAAAAATTAATTATTAATCTATAAATACTTACTAATACATATAAATCCGAAAGTGTGTTTGTTTGTTGGTTTGTCCGTCAATCACGCTGCAAAAAAGCTACGGATTGACGTGATTTTTGGATAGGTATAGTTGAAAACCTGAATGGTGATAAATCAAAGAGTTACCGCGGGATTTTAAAAACTAAATCCACGCGGACGAAATCGCGGGCATCAGCTAGTGTTCTATAAAGAAATCGGTGTCGCATCGTTTTCACCTTATCAGTGCGGCCCCGACCTGAAAGAAGTAAGATTTTCAAAGAAATTGCATATCTTTCAAAGAAGGAAAAAATACTTTTTCATTAATACCACCATACTAAGTACATTTTTTTAAGATTTCTTTGTTGTTATGCTGACTGCGATAGTTTAGGTATTACTTAATTTGTTATGAATATCACTGATAATCTATTTTTACATTTTGACAGTAGTTTATTGCATGATTTGGTATACTTTTCTATCTTGTTTAATATATAGCAAAGCAATATGATACATCATTAATATATAATGAGAACGACAAAGGCGTCATTTGGGTCCTGACCCACTTTGCACTCATCGTATGCACGAATTCTCCTCGAAATCGTAACAGGATTACCACCGAAGGCGTTTTGCGCATTGTGCAAACTTTAACTATTACGGTTAGTTATCTATCTATATATATAAAAGAAAGTGGTGTTAGTTACACTATTTATAACTCAAGAACGGATGAACCGATTTGGCTGAAAATTGGTGGAGAGGTAGCTTAGAACCAGGAGACGGACATAGGATACTTTTTATCCCGTTCGACCGCGTTTCCGTCAAGTCACTATAAAACGTGGTATAAGAAAAACGAATCCGACATTGAATAACAAAACGCAAATGACAGTGGAATAACAAAACGTAAATGACAGCTAAACGTAATTTTGTCTTTGGTTAAGTTTGTTACAAATTTGACAATTGTAAAAAGTGTTATAAATTATAATAAAGCATTACTGATATTATAAATGCGAAAGTGTGTTTGTTTGTTGGTTTGTCCTTCAATCACGTCGCAACAGAACAGCGGATTGATGCGATTTTTTGCATGGGTATAGTAATGGTTCCTCAGACCGGGAGAGCTACGTTTTATCTCGGATAATGAAAGTTCCCGCGGGATTTTTAAAAACTAAATCCATGCGGACGAAGTCGCGGGCATCAGCTACACTAGCGGCACGCTATGATGGCCGGTTTGACGTTTGTCCGCTCATGAAGTTCCGTATTAATTGATAACGACTTTGAAGGAAATAATTGTATTACTTTATTGACGATAGTGATGTGCAGAGATTCATAAATTTTATCGAATGTAGTTTTAGGTTTAGGACTCAAAATTTATTTATTAAATTGATTTCTAAAATGTATACAAGTGTAGAAAAATCAGTTTGCACCATTTAAGGGGTGAATGTACTTGTGAATATGAACAATTTTCACTATGTGGACAAACCTCTGAAATCGCAAAAAAATATCAGCTGTTTCATACAAAAGGTAAAATTTTTATTTTTATATGATATATACCACAACTCGGCATTTGGTTTTCTAAATTGAAAATTTTTAAAAATGGAATCTAATACGATCGTCACATAGGATCGCTGGCTAGCACAACTACTACCTCCGGCAAACTCGCGTCAATGCTCAATGCAAAACAAAGCAGTTTCGAATTGACGTTGCTTCGAAAAGTATAAACTGTCAGTGCAATGCGATTGTGATATAGTTTTGACCTGGCTTTGGATTTCAAATATTGATACTGCATTACTGTTGACCCTTGCTCGTTAATTTGGACTCTGTTCAAGCCCTTTGTTGTGGATTTCGTCGATATGACCGAACGTACGCAGAGAACTGTTCTAAATAGTCAGACACGTGAGTTCGTAATACGCCTTCGTAACTATTTCGATCGTGAAGCTCAAAATGGAGGGCCAATTTTACCTATAACGTCAGTGGTTGAACGCGTAGCTGATGCGCTTAATATTGGACAACGAACTGTTAGACGGATAACTAAAAAAAATATGGCGAGACTGGCACAGAAGAAAATAAACTTCACACACCAAAAAAGAGAAAACGAGCAAAACCAGTCGTAGGCATCGATAGCTTTGATGCCGATGCTATCCGAAGACATGTTTACGGCTACTATTTACAGAAGGAGTATCCAACAAGAAAAAAGTTGGTGCATTCACTGAAGGAAGCTGGATTATTCTTCGGTGGGGAAAGTTCTTTAACGAAGATTTTGAAGACCATTGGATTTCGATACAAAAAATGTAACAAACGCAAAATATTGATGGAAAGATTTGATATAGCGATGGCAAGGTATACTTTTTTACGGCAAGTGAAAGAAATCAAAAATTGGCAAAATGTTGTGTTCTTGGATGAAACATGGCTTAGTGCTAACCATACTGTAGGCCGTTCTTGGAACGATGACACAGCAGCATCTACTTCCAAAGTTCCTGTAGGAAAAGGATCGCGACTTATAATTTGTCACGCCGGAACCATCAACGGGTTTGTCGAAGGTTCTCTCATGGTTTTTGCGTCAAAAACCACTGGAGACTATCATGAAGACATGAATGGAGAAAAGTTTACTGAATGGTTTACCTCAATGTTGTGTAGCCTCCCTGAACCATCTATTATAATTATGGACAACGCCCCATACCACTCGATGCAAATTGACAAGCCACCTGCCCAATCCCAAAAGAAAGCTGATATCGTCGCATGGCTTCGTAAAAATGGCGTAGATGCAAACATGAATATGTTAAAAGCGGAATTAGTACGTCTTTTAAAAGAAAACAAACCAACCAAGATCCGATACGTCATTGACGAAATAGCATTAGAACATGGGCACAGAGTTATACGGTTACCGCCTTACCATTGTGAGTATAATGCGATTGAGTTGGTGTGGGCTCAAATTAAGGGATATGCTGCAAGACACAATACAGAACCCCCATTTACCACAAAAAAAATGCTAAAATTATTAGAAGAAGCTTGTGAACATGTGACTAAAGGAGACTGGGAAAAGGTTGTGAATAGAACTGTTAAATTAATAAGGGAAGATTATGAAAGAGATGTGAAAATAGATAATATTATAGAAAACGAACATATAATTATTAATGTAGGTGATGATAGCAGTGACGACAGTGAAAATAGTAGTATGGACGAATCTGATTAATTATGGCCTTTTGTGGCACCTTTTTTGGTATCTTTTGTATTCATATGTTTCTTGTGTGCATATAAAGTATGTATATTCATTTTCATTCAAATATTCAGTTCGTTCAAATAAATTAAATAAACATATACATTTTTGTTTTATTAAACCTATTTAATCAGGTACAAAAACAAAACTTAATTGTTTTTTGTTCGAGAATAAATTGACATTCCACATCACTATTGTAATGTGTCAAACCGGCCATCATAGCGTGCCGCTAGTGTAGTAATATAATAAAACTGTAACAGGTCCAATTCTGTACATTGAAGATATTTTGAAAATTTTTGTTTGAGGGCACTCTATAATCGATACTGAAGCCTAAACAATTTTTTTTTAATTTTTTTGTCTGTCTGTCTGTCTGTCTGTCTGTCTGTCTGTCTGTCTGTATCTTGGCCGCGCATCACGCCGAAACTACGGGACGGATTTAAATGAAACTTGGCACGATTTAAGTTAATACTACGAGGTATAATATAGGATACTTTTTATCCCGAAATTCAGCACCGTTCCCTTGGGAGAGGGGATGAAAGTCAAAATGTGTATTTCGCTGTAATTCATTAAGGCGTATTCCGAATTAATCCATTCTTTTTTTGTTAGAAAGCAGGTTCTTTAGAGATTGTCCTGTAATTATTTCAAGGTCGTCAATTTCGTAGTTCAGAAATTATAGACATCACAATCTTCAGTATAAGTCCAAATAACTTGAACCCCGGAATCTACAGGATACTTTGAATGAACGGCTCATCTTAAGCTGGCATGTGTAATTAATCGTATATAGCCATCGTGGATACTATTTTGTCAAAGTCAAACTACTCCAAAGGCATCAGATTTTGCCAAACGATCATTATACCTACATACTACATAGTAGGTATGGATGTAATACATCGTATGGACGTAATATTACAGTGTTTTCCTATGTAATTTAATATTCTAATCATACTTACTAATATTATAAATGCGAAAGTGTGTTTGTTTGTTGGTTTGTCCTTCAATCACGCCGCAACAGAGCCACGGATCTACGTGATTTTTTGCATGGGTATAATCGAGGACCTGAAGAGTGACATAGGCTACTTTTATCCCGGAAAATCAAAGTGTTCCCGAGGGATTTTAAAAACTAAATCCACGCGGACGAAGTCGCGGGCATCAGCTAGTTTAAAATACAATCAGTCTATTTGGTAAATTGTTATTTTTATTTATTTATATTATTACTAGTTGAACCGCCCGGCTTCGCACGGGTAGGCTACAAAACAATTACAATCGTACAAACATCTGGGGCCTGGAGGTTAATGATTTAGTCTATTTGTAATTAATGCCTATGGCTAAGACCCTCATATAATGTTCCTCTATCTCCGATAATATTTATGGAAACTTCATCAAAATTAGACAAAAAATTGCTTGTCTGTAAAGTCGATTTACCTCTGAGTATTAAACCAGCGGTTTACGGACGATAGTTTTACGTGATAACGTCATAAAGAAACATTGATGAAAAATTGCATACTTTCATGAATTGAATTGAATTATTATGAATTATCATATCTTCTTAATATATATAAATTACGTGTCACGTTGTTTGTCCGCGATGGACTCCTAAACTACTGAACCGATTAAGATCAAACTTCGTAACTTGGTAACTTCGTAACTTCGTAACTTCGTAACTGTAATTTGGTCCAACTTGAAAGATAGGATAGTTTTTTTTATTAGGATAGTTCATTTGTTTTATTTATGTAGCTAAGTTGGTGGTACGAAGTTAGCCGGGTCAGCTAGTTATTTTATATAATACAAAGAAGGAGTTAATTCGAAAATTACATTTTTTTCTAGTCACAAGCCAACGCTTGGGCTGATCGTGCCTCTTTATCGCTTGTTCCGCGCTCTCGCTTGCACGCGCAGGCTCATTCGGAACGTGAAACTTTTGCGTGCGTGCAGCCGGTGTTCATCTTTATATAAGACGTTATCACGTCAAAAATGCCTGATGAACACAAAATACTTTTAAATAAAAAGGAATTATTAAAATCGGTTCAAATTTGACGGAGTTATGAAATAAAATAGATAAAAACTTTCATCCCATATGCCGGAAGAACCTGTTTTGTTTATCAGACAGATAGACAAAAATTAAAAAAAAAATTTGGGCTCAGTATCGATGATACCTAATAATAATAAAGCTTTATTTAATTCCATACAATCAATAAGACGTACAATTAGATATATAGTTACAATTTATTACATACAAAAAAAATTAAATTAAATGTCCAATGAATTAAAGTTACAACAAAAATATTATTAGAATTATTTTATTATGTAGGTATGTCTCGTATGATATTAATTTATGGACCCCCTTTGGGTAAAAGCCTCCTCCAAGGATTTCCACTTAAGTCTGTCCCTAGCTATGGTTAGCCATTTTTGCTCCGTTATCGCTACTATTTCGTCTGACCATCTGGCATAAGGCCTGCCTCTCGTTCTAGTGCCGCTTAGTCCCGGCCATTTAAGTGCTCTTAAAGTCCATCTATCGTCAATGTATCTAGCCACGTGACCTGACCACTTCCATTACCTAAAGCGTCTTCCAATTTAAATTTTCAAAATGTATTTAATGTACAGAATCCCTCCAGTTACAGTTTTATTATATTCTAGATAGATAGATATTATGAGCCAAGCATAATATGGGCGGTGGCTGTGTGTGACTTCATAGTTGCGAAGCGTTCAAATTGATGCGGTTCATCGTTCCGATTGATAAGTGAAACTTAAGATCGGCTCAATACTAAGATATCCCATGTACCTAGCATGGACCTATATGAATGTTCCGTATTTATAGGTTAGCTAGCCCCATTTAAGGCTGCGTTGTCATTTACGACTGTGTGAGATCGCTATGTAAGACCCTAAATAAGAGTCAATTTTGTCATCAAATAAAAAAGTATCATCTGAAATGGAAAGTTTAATGGGATTGTAATTATCGAAATGCTGCGGTTGCGTTTTCAGTCAATACAATTCCATAGGATAAATGAATAGGCTGTGTAGGTTGTATAGGTAGGCATTTTAATGTATTGCAATCTGTGTAATCACTCACTATGCAATTACTTATATTAAACTAGTGAACATAATACGTTTTTGTAAACATTTGTTTAGTAAATATAGACAAACATGATAGATATATGATCATTATTATTTGTAGTACCATGGTAAGAGGTATTATATACGGTAGTACCATATTATAGTTATGTCAATACGTCTAGTGTTTGACCCTTACGGTAGTAAATATAATAAGTCTATGATCTGACCTATATTCTAAATATTCATATTTATAGCCTCAATAGCCCAACGGGTAAAGGTGCGGACTGAAAACTGAAAGGTCGCAGGTTCGAATCCCACCCGTTGCACTATTGTCGTACCCACTCCTGAAACAAGCTTTCCGCTTATTTGGAGGGGAGAGGAGAATATTAGTCAAGTTCAACTTGGTTGATATTCTTTTAAAAAAAAATGTAAGTTGGGTGGGTAAACTTTGCGGGAAATGTCAAATATATAGCCTGTAATGTCAAGAAGTTGGATAGGATTAATCCTATATTGTAATCCTAACGTATTTGCTCGAAAGTGATTATTATTAACTATTAAAGAATGGTGGCCAATGCGTTGCCTTCTGGGATAAGAAACCTAGATCTTTGACCCTTGAAATGATAATATTGTGATACATAACAACAAACAACACAATGTGTACAAACGATAACAATAGTGTGGTTATAATAATATAAAGATACGTGTATTATAATAGCATCTTTGTTCCAAGATCAATACTAATGAAAGGTATACTAGTTAAAACTATCGTTAATGTTATTCAGTATAAGTACATCCTGATTCACGTGGATTACGCAATAATATGCCGTAGTACGCCCGACTAGTTTCACCCATCGGGAGTCTTATTCGTTTTTTCAAGCGATGCGGTGCAAATCCCATTGCAACGCCGTACTGCAAGACAGTGTGATTATATAGTGCCGCGTGTCGATGTGAATCAAGCGGTTGTGATAAATCAAAAAAGCCTGAATAGCCCAGCGGTTAAAGGTGCGGACTGAAAACTGAAAAGCTGCAGGTTCGATACCCACCCGTTGCACTATTGTCGTTCCCACAAGCTTTCTGCTTATTTGGAGGGGAGAGGAGAATATAAGTTAAGTTCAGCTTGGCTAAAAAAATACGTGTGGCACTCGGGGACTGCCGCGGTAAAGCTATTGCATAGCATTTTTTATCAACTTATGCAATTATAATATTTATGCAATATTTTTTTTGCATAGTAAAAAATTTGCAAAAAAATAATTAAAAAACAAACAAACAAGAAAAGCGCACTGTCACTACTTCGCGAGTGAGATTCGAACCTGCGACATCATACACCATACGGTAAAGAAAGCGGCCGTTCGCCCACTGCGCCAAACAGAACCCTCTAAAATGTTGAACGCTTACTGAACGACGGTGTTAGATTTATTTTCGTTACGGAATGTCTTGATTCGGTCGCCGCGCTCAAACTGTTTGTCCTAGTTCAAAGCCCGCGATACAAGCTATGCAATAGCTTAAAATCAAACGATGTTATTTTATCGGCAGCCTTCAGAGACAGGTGAGCGTGATGAGCATGAATCTGTCCGCCAAGCTGGACGATCTGCAGCGGGGCGACCGACAGCTAGAAACGACGGTCGCGCTCTGTGAGATCCGCTCTCAACTACAAGAACTCACCAAGAGCGTCGAGTCATGCCAAAGTGAGGTCTCCGAGGTAAGTACCCTTAGTATAGTTAGTTCTTGCAATTCACGGATGCGCGTGCACTTTAAGTCGTCTACATGCACATTGCGCAAGTGTGCGTGCCAGATGGAGCCTAGGTGGGAGCAGTCAGTCTTGAATCTCGAGCAAGTTTTCGCTCATACTAATACGACACACATACACACACACACACAACCAAAGTCTGAGCCACGTGCACTCGTGAATTGCAATAACTCTACAAGTAACGCATTTTGAATACGTTGATAGTGTTTGGGCCAACAACGTCAAACTTAAGGTTCTTTTATTAGCCGCGTATCGAGTATCAACCAACTTGAGACTTAAAACAAGGCGACTGTGACATATTTCGGTTTCAATGCGTATGATGGATCAACGTTTTTGTGTTCTATTCTTGTTCTAAAAACAATAAATATCACTAATTTAATCTACACCCTTAAGTCACTCACTTAAATTACACTTAAATCTGCATCCTTGTCTAACTTCCCCTTACACTTTCATGAAGCACGTAAAGTCTACACCTGAACTCTTCGGTAGTATCAGGTCGCACGCCTATGAGAGTGAGAAAATAGAGATCTCTAATATGTGCTCACACATCTTGTGTTTCTCCCGCATAGTTGAGCTTGGGAGTCATGGACGAAATTCAGTCCCAAGAACTACCTACAGCCATCATAGTAAAGAGGCTAGCTCCGAAAGAGGCTTTTGGAGCTCTACTACCTAATTTAAGCCTTTATTTTACATAGGTGAAACGAGATATGGTTGCCATCAAGCAGGAGCTAGACACGGTGCAGCAAGTTAAGGAAGAGATCGAAGAGCTGCGAGAATACGTGGACAGGCTTGAAGAACATTCGCAGCGGCGAAAGCTGCGGTTGCTTGAGCAGGTAGGGTCTTAAAGAATCTAGGCAGTAAGTATAAGAAAAATTAAAGTCCTCTTTTTCTCTTCAGTTCTGAACTTTGTAAGCTAGTAATTTATTTAATAAGGGCGATTAACTTAGTTCTGAGACTTTATTAAAATGAAATTTTATTATTTCCGTGAAATTTCTAAAATTACAAGATTTTTCATAAGTCCCTTCTCATCTGCCTAGCAGTCATTAATGAATCTAACTGCTACAAAAATTTAAATATGTAGTTCCTATCTATTCATGTATAATTTTATGATTAACATTTTATTCTCAAATTTTTAAATAACGGAAAAGTACCTTTATACCACCCTAAAAATAGGAAGTATTTAAACAAATAAAAAGCTATTAAAAATGTGATTAAAACTAATAGAAAAAAATTCTAAAGACAAATAAAAGTACTTTTGTCTTATTTTAGTTGTTAAATTGTTTTCTAATTTTAGAAACTTCATCTGTTTATGAGGATAGATAAAGATATAATAATCGGCACGAGATTACTCATCGTGCTTTTATTCAACTTCACTATGACGTTATATTTTTCATATCCAATATCAAAGAAAAAATCTATTTAAAAAGTTTATAAGTACTTCGATGAAAATGTTTCAATTTTATATCGTGAACTCCTCGTCTCAGTGAGAGTGAGTATACATAATATTACGGCTTCCTAGAAAATATATTTATAAATTCCTGTATTGCGATGAAAGCAATACGAAGAATCGAAAAATGTAGAGCACAGCGAGCACAAATGCAATTTAATTAGCGGTTGCGTATATTCGTATTTGTTTTCTTTCAAAATTGAAATGTATTTCATATTTTAACGAGTCAGAACTTGATGTATGATACTAAAACATGTAAGTATTCATTTTTTTCACTTTATTATAAAAAAAATCTTATATTATTTATTCCTATTTCGTTCAACTACCAAACATCCCCGTCTAAAAATATAATCATTTCAACAACCCATACGGCTCACTACTGAGCACAGGTTTCACAGGTTATAGGCCATAGTCTACTACGCTGGCCCATTGCAAATTGGCAGACTTCACACACCTTTGAAATCATTAAAGGAGAACTCTCAGATGTGCAGGTTTTCTCACGATGTTTTCCTTCACCGTTGAAGCATGTGATACTAAATTACTAAATCGCACATAGCTCCGAAAAGTCAGAGGTCAAACCCGGGATCGAACCTGCGACCCCCCGAATAGGAGACTACAGTCCTAACTTCTAGGCTATCACTTAAATATATATAATAATTCTAATCTATAACTATTCTATTAGGTACCACGAGTAGATATAATTTACCTGAGTTATAATCTAGACTGAACGTAGTCTTTGTCATCATTGTCAAAATAATATCACGGAAATAGGTGCTTCTATGTATTTTAATTGAAAAAAATAAGCGTATAATTTTTAGGGTTCCGTACCCAAAAGGGTACCAACGGGACCCTATTACTAAGCCTTCGCTGTCCGTCCGTCCGTCTGTCCGTCCGTCCGTCCGTCCGTCCGTCCGTCCGTCTGTCAGCGGGCTGTATCTCGTAAACCGTAATAGATAGACAGATGAAATTTTCACATATTATGTATTTCTATTGCCGCTATAACAACGAATAATAAAAATTAAATTAAATTAAAAAAAATAAATTAAAATATTTCCATGGGTACATGAAAAGATTTTAATTTAATTTTTTTAACGGAACCCTAAAAAAGCGAGGCCCGACTCGCACTTGGCCGATTTTTACCTAATAAATTTTATAATTTTATACAAAAATTACGCTTGATTTTTTGCCTTAGTAATCATAAGATCGGAGCACGCACAGCGGATTACGCATTTTGCAAAAATGTCTACCGAAAAGTGTTTTTTTTTTCGCATCATTAGTCTTATCCCAAACGAGTATCAAAAAATCTCGAAAATTTTCGAACATATAATCGTAGTTAGAACAAATATTATTACAACCATCGAGGGTATTAATTCAAAAGCCTTTTGTTGACCCAGATAATCAGAAAGTAATTTGATAGGTACCAACTCTATGAAGTCAACATAAAGATTAACTTTTTTGTTCCAATTTTTGAATTTAGCATGCAAGTAGAAGTTTTTTATTACTCCTTAAAAACAACCTGCACTCGCCCGGGTTTTTCATATTTGTATAATCAGTGGCGGACTAACGAAGGGGTGGAGGGGGCGGCCCGGGCATACGGTCCAGGGGGCCCAAAAATCCTTCCATGTTACCTTGATCAAATCCTAAACAAGGCTTTAAAAGTTAAAATGATGCTATGTACCTATCTAAGAGGTGATTTGGAGTTGGGAGGTCCCATACAAATATGATATGACTACGTAGCAGCGTAGTGAAATCGTAAAAAAAAATGCGCTCGCTTCGTTCGCGAAAATGACAGTTTTAACTTGTTCTTGTAGGTGCCAAGTGTGGACTACATAGTGGCTTAGTACAATCGTGAAAAGTTTACATGTTTACACGTACACACTAATATTTACATTATTTTCAAAGTCGATACCTGGTCTACGTGAATTATTAACAGAAAAAAAATTATAAAGCATTGAGCATTCTATGTATGTTTATTTAAGTCGAATTTAAATCTCACTTGCATAAACACTTATACATACAAATGTGAACTGAATAAAAAGTTTCTAAAATTACATCAACTTCATAAACTAGGGGCCTCATTCAGCTTTTCCGCCCCGGGCCTCTGACGGGCTTAGTCCGCCACTGTGTATAATCTACATTTTTAGGGTTCCGTAGTAAACAAGGAACCCTTATAGTTTCGCCATGTCCGTCCGTCTGTCTGTCTGTCTGTCCGCGGTTTAGCTCAGAGACTATTGATACTAGAAATCTGTAATTTGACAAGGGTATAAATATCAATCACTCCGACAAAGTGGTGACATTAAATTGTGAAAAATATTTTTTTAGGGTACCTCCGCTACATGTAAAGTGGGGATGAATTTTTTTTCTCATCTATCCCATAGTGTGGGGTGTCGTTGAATAGGTCTTTCAAAAACGTTGTGGGTGTGGGAACACCATTTTTCAATTCAGGGATCCGTTTGTGAAATATGATATTTTAGAGTGCTAAATTTTATTAGAGTCAAGTGTCCTCCCCCTCTGCCAGCTAAATGGTTGTATATAGGATACAAGAAAAAATTCACAGCAGTAGTATATATAATGAATTTTAAAGGAAAACTATCACGGCTAAGTAGGGTTCATTAGTGAAGGAGTTATATCGGTTTGTATAAGTTAGATATTACACGTAGTGTAAGTTGCATATTTTGTAGTATAGTATTTAAACCATGGAACTCAAAATGTGTGTTGAGACTTTCAACTACGGAACCCTACATTGCGCGTGGCCCGACACGCACTTGGCCGGTTTTTATTAATCAAGAAAATACTAATTGATTAGTTACTTTATTTTTTATCGTTCCGTAACAAAATGGTAAAAAGCAAAGCTAGGAAGGGGATTCCTCCCTTCACCCATTTGGCACAACTGACAATCTCCTATATCTGCCAATGATTTAATTTGAAATATTTTTAACTTTTATTACAAACGTATGTTAAACAAACATTCCTAAACAAAGGTTTTCTTGAGGTAACCGAATAATAATAATTACAACAAGCATATCACACGATATTATTTTTTTATTTTTTCGAGTAAGATACAGAACTTTCTCTCATTTAACCTGTTTTTAGGGTTCCGTACCATAATGGTAAAAATGGAACCCTTATGGTGCGACTTTCTCCGTCCATCCGTCCGTCAGTCCATCCGTCTGTCGCAGTTGATTATTTTAGTAAATCGACATGACATAATAGTGGCCGAACGTCGTTGAAATAAAAACAAAAACAAAAATTATTTTTATGTTTAATTACAAAAAGGGGGAAAATCAGGGGTTTGGAATTTCGAAGTAAGATAACCTTACCGAGTAGGGTATCATATGAAAGGGCTTTACCTGTACATTCTAAAACAGATTTTTATTTATTTTTATAAAACAGTTTTTGATTAACCAAATTAAGGATGTAATTTGCAGATTGGATTTTTAGGGATATTTTAGAGACATAAAATAATTTATACCTAGGCATCAAAACAAAGTGACCAAAACGAGTTAAAAATACAAAATGTAAAAAAAATCATAGTTTACATTTGAAACGTATAATATTTAATTAATACATGTACAGGGATTTTTGGGGCATTTAGGAGAATCATATTTTATTAATTTAAGGAGTATTTCCTCTTATTATTAGGTGGAATCTGATTGCAGATGTTTGAGACTGGTCTAAAGCGAAATTATGATTTCAGGGTCTCACATTCTTCCTTTCGTACGCCATCTTGGCCGCGGTGCTTGGGATGTTGCAGTTCGGTTACAATACTGGTGTCATCAACGCTCCTGGCAGAGTGAGATAAATTATTTATTTACTAGAATTCTACTTTCACAAAAAATATGCACTATCCATGTGTGTTTTACAATTCCTTTAAGTAGTAATTCATATAATCTAACGGAATGGCGCAGTGGTGACTCACATCTTTATAGATTATAGGTTTAGGGTTAGATAGGTTTAGGACTTTAGGTTAAGTAATAACTTAGATAATAAGTTTGCAACACTAACAAAATATGTCCATGTTACATAAATAAATAAATGAATATATATATGTAATTCTAAGAAGTTATTGTTTCAAGATCTCTAAAGCCACATCCGTTAGAATTTATGATAATTAGTTCACGTATTTTTTGGTGCGGATTTCTTTGAATATTAAACGGATTGTGAACAATCTAGATGGCTAATTCTGTACAAGCTGTAACAATCGTTGCTACAGTATCAATGGTCGTGATTGGCTGAATTTATCGCGTTCTTTCTGCAACAATGCATTTTAGGCAATAGCAAGTGAGTATCGGCCAATCAGAAGCGATTGCAATCATCACGCTGACTAAATTATTTTTAGACATAGTCGTAATTCCGAGTTCAAAAAAACACACGTAGTTACAGCTACGTAGTGCTACAGAGTGCGTAGCAAAATGCGTAGCACATGGAACTAGGAATTACGACTACGTGCGTAGCACCTTAGACCATAGATAGTAGCCTAGTACTAACTAGAGCAGAGTATAAGAGAGCTAAAAAGGATCCATGTTATTATAATGACCTGTATCGATATTAATAAATAAATTGGAAATAAATAAGTAAATAATACCTTTATAATATTATAAATGTGAAGGTGAGTTTGTCTATCAACTTGTATGTCTGTCGTTCCTTTTTCATGGATGAACTGGTAAACCGAACTTCATAAAATATGGTACAGAGATAGCTTGAATAATGGAGACGGATATACGATTCTTCGTCGTACCCCAGAAAATCAAGAAGTTACGTATCCGACCGGATTTTTAAAGACATTAATCCACAAAGAGAAAGCCACGATCATCAGCTACTAATCTGTATTCTATATCTTTACAACTCATTAGTACTGAGATACATTTATGTATACATATTATGCGAAAGGATCTGAAAACCCATCGCATTATTATCTCAAGAAATCTTATACCATTTACGTTTAGTGTTTACGGCGCTTACCACAATATACGTTCATGATAATCACTTGGCCTGATTCGGCAGAGTTAAAGATTTTGTGGCATTCACCTAATGCGTGCCTTACAAACCCGGGGAGGTTAGGTTTCACATTTCATACTTCTAATATCATAGCTTCATCAGGTATGGGCAAGTACTGTTCCTATGGTAGCTTGTACCTGTGGACACAATCGATTCGGTCGAAACTAGCAACCCTAAAATTCTAATTTGAACGTGAATGTAAAGCTTTTTCTATGGTTGACAGTTCACGTTCAAAGTAGAATTTTAGGGTATTTAGTTTCGACGGAATCGATTGTGTCCACAGGTAAAAGCGTCCATAGGAACAGCACAGTTTGCCCCTACTTATAAAGCTTACGTTCTCGGTCGTATAAAGCTTCAATTGTATTGAGACAAGATATTTGTATAGCCCCACTATAATAATACTGCTTGTGGCGAAATTATGAGCTGGTTCATTCTTGCCTGATAAATCAGCACAGAAGTGCAACCTTAGTTGTTACAAGATGTCACGACTTCTGTATGGGTATGACGATTTCTGTATGGGTTTCAAGAGCTGGCATATACCTTGGCCAATGAATTAATTTGGCCATCCAAAGGGGCAATGATGCAAGCATTGTGGTTACAATGCCGCTTTGCGGTGACATGGATGAGGTATTCGTTTTAATTTTAGAAGTAATTTAATATTAATAGTTACACTATTTTTATTATAACATTATATTAACGTGCAGAACATCGAAAACTTCATGAAAGACGTATACAAAGATCGCTACGGGAAGGACATCCATGAAGATACCGTGAATAAACTATACTCAATAGCAGTGAGCATCTTTGCTATTGGAGGCATGCTTGGTGGCTTCTCCGGAGGGATGATTGCGAATCGATTTGGCAGGTAAAGTGACTAATTGACATTTACTACTTAAAGTGAGTGAATACAATTTAATGAATGTGAAAAACGTGTGACGGTCTGTGATACAAGAGGATTTTATTGTAAGGATGTAGGGACGTATCAAGCAAGTGACCTTATTATACGTATATAGCCCGTTTGTGTTCCGCGCACGTATTTTATAATTATAATTAGTTGCTGAGTCTGTGTGTGTGGAATAGTGTTTGTTTATTGGTTCGTCCTTTGATCACGAAGCAACGGATCGACGTGATTTTTTGCATGGGTATAGTTGTGGACTTGGAGAGTGACATAGCATAGGCTACCTTTTATCCAGGAAAAGCAGAGCGTTCCCGCTGGATTTTTAAAAACCTTATTATCCTATGCGGACGAAGTCGGAGGCAAAAGCTAGTTAAGTAGGTACATATAACTTTTTTAGCATTACGGTTGAAGAGTTGGGGGTGGTATCTGGATTTTGAATGATGAAGTATGTACATTCAGAGTTCGACATATTATTTATGTACATATATTTATAAGAATATTTCGACAGTTCCTGAATTGCCACTATTAGAGTGCAGTTCGTTGCAGCATCAGGGTTGAAGAATTGGGCCCTGGAACTTACAATATCCATTCATAATCGGCAGTCTCTAGATCTTATATCTTATATCATCATCATCATCATCATCTCAGCCTGCGGACGTCCACTGCTGTACATAGGCCTTTCCCAGAGAACGCCACCACACCCGGTCCTCAGCCTTCCTCATCCAGCCACTTCCCGGCACCCGCTTTATATCGTCAGTCCAACGTGCTGGAGGGCGCCCCACACTACGCTTACTTGTTCGCGGTCTCCACTCCAGGACTTTTCGACCCCAACGGACATCGCTTCTGCGACAAGCATGGCCTGCCCGCTGCCATTTCAGCTTGCTAATGGTTTGAGCTATGTCGGCGACCTTGGTTATCTTACGGATCTCTTCATTCCGAATCCTGTCCTTAAGAGAAACTCCTAACTAGCCCTCTCCATAGCTCTCTGAGTGACTTTAAATTTGTGGATCAAGCCTTTTGTTAGTGTCCACGTTTCAGCGCCATAAGTGAGGACGGGAAGGATACATTGATTGAAGACTTTCGTCTTCAGGCATTGAGGTATTGACGATGAAAAGACCTGACTTAATTTTAATATTATATCTTATAGAAACATTTATATTTATAAGAAAATTTCGACAGTTCCTGAATTGCTATTATTAGCGTGCAATTCCTTGCAGCATCAGGGTTGAAGAATTGGGCCCTGGAACTTACAATATCTATTCATAATCGGCAGTCTTATATTTTATAGAAACATTTTAATTTGTCAACAGGAAGGGCGGTCTATTGCTCAACAACATTCTCGGTATCAGCGGCGCGAGTCTCATGGGCTTCACCAAGATATCACACTGTTACGAAATGCTCTTCTTCGGTAGATTCATCATAGGGGTCAACTGCGGTAACGTATATAATATTAAAAGTTTTATCCATAAAGCTGATGCCCACAATTTTGAAGCCTCAGTAGCCCAACTGTTAAAGGTGCGAACTGAAAACTGAAAGGTCGACAGTGTGATGCCCACCCGTTGCACTATTGTCGTACCCACTCCAAACACCTTGGATAATATTCTTTAAAAAACTGCAAAAAGTCGTGGATGGCCCTTCCGGCAATCGTGCTTCCTGCTACCTTCAAGGTAAGAGTGAGCAGTGAGTGGCAAGCGCACTCCAACCTTGGAAATCATTCATCGGGTCATTCATACTGAAGCCAGCCTTTTTTCAGTTGCCCTCAAATTTGTCCATGCTGAGTTTTTCTGTGGGTCCAAAATTAATTTTATATAAAAATAGCTATTATATCCTGTCAAAATCATTTCAGCTGTTTCAAAGATTATTACGGACAAACAGGTAGAGAATTTGAAAAACAGTCGGTTATGAACTTCTATGATCATATGAATACTCTACGAATATATCTCTATGAATATTTAGTGTAATACTCTATGAATATATCCATACTCTATGATATGAATCTTCTATGATGCTAAATTAGATATGAGTAACAATAATTGGTATTGTAATAGTAACAATCACTTTTTATGCAGGTCTTAACACTTCACTTGTGCCAATGTACATATCGGAGATTGCACCACTGAACCTGCGTGGAGGACTGGGCACAGTCAACCAACTCGCCGTCACTGTAGGATTGCTGCTTTCGCAAGTTCTAGGCATTGAACAAATCTTTGGCACTGATGAAGGATGGCCCATCTTACTCGGTAATATCTTACTTTCAATGTTCAGGGATTTGAGTTAGCTTGGATAAAATTTCTCGGACAAAATTATTGGATTTTAAATATTTCGTCATTTTCACAACATCAAACAAGTTCCACTTTATAAGTTTTCTTTATACTTGTTCCTTTTACCAACGAATAAGAAACTTAGACACAGTTAAATTATTTTGATAAACACTATCATTTGCTTGTGATTCTTTTTGGAACGTAGTTCCTTATTGCGCGGTGCGGAAGGGGGCTAGACGGAAAAAATTAAGGCAAAATTGAACCGACACTCGACACTGATTGACAATTTTTTGAAACCGACACTTTTTTGAATGTGAATTTGGCATTGTGTTCGGTATTTTCGCGGTACAATATTGGGTCTCCGTAGCCTTGTGGTTTCTGCAAATTCTGAAAATAAAATTGAAAATGGAAAATTCGGTCTGTCGAGCTGGGATTCGAACCATCGACCTTTGGCTGTTAGACGACTGTGGAAACCACAAGGCTACGGAGATCTAATGTTGTAGTGTGAAAATGTTGAACACAATGCCAAATTAATTAATCGAAAGGAACTTCTTTCCATCCGGGTGTCCCTTGACACCTCTCAAGTTTTTTATAATGTTAATTTAATTTCAACATGAGAATGTAGGCTTACGTTATGTTCATCGATCACGACTTGGCCACGTTAAAGTTCTGAATAAATATTCCTAGAGGATGCTTACATGTCGGTTAATAAAGCTTTTTTACGTCCTTCGTAGGTTTGGCAATATGTCCCGCAATACTACAGCTGTTGCTGTTGCCGGCGTGTCCCGAGTCGCCACGATATTTGCTAATAACTCGCCAGTGGGAGGAAGAAGCAAGACGAGCGCTTCGCAGGTTACGTGCCAGCAATCAAGTACTTACTCAATTTACTTTCAATATTTCCAATTAAAATGCCATTTTCAAATCCGTCACTGTTGGAGTACCTACCTAGCAAGCATTGTTGAACTTTATTTTACGTTTAAACACACTTTTACATTACAATATACATACATTCAATTGATTATTGTGGTTAGTACATATAATGCACTTAACACAGTCGTTAACTCATTTAATTTACGTCCACATGGTACACAAAAACCTCTTGTAGGGCTATCCATAAACCACTGTTTGGTGTTGACTTCATTAAACAATGCGATGCGATTCGCTTGATGGACTTGGGGGTCTTCTTATACTGGTGATCTTAATAGTGCATGTTGAGACCCCTACCCACATATATCTACTACTAACGATAATCCATTTTAACAAGGTCGAAGAAGATATAGAGGAGATGCGAGCAGAGGAGCGCGCGCAGCAAGCGGAAGCCTCAATATCCATGTGGGAACTGCTTTGCTCACCAACGTTGCGAGCTCCACTGCTTATTGGTGTCGTAATGCAACTGTCTCAGCAATTAAGCGGAATCAATGCAGTAAGTTCTTAATGAGTTAGGTACTTAGGAAACCAATAGAAGCTAAAATATAAGAAAGACTACTGTGGACATAAACGTGAGCAATATACTAAACTTATTGTTAAAAGGCATATGTCAGACCTTCACAGCGAAATAAATATAGCAAACCCCCACTTGAAGATGTGCCTGGCGTCAAAGTATATAGCGTGAAATCACTTTAGAAATAGATCCATAGTCAAATCATAGTCTTAGAAACGTAAGCCCTCTAATTTGCTAAGGCCCGCTTGCTGAGACGCCGGGTTAAATTTGTAATTTTGACCCAGGAATAAATTTGTAATTTTGACAGAAGCTTTATACGAAATCTGTCAAATCTGTCTTTTTAACCAAGAGTTAGCTACTAACTCTGGGTTACGAAGTTTCTGCAAGCGCGCCTAAATCTTTTTATATTTAAGAACCATAAAAAATGAATAGATGTCAACCGATATCTGTATAATATTGTGTATTTTTAAACAAACAAAAATCTACTAATAACAAATGAAGAATATAAAGTTTTATAACAGACCTCTTGCATTGTAGGTTTTCTACTATTCAACATCGCTTTTCACCTCATCGGGGTTAACGGACGAATCAGCAAAGTTTGCTACGATGGGCATTGGCGCGATCATGGTGGGAATGACTCTGGTGTCACTGCCTCTTATGGACCGCACCGGACGTCGAACTCTTCATCTCTACGGCCTCGGCGGAATGTTTATCTTCTCAATTTTCATCACGATCTCTTTTCTCATAAAGGTGTGTCATATTAGTTAACATTTGTTAGGAAAATCATAGGTGTGTGGAAATCCCTACAAGAGACCTAGGTACATGTCGTCCGGCCGGACGTCTATCGGTTGCCGAAGAAAAAAACGAACAAAGAATGAGGAACGCGGTCAAAAAGTAATCGCAAAATTGTCTTAAGTCTGGTTACATTCGGGCGAAAATATTATGTAATTTAAATAAACAATTTGACCGTTATTTCAGTTATGATGTATAAGATCTCATCAGTAAATAAAATAATATCAATACATATGTGTTTATCATCTTTTCAAAAGCTATAATTAAAGTGAACCTTGCTTCAGTTTGTTCTATCGGTTGGATATGGATATATGTAATACCACTGATTAGTAGTACTTGGGCGACATAAAATAAAACAATACTCATAGGTATGTATGAATACATAAAACGTAATTGAATCGAATCAATTAGAATATGAATTAAGGTAGAGATAGACTGGTCCTATGGTTATAGTAACTGGTACGCAACGCATACATAATGCGTTGCGTACAGGAACTCAATCCATTTCTGACTTAAGAACGTATTCTTCTAGTTTTAAAATTGCATAAATACAATTCATTAGATATAGATAATGTCTAATTATTATTTTATTAACTAGAAAATATGACCTGCACAATCTTGCTTGGTGAAAGTACGAGAGATTGTAATCGTGACTAAATAATAATTAAAATAAAATAGATACTATTTATTACGATTACTTAATGATAAACGAAATCTAAATTTTTAACGGATACCTACCTAGAGGGTAATTAAGCAAAAAGAAATCTAGTACAATAGTTAGGGACAATTTCACCAATGTAAAATAAGTCTAATTCGAGCTTAAAGATATTTTGGCAGATATTCAATACAAAAACTGTCAAAACACACTATTTATTTGTAGGATAAACGTCCCTCGATGTTGGTGAAAACGGCACTTGAATGAAAAATTTACATGTATTATGATCTCTCTGTACGAGTACCTATCTACCAAGCTTCTGAGCTACCTCCTTTTTGTCACGCATTTATTGATTAGTAAAGAACTAATAAATATAACGATTATAGCATCTATATGGTTAGTACTTTCTTATTATTAATCTAATAAAAGCTTTTCATTAATTATAGCTTTATATACATATGTATATTATTATACTTGCTGCTGAATCCACGTGCCAAGAAAACCCACGTGTAAAGAAAGTGCTTGCCAGTATATGTTCTCCTGAGTCCTGTGCGAAGGTTTTATTGATGTTTGCAAAAATAATATTAATATTGACTCAAGACGCCATTATGTAGGAAGTAGTGTTGCACATTCTTTTGCTTTTGCACGCTTTATCATAAGCTTTCATGACCTACATTCATATTATTCATGTTTGATTAAATACACTAGCGGCACGCTATGATGGCCGGTTTGACGTTTGTCCGCTCATGAAGTTCCGTATTAATTGATAACGACTTTGAAGGAAATAATTGTATTACTTTATTGACGATAGTGATGTGCAGAGATTCATAAATTTTATCGAATGTAGTTTTAGGTTTAGGACTCAAAATTTATTTATTAAATTGATTTCTAAAATGTATACAAGTGTAGAAAAATCAGTTTGCACCATTTAAGGGGTGAATGTACTTGTGAATATGAACAATTTTCACTATGTGGACAAACCTCTGAAATCGCAAAAAAATATCAGCTGTTTCATACAAAAGGTAAAATTTTTATTTTTATATGATATATACCACAACTCGGCATTTGGTTTTCTAAATTGAAAATTTTTAAAAATGGAATCTAATACGATCGTCACATAGGATCGCTGGCTAGCACAACTACTACCTCCGGCAAACTCGCGTCAATGCTCAATGCAAAACAAAGCAGTTTCGAATTGACGTTGCTTCAAAAAAGTATAAACTGTCAGTGCAATGCGATTGTGATATAGTTTTGACCTGGCTTTGGATTTCAAATATTGATACTGCATTACTGTTGACCCTTGCTCGTTAATTTGGACTCTGTTCAAGCCCTTTGTTGTGGATTTCGTCGATATGACCGAACGTACGCAGAGAACTGTTCTAAATAGTCAGACACGTGAGTTCGTAATACGCCTTCGTAACTATTTCGATCGTGAAGCTCAAAATGGAGGGCCAATTTTACCTATAACGTCAGTGGTTGAACGCGTAGCTGATGCGCTTAATATTGGACAACGAACTGTTAGACGGATAACTAAAAAAAAATATGGCGAGACTGGCACAGAAGAAAATAAACTTCACACACCAAAAAAGAGAAAACGAGCAAAACCAGTCGTAGGCATCGATAGCTTTGATGCCGATGCTATCCGAAGACATGTTTACGGCTACTATTTACAGAAGGAGTATCCAACAAGAAAAAAGTTGGTGCATTCACTGAAGGAAGCTGGATTATTCTTCGGTGGGGAAAGTTCTTTAACGAAGATTTTGAAGACCATTGGATTTCGATACAAAAAATGTAACAAACGCAAAATATTGATGGAAAGATTTGATATAGCGATGGCAAGGTATACTTTTTTACGGCAAGTGAAAGAAATCAAAAATTGGCAAAATGTTGTGTTCTTGGATGAAACATGGCTTAATGCTAACCATACTGTAGGCCGTTCTTGGAACGATGACACAGCAGCATCTACTTCCAAAGTTCCTGTAGGAAAAGGATCGCGACTTATAATTTGTCACGCCGGAACCATCAACGGGTTTGTCGAAGGTTCTCTCATGGCTTTTGCGTCAAAAACCACTGGAGACTATCATGAAGACATGAATGGAGAAAAGTTTACTGAATGGTTTACCTCAATGTTGTGTAGCCTCCCTGAACCATCTATTATAATTATGGACAACGCCCCATACCACTCGATGCAAATTGACAAGCCACCTGCCCAATCCCAAAAGAAAGCTGATATCGTCGCATGGCTTCGTAAAAATGGCGTAGATGCAAACATGAATATGTTAAAAGCGGAATTAGTACGTCTTTTAAAAGAAAACAAACCAACCAAGATCCGATACGTCATTGACGAAATAGCATTAGAACATGGGCACAGAGTTATACGGTTACCGCCTTACCATTGTGAGTATAATGCGATTGAGTTGGTGTGGGCTCAAATTAAGGGATATGCTGCAAGACACAATACAGAACCCCCATTTACCACAAAAAAAATGCTAAAATTATTAGAAGAAGCTTGTGAACATGTGACTAAAGGAGACTGGGAAAAGGTTGTGAATAGAACTGTTAAATTAATAAGGGAAGATTATGAAAGAGATGTGAAAATAGATAATATTATAGAAAACGAACATATAATTATTAATGTAGGTGATGATAGCAGTGACGACAGTGAAAATAGTAGTATGGACGAATCTGATTAATTATGGCCTTTTGTGGCACCTTTTTTGGTATCTTTTGTATTCATATGTTTCTTGTGTGCATATAAAGTATGTATATTCATTTTCATTCAAATATTCAGTTCGTTCAAATAAATTAAATAAACATATACATTTTTGTTTTATTAAACCTATTTAATCAGGTACAAAAACAAAACTTAATTGTTTTTTGTTCGAGAATAAATTGACATTCCACATCACTATTGTAATGTGTCAAACCGGCCATCATAGCGTGCCGCTAGTTTAATTTATTATAGCGCTTATTTATAAATTGTGTTGCATAGAGCGTAGTACATATTTCAAAACGCATCCTTTAAAATTCAGTCTGATTTTGATTCAAAAGAAAATTATTTAAAAATCATGCAATTTTTTTAATATGGTAGTAGACATCAACCTCAAATCAATTTCGTGATAGTTTCACGTTTTCTCATCTATCATGTCATTCCTCTCACAAATCAGATTTTATTTGCCTTTGCTTATAGCTAGATGTCCTCCCCCCAAATTTTCGCCTTTCCTGTCTCCGAATCCGGGCTCTTAGTAGGAAAGCGTATTAAATCTAAAGAAATAAATTCTCAAATATAAATGTTAGGAACATCACTCACCTATTAGCACCCCACACGATTTTTATTCACTACACGAGACAAGTCATTCGAACGCGATAGATTCACGAGGAGCTCTTGCGCACGCGTTATATTCAGAGACGAAAATTCCCACAGAACACTGCTCAAAAGCAGAAAGCACATATCACTAAAGCATATGCAGTACAGCCAAGATATTATATACGAGGAAGATACTTCACTCTGCTATTACTGCACTATGTAGATAAAAGCTATGAGTGCATTATAATAATAACCATTGCTCTTATTGTTTCACGGCGTAAGAATAATGAACGATATGACAGACGTACGCCAACCTACAAGTGTGTGATGGCATTTATGTTTGTAATTTATTTCTAAACCGGTCGGTAACGGGAAAGAACATCATCGCTACCCCCTGATAGGAGTTCTTCGGGTATGTGCAGGAAATGATCGACTGGATGAGCTACTTGTCGGTGGTGTCGACGCTGAGCTTCGTGGTGTTCTTCGCGGTCGGGCCCGGCTCCATCCCCTGGCTGATCACCGCCGAGCTGTTCTCGCAGGGCCCGCGCCCCAGCGCGATGGCGATCGCCGTGCTCGTCAACTGGATGGCGAACTTCGTTGTAGGAATCGGCTTTCCTAGTATGAAGGTCATTTTCTTTCATTTTTATACTTACACTAGATGATGTCCGCATGGTTTTGATTTTTTACACCCGTAAGAACTCTGTCGATTTTCGGGATAAAAGTATCCTGCGTCCGTCTCCATAATGCATGCTATCTATGTGTCAAATTACGTCCTTATTCTATAGGTACGAGCAAACAGACAGATTAGATACTGACCTAACCTAACTATTAACAATTAAAACTTATTTATCAACATTTAAAGAGAAAATTGGCTCTTTGGCCTAAGGGGACCCGTTCTCTTTAACTCTATTTCACTTTTTCTTGAGGATCAAACTACCAAAAAACATTTTTTGTTGCGCCTTTAAAGTATTATTTTTGCTCCTTTTACCTACTTTCTAAGTTGTGGCCTATTTGGCATTTCTGACCTTTATTAAATAATTTGCGCACGCTTTCGAAAATTCTAAATTCACCTTAAATGGCGGGGCATGGAAACAAGCTTCACTTTCGGTAGGTTTTAGCGGTTTAGGCATTCGTAAAATTAGCAGTACAACATCCTTACCAGTATTTCTATGTTCTGCTTGTAGTACGTTTAAGCTCTTTGGAAATACCGTAAAACCTTCATTGGGCTTATCGTATTTGGCAGAGCTAAGAGATGCTTTCAACTTGGTATAAAAGCAAAGAAGGTCGCTAGTGTGGGATGTGTGGGACCCACGTGTGTGGATTCACTGACGGCATCTCACTTGCAGGCGACCTCTGCGGCGCCGCCAGCGGCGGATACTAACGCTGAGATCTATATATCGTCTGGCTCTGCTCAAGACTCAAGATAGAGTTAAAATGAGACACAGATATGTCCTGACATAGATCTGTCTCGTTTTTAACTCAGTCTTGATTCTGAGCTGAGTGAGAGTACCATCTATAAATCTCAGCCTCAGACAGAAAAGGCCAAGCGGCGCAAATATGAAAACATAAATAACAGTTTCATATTTATACCGTTTGTTGTTGAAAACCTGGGGCGAAGATGCTAAATATTTTTTAAGGATTTGTCATCCTGTCTCTTAGAGTGCACTGGTGCCCGGAAGACTGGAAGTTAACTCGGACATCATATAAGTTTGGCCATTCAGCGGGATAACCCAGCTAACATTCAGGGAACATTTTCTCGTTCCAATAGTTTAGATGATATTTTTTATTTTTAGCTTTTAATTTTTGATATTTAAAGTTTTGTTTTAATTTAGATTTTAAGTAAAATTAAATCAAAATAAAGCTTATCCTCTTATAAATTAAAAATAATTATCTTATTTGCAGGCGCTATTGGAAAACTATACATTCCTGCCTTTTAGCGTATTCCTTGCAATTTTTTGGATATTTACGTATAAAAAAGTTCCTGAAACAAAAAACAAGACCTTTGAAGAGATTTTGGCACTATTTCGCAACTCAAATGGCAGGTCAGTAACCTATGAACATTCAAACAATATTTTATATTATATTTTGAATTACTACTTTATTAGCACATTTTGTATATCTTCCATAAAACATCACATGTAAATAAACATGTGTGCCACTGAGTTTATTGAGCACGTATCTCACCAATCATCATTGCCATGCATCTGAGCACGCGAAGCACTACGGACCGATTTTAATAAAGTATACTAGGTATATAAAGTTCTCTTTCTTTATTTATCAGAATATATTTTATGGTATCCTGTTACCTACCTATTTAACAATAGGTACTATAATAACAATATCTAAAGCTATGGGTGTTTAAATAAACAGGTACAGTCAATCTTTTTAAATGCTCTTGGGGGTCTACGTCACGTCTACGAAAATGAGTTTCGTAGCGCGACGTAGACCTATCGAGGCACTATTTGCCGTGCGCGAGGAGCTCGGTGAATCTCGCCGCGTAGTTAACAGCATTCAGAGCATGAATTCAAAGTGTTTGAATATCATCATACTCGTACCTAATAGATCCCCGTCGATTCAAAATAAATAATTAATAAAAGGAGTGGTAAAATATTACGGTCCTCGAGTTCAAGTCGGGGGTTTTGCACTGGATGTCATTCAAGTTTGTTTGGTATATTTTCCGGGGATCCTTACAATTTCACCTCAGGGCCCCATTTTGCAAGTATTTGTCACTCCGCGTGATGATCGATGGGTATTGGCCATTTCAAATAAGGACAGAGCAGTGAGGCGGTAAAGTGCGTGCTTCAACAGAAATGTAACCAGCGCAGCAGGTCGTCGTCATCTCAACCGATAGTTGATAGACATCAACCGTAGAAAACAGGCCTCTTGCAAGAAGCCACAGAGCTTTTTTCACTTGTATCCAGCGGCTGCCAGACTCGCTTGATATCGTCGATCCACCTGGTGGACTCTCCACTTCCAATACTACATTTCCCGGTACAGCCACTTGTGCATCTTGGGACCTGTAAGGCTAACATGCAAGCCACGAAAAAATGTTTTCTACTCATTTACTGGTGAATCTCTAAGGTCACGAAAAAACAGGTAGACAAAATTTTCTCGTGGTGAACATGTTAGCCCTACTGGACGTCTACCGGATCTTCAAGCTGAATAGAAACAGCTTCACGGAAACACATCCCCATCGCGTTACAATAGAGCAGTACTGTCCTCCTCACTTGTCTGGCTCGCTCCTCTGCCCTCGTGTGAAATGGCCATATATGTCCAGGGACAGCTTCCGCGACAGCCGGCTCTATGGAAGCATGATGAATTGCGTGAACGCTCTGGAACAGCAGCTGCCGCCGCCGCCTCCACCGGCGCCCGTCGACGAGAAACACGACTCACGTAAGCCTCCTACTTAGATAGGGTGTTTGACTAAACGAAATGGGAATTATTGATATTATAACAAATGCATTTGAAGATTACGTGATTTCAATACTTGTGGAAGCATTCTCCTGTTTCCGATACGTTATAGCTGATATCTGTTCTTCGGTTTTTGCTTAAAAAGCCGATACTGTTGGCAAGTAAAGAATGTTTATAGTATTGTGTGAGCTTCACCCGCGTTTAAGTTCCATGGACACATTAATTTGGTTTTTTTTAGTAAATTGTACGCAATTTTAACTGCGGGTTTATGTCATACACGTGCTATGAAATACTGTCATACTGATGAAACGTGAATTAAGAGAAGAAGTCAATGATGTAATTAACGGCGCTACGGTCGAGCGCAAGCTAACAGTGTAGAGTGCTCTGTTAGTGTTTAATACACGACGTGAATTATCGCGTTTAAGTATAAGACACACTTGGCGTATATTATATTGTCTATTTTGGCTCCATGGGTTACGTCATTTTTATTAGGGTTCCGTAGTAAACAAGGAACCCTTATAGTTTCGCCATGTACGTCCGTCTGTATGTCTGTCTGTCTGTCCGCGGTTTAGCTCAGAGACTATTGATATTAGAAATCTGTAATTTGACAAGGGTGTAAATATCAATCACGCCGACAAAGTCGTAAAATAAAATTGTGAAAAATAATTTTTTTTAGGGTACCTCCCCTACATGTAAAGTGGGGATGATTTTTTTTTTCTCGTCTATCCCATAGTGTGGGGTGTCGTTGAATAGGTCTTTCAAAAATATTGTGGGTGTGGGAACACCATTTTTCAATTCAGGGATCCGTTTGTGAAATATGATATTTTAAAGTGCTAAGATTTATTAGAGTCAAGTGTCCCCCCCCTCTGCCAGCTAAATGGTTGTATATAGGATACAAGAAAAAATTCACAGCAGTAGTATATATAATGAATTTTAAAGGAAAACTATCACGGCTAAGTAGGGTTCATTAGTTAAGGAGTTATATTTGTTTTTCCTAAGATAGGTATTACACGTAGTGTAAGTTGCATATTTTGTAGAATATTATAGTATTTAAACCATGGAACTCAAAATTTATTCAATATTCATAAATAAAACAAAAGCACTATCCTAGGTCAGCAATAATATTTGAGTCTTTCAACTACGGAACCCTACACTGCGCGTGGCCCGACACGCACTTGACCGGTTTTTTTATTTAGTTAGGGCTTTCCACCATGGACAATGCTTTCACCGGCTTAATAAATGTGACTTGCGATCGAACACAATTGAATGTAAAAACCGCCTTATAATATAAATAATATCTTCAGGCATATGTATGCCTCTGATGTAAGTACTTTTCTTTGGATGTTTAAAATTTAAAATTTTTGGGAACTACATAAAATAACTACCTAGTCAAATACCTTGTTGCTTTTCGCCTCATGTACCTTATCGCTGTCTTTTCATTGTACCCAAACTTTATCATATAACTATTTTTATTAATTACTGGTGTTATTATACGAGTAACTTTTATAGCACCGAATTTACTTATATGAGACAACCTATACTTCACATATAAGTTGTTATACAATTTACTGGGCACCTATACAAACTTTTATAAATCAAACCGCCACATCACAAAACTAACATCCACGGTACAAGATTATTGAAAACTTGGGTGTGCTTCTTTCTGCTGAACAAGCATGCGCGCAATTCCCAGTGTCTTTAAAGCTTTAAAGATATTTTAGAAAAAAGGTTTTATTATAATATGAATTTTTCACCTTCTGTCCATAATTATAAAAATATTTGTCCTAGAGGGCTTGAGTATCGAGTTAAAAACTCACAGGGTTAAAAGTTAAAATTTGCATGTCTTGATTTTTGGGTAAAACGGGATAAAAGTTAGTTAGAAAGGCCGTGAGTATATAGGAGATAAATACACTTAGAAAACTATGTGTATATCAAAGGTAAATTATTTTATTTTTGATACTGAACAGAACTGCTCAGCAGCTGAAAAGCGCACGCAAAGCATTTTAAAATTTATCGGTGTAATTGTAAACTAATCGACCACATACCCAGTGACCAAACTTCTGAGTGAACAAGGTCGAAAGTGACATCAATGTAAGAGAGAAGAAAACAGTTGGATTAAGAGTTAACTGAAGCAAGCAGCAAAAAACTACTCGTATTAGTTCTGGTAATAAAATTAGTGACGAATGACTTTGTCACGGAGCGTAACGCCGCTTCGGGTAGGTTCATCTGCTGTGAATTCTTTTCTGTCCGGTTCGGTTAAGTAGGTTAGGTCAGGTTGGGCTCGAGACTCGAGAGCGATTGTAAGACGGTGTTGTTTGGTGCGTGTGCGCAGTGTCGGAGCAGTCGTCGGGCGCGGGCGAGGCGGGGCGGCCGCCGCCGCCGCTGCCGCCGCCGCGCTTCCCGGGCGGCGGCAATGTCTGACAATGGGAGCCCGCAGCGCGCGCCCCGCTTGTCGCGCCCATCAAGGCCGCCGCCAACTTCTTGTTTCATGGACTCAAGCGTCAAGCCGCGGGCCGCGCCTCTATCACTACCACACAACAAATGTTCTAAATTGATGTGATTAGGTTAATAAAACGAAATAGTATGTAAGTCACGGCGTAATATTAACATAGTTCTTTAGTCATTTTATGACGTAATTTATGAAATGCATACATTGGTACCGTAATTAAGAGCCATCGGTTTCTTGTACCCATTTTAATTACGTCTTCATAAAATTTTACTTAAAAATAATAATTACACAATCGAACAAAATTGAAGACTCAAAGAGAGTTTCAGTAGGGCTCTATTGGAAGTCTTTGGAAAACTACAAGTCACTACAACTTCTAGCTTCAGATACTTACATATTATATTATATTAAATTAAGCGATAAGTGCGTCGATGACATTAATTCAATATTGTACGAGTACCTAAACGATAACAGTAGATTCGCAGGAGACGAGATCCCCGCCCGAGCTCTCTCCACCTACGAGCATGTATCGCGACCCGATCGTCGGCAGCGATACCTGTACCTATGATTATTTGTGAAATAAAATTATATAGCTGTATAAAATTAGAATAATCTAAAATGGGTACGACGAGAATAGATTGTGCTTACGACAATGATAATTGTCACGGAAGTGTACAAAATGATGTACATACATGATGTGACTGTATTTTTATTGTTGATTTTTATACATACATAATTATATTATTTTATGAATGTTTTTATCCTCCTTTTATCATTAATGTTATATATATAACTACCTAATGTTAAATTCAAGTCATATCTAAAATGACCGAAGTATTAGGTATTATTAATTATTATTATATAATACTTATTGAAAAATATAAATAATATAAATAATTCTTATCATTGGACAGCCATTTATTTGCAGTTTCAGGAATTGATCACAAATTATATGAATGAAATATTGTAATTTTTTATTTATAGCAAAGATAATTTTTTAGAAAACTCCATTCACGTTAATTTTATTATTTTCAGACAGTAGGTTGTTTTTGTTCAACATTTAGAATATATAATTTATAGTGATAAGAGATAATAAAATGGACATTTATCTTTTAAATTGAAGAAAGCATAGACTACAGTAAGTTATACAATTTGTGAAGACTTTTAAGAACGTAAAGCTTTTAAACTTATACGCCCTAGAAGATGAACAAAAGTTTCATTGTTTATTAAATTAGGGTTCAGTAGTAACTACAGGGTTGTAGTCAATCTGTCCTTCCGTACGTCTATTAACTGCTCAATTCAATATTAAGACTAAAAGGTTCCGTAGCCTATCGTAATTGGAGGAGGTAGCACGGCCTAATATATGTGTGACTAGACGACGAGCATCACTGCGACTACAGATGCGTGGCGACTGTAAGGCTTGTACGTTACATTACCTTGTTCTAAAACATTTTATTATAAGACATTTAAATTAAGTTACATACCTACAGTGTCTCTATAGATGACTGTTAGTAAAAGCCATGTCTAGATAGTGTGTAAATTTTAATAGTAAAACCTAAGTAAATGTTTTTTTTATATATATTAATTTAACTATGTATATTGTTATATTATTATATTGTATTATAGTACCTAACCGACAAATTCTTACTAGTTCTTTTGTATGTTGGTAAGTTGGTATTTTAGTTACTAAGCCTAAGATCGTTCTCAAACATCCGGAATACAGAAAGAGAAAGGGCTATAATCTTCCCAAAAAAATTACTGAAATGAAGACTATAACCATAATCCATAATCAAAGTTATGATTCTCATTATGAAATTGTCATTTTGTTTTTCACTCGTCTTGGTAAAGGTTGGTTTGGTGTGCATAATTATTTTATGCCTCTAAAAATTTCCATAAAAAGGTCCAATCTGCTAAAAGCAGTGTTTCTGGAGCAAAAAAATCTGGCGACCGAATTAAGAATACGTTTCTTATAAGCGCGTCAACGCTCGTACCAGTTGCTAGTGTGGTAAAGGGCGGGACTGTACGCGCCTACGCGCACTTCCGAAAACGAGACCAAAAACGAAAAAACGCTTATCTTTAACCGCCCTTAGATACCGAGACTTAGTTCGATTGTGTGTGTGTGTGAATCCTTAGGTATTGTTCAGGCACAAATTGTTAGCACAAATATCATAAACAAATACATAGTACCTACCTATGAGATATCTATATTGTTATAGGTCAACAAAGCCGACCCGTGGCAATTAGATAATTATGTTCGATCACCTGCATAATATATATTAGCAGCAGTTAACTCTAGGTTAAAAGGATAACCCGGCATATCTGCAGGCGGGTCTCGATTTTACCGCCTGGCTGCGCCTATTAACTGACGAATCAACTGATGTCGTCCGTTCGAGTAGACCGGTAACGCACTGGTGAGGCGATTGCGACGCGATTCCGTTAAAGCAAACCCTATAAGCATGGCTTAGGCCGCATCAATTAAGCGACGTACGAAATTTAACCTTTTGTTATATTAAATTGTACAAAGTCTGATGAAATTGTCCCCATTTGAATAAATAAATGATTATTTGCACACTCCAACGCGGAGTTACGCTTCCTCGCATCCTGATTGCCTTACCATTGCGGCTTCGGCCTTAGGGTTCGTCTTTCAGTCTACTGGATGGATTTGCGCGCGTAATTTCACTGGAAGTCAACCAACAACTGAACGCCAAGCGCTCAGTCACAAGCAAGTAATTGTGTGTGTTATTCTATTGGACGCCAATTGATGGCTCATCCAAAACCGCATACTGTGAGCGTAATATAAGCACCTTCTTAAAAAGCGAGAACGCTTTAATACATTTACGTATACCACCTTAAAATTAAGTTTGTTAAAAATGGACAACAATAATTATAGTAAGGAATACTATGTTTATGAATTTAGTGTGTAATAATTTTTATGCATTTGGATGTTTTAATTATTATTGTTAATTATTATGTTAAATTAACAGATTAATTATCGCCTCTTGGGTCGCGTGCTGATGCTGGATGTACGGATGGACAGATTTGTTATTTTGTTGGGAGACACTCCCGTTCGCTAGTAAAAAAAACCCTAAACCTTCTAAAGCACTATCCACAGTATATGCCACGATATCTGAAATGCCTTTAAGTTTGAATATACGGAGATTTCTCCCCTACTTGTACAAAAAGAACTTGTAAAATTTTATTGGAACTAATACTTGTTATAAAAACGTAAAAAAATACACAAATGAGTTTCATTTATTTTACTGGCTATGTTTTATTTCAGAAACATCATCCCAAACCTATGCCAGTAAATAAATTTTATACTACACCTGCTCGAAAAGTACCTTCTGATTTGTGTCATATCGAAAAAGAGCGAGAAAGAAAATACGTCTTTACGTGGAGACAGATCTGCGGGCTGAAAAAATTTATGAAAGGATATCATCCAGCCTCCATACATTTTTGGGCTAATTTTGAAAGTGCCGGCCAAGTAAAATAAACTTAATATTTTAATAGAGTATAACAAAATAAACACTTTTAATAGGCTAAACTTCTAATTCAAGTCTGCGAGATAATAATTCAAACTGAAAACAGCTTCGAGATCACCCAACTTGTATGGAATTTAGGGCTTATTAGGGTTCCGTACCAAAATGGTAAAAATGGAACCCTTATGGTGAGACTTTCTCCGTCCGTCCGTCTGTCACAGTCGATTATTTTAGTAACTATTAAAGCTATCGACATGAAATTTGGCATAGTTATGTATACCCCCCCCCCCCCCCCTTATCGCCGAAGTTTACCAATCGAAAAATCTGAAATAATTATGGTCAATAGAGGTTTATGTATATTTTACAGGAAAAATAAAACCAACGCTCTAACTAGCATAGTTTTTTTTTTATATTAACAATAAATCTCTACAAACAAAGTTAACGATAAATAAGCAAATTAATTTAATATTATCGTTTTACTTTTACTTTTGGAGTACGGAACCCTCGTTGCGCGAGTCCGATTCGCACTTGGCCGGCTTTTTTTATATGTAATAGTTTTTGATTTATCGGGCAACGGGCAAAATCCGAAAAAAATAGTATATAAAAGTCGAAAAAAGTACCGCCCCCCTTATCTCCGAAGTTTACCAATCGAAAAATCAGAAATAATTATAGTCAATAGCGTTTTATGTATATTTTACAGGAAAAATAAAACCAACGCTCTAACTAGCATAGTTTTTTAAATATTAACAATAAACCTCTACAATCATGGTAAACGATGAAATTAATATAATACTTATTAATTAATAGAATACTAGCTTTTGCCCGCGGCTTCGCTTACGTTAATTTCGATTTTTATTGGTAATCAAAATTCAACTTAACGCGATTCGTATATCCGCAAAAAGCCAGCATACCAAGTTTCATGGTTACATCTAAGTTGAAAAACGACAGACTTAATAACAAACATTCACCCTCTATTTAACTCCATTGGGAGTTGAACATTTAAAAACTGTCAAACGCGTACTTCTTTATTTTCAATAGAAAGCCAAAATACCAAGTTTGATAAATACAACTTGTAAAGTAAGTTAAAAATCTTTCCTACAAATTTTCATTCCCTATTAAATGTCTTTGGGGGTGGAATTTTCAAAATTTGCGATTTCTCAATTTTTAATCAAAAGCCCAAAAATCAAAGTTTCATGGATATTACTTGAAAAAATAACTTGATAAATGACGGACTTTTATACAAATATTCTACCCCCATTTAACCCTCTTGGGGTTGGAATTTTCAAAAATACTTTCTTAGCGGACGCCTACGTCATAATAGCTATCTGTGTGCAAAATTTCAGCCCGATCCGTCCAGTGGTTAGAGCTGTGCGTTCATAGATATTTTTGTCACCTTTGCCTTTTATAAATTTAGAAGAAGATGAAAGCCAAAATACAAGTTCGATGGATATTACTTGAAAAATAACTTAAAAATCAGGACTTTCATACAAATATTCATCCTCTTTTTGATGTCTTTGGGGGTGGAATTTTCAAAATTTGCGAAACACGTATTTCGTACAGCGTCCAAGGTGCAGAGAGCTCTAATGGTTGCCAGCCTCCGATAGGAGTCGGCACCACAAGAAGATGGTTTACAAAGGTCATAGCTTCGCGTAGCAGTGTTGGTGCAGCAAGTGATAATTAATTTAAGCCTCAATAGCCCAACGGTTAAAGGGGAAGAGTGAAAACTGAAAGGTCGCAGGTTCGAATCCCACCCGTTGCACTATTGTCGTACCCACTCCTAACACAAGCTTTCCGCTTATTTGGAGGGGAGAGGAGGATATGAGTCAACTTCAACTTGGCTGATATTCTTTTAAAAAAAAAAATTAAAGCGAAGTTTTACATACTACGGGATCGCATTTTTTCTATGTTGGACGCCACATCAACGCTGCAGAAGCACTGCAGTGACGCTGGAACGTGTCGCGCAGTCACAACGTGCAGTTTTGCATACCCATTTTAGGTATGTAACAATGAAGCAGCCTATAGGCATCAGAGGAGCGATTGTCTAAAGTTATTCCATTGATCGTAATCGTATTCGATAACATTAGCGTCAAAGTAAAATAAACCATAACAACATTGAATTAGCGATCAATTTCGTGTATGCATTCTTATACGTTTACGTATGTACGATACGCTCCATAACGCTCTCTATTAAAATCGGTTGTACTGAATTTGTGACTAAATCAATACAATCAAGGATTATTTTACTTTGACGCTAATGTCATCGAATAAGATCAATGGAATAACTAAGACAACTAGCTGATGCCTGCGACTTCGTCCGCGTGGATTAAGTTTTTAAAATCACTCGGGAACTCTTTGATTTTCCGGGATAAAAAGTAGCCTATCTCACTCTCCAGGTCTTCAATTATACCCATACAAAAAATCACGTCGATCCCTGTTGCGGCGTGATTGTAGGACAAACAAACAAACAAACACACTTTCGCATTTATAATATTTGTAACGATTGGTACCCTGGAAACTTCACGAAATTCAACCGCAGACTAATCGAAACCTATATCCGAAATCAAAATCGAAACGATTTAACCGATGAAGTGATTTAGTTATCTGCGTTATATAAGCAACTAGCTGACCCAGCCACGCGTTGCTGTGACCCAGTAGGTATAATAGATTAAATTAATATTAAGATAAAAACTATCCTATCTTTCCAGTTTGACCAAATTACAGATAGTTACGAAGTTTTATCAAAATCGGTTCAGTAGTTTAGGAGTCCATCGCGGACAAACAACGCGACACGTAATTTATATAAAGGCATAGTTATGTATAATAGTGGCCCAACATCATTGGAATAAAGAAAAATCGAAAACTATTTTTAGTTTAATTAAAAAAGGGGGAACATCAATGGTTTGAAATTTCAAATTAAGATAATTATACCGACTGGGGTATCATATGAAAGGCCTTTACTTCTGCATTCCAAAACAGTTTTTTATTTATTTCTATATATAGTAGTTTTTGAGTAATCGGCCAAAATGTCGAAAAAAATACCGTCCCGTCCCCCCCCCCCTTATTTATTACTAGCTGCCCGGACAGACTTCGTTCTGTCAAAAGTTAAAAGTAAAAATTAAATTTTTTGTTTTTTTTTTTTTATTAAAACCTTCCGTGGACCTTAAGGAACATACAAAAAAATAAATTAACCGAATTGGTCCATCTATTCTTGAGTTATGCGCTTACCAACATTCATTTTTATTTATATAGATTAGTTACGAAGTTTTATCAAAATCGGTTCAGTAGTTTAGTAGTCCATCGCGGACAAACAACGTGACACGTAATTTATATAAATAAGCAATTAAATATTACTCGTACTCACTTGTTGGTGAAGGAAAACCACCCATGGAACTCATGTCATAGCTTTCTATAATGTTCTCAAAGGCGTTGAGTCGCCAATCCGCTTGGCCAAAGTGAAGCACTCTATGGTCTATACTCTTTCATTAGCAGCAGCAGTAGCCCAGCGTTGGGTTGTGATGAATAAGTAAATGATTTTTACAAGCTTTATTTAGCTTGACCAGTTTGTTTGGGTCAAATCTTGCAAGATGAATTAGACCCACTTCCCGGTTTCTGATCGAGCTGAAATTTTGCATTTATGTGTAAATCGGATGACATTGCAATATTATTGTGACATGGAGCTGATCTGATGATGAAGACGGAAGATGGCTATCGGAACTCTGTAATAAAAAGACGTAACCCCATCGAGTTTGGGCTCGTTTGATTCGTCATAACAAGTACTCTGATCCTAGATGATATCCAGAATCTAATGATGTAGCTACTAAAAGCTTGCATTTAAAATATTTTTTTTAATTTACACTTGTTTAAAACTCAATGGACAATAAAAATTATAAGTATTTCAACAATTTCAATTTCCCTACGATTATGAATTAATAACATACAAATGTAAATAAAAAATTAAAAATACTCCCGATATGTCACTCTATGACCGGACTATGTACGATATACCTGACATCCTGTTACCCAGTTTTTTGCTCCTCCTCAATCCTCGATCATCATATCTAACATTTACTCAGTGAGACCATTCTGATGAGCCCAAACACACTTTATCAGCTGTAAGGTGCTGAGGAATTGGGTAACCCGCATACAACTTGATGCTGCAGCATCAGCTCAAGGTTACCGTGTCTTGGAAATAATCCAAAGTAACAGTACGCCAAATTTCAAATCCATCGCATCAGTTAAAGCTTAATCAAGTAGGAAATGAGCTGATGATCTTCAAACGCCTGAGCAGATAAATTATAGATAAGATCTACCACACGATTACATTAGCTTTAAAACAGAAAAAACCGGATCAAAATCGGTCCATTGGGAAGGCTGCTACGAGGGAACACGCGTAGACAGCTACACAGGTAGACTCATACACATAACTTTTGTCCACAGCTGGACAAAGGTCTCTTGCATGGACTTCCACAGGCCTCGGTCTTGCGCCGCCTGGATCCAGCGGCTCCCTGCGACTCGTTTGATGTCGTCGGTCCACCTGGTGGGGGGTCTGCCAACACTGCGCTTCCCGGTGCGGGGTCGCCACTCCAGCACCTTGGGACCCCAACGACAATCAGCTCTTCGAACTATGTGCCCCATCCATTAGTTTCGCGACTCGCTTTAGCTATTACAGATAACACACGCAATCTTATAACAACACTCTTTTTGCGTCTAGGGTTTTTTGCAATTTTCCAAATGCAGTCGCAGTCCGTCTAACTAAACCCAAAATTATTTGGTGTTTGCAACATTAAACCCTTAAATTAATCATCATATACATTTCGGAGTGACCGAGATTCAATGTGGGATTTGTGAAGAGCGAGGGATAATTCTATAGGTTCAGTATCAGGTCTCGACCGGTCTTTGGGCTATTTGAACGAAACTTCAGGATAATTTGGAACAGCAATTTATTACATAAAACTGGTTTGATCAATAAATAGCACAAATTAATTAATAAACAATTTTATCATGACTCAGGCGTGATCCCTATCACAATCAAGAGATGTTGACGGTTAGCTTGCCTCAATCAAAGTACCTACCCCGATCGTTCTGGTCCTCTCACACTTCCCTCACGGGAAGTGGGAAATCCGTTCGGGGCGGGTTTTGCCCCCTGCGGATGATCGCAATCGCACGCCGTTAAGACGGCGTGGTCCTTGGCTATGCCCCTGTGGGGGTCATGTTAATCTCCTTCTTGGATTATTCGTTGTCCTCTTCTTCGTCGGTTTCCTCGGTGTCTCTCCTTGGGAGGAGGTCCCGGGGGAAGGCTTTTCGGTCCAGGGGACGAGCGTGCCACGGGGCTATCTCTCTGATATGGGCATGCGTCGAGCCCTCTGCCCGCGCAAAGAGCCGTTCTGTTAGCCGGGCGACGAACTCGTCTATACCCTCGACTCGTAGGTCCCTCGATATGGTGGAGTTTCTCACGAATCGAGGGGCGTTCGTCAGTCTTCTCAGGGCTTGGGATTGTTGTGCGCGAATAGTCTTGCGAGTCGGCTCACTCGCTAGCGCATACCACGCGGGTGCGGCGTATGTGAGTCGGGTGCGTATATAAGACTTGTACACACCGAGCTTCGTGCGTAGCGGGAGCCGAGAAGAGAGCACTGGGCGAAGAGCGTGGATGGTGGCCCGAGTTTGGGCGGCTATCTGTTTGGCGTGCTGGCGCATCGATAAATTGTTGTCTATGGTCAATCCCAGGTACTTAAGCGTCTTGGTCCATGGAATGGTCTCTCCAAGCAGGGTGAGTTCCGGTGGGATGGTTTGGATGCTGGGGCCAAAGTAAATGGCCTGGGTCTTCTTGGGGTTGGCTCGCAGTCTCCATTTCTGGAGCCAGAGTGGTAGGAGATCCAACGTCCGCTGGATTTTCTTGGCCGCATGGACGCGGTTCAGTGACGTAGCCACGTATGCCGCGTCGGGCGTAGAGGGGTAGGGTGACATTTCCGGGCGCCGGGATATCGTCCGTGAAGTGGGCGTACAGCACTGGCGATAGGCAGCTGCCTTGTGGTACGCCCGCTGCGATGGGTTTCTCTGGGGAGAGTTCAGAGCCCACCCTCACTCTGAAGCTCCTGCCCTCGAGGAAGGACTTTATGATCCGGGCGAGGGAGTAAGGCGTCGATGTGGCGGTGATGTTGTAGAGCAGGCCGCTGTGCCACACACGATCAAACGCCTTCTCCAAGTCTAGAAAGACTGCTACGGTTTTCTCCTTTTTGTTGAATGGTGCTGTGATGATATGCAGCACCCTGGCCAATTGGTGAGAGAGTTCGGCTCGAAAGCCGAACTGTTCAGGACGGGGCGTTAGGTAAGGAGCGAGTTTCTTCAGAAACAGCGTCTCAAAGAGCTTCGATATTGTGGGAAGTAGCGTTATTAAGTGCCCCGAACAAATGGCACGCTGCGTTTATAAGGCCGGCGATCGCTCCATCCCCACCTCTTCTGACTCATAGAGTGGTTCGATGTTGCTCGTGCGCGCGCTCGTGATTCATCCACGCCGACATACATTATTTCAATTCAGGTTTTTAATCATTTCTCTTATCTAAACATTAATCTTTTATATTTGTATTATATTTACTTCTTTATTAAATATAATAGCCCAGTCAACAGTAAGGAAAAAGTGGGGCTTGGTGGAAAAAGGTCGGAAGTAAATGACTCTTAACAACATTGTTTAGGGATGTTTAATTAACATTTTCTCAAGTTTTGGACCTCGAGGACCCTGTGCTGAAGGAGGAGGGGGGCGAAAAATGTTTGTAGTCTATATTGTAGGCAATTTAATGGCCTACAAAAAAGAATAGAAATGCTTTTGCGTAGGTCGGAAGGAAAAAGTTATTGAGGAAAAACCGGATGAAGGTCAAAAATTTTGCAGTTTTCGCCCCCCTCCCCCCCCCCCCCTCCTCTTTCAGCACAGGGTCCTCGAGGTCCAAAACTTGAGAAAATGTTAAATAACCATCCCTAAACAGCATCCCAAGGTTTCATTAAGTTCCGACCTTTTCCATCTGAAACTACTACGCGTTCGTTTAAAATTGAGCCCTGCACCATAGAGTAAAGAAATCTACACCCCTCGCGCTTCCCCGCACCGCACCTCAAGTCAGACCCACAGTAAAGACACAGTATAAGAAGATTCAGTATAATAGTTTATCTATTGTTTTATTTATTAAGTACTAGCTGACCTGTCCTAACTATGAATATTGAATTCGAATTGGTATAAATAATAAAAAAATATTCACTAAGTGGGTCTGACTTGAGGTGCGGTGCGGGGAAGCGCGAGAGAGCTAGGGGGTAACGCGTAGTACCACTAGATCAAAGGTGTCAAACTACTGCATATCCTATACTGTGTCCGTACTGTCGGCATGGAACTAGGAATTACGACTACGTCGATTACTTTACTCTATGGTGCAGGGCTCAATTTTAAACGAACACGTAGTACCTGTCGACTGGACTATAAAATTGTAGTAACAAGTTATTAAAATATCAATCTCACTAAAAACATTTTCATGTAAGATGTTGCCATAACGAGCAAACGAGTGCTCACGCACGTCAAGCAGTTATCAGATCTCATTTAGAGCCAAGCTTCTAACTCTACACACCCTAGCTCTGCAACCCCTAACTTCACAAACTCTACACGTTAGTCAAAATATGGGGCTAGGCCGTTTCGCTTCATTCACATGGGCGTAAGGTGAAAAATTTATTCACTTTTCCTTACTTTTCTTCTGTTTGTTATATAATAGCTTTTCTTGTAGTAACGAAACGGTCAAGCCACATATTTTAACTAAGGTGAAGAGTTTGTGAAGTTAGGGCTTGTAGAGTTAGGGCGTGTAGAGTTAGAAGCTTGGTTCTACATGAGATCTGATAACTTTTTGACAGTGCGTGAGCACTCGTTTACTCGTCGTGGCAACATTTTACATGCAAATGTTTTTGATGGGATTTCACTTCTTTTTGTAAGTTGCTTATGACAATATTTCTTTATTTTGCTTATTATTATTTATAACAAGAAGCCCCTATATCAATTTTCAAACCTCTAGCATCAAAATGTGCGGAAGTCTCATACAAAATTCCATCCCCAAGTTTACTATTGATTTTTCACTATTGACATCATATCCCGAGAATTTTGTTTATCTGGTATAATCTAATCTAAGCTAAAGTTATGGAGGACCTACAGCAGGAATTGCGGATGAAACTGTGCAGAGACTCCGTGCCCACCATACTGGGCGAAGCCTCTGGCAGAGATGCGTTCCTGGAGTACGCAAGCAAAATAGCGAGAGTAGCTATTGCCAGGAACAGAGCGACCGATAGAGATGCATAGTGCCTTTTATATCGTGAGCATATATAGATGGCACTTGCATATAAATCGCGTCGCTCTGCTCCTGGCAAAAGCCGGAACGATTCTCCTATTTTGCGCACTCCGGGCTCCGAGCTTTGAAGCATGACCACACCTTTCTTAGAACAAGTAGTACGGATGAATATAAGAATTATAAATTAAGAATTAAAAATTTTAAAAATGATTATAAACTGTAAATTGACGAATTGTTAAAAAGATAATACACACTCAATTTAAAATGATAATATAGGAATAGCAAAAAAGGGCCCTTTTTATGAAAGGGGACACCCTGTATAAATAAAAAAAAAATAAAAAAAATAAAAAATAAAAGGTAAAGTTATGAGGTTTCAAAAAACGACGGAGCTCTTCGAGAAAAGGTAGGTAGTGCCCTTGGGCTTGCAGTCGTGGAGTGGACACTACCGTGTTCCCAGATACATATAAAAAAATACCTACATTGAAATCAAATTATTATAAAATAGGTACGTATTTAAATACGAGATAGCTTCACTTTTCTTGAAGCGATTTGAAAGTAGCTTTCAATTTTTTTGTGTAGCAATCCAAACGATAAGCACTTTCCTCTAGCGAAGAAACCTTGGAATCGATTGTATCAATTTCTTTTAGTAATGGCTGAATATACTCAGTATCTGCAAAAAAATAAAGTGAAAGTTACTTGGTGATACTTAAGTAAGAAGGCACACAATGTGGATTTTTCAAGTTAAAAGTTCATAAAATAAAACTGGATTAGCTATATCATAACAAGCATAATTTTAAAGTGCAAATCATAATTATTATTTTTAGAAAATATAAAATGAAACCTTGAATTGGATACCAAACTCTTTATTATACAAGATAGACTAAAAAAAAATTTTAAAACTGTATCCTGACTATGGAATAATATTTGCTGTTATATCTAATTGAATAGATACAACATCAAAATACAAGCTGCCATTTGCGTTTGAGTTCATTTGAGTACAAAAAACTTTTCACTTACACATACTGTTATATTCATTGAGAGTTTTAGCAAGATTGACAGCCAAACTTCTGACATCAGCATGTTTAGTAATAGCTAATTTATTTATTCTTTCCAGTAGGGTGTAAAAATCCTGTAATTAAATATATAAAAAAAAAACAATTGCGCAAGGACCAAGCTTTGAATAGGTACAATAATGAAAAACCAAAAATGAAAAATCAATGTTGTAATTTTTCATTTTTGATTTTTTAGCAATACTTTTATATTTAAAGTATCTTGGGCTTCACTCCCGCCATCTGTTAAAAGTAATCCGAATCCGTGATTTCTATACAGAATTAACAATTTTGATTTTTTCTATTTTTTAACTGTTTTTTTTTGAATTTCCTCAATTTTCTTAAGCCATCCTTGTATATTGTATGCAAACAAAACAAAAGAAATATTCAAATTGATCAAATAGTTTTGAGTTAAAGCGAGACTAACAAATAGCAATCATTGATTTTTATACAATTTGTATAAAATAGAAGATAGATAAAGATATATTAGTTAAGATTGCAGTTAACTACTTGCAACTACTAAAGCTGCAACAAGTGAACGTAAAGTTTCACTCATTTACTTGTGTAAAATCCAGGCTAAAAGGATTGAATAAAGACTGCAACACATATTATTTACATTTTACTTCCTACAAACATAACCTGTGTGACATGTTGTAAGATGTTTCTTAAGATATCACAGACAAATAATTTGCTTGCGTCCGGGAGGAATCGGCGCATGAGTACCGAAAACTATTCCACCTCAATTTTTTAATGCGATCCTCTTCAAATGGCCCTCCTAATTATATAAATGCATGTTGCCATGGCGCAACCCGGTGCCATATTGTTTAAACCGAAATTTTTTAAACAATTGCAAGGAATTGTTATTTTTCAACCGGACAATTTTTTTTTATATTCTTTATTAAAATACAAATAAAAAAGGTCCTATGACTTTTCACGATAAAGTTAATATTTTTAAAGATATGAATTTTTAAAGGTTCGAAAAATCTCAAATTTGGGTACTTTCGACCCATGAAAAATATATTAAAAAAAACATAATGTTTAAGTAATATTTTTTTTAATTCTCTATACAATAGTTAATAATATTGTTAGTATCACATGAGTCATGTGATACTATTATCACACTCCGCTACGCCTCACGCGAGTCATGTGATACTATTATCACACTCGGCTACGCCTCGTGTGATCATGTGATACTATTATCACACTCCGCTACGCCTCACGCGCGTCATGTGATACTATTATTTTATGTACTCTCCACTTAATGAGCTCTAGACAATGACATCCCACATGTCAGGGTAAAAAAATAAAATTTTTTTGACTCCTTTTCCATGTATGGGAGCCCCCTTTATTTTTATTATTTGTTATAGCGGCAATAGAAATACACACTCTGTGAAAATCTCAACTGTCTATCTATTACAGTTTACGAGATACAGCCCGCTGACAGACAGACGGACGGACAGACGAACGGACGGACAGCGGAGGCTTAGTAATAGGGTCCCATTGGCACCCTTTGGGTACGGAACCCTAAAAATTCCAACTCATCACATCGCTAGTTTCTAACATGTCTAGAATCCTTACCTGCCCAGCAATCATTTCTCCCTGCAAATAGTCATCTGTCTTCATAAACAGTTGAGTTGCCATGCGACTTATTACTGGATCATGAGGATCCAGCATTTCAAAACAGGAGCAGCTTCTGGACAAGTCTTCATCTAATAAAAATAATAATAATAATAAAGCTTTTTATTTCCATTATTACATTTAACAGTTTCATAAATAAATGATACAAATGAAATACTAATTTCCTGGTTATCTTCAGTCAGTAATAATGGACCCCATATTATGTGTATAAGCCTCCTCCAGTTTTTTCCATTTATTTCTGTCTTGGGCATATCTCATCCACTCCCTACCCACTAGCCTGATAATATCATCTGCCCATCTTTTCTTCGGCCTGCCCACATTTCTCTTGCCTAATGGTCCTACCCATATTGTTGATAGTGAAGTCCATCTACTATCTCTGTATCTGGAGATATGGCCAGCCCATTGCCATTTTAACCTTAAGGCATGTTCAAGAGCATCTGTAAGCTTAGTTTTTGTCCTGATGTCAGTACTCCGAACCTTTTGTATTTTCATTAGCTTTAGGATGCATCTCTCCATAGCACGTTGGCAAGTAGTTATTTCGGTTTAAAGACATTTATTACTCAAAAAGAACACAATAGTTCACTTACATTGAGAATTACACATTAATATTTTAGTTAGTACATATGTACAATATATTATTATCTAGGTTAGTATCACAAGCTATGATTAAATGAATTATGAGATGTTAAATTTACAGATTAGAAGGTAGCAAGAAAAAACTTTAGTATAGAATATTCTTATGCTAACAATACTGGTAGGGGAGCGATTACACTAACATAAGCTGAGCGGTTTTGCGTAAATATTCAATAAGTTGTCTTTTGAACATAGGGAAACTTTTACTGTTAACAATGTCACCACTTCGAACAAAATATTTCGTTTTCCATAGTTGGTTCTTGTTTTTGGTAGTGATAATTTGTTACGCTTTCTAAGAAAATGTGTGTGTTTTTTTCTTAGAAAGCTTATTTGGGTGTGTATGTCATCTGTTAAGATTTTTCTGATGAGGATACAGATTTTAAGCGTATATAGTTGTCTAATGTTTAGAATTTTTGTATCTTTATATAGTTTATTAGAGGGCGTTAAATAATCGTATTTATATAGAGCTTTTATTAGTTTATTTTGTATAATTTGTAGTTTCTGTATATGTGTTTTTGCAGCTGTTCCCCAAACTTCGACTAGGTATTCAATATGGGGTTTGACTAGAGCGTTGTATATAATAGGACGTACTTTTTGTGGTATGCAAGATGATATTCGACGTAGGGCTCCTATTAGAGGTGAAATTTTACTTTTAAGGTGGTCGATATGATTTTGCCATGTAAGTTTACTATCTAATATGAGTCCTAAGTATTTTTCATTGTTAGATTTTTGTATCGGTTTATCAAATATTGTTAAATTATCATAGTGACGAATTTTTTTATTTTTGGCTGCAAAGATCATGTAAGCCGTCTTTTTGGTATTTACTGTGAGTAAATTTGAGAGAAACCATTTGCTTAGCTTATTAAGGTCATTTTGAGCTTCTTTTGCTATGTCTGTTATGTCGTTACCAAAGTAGAAAAGACAGGTATCGTCTGCATATAGCGTAATGTTACCGAATACATTGACGTTGCTAATGCTGTTTATATAAACTAAAAAAAGTAATGGTCCTAAAATGGAGCCTTGTGGTACGCCATAACTTAGTTTTGCGGGATGGCTTTCATGATTTCCTATTTTAACAATTTGTTTCCGGTGTTCTAAGTATGATTTAAGAATGTTATATGCAGGACCCGTTATGCCAATTTTATGTAATTTATCCAATAAGATAGTGTGGCTTACAGTATCAAATGCCTTTTTCAAATCAATAAAGATACCCAAAGCAATTTGTTTTTGATCAATGGCAGTTTTAATTTTTGATACCAGATCTACAGTAGCTGTAGTGGTACTACATTTAGGACGGAAACCATATTGCTGTTTAAAAAAGAAGTTGATTTTGTCAAGATAATTACTTAGTCAGGAATATATAAGTTTTTCCAAAACTTTTGGTAGAACTGGTAGTACAGAAATAGGCCGATAGTTTCCAGGATCTGTTTTGGGACCAGATTTATAAATTGGCGTTACTTTGGCGATTTTTAAAGTGTCTGGAAATACACCGTCATTGAGACACTTATTTAGACATTTGGTTAAGTTTTTGAGTATTAGATCTTTTATGCATTTTATATCTTTAACGCTTATACCGTCAATTCCGCTACTTGTATTTGAGTCCATATCATCAATTATTCTTTTTATCTCTTTTTCTGTGGCTGGTTCAAATGTATCGAGTGGGTCATTGGGTGAAAGCGAAGGGTTGTGTAAATTTTGATGGTATGATTGTGGTATTTCATTTGCGAGATTAGAACCAACTGTGGAGAAGAAATCATTAAGACATTGACAGATTTGAGTAGGATTATCAATCGTAACTGAGTCTATAATAAGTTTAGGGGCTGAGGGATCTGTTTTAATTTTATTGCTTACAAGACTGTTTACTAAGTTCCACATTTTCTTCGGATGTTTATCACAACTTTTAAATGCTTTAATGTAGTATGTATTCTTTGTGTTTCTTGAGATTTTATAAGCCTCGTATCTTTTATTTTTAAAGGTTTCTTCTGCTTCCAAACTTTTAGGATTTTTTTTATAATGGCTCCAGGCATCGTTTCGATTGCTTAGGCTGTTTAATACTGTTTTATTTATCCAATCTTCTTTTGGTTTGTTTAAAATTTTGGTTTTAGTTATTTTGCTATCTTTGATCTTACATTTTATGAAGTTTTCCAAAGTTACATAATCATTACTACTGTTTACAAATTCAGATTCTTCGACTGATTTATACAAATAGGTGTAGTTCGTTGCTGTATACTCACGTTTGTCTTTTTTTATATCATGCTTAGCGGTCTTCATAGCTAAATATAATTGTTTATGGTCCGACAAAGGCGTGTCTAAGAGGGCCATGTGATATTTGCTTTCTGAAATATTTGACGAAATATGATCAATGGTTGATTTTGTAGTTTTAGTTTCTCGAGTACAAAATTCATCGCTTAATTTGTTGAGAATTTGATAACCAGCTTCATCCAATATAGATTTGTAATTATTTGTGTTGCGATCGTTATTTAACAAGTTGATGTTAAAATCACCGAAGACTAATCCTCTTCGCTTTTTTTCTAGCTGTTGACTATAGGTTTCTAGAAATTCATTTACACTGGTATTCGGCGGCTTATATATCAAACCAATATTTAAGGCATATTTTTTTAAATATACCCAGATATATTCATTTTGGTCCTTGGTAATTATTTCAGACGTTTCAAATTCTAAACTTTTATGAATAAACATAGAAACTCCTCCTCCAACACGACTTTTTCGGAAGTTATATACATGAGTATAATCAGGAATCTGCAATGATCTTGCTTCCAGGTCTGATTTAATCCATGTCTCAGTAATCAGAACCATATGTATAATAGTATTCATGGCTTTTAATATACATTTCAGCTCATCTAGTTTATCGGGTTTGACCAGGCTTCGTATGTTTGTATAAAAGAATTTTAGTGATTTCTTATTTGTGTCGATGTCCATGTAACAATGCAGATTTTGGTAAGTAATATTTGCAACTCCATTTTCGTTGGTCCCTATGGCACTATTATTGACTTCTGGGGTGCTTTGTTTTTTGGGTCTCTTTTTATTATTTTTGGAATACCCTTGAAATATTTTATTGTCAGGTCAGTTTCTCCCTTTTGCTGCCGAGTCTGCAATTCAGTGCGCAGGTTTTTCATGTGCTGTTGCTGGTATGGAGTTTGGTCAGCATAAATGAGAGCTGTGAGAGTAGGACCCTTATTTTTATTCTTTAGTATGAATTTCGCCGTTTCTTGCGCCTCAAAACACAATTTTATTGGTCTAGTTTTGTTTTGCTTATACTTTCCTAATCGAAGGACTACACGAGGGTCTGGACATTCGGAAAAAATCGTTTTGATTAATTTTATAGCTTCGTTCTTATCGTGCTCGCGCCTAGAGGCACTATTGGAGTTTTGTGGTTCAGGTATTCCTGCGATGATAATATTTTTTTCTCGACGAGCACGGTCTTGAATTTCCAAAATGGTGTCATCATAAGAGAGAATGCTTTGTGAGAGTGTAGTATTGACATTGCTTTTTTTTAGTTTAACTATATCGTCCTCGACCATGCTCAATTTCAGTTGCATCGAATCGGCAAGAGTTCTCATGTGTCCTAATTCTGACTTTAAGAGCCTCGGCTCCTCGACTACTGACTGCAGAACCACACTGTTATCCTTTATTTCGTTTTTTATCTCTCTTATCTCTTGTTGTAATGTCTCAGATCCTTCTCTTTGTGTTTTAGTGAAATCTTGAAGAAAAGATAGCATCTCCTTACGAAAATCCGCTAATATATCAGCACATATTTAATACACACATATAACATAATAACATCATATATTTAATTTTTTATTCTTTTGGTATTGTTTGACATCCATATGTTAGACTTGGTAAGATACTAGTGTCCATTACTGTTTTTTTCAGACTTAGATCGTACTTTCCTTTTAAAATTTCTTTCTGAGCCCAAAATTTGTTTCAAGCAATTTGAATCCTTCTGTCAACTTCATCTTCATTGTGATTTAAGCTAAATGATATTTTTTTCCCTAGATATATGTAATCTGGTACATATTCTATTTGGTTGCCGTGCTTCTACACAGATAGGAGTTTCAGTTCCATTTGTCATTATTTTAGTTTTAGTAGTATTCATTTACAATCCTACCTTCCTGCTTTCAGTAACTAACTCTTATCATCTTTTCTAACTCCTGTGCAGTTTTAGCAAAGAGTATTATATCGTCAGCAAATCTTAAATGATTTAGTCTTTGGCTTCTGATAGGAATACCTTTGTTTTTTCAATTTATCTTTTGAAATATTTCATCTAAAACTGCTATAAAAAGTTTAGGCGACAAAGGATCACCTTGCCTTACACCTTTTTCAATTGGGAAGTAATCTCCAAATTTTTCCAGTCTAATTCTGCTTACGCTATTTGAGTATATGTATTGTAAAATGTGTATGTATTTTTGATTTATTCCACATACTTCAAGTGCTTTCCATATTGAGTTGTGCGTTATGCTGTCAAAAGCTTTTGAGTAGTCTATAAATGCTGTATACAGGTTTTGATTATACTCTGTGTATTTTTCGATGATCTGCCCTAGAACATGTATGTGATCGTTTGTTGAGAAGCCAGACCTAAATCCAGCTTGTTCGATTGGTTGTTTTCTATCTATTGCAGGTGATATTCGACTATTCAGAATTGCTGCAAAAAGTTTATATATACTGCTTATTAGGCTTATTGGTCTATAATTTGCTATGTCTAGTGGATTGCCTTTTTTGTAAAGTAATACTATGTCTGAATTACACCATTGTTTGGGGACTTTTTGTGCTGTAGTATCATGTTGAAAAGTTTCGCTAAACTTGTTTTTGTTCCTCCCAAGGTAGAGTTATTTTCGTCATTTGCAGAGGAGTCTTCTGGTATCTTCTTATAGAGTTCTGTATAAAATTCTGTAGCGTGATTTAATATGTCAGTTCTAGTTTTCGTTTCTCCTTGCCTGGTTTTCATTTTTTGGATCCAATTTTTGTGGGTGATAAGTTCTTTAAAAGCCTGTTTTGAACTTCTATACTGTAGTAAGTTTTTCTCTACGATTGTGTTTCTATGTTTGTTGTAGTCTTTCCTTATAGCCTTGTTTGTTTGCTTGAACATTTTTGTGAGTTCTTTTTTGTCCTCTTTGGTTCTATTCTTTTTTAACAGTGCATCAGTGCGTTCGTTTATTAATTTGATTGTTTCTTCACTAAGTATAGTTTTTTCCTTTAGATGTTTTGTTTCGTTTGTAGATTTCAAGCTTTTTGTGATTACATCTTCAAATTTATTATAGTAAAATTGTACATCATTGATGTTTGCTATTTTGTCTAATGATTATCATTAGTCTTCATCTAATAGACAGTAATACATTTATTAGCAGGTTTGACCTCATAAAATATGGTTTGAAAAATTTTAATAAGGTTGTCAGAGAGTCTTCTATACAACTGCATAATTTTGAAACATTGAAACATAAGACAAGAAAAAATATCCTAGACTAGATGATGCCTGCGACTTCGCGTGGATTGATATCTTTAAATTCCTGCAGGAACTCTGTAATTTTCTGGGATAAAAAGTAGTCTATGTGTTAATCCTGGGTATGAGCTAGCCCAGTGGTTAGTACTGTGGTCTCCTATTTGGGGAGTCACAGGTTCGATCCCAGGCATGCATCGCTGGCTTTTCTAAGTAAAGTGAGTTCAAGAAATTAAATATCACAAGCTTCAACCATGAAGGAAAACTTCACGAGGAAACCTGCATACCTGAGAGTTCTTCATAATGTTCTCAAAGGTGTGTGAAGTCTGCCAATTTGCATTGGGCCAGTGTGGTGGACTATGGCCTATAGCCCTTCTCTTAGGAGACCTGCACTCAGTAATGAGCCATTGATGAGTTGCTGATGAGCTATCTCCATTCCAAATTTCAGCCAAATCGGTTCATTCATTGTGGCGTGAAAGAGTAACAAACATCCATCCAAACATCCATCCATACATCCTCACAAACTTACACATCCTTACTAATATTATAAATGCGAAAGTGTGTTTTGTTTGTTGGTTTGTCCTTCAATCACACCACAACAGGGCTACGGATCGACGTGATTTTTTGCATGGGTATAGTTGAGGACCTGGAGAGTGACATAGGCTACCGGGCTTTTTACCCCGGAAAATCAAAGAGTTCCCGAGGGATATTAAAAACTAACTTCACAAATTCTCGAAATCTCGGGCATCAGCTAATTCAATTCCATTAGTGGCTTTTAGGTGTGCCAACTGGGCATAGATTGTTTCCCCAGTATCGCGTTGATGGAGGATGAAACCAAACTGCCTGAAATCAGGGTTCAAAGAGTAATTACTTGCAACATAATAATAATATTTATGAGTCACTACTCTAGTGAGTGTGATCATAATATAATATTATTCAGTTGTGTATTTATATGCTAAAATTTCAGTGCACAAATAAGGAAGCAGCTTGTAAAAATAATATATTTTAAATTAAATTCCTGAGCCGGTTTCCACCGTAGTCTGTGTGATCACTCAACAGATTCAATGCAATTCTTTGCATCCTTACTAGCCGACCAAGCAAAGTAAGACACAATTTATGGCTAACGCAACAAACCTAAGAAAACTTGTAACAATACCTAATGAAATGCAGAGATTAGGTACTAGGATAACCAGGATCCGTGAGCAAAAAATATCGACTAAAAAGGAATTAAAAGGCGAATTTCTGCGCACCTCTATTTTGTGATTCCCTCGCCCACTTGTCAACATCTTCCTTAGACATGGTTAGGTATCACTGACTGTGCCCGTTCCAATAATATTAATTAAATCACAAAAGAACACCCCACAAGTTGTACGCTTGAGCCAAGCTTGAGCTCTATAAAGCTAATTTAGCTATCATGTTGATAGTGTTTTGACTTTTGTTTTTCAACAGTTGAGTCACAGTTGAGTAGTTGTCTGTTGTCAGCAGGTTCTTGGACACAGATCACAGACCACACTGTCTTGGCCTGCGATCATTATCAACATGGAACTAGGAATATCGACTACTTCCATTATCAATGTGATGCCAGCCTTATTCTTTTTTTGTGGAGAAGTAGCAAAGTGTTTGAAGCATGGAATTACGACTACGCCTTAAGTTTGAAGCTTATTTGAAGCTTACGGTAAGGATTATTTATGTCTATAATTATTCTATATGGTTGAAGCTAAAGGTTGAAGTCTCTAAAACCTAAAAAAGACTTCAAGTCTTGTTGAAGTGCTAGAGCTTGGTTAAGGGTGGAACCACATTTGTGAGGATCGATTCGGATTTTGCCTATACAAAACTGTCATTTTCCATACATTCGTGTACGCATCGAAAAGCCGATTTGATCCGTACACGTTTCTATGGAATTTGACAGTTTTGTATGGGCGAAATCCGAAACGATCCTCACAAATGTGGTTCCACCTTAAAAAGGAGTAGAAATTGATAGTGGCGCCACTGTCGCAAACACATTCGCACCCGAGGCACTGTACGGCATGAAGTTAATATACAAACAGGAGTGATACGGAAAATTTGTATTTACGAAAATGAACCTTATAGCAAGTAGATATAGTATATTTCCTGTTGCGCATTACACAGAGGCTAATCCGAGCCGAGAGGGATAGTAATAACGGAGGCCATGTGTCTCGTTCTTTCATCTTGCCAGCCTAAAAAAATGATTTTGATCAAAAATGGCTCAAAAAACTCAGTTGAGACACTTATGTTTTAATTTTATTTTAACATTTTTAAGTCACCGTATTTAATTGCATTAACTTCGATAGATATATTCCTTAACAAAAAATCGGCCAAGTGCGAGTCGGGCCTCGCTCTTTTAGGGTTCCGTAAAATAAATTAAATAAAAATTCCATGTACCCATGGAAATATTTTAATTTAATTTTATTAATTTAATTTAATTTTTATTATTTGTTGTTATAGCGGCAATAGAAATACATAATATGTGAAAATTTCATCTGTCTATCTATTACGGTTTACGAGATACAGCCCGCTGACAGACGGACGGACGGACGGACGGACGGACAGCGTAGGCTTAGTAATAGGGTCCCGTTGGTACCCTTTGGGTACGGAACCCTAAAAAGAAAATATAAATTTTTATCTAGTCTATTTTTTTTTCGAGCGGCAACCCGTTAAAACGTTAACGCTAAATCTACAACTATGTTGACCATGAATTTTTAAATTCTTGTATTGTGTGATGGGTCGAGTACGTACGATGCCTATGCCGATTACGATGGTTCCTTACTCCTTACTTTTGTACTATTATTATTATTATTACAATTCTCATTATTTTAATTTTTCATTTCAAACCAATAGAACCTAAGTGCCCTGCCAAGTGGACACCTGAATATTTCTGTACAACGCTGACCTAACCTAAGATTTTGGTAAATATACCGATCGTGCGGCAACGGAATAAGGCGCGGGAGGGGAAGTGGGGCTGTATTTATTACTTTGGGTGCCTTTGGCCAGCTATTATGATTAATATCCAGAGAAAGTGATGAATTTATCACATTATTTGTCTCACATATCGAAAATCTTATTGTCACCCTGTTAGAAAGGGACACACGGCCTCTGTACTATCTCGCTCAGCTCGCTTTTCAGCTGCGAGTACTCGGTCCTGTTTGTTTATTTAGAATAGAATAGAATAGAAATGTTTTTTATTCAAATAAACTTTTTTACAAGTGCTTTTGAATCGTCGATGAGTCTACCACTGGTTCGGAATGCCATTCCTGCCGTGTTATTACGTCCATGCTGTACGGTACGACACTCAGTAGATTTGACATGGTAATAATAATACCAGCAACGAACGAGATAGATAACACAAAGTTTTCGTAAGAGCGATAGAGACGGGCATAGTGTTTTTTTTCTTTGTCTCCGTACATGCTTTTTTTGTCTGCCACGAATCGTATACGTGGCAAACAGTGAGATGAGTGAATTTTTTGATTGTGTTAAAAATTGCATTTTGGACTAAAGTGAGTGCGTAAATTACAAATATTCTGTGTTGGTACACGCCCTAAACTTTATAAACAATGGTAAATTGTTGTGTTATTGTCTGTAAGAGTCGCAGTGAACGAAAAATCGAAAACATAACCTTTCACACGTAAGTTTAAAATAACCCTTTTTAAGGCGCTGTGTTCAGTCACGATCTTCATTCGTGAGCCGAATCACGAGCCGAATGAAGATCGTCTTATTTAAAATCTATGGATCATAATATTATGAAAAAAAAGTAGTTATAATTGATCGTATTTCTGGCCTGATGGCTTTTTCTTAAAAACGATGATGCAAACTTTTCGCGATAGAAAAAAATCGCAAAGTTCACTCTGTAAATACATAAACTCCCATCGTTCTCTGTTATGCATACATTTATTTTGGTAAAATTAAGTACAATTGTTTTTCATATCTTACTACAACAAATGGCTGTTTTAGATTTTATTTATTGCGACTGTTAAATTATAATGGAAAATATTAAAATTAAAGCCACTTGCATCCAGCGGCTCCCTGCGACTCGTTTGATGTCGTCTATTCTTCTAATCTAATCTTTAAATATATAAAAGGCAAAGGTGACTGACTGACTGACTGACTGATCTATCAACGCACAGCTCTAACCACTGGACGAATCGGGCTGAAAGGGGAATGCCCACTTTTGGGCCCTCCGCGGACAGCACGATAGAATTTATCCAAATTACAGAACCATTTTAAAATAAATAAATACGAATTATCATAATATTATGAAACCCGCCACTATTATCAGTAATTTTCATAAATTAAAAGTATTTATATTGACTCGAGTAAGCTGAATGTATAGTCTGTGATCCAAGTTGTAGCCATTTTCTTTAAAATGTTGCCAGCATTAACCATGATACTAATCGATACTGTCGATTTTTTTCGATTATTATCAGATTTGTGTAGCGTTTAATGGGTGTGTGTATATTTATATTTTAAAAGAAAAACTATGGACTATGGCTCAAACGCTCGACGCGCGGAGCCACTAAACAAACGAAGAAGAAGTATAGACTACAATAAAGACCTTTAGTTCATATTTTCTTGAAGTGTATTTATAATTCTTATCACTACATATTATAAAACAAAGTTCCGCGCCGCGTCTGTCGGTCTGTCTGTTCGCAATCTCAAAAACTACCCAACGGATTTTCATGTGGTTTTTACTAATAGATAGGGTGATTCATGAGGAAGGTTTTAGTGTATCAACGTTTTGTGTAAATTGGTTGAAATACGACGATAATTGTTGACAATGTCGGAAAAATTCAAGCCGCTTGGGAGCCTTAATCGAAATGCTGCCTAATCTCTTTGAGATATGACAAAACAATTTATACTTATCTATCTTTTAAGGATAGCTTACTATACCCATTTTAACTTTTAAAAAATGGTCACATACCATGCGGTTATTGGAAATCTATTTAGACGGATACAGTATTAATCCTTATTAACTTAAATACGTTAGTTACCATAAGCATTTCATGCACATTTTGATAATGCGTTACACCATGCAATTTAAATGAATATCTTAGGAGCTATCGCAAAATAAAAACGAACGCGCCAAAATAAATACGAGGATTTCAACCCGATGGCGATGACTGGACTCGCTCACGTGATGCGACCAGTGACCTCCCCAGCACCGCGTTGACATTGCTATATTATAAGCCGAGCGATACTTCTTTTATAAGCCTACGTACTGTTCAATATAACTTAAGGAAAATTTCAAAGAGATTGCAAAGTATAGGCGTAATATGCTCTACTACCCGTGCATAGCTGGGGCGGGTCGCTAGTTATGTATAATGTGTCGAGAGAGGCGAGGTTACGTCATCATGATTGGAGACATAAGACATCAAAATAAATATGAGATGAATAGGCGATACACAGCAGGATTACGTCTTAACAATACCGACGGCTCACCTACGTTAAAGTGACTCTTCAGTACCGATTGTGTTCGAGTATTATTCAAGAATCGATTATAAATATTTTCACTCACGAGTGAAATGGTAAATGGCAATATTCATTTTTTGACATTAGATGACATTTCCTTTCACTCATGTTTTTGAAGATGGTGTCTCTGGCTGATACATGGAACTAGGAATTACGAATGGGCTGATATATGTCTATTGTCTGTCATCTTGCGAAATGCGTATTTGTTGTTTTAATCGTAGGTTTTAATGTTTTAAAGTATTAAACAGTGATATTTTGAAACAGGAACAAGTCAGGGAAAGTGTAAAAATACAGACAATTAAGCTCTCTGTTAAAAACATAACCCCAAAATGGTTACAAAAATACGCTATATTTCTCATATTATTAGTCTGGCGGCCACCTGAACCAGATTTTATTATTAAAGATACACTAAAAAGCCTAAATAAATAATGCATTATTATATCTTTGCATGTCCGCAATGGGCCCAAAGTTGTATGGACAGTGGGCATTCCCCTTTGCACACAGTTAGTTATTATGACGTGGGCGTCCGCTAAGAAAGGATTTTTGAAAATTCCGACCCCAAGAGGGTTAAATGGGGGTTGAAAGTTTGTATAAAAGAACGTCATTTATCAAGTTATTTTGCAAGTAATATCCACGAAACTTTGATTTTTGGGCTTTCGATTAAAAATTAAGAAATACGTGTTTCGCAAATTTTGAAAATTCCACCCCCAAAGACATTTAAAAGGGGATGAAAATTTGTAGGCAATATTAAGTTACATTTCAAGTTGTATTCATCAAACTTGGTATTTTGTCTTTCTATTAAAAAGAAAGAAGTACTAGTTTGACAGTTTTTAAATGTTCAACTCCCAATGGAGTTAAATAGAGGGTGAATGTTTGTTATTAAGTCTGTCGTTTTTCAACTTAGATGTAACCATGAAACTTGGTATGTTGGCTTTTTACGGAGATACGAATCGCGTTAAGTTGGATTTTGATTACCATTAAAACTCGAACTTGACGTGAGCGAAGCCGCGGGCAAAAGCTAGTCTGCCTATAAAAGGCTATTAATGCACGGGGAATTAAAACATTTAACGGGAAACTGTGTTCCTCTCAGTGACATAAGTATTTTAAGTCACAATAACCCTGAAATTGCTATTAATTGTACCACCGACCGAAACAGATTAATCGAAGACGACAAAGATATCCAAGAGTCTTTGGAGACAAAAACTATAATTCCCGAAGATCATGATTAGGTAATCCTACAAGGTTGACAGAATTTTCTAAATCAATAATAGTATATACCTATAGCTGGTTTTGTAGTAAAATCGTCAAAAAACAACTGAAATGTGAAGAATTCCTATCATACCTCACAACATAAGAAAAAATTAAACCACTCTTCAATTTAAAAAAGACAAGGGTGGTCTTCATTATCCATCAATTTCATCGATTGTTCGGCGATTTCACACAGTTTTACCACCTGTGTGAAATCGCCGAACAAGTTTTTAAAAAAATTTAAATAATTAACAAGTCTAATACAATTGATTTTCTTTTACAGGAGTGCGTAAAAAAATGTGTGCGAATTAATATATTTAGTAACAGTAATGATCATTTTGTAACAAACCATCATTATGTTTTATTGATTATATCTATTTGTAAAAAGTACTTAAACTAGCGGCACGCTATGATGGCCGGTTTGACACATTACAATAGTGATGTGGAATGTCAATTTATTCTCGAACAAAAAACATTTAAGTTTTGTTTTTGTACCTGATTAAATAGGTTTAATAAAACAAAAATGTATATGTTTATTTAATTTATTTGAACGAACTGAATATTTGAATGAAAATGAATATACATACTTTATATGCACACAAGAAACATATGAATACAAAAGATACCAAAAAAGGTGCCACAAAAGGCCATAATTAATCAGATTCGTCCATACTACTATTTTCACTGTCGTCACTGCTATCACGAGCAAGGGTCAACAGTAATGCAGTATCAATATTTGAAATCCAAAGCCAGGTCAAAACTATATCACAATCGCATTGCACTGACAGTTTATACTTTTCGAAGCAACGTCAATTCGAAACTGCTTTGTTTTGCATTGAGCATTGACGCGAGTTTGCCGGAGGTAGTAGTTGTGCTAGCCAGCGATCCTATGTGACGATCGTATTAGATTCCATTTTTAAAAAATTTCAATTTAGAAAACCAAATGCCGAGTTGTGGTATATATCATATAAAAATAAAAATTTTACCTTTTGTATGAAACAGCTGACATTTTTTTGCGATTTCAGAGGTTTGTCCACATAGTGAAAATTGTTCATATTCACAAGTACATTCACCCCTTAAATGGTGCAAACTGATTTTTCTACACTTGTATACATTTTAGAAATCAATTTAATAAATAAATTTTGAGTCCTAAACCTAAAACTACATTCGATAAAATTTATGAATCTCTGCACATCACTATCGTCAATAAAGTAATACAATTATTTCCTTCAAAGTCGTTATCAATTAATACGGAACTTCATGAGCGGACAAACGTCAAACCGGCCATCATAGCGTGCCGCTAGTGTAAATGTCAGAATTTATTATTATACAAAAAATATGATAAACAAAGGTAAAAATGAAAGGAATCTTTATAATAACAAACTTATATTGTTTAAAGACAGTAAACATCAGCTGATTCATTGGTAAAAAATTATGAAAAATATAAATGAATAAACGAATTAGCAATTATATATGTTTTTCTTTTACCCCATTTCCACTCATTTATTTCTTTACCAGAATAATACGGGATCCGAGTACACAAAAGCATTTTTAATTTTTCAGTGGAAAAAATTGTTCACTAAGGTGACATTGTTTTTGCACGTACTTATATTGCCGTCCCTTACGGGTGTACGCACATGTCAAATCTAGGGAATTCTCTATACATTGTCCATCTTGCTGTACGTCCCGCCAAGGACGCGGTGCTGGACAGTAGCATACGCACTATCGTGCATGACAGATGAAACGAAACTTTAGTAGCGAACGTACGCAATTTTTTTGTAATGCCACCAGTGTTGTCAAGATGTCAAAAGATGGGAATTCTACTTGTGTTATTGACCGAGCGAAGCGAGGTCTCTGAGTTAACTAGAGCGATTTGCACATGTCCGTCCGTCCGTCCGTCCGTCTGTCAGAGCCTTATAACTTTTGAATTACTGAACGTAATTACTTCAAATTTAGATATAATATGTAAACCGATGGCCTCCAGCCGAAAATGGCTTAAAAAGTTATAAAAATCTTTATTTCAGGGGGGCTCTCATAGAAGCGAATGCGAAGTAAAAAAAAAAATATCGCGTTACATAAAATTGTTACGTATCATTTTAAAGATAATTTTGAACTGAGTACAAAAATATTTTTTTTTTTAATTTTTCCCTTAAAATTGACGAAATGGGGGGCTTTCAAAGTGGCGATTTTATACGCTCGCTTGAAGACGCTCTCTAGGAAAATCCGCTATGGATTTTCAAACTGATTTTATGTTTTTAGGTCACTTATATCCTGTACTTGAACAACAAATACTAAAATTATATGAATATTATAAAGAAACGAGATTATTTAATTTTTAATGTACATCAGTAATTCATATAGCATCAACATAGCTTCACAATAATGCTAATAGATGGCGCAGTCAGTAACTATTCCCATGGAACTACGAGTTACGACTAACGACCTATCCCAAAAACAGTTTTGCGTCGACCATTATTATTTAGTTACTTATTATAATACAATAATTGTATTGTAATTTTTTTTGTACCATATTATTCAATTAAAATTATTTTTTAGTTAAATTTTAGTTAAATATTGTATATTTTCTATTCGCGTCGATAGATGACGATTTGTACAGATGCCCGTAACCCGGTTTCACTCGTTAGTACCTACATAATAATTCAATGTTTTCACTAACGTTCCCTAACCTTTACGGGCTACCTATAAGTTAGGTGATTGATGTTTTCTGTCAACTTATTTATCACGATCCTGTACGGGACACCTAAAAGGATATTGGGACGGATGTTAGGACTTAGGATTGTATTTAGGAGCTACCTACGTTAAGAGACTCCTACTTAGGGGATGATTTAGGTATGTTTGGTGAAAACGGGCATAATAATAATGTCAGTTTTGGTTATCATGTATCGATTGAATGAATAATCATGGGATACCGTTAACGCGAGGTCTCAGTTCGGGGCGAACCACTAGTCTTAAGAACAAAAAAAGGAAAAGGTTCTGGATCAAAATCTTCTTCTTCTTCTTTATCAACCGATAGACGTCCACTGCTGGACAAAGGTCTCTTGCATGGACTTCCACAGGCCTCGGTCTTGCGCCGTCTGAATCCAGCGGCTCCCTGCGACTCGCTTGATGTCGTCGGTCCACCTGGTGGGGGGTCTGCCAACACTGCGCTTCCCGGTGCGGGGTCGCCACTCCAGCACCTTGGGACCCCAACGACCATCAGCTCTTCGAACTATGTGCCACGCCCATTTCCACTTCAGTATCGCGACTCGCTGAGCTATGTCGGTGACTCTGGTTCTCCTACGGATCTCCTCATTTCTGATTCGATCCCGCAGGGATACTCCGAGCATAGCTCTTTCCATCGCACGCTGAGCGGTCCTGAGCCTACTTATGAGGCCCTTAGTTAGCGACCATGTCTCGGATCCGTAAGTCATCACTGGCAACACGCACTGTTCGAAGACTTTAGTTTTCAGGCACTGAGGAATTTTGGACGAAAAGACATCTCGGAGCTTCCCGAACGCTGCCCAGCCGAGTTGGATTCGGCGGTTGATCTCTTTCTCGAAATTGGACCTACCTAGCTGGACTGTGTGTCCCAGGTAAATATACTCGTCGACAATTTCGAGTGCAGAGTTCTCAACAATTACTGGGTGGAGCGGTGCATGAGCATTGGACATGATTTTCGTCTTGCTCATGTTCATTTTCAGGACCACCTGTTGAGAAACCCTGCTGAGATCGTTGAGCATTGTATTGAGGTCTCTCAGAGTCTCTGCCATGACTACTATGTCATCGGCAAATCGCAGGTGAGTGATGTACTCGCCGTTTATGTTGATGCCAAGCCCTTTCCAATCCAGAAGCTTAAAGACGTCCTCCAACGCAGCGGTAAAGAGCTTCGGGGAGATAACGTCTCCCTGTCGCACTCCACGCTGCAAGTGGATTGGCCTTGTAGTCTGGTCCTGCATACGTACTGACATTGTGGCGTTTTCGTACAAGCACTTCAACACTTGGATATACCGGTAGTCAATTCGCCATCTCTGCAGCGACCTCAACACAGCCCAAGTTTCCACCAAATCAAAGGCTTTCTCATAGTCCACAAACGCTAAGCAAAGTGGCCGGTTATACTCTTCCGTCTTTTGTATAACCCGCCGCAGCGTATGAATGTGATCTATGGTACCAAAGCCTTTTCGGAATCCGGCTTGTTCGGGAGGCTGGAAGTCGTCGAACCTACGAGCGAGACGATTCGTACTGACTCTCCAGAACAACTTATAAACATGACTCAACAACGAGATGGGTCTATAAATCTTCAACAAGGTATTATCTCCCTTTTTGAAGAACAGAACCACCACGCTCTTGTGCCATGCTTCCGGCGTTGTGCCCTCGTGGATGACGGAATTGAACAATCGCTGAAAGATCTTAAGTACCGGTTTTCCACCCGCTTTCAGGAGTTCCGCAGTGATTCCGTCATCACCTGGCGCCTTGTTGTCCTTAAGCTGTTTGAGAGCCATTCTAATCTCGTATAGGCTGACGTCCGGGATATCTTCGGTATAGTGTCGGGTCAGTTTGGCTCTGGGATCTTTCGCCAAATCTTCAACAGGTTTTTGTGTCGTGGTATATAACTGTCCATAGAACTTCTCAACCTCTCCCAAGACCTCAGGTCGAGAAGAGACGAGACGGCCGTCATCAGTTTTCAGCCGCGTCAGCTGGCTCTGTCCGATAGACAGATCTCTCGCGAACACTTTTGAGCCTTTGTTCCGCTCAATGGTATCTTTAATACACTTGGTATTAAAGACACGGAGGTCGCGAGTTTGTGCCTTAGAGATCTGCCTATTAATCCGCCGGTAGGCAGCCGCGTCTGCCGATGACTGCAGTCTCATCTCTTGTCTCTCCTTCATTAGCTTTAGCTTTGCATTAGCTTATTGAGAGTATGGTCAGAGAACTTTTCGGTTCTTTTCCTGCGATGGGTCTTAAAGAATTTAGACCCCACAGTATGGACAGTTTCCACGAACCTGTTGTTTAGATCGTCCACAGAAACGCAATCAAAATAATTTATAAAAAACGTGCCCAGTCCTTTTTTGGTTTGTTCATGTAAAATATTCCACAAACAGGTGTGGAATTTGTGTTTTTCAATAAATCGCGATATAATTTCGCGATCTGCCATTTTTAGGGTACCGTACAAAAATGCTAAAAATGGAACCCTTATGGCACGGTAATATTATGTATACAGTATTCCAACTTCATATAAACGGACGAAGCGCGAGCTATGCCTACGCGCCTCGATCTCGGTAAGCGCTCGGTACGCAGACAGTCGCGACTGTGCCGCAGTGACGAACGGACGGTGTTATGTTTTTTTAACAATAACTGCGCAATTTTTTAACTAAAAATAAGTTCAAGTACATATTTAATATGACGAGGAGGATATATTGTGCTGTTTTTGGTTGCATGAATTCGTCAATAACGCATCCAGTTTTAATCGGGAGTTTGAAATTTCAAAGTGCCAATCTACAAATCTGAAATAAATATGGTCAATAGAGGTTTACGTATATTTTACAGGAAAAATAAATCCAACGTGAAAATTATTTTAGTTTAATTAAAAAAGGGGGAAAATCGGGAGTTTGAAATTTCAAAGTAAGATAACTATACCGAGTCAATAGAGGTTTATGTATATTTTAAAGGAAAAATAAAACCAACGCTCTAACTAGCATAGTTTTTTTTATATTAACAATAAACCTCCACAAACAAAGTTAACGATTAATAAGCAAATTTATATAATATTATCGTTTTACTTTTACTTCTAGAGTACGGAACCCTCGGTGTGCGAGTCCGACTCGCACTTGGCCGGTTTTTTTTAATTAAATCTACCAATCAAAAAACAACACGCATTTTTATTGAACACTTCCTATTTAATTCACAAAGTATTTTATTTGTTTATATAAAAAAAAGTATATTTACAATCACAAAACTAAATGGAAACACAAAGTAGGCAAATGTAATTAAAATGCTGGAGGCGGGCAGCCCTATCGCATGTTTACGTACCGCGCGGCTGTAGGCATTTATGTCAAAGATACGGCCGAGTTACAATACTGTATACATAATATTACCGTGATAAAGCTATTCCAAACATTATTTAACGATTCCACGCGGAATTCATTTCGAACCGCCAAATAACCTTTATACGTCGATGATTTTATCATTGCCTACTTAATAAAAATACTGAAATCATGTGCGATTGCAATTTGTAACTCGCTCAGCATATTTTGATAAAGTTATTATTCCATTGATATACTATTGGTGCGATACCTAACATGAAATTACTTAAGTTAAATTAATACATGCCGGGGTAAAAAAATAAAATTTTTTTTCTACTCCTTTTCCATCTATGGGAGCCCCCTTTATTTTTAATTTAATTTAATTTTTATTATTTGTTGTTATAGTGGCAATAGAAATACACAATATGTGAAAATTTTAACTGTCTATCTATTACGGTTTACGAGATACAGCCAGCTGACAGACGGACGGACGGACAGCGGAGGCTTAGTAATAGGGTCCCGTTTAGTCCCGTCCTTAGTAGTAGGGCACCCTTTGGGTACGGAAGTCTAAAAGGAAAGAAAAGAATCATAGTTTCCTGAGGATGCGTCATATTTTCTTGTCAAGTTTTATCGAAATCAGTTCAGACAGAACAGAAAGCGGGACGCATTTTGTTACTTTCGCAACACAACAAGAAAAAATGTAAGTCGACTTTTTGGACTGAACATTGGATTTAACATCCGTCATAATAACAATTTGTTTGTATAAAATACTAGACGACGCCCCCAACTTCGTCCACGTGAATTAAGATTTTTTTATTCCCGCGGGAACCCTTTAATTTTCCGGGATTAAATGTAGCCTGTAAAATGTAGTCGACCGAGCGAAGCGAAGGTCTCTGAGTTTACTTGAGTTAATTTGCATTTGTCCGTCCGTCCGTCCGTCCGTCTGTCAGAGCCTTATAACTTCTGAATTACTGAACGTAATTACTTTAATTTTAGATATGATATGTAAACCGATGGCCTCCAGCCGAAAATGGCTTAAAAAGTTATAAAAATCTTTATTTCAGGGGGCTCTCATAGAAGCGAATGCGAAGTAAAATATATTTTTTTGCATTTCATAGGGTTGCAGTACCTCATTTTAAAGATAATTTGGAACAGAGTACAAAAGTATTTTTTTTTAATTTTTTGTCCTAAAATTGACGAAATGGGGGGCTTTCAAAGTGGAGATTGTATTCGAGGTTAGATCTCTAAATGCACTTTATTTTAAAACTTGAAACACATAATTTGAGTTATATTCTGTACTTGAACAACAAATACTAAGATTAGATAAATATTATAAAGAAACGAAATTATTTAAGTTTTAATGGGCATCAATGTTTTTAACAAAACTTTACCATACTGTTAATAGATGGCGCTGTCTTTAATATTGTAAATACAGTTTTGCGTCAGCTATTCTTATTTTGTCTATTACTAATTATGTTATTCAATTAGCAAATTATTATCAATAAAAGTATCACGTTGTTTTTGCAAAAGTAAATCCGTTTCTATTTACAATAATTAGACGTTAGCACCTATTTATGAGTACCGTAAAGATGAGCGCGCATCTAGACATGCTCGCCGCAGAAGCCGCAAGGCTGCAGTCATGGCAGTTTATATATTTTTTAATTATGAAATCGTATACCATGTAACACCCGTTCAGCGAACCAGCTGAATTTTAGTAAAATACTGTAGGCATACGCATCCCATCCACGAAAGCAGATGACGATTGACGTCATCAGATTCGGCGCGTTTTACTTACAATATAATATAGTTAAAACTACCTTATGGGAATTATGGGATACCGCGAGGTCTCAGTTCGGGGCGAACCACTAGTGTTAATCCAGGGTATAATCAATTTCCATTCCAAACAGCCAAATCCGTCCAGTAGTTTTTGCGTGAAAGAGTAACAAACATACACAGTACACACACACGAAGTGGCCTATGTCACGGTAATATTATGTATACAGTATTCCAACTTCATACAAACGGACGAAGCGCGAGCTATGCCTACGCGCCTCGATCTCGGTAAGCGCTCGGTACGCAGACAGTCGCGACTGTGCCGCAGTGACGAACGGACGATGTTATGTTTTTTAACAATAACTGCGCAATTTTTTAACTAAAAATAAGTTCAAGTACATATTTAATATGACGAGGAGGATATATTGTGCTATTTTTGGTTGCATGAATTCGTCAATAACGCATCCAGAGATAACTTTTTTTTAATTACCTGGAAACTCTGAAAGGTAAGACTCTAAAATAATTTTACTTACTAGTAGGTAGGTACAAAATGTATGTATTTTTAATGGATAAGGTTAATGTAAAATTAATTCACAAAGTATTTTATTTGTTTATATAAAAAAAAGTATATTTACAATCACAAAACTAAATGTAAACACAAAGTAGGCAAATGTAATTAAAATGCTGGAGGCGGGCAGCCCTATCGCATGTTTACGTACCGCGCGGCTGTAGGCATTTATGTCAAAGATACGGCCGAGTTACAATACTGTATAGATAATATTACCGTGCTTATGGTGAGACTTTCTCCGTCCGTCCATCCGTCCGTCCGTCCGTCTGTCACAGTAAATTATTTCAGTAACTATTAAAGCTATCGACATGAAATTTGGAATATTTGTGTATAATATTGGCCCAACATCATTGCAATAAAAAAATAATCGGAAATTATTTTTAGTTTTATTAAAAAAGGGGGAAAATCGGGGGCTTAAAATTTCAAAAGTAAAATAACTATACTGAGTGGGGAATCATATGAAAGGCCTTTAGGTACATTCTAAAACAGATTTTTATTTATTTTTATCTATAATAGTTTTTGATTAATTGGGCAAAATGTCGAAAATAATACCGTCCCCCCCCCCCCTCTTATCTCCGAAGATTACAATCGAAAAATCAGAAATAATTATGCTCAATAGAGGTTTATGTACATTTTACAGGAAAAATAAAACCAACGCTCTAACTAGCATAGTTTTTTTTATATTATCAATAAACCTCTACAAGCAAAGTTATATTAAAAGATGAATAAGCAAATTAATATAATTATTATCGTTTTGCTTTTACTTTTGGAGTACGGAACCCTCGGTGCGCGAGTCCGACTCGCATTTGGCCGGTTTTTTTTTTTATTTTGCCACAGAATACAATCACTCACAAGGAGCATTTTGCCGTGCACATAATCTGTGGTGCACACTTCTCCATGGAATTATTATGTACTTACGTACAATGTTGTACGTAAGTACATAATAATTCCATGCACTTCTCTCGGCCACAGATTAACCTCGGCGGCCAAATTCTGTGGGCTGAATGACGACTCTGCTGTACAGCAAGTCTCCACACCATCTATGTAGCATACACGATGCACGACCGTCTTGAAGTACGTCAAAGCTATTCACTATACTATCCATCGACGACGTACGTCGCGACTCAGTAAGTGGTGGGGGAAATCTGCTGGATGGAAAACGGCTCGTGCACGTCCAGCAAACTGCTAATAATAATTATTGACGTACGTCAAGCCTATTCACTGTCGTTTTTGATCGTGCATCGTGCATGACCTTGGCGGGACGTACAGCAAGATGGACAATGAATAGGGTGTTTAACTGAGGTACCACAATAATTAGAAGTTGGCGGTGGCGTTTTGGGGAACTAATTCGGTCATCCAATTTTTTTACTCCATGGGCATCTTGAAAATTCACTATTGGATTTCGTTGTATGCTGTTGCGTTTATTGTGTAAATTAAAAATGGTTTTTTCCCAAATTTAGTCTCGTGTTCTATACAGTTGCAATAGTAATGCTAGGGATGTTGAGCACAGTGGCACACAGCCGCGCCAAGTTATACTTGTCACACTTTGTAGGTACTTAACTATAATAAGTGGAAGAGGACGATTTACGGAGACGTAGTCGTAGTTCCTAGTTCCATGACGGACTTCGTTGAAAAGCATGGAACTAGGATTTGCGACTACTAGTACGTTGAAAAGCATTTGAAAAGTGACATAATTTAAAATTAAAATTGATTTTAAATTTGGAATAGAAATTTGAATTGATTAGATGATTATTTGTTTTTTGAGTGATATTCCAATAGTAGCTCTTTGATCATAAGGTTTAGGCTCTTTTAACGGCTAGAAGAAAGTATAAAGTTTAATTTTCTGTTCTAGATAAACCTTATCTACAAAACAATAATAACATGCGTGAATGTATATCCATACACGGGGGGCAAGCAGGTGTTCAAATTGGTAATGCATGCTGGGAATTGTATTGTTTGGAACATGGAATTCAACCGGACGGGCAAATGCCGTCGGATAAAACCGTTGGAGGAGGCGATGATTCATTCAACACATTCTTTAGCGAGACTGGGGCAGGTAAACATGTTCCACGAGCCGTTTTTATTGATTTGGAACCTACAGTAGTAGATGAAGTCCGCACCGGAACTTACCGGCAACTGTTTCACCCTGAGCAGCTAATCACCGGCAAGGAGGATGCTGCGAATAATTACGCAAGAGGTCATTACACTATTGGGAAAGAAATCGTTGATCTTGTATTAGACCGAGTACGGAAATTAGCAGATCAATGCACAGGCCTCCAAGGCTTTCTGATCTTTCATTCATTTGGAGGTGGCACGGGATCTGGTTTTGCATCGCTTCTGATGGAACGTTTATCAGTGGATTACGGTAAAAAATCCAAGCTAGAATTTGCAATTTATCCAGCACCCCAGATCTCAACTGCAGTAGTGGAGCCTTACAATTCTATTCTGACTACACATACAACACTAGAACATTCTGATGCTGCTTTTATGGTAGACAATGAAGCTATATATGACATTTGCCGAAGAAATTTAGACATTGAAAGACCAACTTACACTAATTTGAATCGCCTTATTGGGCAAATAGTTTCTTCGATCACGGCTTCTTTGCGCTTTGATGGTGCGTTAAATGTAGATCTTACGGAATTCCAAACTAATTTAGTGCCATATCCGCGCATACATTTTCCTTTAGTGACTTATGCTCCTGTAATATCTGCAGAGAAAGCTTACCATGAGCAACTCTCGGTTGCTGAAATCACCAATGCTTGTTTTGAACCCGCAAATCAGATGGTGAAGTGTGATCCCAGACATGGAAAATATATGGCCTGTTGTATGTTGTATCGCGGAGACGTAGTACCTAAAGACGTAAATGCTGCTATAGGAACTATTAAAACGAAACGTACTATCCAATTTGTTGATTGGTGCCCGACAGGATTTAAAGTAGGCATTAACTATCAGCCACCGACCGTAGTTCCTGGTGGAGACCTAGCGAAAGTCCAGCGCGCAGTCTGTATGTTATCCAATACCACCGCTATTGCAGAAGCGTGGTCCCGTCTGAACCATAAGTTTGACTTGATGTACGCAAAGCGTGCTTTTGTCCACTGGTACGTAGGCGAAGGTATGGAAGAAGGTGAATTTTCTGAGGCTCGTGAAGACTTAGCGGCACTAGAAAAAGATTACGAGGAGGTTGGTATGGATTCCGGCGAGGGAGAAGGTGAAGGTGGAGAAGAATATTAAAACTTTGACACTTATTTTTAGAACTATTTCCATAATTAAGTATGAAAATGTATTATTTTCAAAACTGTTAATTTAATATTATTCAGGCATTTAGGCTAATTATATTAAAATTCACAAGTGCTTCAATGTTTTCTTTCGAAACTAGGCTGTGTGTTGTGTGGTAATTCATTTATAAAATCTTTGAAGTTTCTTGGGAAATTCAAAGCTTCCCATGCCACGTAAAGTAGTAAATATCATTCGCCTATGCACGTAAATAATATAGCAAACGTTTTCCTAACTTAACTGCCTGCCTGAGAAAGCCATGTCAAAATCGGTTCAACCGTATACAACGTATAAGCGTATTATGGCCTTTTCACAAAATGTAGTAATGTATCTTTGTCAGTCTTGTTGTCTGTCAGAATGTCTTTTTCTCTTGTCTTTTTCTCAAAATATTTTTCTCAATGTCCTTTTTTCAAAATGTACCAAAACTTTATATGTGGTCAAAACGCGCGTTTTTATTTTCTAATGGTTTAATCATCAAAGGCGCAATCACCAATTCCGCGGCACCGGCGCGCTTTCTCGCACGCTGTTGGGTTGTGCTTCTGGTTTTACCACGGTTTACGGTATTTGCATAGAAAATAAAAACTCACGCGACTCTTAATAAACTACGAGTTTGGGATCTTTTGATTCGTCTTATCAAGTACCCCCCTGGAAGTCGGCTATGGGAAATCTATACATAAAATAAATTTTTTTTTTAATATTTTTTTATTATTTATATACTTTAACAATATTTACTTATTTTTTATTATTTTTTTCTGCCCGGAATGTCTTGCTTACTTTCGGGCTAAGAATTGGGCTACATAGTTGCCTATTAGACCAGGGTAGAAGCCTTAAAAAATAATAAAAAGTGAAAAAAAATAATAGTAGGATAAAACCCATTGGAAAAGGAAGAGAATGCAACAAAAATGAAAGGAAAAATAAATTACGGGCGATCTGAGGTCGGGAAGTGGGGGGAGGGTTTAAGGGTAAAAAACGGTTTATCTCAATTTCCGGAAAAACTACAAGTCCTATGGAAAAAAGTTAAATGGTTGTAGGTAATAAAAGGATCTACAACTTTTGTATTTAGACTTTTTTCACTGTAGTATATAGGCGGTAGAGCTTTAGCCAGATACTTTGAAGCTCCCAAAAAAATAATTTAAACTTATATTCTCAGTTCTGATTTTTATACATGATACTCAGGGAACTATTGCGATATTATCTGTAAGCTGCCAGACCTATTGGAAGGGTCAAACATCCCCCCAGACACACATTATGCGTCCCCATATATATGAGCGCTAGAACATGATTCACTTGTTTAAGTGTGTGAGAGATAATATCATCATACTATAATATTACTAGTGGTTCGCCCCGAACTGAGACCTCGCGGTAACGGTATCCCATGATTATTCATTCAATCGATACATGACGACCAAAACTGACATTATTATTATTATGCCCGTTTTCACCAAACATACCTAAATCATCCCCTATGTAGGAGTCTCTTTACGTAGGTAGCTCCAAAACACAATCCTAAGTCCTAACATCCGTCCCAATGTCCTTTTAGGTGTCCCGTACAGGATCGTGATAAAGAAGTTGACAGTAATCATCACATAACTTATCATAGGTAGCCCGTAAAGGTTTTGAGTTATTATGTAGGTACTAACGAGTGAAAACGGGTTAGGGGCATCTGTACAAATCGTCATCTATCGACGCGAATAGAAAATATACAAAATGATATTTAACTAAAGAATAATTTTAATTGAATAATATGTTTTATATTATGTACCTAAATAAAAATGGTCGACGCAAAACTGTTTTTGGGATAAATCGTAGTCGTAACTCCTGGTTCAGTGGAATAGTTAATGACTGCGCCATCTATTAGCATTATTGTGAAGCTATGTGAAATTTACTGATGCTCATTAAAAATTAAATAATCTCGTTTCTTTATAATATTCATAAAAAAAGAGACGTGTCAAGGGACACCCGGATGGAACGTATTACCTTAGTAGTAGTATTTTAGTGAAGGAATTGTAATAAACTAGTGGTGTCATCTAGTATTAAATTGATTAACTACGACGAATTATTTTTAGTTTATTTCTATTGCACTGATACAACACCAAAGAGTTACTCTGGTGGAGTTACTGTTTTTTCACAGATGGCGTTATCCAATTTATACAATAAAAAATTAGGGAAAAAAAAATTGGCAGTCATATTGACTGCCGATAGAAGTGAAAACTAGATTTGCTAATAATTAAAAATAAATATAAAATTTAAAAAAGATATAAATATAAAAATAATTATAATAATAAATAAATTATAATAAATTATAATAATAAATAATAATAATAATAAATAATAATAAATAATAATAAAATAATAAATATAGCACACTTACGACATCTAAGTGAAATATAAAGAACTTCAAGAGTAGTAGTAACAAACAGCTGTCTTACGTCGTAAAATATTAATCATGGAAGTTTGTGGTCATCATCATAGATGGCGCAGTCAGTTCAATTGCCGTATTTATATACGACAATTGTACTAGCTTCGGCAGTACATATACAGTAATTAATTTCGACATCCTTATCATACCTGCCGTGGCTCTATTATACAGGCGCCGCGCCGCCTACTTACCAAATAAGTACGGGTTCATACCCACCTCCGGTTACGGAAATTTTCTTTCTTTAAATTGATAAATATAATTAAAATAATTCAAGTTACACTTTTACAGTTCTTACAAAAATAAAAAAAACAAACAAAAACGTAAGCCGAAGGTAGGATTCGAATCCTGAACCAGCGAAGGGACTGAGTGAAACTCACTCAGGTCCCTTTGCCACTAGACCAACCAAGCGATGACGAAGCGTCTGAAATAATCAAAGGTAATAGTTGTCTACTCTCCATCCGTCTTACGCTTTTTCGATCAGGGTCACGTGTCCTGACGCGAGTTTATGATTTTATACCCATTACAGAAAAGTGCTCAACGCCGCTAAAGAAGTTTTCACTTCAAAATTCCACATTTAGAAATTATTTAAAATAAAATTGAAAATAGAAAATTCGTCTGTCGAGCTGGGATTCGAACCATCGACGTTGAATTTATAGGCGACTCTCCTAACCACTAGGCCATGCAGACGCCGAGTTCTAAGGCGAAAATACCGAATACAATGCAAAATTCACATTCAACAAAAAATGACGTTTCAAAAATGTGTCGTGTCGGTTTCTTTAATTTTTTCCGTCTAGCCCCCTTCCGTACCGCGCGATAAGGAACTACGTTCCAATAATTTTAGTATTTGTTGTTCAAGTACAGGATACAAGTGAAGTAAGAAAATAAGTACAACTTGAAAATATATAGAAAATTTTCCCAGAGAGCGTCTTCAAGCGAGCGTATTAAATCGCCACTTTGGAAGCCCCCCATTTCGTAAATTATAGGAAAAAAATTAAAAAAAAAATACTATTGTACTCTGTTCCAAATTGTCTTTAAAATGATACACAGAAAACTTATGAATCGCAAATAAAAAAAATTTCTTCGCATTCGCTTCTATGAGAGCCCCCCTGAAATAAAGATTTTTATAACTTTTTAAGCCATTTTCGGCTGGAGGCCATCGGTTTACATATTATATCTAAATTTGAAGTAATTACGTTCAGTAATTCAAAAGTTATAAGGCTCTGACAGACGGACGGACGGACGGACGGACGGACAAGTGCAAATCGCTCTAGTAAACTCAGAGACCTCGCTTCGCTCGGTCAATAAATGCTAGTGTGTTTGTTGGTTTGTCCTTCAATCACTCTGCAACAGAGCTACGGATCGACGTGAATTTTTACCTGGGTATAGCTTAGGATCTAGAGAGAGAGAACTATTGCAATATCTTCTGCAAGCTGCCAGACCTATTGGAGGGGTCAAACATCCCCCCAGACCACACTCGCATTTATAATAATTATCAGTAATGCAAAATTATAACAAAATCTAGACAACCTCAATCTAACATCGTTCGAGATTTAGGTTTCTAGGTTGCCTAGCCACCTAAATCCCGAACTGTGTATTATATGACTGTAGTGTAATTAACATATTTTAATTTGCAATAAAAAATATTGATAACTATATATATAACAAATATTATATATAACAAATATTGTCAATAATTAGTTTGATCGGTTCAGTAGTTTTCGAGTTTATCTGAAAATACATCGTGACACGAGATTTTTATATACCAAAGATACTCATTGTTACATGTTAGGTATTCTCTTAGAAATTTAATGGGAAATGCATAGAAATAGGATTAGACGTAGTCGTCATTCCTAGCTCCATGGGGAAAGGTGTTCTTTTAAAATGACATTTAATGACATTCAATAGAAGAACATTTTATAAATACTCGAAATAAACTGAAAAAAATGTAAACAAATCTTTAGTCTTTTCAGTTGAGAAAACTACATATTTATTTCTCCTCAGTGCTGTACAGCGGTGGTACAGCGTATCAATGACTATCCTTCAGATATTCTAGCTCGCTTAAATTTTAGCTGTTGGTTTAAAACTCAAAGGCTGTGTAGGTACTCAAAACTCATTCTTCATTTGTGGATCCTACACAAAGCGTAAGGTAAATCAATATATATCACTAATATAATGAGTTTATTAGTTTGTTTGAACTATCGGTTAGATTTAAAAAAATTGCATTTGTTAGTACGATTCTTGAGGAAGGTTAGGCATAGGCTACTCAACGTCACGGTACGACCCATGGGCCCGCTTGGAGAGACGCCGGGTTAGGTTTAACTCAGGAATACATTTGTAATTTAATTTGTGAGTTAAAAGGATAACTCGGCGTTTCTGCACAGTAGAATTAATTCTACTGTGGTTTCTGCGAGCGCGCTTATGAAGCCGAGCAAACAGAAAGAAACTAAAACGCTAAGCGAAAACGAATGAAAGCGCGGGCAGGCAATGCAATGCGGTGGAAGGTCAGTCGGTGGCCGAGGGTGTTCTGATCACCCGACGAGAACCTAACAAGAGCCGAACCGAAGAGCTTTTTTTATTCCGGAAAATCAGAGTTCTCACGAAATTATTAAAAGCTAAATCAACGCGGATGAGAGCCTGTAAGCTATTGCTCAGATACCATGAGCGATCGGTCTTCAGTCATCTTTGACCGCCAAAATCTCGATACTTACTGGTTTATTACCTACTAGTTTGTTTTCCCGTTTTCTCACAAGGGTATCTATTTTAAAAACATCGCAACCATGCAAGGCTTAGAACGGGAAAAGCTGCTTCCTAGCCTAATATGGGTATGTTCCGATATACACTGCGAGCACTACTCACTGACTCAAACACAAAAATATTTAAATAATATTTTTTTTATTTTTGAACAGAAAACGTGTACCTACTTGAACTAGGTACCTGATAAATATTTTCGGGGTCGAAAAATGGGGATGACGATATACTGGACTGCGTTCCGTTTTAAACAGTAACCAGTATAGCAAACTAAAAAGGAACGGCTTCACAGTAGGTATACTGGATAGACGTCACACCTTACAGTGGTCACAGTGTATATCGGTACATACCCTTATTGTGCCAATGCGGCTCATTCTGTTGTACCATACTTAAACTCAACTAAATCGACAAGTCTAAGGGCCTGTATTACCACCTTCTGATAAGTCTCGGATAGCCTAACCGTATATTTTGTCACTTTCTTACTTTATGTCAAGTGACAAAGACAAAATATGCGAATAAACTATCCGACACTTATCAGAAGGTGGTGAAAATGGCCCTTAATCTCGTGCTATTCCTTTCATAACGCTCCCCGCGGAAATGAATAGCACTTTATTCAGATCAAAACAAAGTTTAAAAAATAACGAACATTAACGAACTTACTAATTCAGACCAATTAATTTAATTTAGTTTAGAGATTGTGTACAACAGAATTAGTTACATTGCTCTTTATTTGGTCTGAGACTTTTACTAACATGCGTAATAAAATTTTAAGGTCACGTGAATCAACAGTTTTACAAATAAAATGCTTAAATAAATTAATAACGGATTGCAAGAAACTCATTATGGCAGAAACATCATTTTATATTGCACCTGCTTGTTGGCATTTTACAAACGGAGACAAAATATTTGGAGCTACTATAAGGAAAAATGTAATCGATGAATATGATAGAAAACGAAATAGAAAGATTTTAACTTTTTGTTTTGCTACTGACTCATATAGTAAACTGAATGAAGCTTACGGTATGGAACTAAACAGCGATGTTGTACATAAAAAGCGCCTATCTAGGTACCACCAATCAAAAATATACAATTGTACGAAATCACTGGGGGCGCTGTTCACTGATAACCGTAAAAGTAACACATTTAACAAGAAATTAAAAAACATAGGAAAAATATATTATAGTGTGCCTTCATTTAATACTAATAATTCTCAAATTAAACTCACTGTTAATTATTCTAAGTCAAAAAGTTGCCATCAAATGACAATGAATCCTACAGGCGAGACTTTAGTGGAAAACACTATGTTAGATCGTCCTAATTCAATATGTTTTTACACAAATATCAATCCCTATTCTAACGTTAAATATAAAGTGTACCGTTGCCAATTGAATACGCAAGAAGAAAGCTGTTGCTGTTCATGTAACTCGGATGCGATGTTTGAGGTAATGAAAAGTTTATATGACTGTTATAAAAAGAAAAATTGCGATAATTGCAACTGCATTCTTTGTGGTCACTTGCCACGTGAAGAAAGAAAACTTGGAGAGTTAAGGAAATCAGAGGCAAAACTTTCAAAAAGATTACATATGCCATCCGGAAAATTGCGCGAAGCCAAAGCGGCAGGACTTTTAACACCTCTTGAAGGTAAATCTAAAAAAGAACAGGAAAAAGTTTTAAGAGGCTTAGCAATGAAAGGTTTACCACTTCCCGAGGCAAAAACTGCTTCTGTACAAAAACTTATAGACCAAGTTCGCGCTGAAGTTGGACTTCCACCTGAACCCAAAACACCATCTGCTAAAGAAAAATACAACAGAGCTATGGCTGCTGGACTAATAACCCCATTAGAAGGGAAGAGGAATAGTGATAAGGAGAAAATTCTAAGAGAACAAGCCAAAATAGGTTTACAATTACCCGAGGGACGTACTCCGTCTGAAAAAGCTCTTATAGCTAAAATTAAAGAAACGACGCAGCCAGAAAGCGAACTACATGTGCCATCAGAAAAATTGCGCAAAGCAAAAGCTGCAGGATTGTTGACACCTCTCACCGGTAAAAGTGAGCAAGAAAAACACAAGATATTGAGAGGCTTGGCAATGCAAGGCATACCACTTCCAGAACCAAAAACCCCATCGGAACAAAAACTAATGGACCGAGTTCGAGCTGAAGTTGGACTTCCACCTGAACCCAAATCACCATCTGCTAAAGAAAAATACAACAGAGCTATGGCTGCTGGACTAATAACCCCCTTAGAAGGGAAGCGAAATAGTGACAAGGAGAAAATTCTAAGAGAACAAGCCAAAATAGGCTTACCATTACCCGAGGGACGTACGCCGTCTGAGAAAGCTCTTATAGCTAAAATTAAAGAAACGCCGCGGCCAGAAAGCGTACTACGTGTGCCATCAGAAAAATTGCGCAAAGCAAAACCTGCAGCATTGTTGACACCTCTCACAGGTAAAAGTGAGCAAGAAAAACACAAGATATTAAAAGGCTTGGCAATGCAGGGCATTCCACTTCCAGAACCAAAAACCCCATCGGAACAAAAACTAATGGACCGAGTTCGAGCTGAAGTTGGACTTCCACCTGAACCCAAAACACCATCTGCTAAAGAAAAATACAATAGAGCTATGGCTGCTGGACTAATAACCCCATTAGAAGGGAAGCGGAATAGTGACAAGGAGAAAATTCTAAGAGAACAAGCCAAAATAGGCTTACCATTACCCGAGGGGCGTACTCCCTCTGAGAAAGCTCTTATAGCTAAAATTAAAGAAACGACGCGGCCAGAAAGCGTACTACGTGTGCCATCAGAAAAATTGCGCAAAGCAAAAGCTGCAGGATTATTGACACCTCTCACAGGTAAAAGTGAGCAAGAAAAACACAAGATATTGAGAGGCTTGGCAATGCAAGGCATACCACTTCCAGAACCAAAAACCCCATCGGAACAAAAACTAATGGACCGAGTTCGAACTGAAGTTGGACTTCCACCTGAACCCAAATCACCATCTGCCAAAGAAAAATACAACAGAGCTATGGCTGCTGGGCTAATAACCCCATTAGAAGGGAAGAGGAATAGTGACAAGGAGAAAATTCTAAGAGAACAAGCTAAAATAGGCTTACCATTACCCGAGGGGCGTACTCCATCTGAGAAAGCTCTTATAGCTAAAATTAAAGAAACGACGCGGCCAGAAAGCGTACTACGTGTGCCATCAGAAAAATTGCGCAAAGCAAAAGCTGCAGGATTGTTGACACCTCTCACAGGTAAAAGTGAGCAAGAAAAACACAAGATATTAAGAGGTTTGGCAATGCAAGGTATACCACTTCCAGAACCAAAAACCCCATCGGAACAAAAACTAATGGACCGAGTTCGAGCTGAAGTTGGACTTCCACCTGAACCCAAATCACCATCTGCTAAAGAAAAATACAACAGAGCTATGGCTGCGGGACTAATAACCCCATTAGAAGGGAAGCGGAATAATGACAAGGAGAAAATTCTAAGAGAACAAGCCAAAATAGGCTTACCATTACCCGAGGGGCGTACTCCCTCTGAGAAAGCTCTTATAGCTAAAATTAAAGAAACGAAACGGCCAGAGAGCGTACTACGTATGCCATCAGAAAAATCGCGCAAAGCAAAACCTGCAGGATTGTCGACACCTCTCACAGGTAAAAGTGAGCAAGAAAAACACAAGATATTAAGAGGCTTGGCAATGCAGGGCATACCATTTCCAGAACCAAAAACCTCATCGGAACAAAAACTAATGGACCGAGTTCGAGCTGAAGTTGGACTTCCACCTGAACCCAAAACAACATCTGCTAAAGAAAAATACAACAGAGCTATGGCTGCTGGACTAATAACCCCATTAGAAGGGAAGCGAAATAGTGACAAGGAGAAAATTCTAAGAGAACAAGCCAAAATAGGCTTACCATTACCCGAGGGACGAACTCCGTCTGAGAAAGCTCTTATAGCAAAAGTAAAGGCAACGACAAAACCTTTAGCAGAAATGCCATTAAGGCGTCCAGCTTTACCACCAGAAAAATTAAAAAAATTAGATGCACAAACTGCTAAGGTAATGAAAGAAAAGAAAGGTGCAAGCGATGAATGCATTTGTGATTTACTTACACCTGAATCGGAACGAAAACCCTTAGGCGTAAAAGATATTAAATCTCATAAAATTCCATCAGAAAAATTGCGCAAAGCAAAAGCTGCAGGATTGTTGACACCTCTCACCGGTAAGAGTAAGCAAGAAAAGGAGAAGATATTAAGAGGCTTGGCAATGCACGGCATACCACTTCCAGAGGCAAAAACCTCATCGGAACAAAAACTAATGGACCGAGTTCGAGCTGAAGTTGGACTTCCACCTGAACCCAAATCACCATCTGCTAAAGAAAAATACAACAGAGCTATGGCTGCTGGTCTAATAACCCCATTAGAAGGCAAGAGGAATAGTGATAAGGAGAAAATTCTAAGAGAACAAGCCAAAATAGGCTTACCATTACCCGAGGGACGAACTCCGTCTGAGAAAGCTCTTATAGCTAAAATTAAAGAAACGGCGCGGCCAGAAAGTGTTCTACGTGTGCCATCAGATAAATTGCGCAAAGCAAAAGCTGCAGGATTGTTGACACCTCTCACCGGTAAGAGTAAGCAAGAAAAGGAGAAGATATTAAGAGGCTTGGCAATGCACGGCATACCACTTCCAGAGGCAAAAACCTCATCGGAACAAAAACTAATGGACCGAGTTCGAGCTGAAGTTGGACTTCCACCTGAACCCAAATCACCATCTGCTAAAGAAAAATACAACAGAGCTATGGCTGCTGGACTAATAACCCCATTAGAAGGCAAGCGGAATAGTGACAAGGAGAAAATTCTAAGAGAACAAGCCAAAATAGGCCTACCATTACCCGAGGGACGAACTCCGTCTGAGAAAGCTCTTATAGCTAAAATTAAAGAAACGACGCGGCCAGAAAGCGTACTACGTGTGCCATCAGAAAAATTGCGCAAAGCAAAAGCTGCAGGATTGTTGACACCTCTCACAGGTAAGAGTAAGCAAGAAAAGGAGAAGATATTAAAAGGCTTGGCAATGCACGGCATACCACTTCCAGAGGCAAAAACCTCATCGGAACAAAAACTAATGGACCGAGTTCGAGCTGAAGTTGGACTTCCACCTGAACCCAAATCATCATCTGCTAAAGAAAAATACAACAGAGCTATGGCTGCTGGACTAATAACCCCATTAGAAGGCAAGCGGAATAGTGACAAGGAGAAAATTCTAAGAGAACAAGCCAAAATAGGCTTACCATTACCCGAGGGACGAACTCCGTCTGAGAAAGCTCTTATAGCTAAAATTAAAGAAACGGTGCGGCCAGAAAGCGTTCTACGTGTGCCATCAGAAAAATTGCGCAAAGCAAAAGCTGCAGGATTGTTGACACCTCTCACCGGTAAGAGTAAGCAAGAAAAGGAGAAGATATTAAGAGGCTTGGCAATGCACGGCATACCACTTCCAGAGGCAAAAACCTCATCGGAACAAAAACTAATGGACCGAGTTCGAGCTGAAGTTGGACTTCCACCTGAACCCAAATCACCATCTGCTAAAGAAAAATACAACAGAGCTATGGCTGCTGGACTAATAACCCCATTAGAAGGCAAGCGGAATAGTGACAAGGAGAAAATTCTAAGAGAACAAGCCAAAATAGGCTTACCATTACCCGAGGGACGTACTCCGTCTGAGAAAGCTCTTATAGCTAAAATTAAAGAAACGACGCGGCCAGAAAGCGTTCTACGTGTGCCATCAGAAAAATTGCGCAAAGCAAAAGCTGCAGGATTGTTGACACCTCTCACCGGTAAGAGTAAGCAAGAAAAGGAGAAGATATTAAGAGGCTTGGCAATGCACGGCATACCACTTCCAGAGGCAAAAACCTCATCGGAACAAAAACTAATGGACCGAGTTCGAGCTGAAGTTGGACTTCCACCTGAACCCAAATCACCATCTGCTAAAGAAAAATACAACAGAGCTATGGCTGCTGGTCTAATAACCCCATTAGAAGGCAAGCGGAATAGTGAAAAGGAGAAAATTCTAACAGAACAAGCCAAAATAGGCTTACCATTACCCGAGGGACGAACTCCGTCTGAGAAAGCTCTTATAGCTAAAATTAAAGAAACGACGCGGCCAGAAAGCGTTCTACGTGTGCCATCAGAAAAATTGCGCAAAGCAAAAGCTGCAGGATTGTTGACACCTCTCACCGGTAAGAGTAAGCAAGAAAAGGAGAAGATATTAAGAGGCTTGGCAATGCACGGCATACCACTTCCAGAGGCAAAAACCTCATCGGAACAAAAACTAATGGACCGAGTTCGAGCTGAAGTTGGACTTCCACCTGAACCCAAATCACCATCTGCTAAAGAAAAATACAACAGAGCTATGGCTGCTGGACTAATAACCCCATTAGAAGGCAAGCGGAATAGTGACAAGGAGAAAATTCTAAGAGAACAAGCCAAAATAGGCTTACCATTACCCGAGGGACGTACTCCGTCTGAGAAAGCTCTTATAGCTAAAATTAAAGAAACGACGCGGCCAGAAAGCGTTCTACGTGTGCCATCAGAAAAATTGCGCAAAGCAAAAGCTGCAGGATTGTTGACACCTCTCACCGGTAAGAGTAAGCAAGAAAAGGAGAAGATATTAAGAGGCTTGGCAATGCACGGCATACCACTTCCAGAGGCAAAAACCTCATCGGAACAAAAACTAATGGACCGAGTTCGAGCTGAAGTTGGACTTCCACCTGAACCCAAATCACCATCTGCTAAAGAAAAATACAACAGAGCTATGGCTGCTGGACTAATAACCCCATTAGAAGGCAAGCGGAATAGTGACAAGGAGAAAATTCTAAGAGAACAAGCCAAAATAGGCTTACCATTACCCGAGGGACGAACTCCGTCTGAGAAAGCTCTCATAGCTAAAATTAAAGAAACGGCGCGGCCAGAAAGCGTTCTACGTGTGCCATCAGAAAAATTGCGCAAAGCAAAAGCTGCAGGATTGTTGACACCTCTCACTGGTAAGAGTAAGCAAGAAAAGGAGAAGATATTAAGAGGCTTGGCAATGCATGGCATACCACTTCCAGAGGCAAAAACCTCATCGGAACAAAAACTAATGGACCGAGTTCGAGCTGAAGTTGGACTTCCACCTGAACCCAAATCACCATCTGCTAAAGAAAAATACAACAGAGCCATGGCTGCTGGACTAATAACCCCATTAGAAGGCAAGCGGAATAGTGACAAGGAGAAAATTCTAAGAGAACAAGCCAAAATAGGCTTACCATTACCCGAGGGACGAACTCCGTCTGAGAAAGCTCTTATAGCTAAAATTAAAGAAACGGTGCGGCCAGAAAGCGTTCTACGTGTGCCATCAGAAAAATTGCGCAAAGCAAAAGCTGCAGGATTGTTGACACCTCTCACCGGTAAGAGTAAGCAAGAAAAGGAGAAGATATTAAGAGGCTTGGCAATGCACGGCATACCACTTCCAGAGGCAAAAACCTCATCGGAACAAAAACTAATGGACCGAGTTCGAGCTGAAGTTGGACTTCCACCTGAACCCAAATCACCATCTGCTAAAGAAAAATACAACAGAGCTATGGCTGCTGGACTAATAACCCCATTAGAAGGCAAGCGAAATAGTGACAAGGAGAAAATTCTAAGAGAACAAGCCAAAATAGGCTTACCATTACCCGAGGGACGAACTCCGTCTGAGAAAGCTCTTATAGCTAAAATTAAAGAAACGACGCGGCCAGAAAGCATTCTACGTGTGCCATCAGAAAAATTGCGCAAAGCAAAAGCTGCAGGATTGTTGACACCTCTCACCGGTAAGAGTAAGCAAGAAAAGGAGAAGATATTAAGAGGCTTGGCAATGCACGGCATACCACTTCCAGAGGCAAAAACCTCATCGGAACAAAAACTAATAGACCGAGTTCGAGCTGACGTTGGACTTCCACCTGAACCCAAATCACCATCTGCTAAAGAAAAATACAACAGAGCTATGGCTGCTGGACTAATAACCCCATTAGAAGGGAAGCGGAATAGTGACAAGGAGAAAATTCTAAGAGAACAAGCCAAAATAGGCTTACCATTACCAGAGGGACGTACTCCGTCTGAGAAAGCTCTTATAGCTAAAATTAAAGAAACGACGCGGCCAGAAAGCGTTCTACGTGTGCCATCAGAAAAATTGCGCAAAGCAAAACCTGCAGGATTGTTGACACCTCTCACAGGTAAAAGTGAGCAAGAAAAACACAAGATATTAAGAGGCTTGGCAATGCAAGGCATACCATTTCCAGAATCAAAATCCCCATCAGAACAAAAACTAATGGACCGAGTTCGAGCTGAAGTTGGACTTCCACCTGAACCCAAAACAACATCTGCTAAAGAAAAATACAACAGAGCTATGGCTGCTGGACTAATAACCCCATTAGAAGGGAAGCGGAATAGTGACAAGGAGAAAATTCTAAGAGAACAAGCCAAAATAGGCTTACCATTACCCGAGGGACGAACTCCGTCTGAGAAAGCTCTTATAGCAAAAGTAAAGGCAACGACAAAACCTTTAGCAGAAATGCCATTCGGGCGTCCAGCTTTACCACCAGAAAAATTAAAAAAATTAGATGCACAAACTGCTAAGGTAATGAAAGAAAAGAAAGGTCCAAGTGATGAATGCATTTGTGATTTACTTACACCTGAATCGGAACGAAAACCCTTAGGCAAAACAACTATTAAACCTGATAAAATTCCATCAGAAAAATTGCGCAAAGCAAAAGCTGCAGGATTGTTGACGCCTCTCACCGGTAAAAGTGAGCAAGAAAAACATAAGATATTAAGAGGCTTGGCAATGCACGGCATACCACTTCCAGAGGCAAAAACCTCATCGGAACAAAAACTAATGGACCGAGTTCGAGCTGAAGTTGGACTTCCACCTGAACCCAAATCACCATCTGCTAAAGAAAAATACAACAGAGCTATGGCTGCTGGACTAATAACCCCATTAGAAGGCAAGCGGAATAGTGACAAGGAGAAAATTCTAAGAGAACAAGCCAAAATAGGCTTACCATTACCCGAGGGACGTACTCCGTCTGAGAAAGCTCTTATAGCTAAAATTAAAGAAACAACAAGTATTGCTTCATCGTTAGTACCAATACCATCAGAAAAATTACGTAAAGCTAAGGCGGCAGGACTTTTGACACCTTTAGAAGGAAAATCAGCTGAACAGAAAGAAAAAATATTATCTGGCTTAGCTGAAGCTGGTTTGCCACTGCCAAAAGGCAAAACTCCTTCTGAGAAATCACTTATACGTAAAGTACAAACAAAATACGGTATACCGCCAAAAGTGAAAACCGCATCTACAAAAACTGAAGGATTATTGACCCCTCTTAAAGGGAAAACACTTGCACAAAAAGAGAAGATTTTGAAAGGATTGGCCGAAGCTGGATTACCTATGCCAGAAGGTACCACACCATCTGAAAAGGCTTTAATTCAAAAAGTTAGAACCAAAGCTGGTTTGCCACTAGAAGCCACACCTTCAGAGAAAAGAGGAAAAATTAGAAAAAAATCAAAGAAAATTGGAGTTTCAAAATCAAAAGGTGGTATTGTTGAAGAATTTGAAGATATAACTAAAACTACAACGTGTGACAGAGCATGTGGATGTGACAAGAAGAAAATAAGATTTAAGCATAGTTACGTAAAAATAAGAGTTACCTCCCCAGATATATCGTCGTTGTGCCCCTGTCCGGAAGAATGTGTTCCGGGTGTAAAAGGAGGTGTTTTTACTGATAATGAGGGCATTAAAGTTACGATTGGAAGAGTAACTGGGGTACTATCGTTCCCTTCAAGAGAATTGCCAAAAAATAAAAGAACATTACCAAAGAGTTACACAAGTAGTGAAGTTCTCATAAGTTGTACCCCAAGCACAAATAATAATCCAACTGATGAAATTTATTGTGGCTCATCTCAAAATATTCCTTCTTACAATGGTGTACAAATTAAAAACTCAAAATTTGCTTTAAATTCTCCACCACAAATATCTGTCGTAAATGCCTGTCCAAACTCCCTTGATGATTATCACAAGGATGATACAATAATTTTCATTAAATCGTTTACAAGTACCTATGGAAAACCACACTTATTGGATAATGATGTTAAGGAAGAATCTTACACGTGCTCAGTATCGACCAGTTCCAGTATCGAATCATTTTATTTATTGAAAACTGATTCATCTTTAAGTTTGGCAACATATTCTGACACATACAGTGTAATATCTATCTCTGTAACAGAAACATCATCATGCTCAGATTACTCCATACAAAAAGATTACCTAAGCTCTCAATACGATAAAATATTCAGGACCCATGAAAACTACTGCAGCACCTTTTATACCAGGTATGTACCTACTTGATATAATAATAATAAGGTACCTATTCGTTTTTAATTAATTTCTTTCCCTTTCTTGAATTTTGTTTTATAGTACGTTTCATTATTTATTTATTTATTTGTAGGATATTTGGGAGGCGCCATCTGTTAGGCGTAGTCTTAAATCCTAGTTCCGTGTTATCGATTGATCTGTGGACGGTGGTATCGTGTCGCATTCCCTAATGTTTGTAGTCTATGGTGGAATTTGTCGGGGATGCTGGTCTCGGCGTCTGTTTAACTATATGGATCTTTGGTCACATATTCTGTATTCATGGTCTATGATTCGGAATTCTGTCACGGTCGCAGGCGGTGTTTAGCAGTTTTTTCTTTAATTTGTTGGATTTAGGATTTGATGATTTGATAGTGATATGTGATAGTGTAGAGTGATTATGCAATTGTTGTTGGAGTGTTACTGGCTATGTGGACCCTACATACTGGTTGCTAGGTTGGATGTCATAGTTGTAGATTTTTGGTGTAGTATGCCGTTTTGTCGTGGTTGCGATACATTTGGAATCTGGAGTGATTGATTGTATAATTGGTGATGATGCGGAAAGATTGATCAGTCGCTGTGGAGTGGCTGTTGCTGAATTGGTTATTTGGTGAGTTTGTTGCAATGCTAATGATGTTACCGTGATAGTGTTTCTTTGCCTAGTGATGGGCCATGAGCATCGATGTGCCATGAGCGAGTTAGAAAGGTGATTTTCTAGGGTCTTCAATGGTGGAGACAGGGCAGCTGGAGGGGTGGATTTGGAGGTTGCACCTAGGCTAGGATATTTAGCCGGGTTTGTCTAGTTAGACATGGAAATATTGGGTTCCATACTTGTTGCATAACGATAACAATGTACCCTCCTTCTTGTGATTAGTTATTATTATTGAAAGAAGATTATTGCTGAGAATGATGTTCTGTTTTGAGATAGTTTGTGATTACTTTTATTAGACGCTCGGCGAGAGGGGTGTCGTTATTATTGTTAAGGTACACAAAACATTAATATTAATATTAATTAATATTTTTTTTTTCTACTTTATAGTGGATCTACTGTAGGTGCCACGGATGTTTATTCGACAGCTACATACTGGTCTTCTTCGAAAAGATTTTTGATCGATTCTAAGAAAAAATTTGATCGTGAAATTATACTATTAAAAGCCATCCAATCGGAATCATATCAATTGAAACATTTACATAATCACAGACACCAGGAATCTTTTACAAAATATGACTTTAGCACTAGCTCTGAGATTCTTGATACGGTCAGCAGAGAGAGATCAAAAAGAATAGTCTACGATTCATCTTCTCTTATTATTATTATGCCAACTTCATCAGATGAATATGAAACAAATTACAATAATTATTACTCTGATTACTCATTAGAATACTGTGAATCAACAGTTTATATACAACTTTCTAAAAATTGTACCAATTGGAACCCTACTTCGCAAGACCTACATAGTAAGTAAGCGTTTGGATGTGATGATGATATTCAATTCGACTTTAATTGACAAATATATATCTTATCTTTCTTTCTTAATCTTATCTTAATCTTAATATATATAAATTACATGTCACGTTGTTTGTCCGCGATGGACTCCTAAACTACTGAACCGATTTAGATCAAACTTCGTAACTATCTGTAATTGGGTCCAACTTGAAAGATAGGATAGTTTTTTTTTATTATGATAGTTTATTTGTTTTATTTATATAGATAAGTTGGCGGTACGAAGTTCGCCGGGTCAGCTAGTCTTAATATATATAAATTACGTGTCACGTCGTTTGTCCGCGATGGACTCCTAAACTACTGAACCGATTTTTATCGAACTTCGTAACTATCTGTAATTTGGTCCAACTTAAAAGATAGGATAGTTTTTTTGGATTGGGATAGTTAATTTGTTTTATTTATATAGATAAATTGGCGGTACGAAGTTCGCAGGGTCAGCTAGTCTTAATATATATAAATTACGTGTCACGTTGTTTGTCCGCGATGGACTCCTAAACTACTTAACCGATTTTGATCAAACTTCGTAACTATCTGTAATTTGGACCAACTTGAAAGATAGGATAGTTTTTTTTTAATAAGATAATTTATTCGTTTTATTTATATAGTGTTGGCGGTACGAAGTTCGCCGGGTCAGCTAGTCTTAATCTTAATCTTAATATATATAAATTACGTGTCACGTTGTTTGTCCGCGATGGACTCCTAAACTACTGAACCGATTTTGATCAAACTTCGTAACTATCTGTAATTTGGACCAACTTGAAAGATAGGATAGTTTTAGTAGTTATTTGTTTTATTTATATAGGTAAGTTGGCGGTACGAAGTTCGCCGAGTCAGCTAGTATAATATATAAATTACGTGTCACGTTGTTTGTCCGCGATGGACTCCTAAACTACTGAACCGATTTAGATCAAACTTCGTAACTATCTGTAATTTGGTCCGACTTAAAAGATAGGATAGTTTTTTTGGATTGGGATAGTTTATTTGTTTTATTTATATAGATAAGTTAGCGGTACGAAGTTCGCTGGGTCAGCTAGTATATATATATATTTAAGTTAAATTTCCTACCATTTTGACTATTCGAACAGATTTGTATGTTAATTGTTAAATCGTCACCGAGATAAGGCGCTTCGAAAACATAGTCCAGTCGACAGGTAGGAAAAAGTGTGGTTAGGTGTATTTTGCACAGGGGTAGTTAATTAACATTTTCTCAAGCTTTGGACCTCGAGGACTCTGTGTTAAAAGAGGAGGGTGGGGGGAAACTGCGAAATTTTCAACCTTCCTCCGGTTTTTCCTCAGTAACATTATTCCTCAATGTCCTACGGCAAAATTATATTTTGTATACTTTTTAGTAGAGCGTTATACTTCCTTTAAGTTTGATTAACAAAAATTTTTTGTATCTCAATTCGTTACCGATATATTGTGGAACTTCGAAAAAAGGAATTTTCTCAAAATTCGCTAAAAACCTTTTGTGAATTGGAGTTTAGTGGGGTGAGCGGGGGAAGGGGGTGTCCAAAGTCAGTGATTGTATTCAGGTACAATAATTTCATCATAATTCGGGAATAACAGAAGAAATAAGGTGGAGTTCTGCCTTTTTGTCGCATATTTTAGTGAATTTTGAAAAATTATATTTTTTTCGTGGCGCCATATCTCGGTAACGAATTGAAAAACAAAAAATAAAATGCTTTTGCCGTAGGACGTAAGGGAAAAAGTAATTGAGGAAAAACCGGAGGTAGGTATAAAATTTTGCAGTTTCCCCCTCACCTTACTCTTTTAGCACAGGGTCCCCGAGGTTCAAAACTTGAGAAAATGTTAATTAACAATCCCTTAACAACACTATTTTACAAAGTTTCGTTAACTTCCGACCTTTTTCCACATAACCTTACTTTTTCCTACCTGTCGACAGGGCTATTTGTTCGAAGCGCCATATCTCGGTAACAAATTGACACACAAAAATGTATTGGTTTTCAAAATTGCAGGAAAAACTCTACTAAAAAATGCTTTTTCCGTAGGATGTAAGGGAAAAAAGTTATTTAGATATATTTACATTTAGGTAGATTTACAACATCCATCTATCCATCAATCCATCCATCCATCCTCACAAACTTTCACATTTATAATATTAGTAAGATTATTTATTAAGTACCTAGTATTATAAACTATCTATGAGGTTCTTAGAAAATCATCACTTACCTACTACCAAAACATTCTCTTTACCAAAAACATTTCATTTATACGTCTATTCTATATTATCAATTTATTATTAATGTACGTCTGCATTTAATTTAACAGAAATCGGTGTAAAGAACGGTCTTAACCTAGTTGCTAAAGGCAAACATTTGAAAAATGTATCATTGCAAAAAATTGATTATCATGATAATCTTCTAGAAAGTGAAAAACAGAAAAAAACTTGTCAGAAAAGCCGAAAAGCCCAAAAGTCGCAACGAGTTTATAGTACCGATACTACTGAGGACAGACCATGTTGTTGTGTACTTAAGGAAGAGAATGGGTTACAAACATGTTTGTATGGCAAAGAAAAAAGATACGAAAACTTTGTTTCAGAATTAGTTACCCCAATGGTTCTGAAGGAAGCTGTAACGCAAGGTATATCTGCTATTTTATGGCAAAATTTCAACAAAGTGTTTTTTTTTCTCTTTCATTTCAGTGAACTTCCTTATTATAAGGTTTTTAGGGTTCCGTACCAAAATGGTAAAAATGGAACCCTTATGGTGAGACTTTCTCCATCCGTCTGTCCGTCCGTCCGTCTGTCACAGTCGATTATTTCAGTAACTATTAAAGCTATCGACATGAAATTTGGCCTAGTTGTGTATAATAGTGGCCCGGGGGATGTCCCGTCGCTCACGTCCGCAGGAACTACCTTTCACTTCCCTGCACGTGTCCCCCGGGTGGTGCTAAACGAGCGACGAACTAGACGGCGTAACATGCCATAAGATAAAAAAAAAATAGTGGCCCAACATCATTGGAATAAAGAAAAATCGAAAATTATTAATAATTAAATTATTAAAAAAAGGGGGAAAATCGGGGGTTTGAAATTTCAAAGTAAAATAACTATACCTTAGCTTTGCTCGGGTATTTTTTTTTTTTCGTAAGTCGTGTTTTTTGGAAATTATGTATTAAAAAAAAAATTTAAAAAAAATAATAAAATTCATAGGGGAAAATATAATAATCGTCTGGACTCGAACCGGGGTTCTGGTTTCGGGACCGCCCGACTTTCCAAGAATTTCATAGAAGATGGCGAAATTTACTTTCGTATTCTAATGATATTGTAAGGGGTTTTTCATTTCCTGAAAACACGGATAAAACGACGTTTTCTAAAAATGAAACCTAGCTAGATCGATTTATCGCCCCCGAAACCCCCTGCACACTAAATTTCATGAAAATCGTTGGAGCCGTTTCCGAGATTCCGATTATATATTTATATATATACTAGCTGATGCCCGCGACTTCGTCCGCATGGATTAAGTTTTTAAAAATCCCGCGAGAACTCTTTCATTATCCGGGATAAAAAGTAGCTCTCCCGGTCTGAGGAACCACTACTACATCCATTACTATACCCATGCAAAAAATCGCATCAATCCGCTGTTCTGTTGCGACGTGATTGAAGGACAAACCAACAAACAAACACACTTTCGCATTTATAATATCAGTAATGCTTTATTATAACACTTTTTATAATTGTCAAATTTTTACCATACTTAACCAAAGACAAAATTACGTTTAGCTGTCATTTACGTTTTGTTATTCCACTGTCATTTGCGTTTTGTTATTCCATGTCAGATGCGTTTTTGTTATACCACGTTTTATAGTGACTTGACGGAAACGTGGTCGAACGGGATAAAAAGTATCCTATGTCCGTCTCCTGGTTCTAAGCTACCTCTCCACCAATTTTCAGCCAAATCGGTTCATCCGTTCTTGAGTTATAAATAGTGTAACTAACACCACTTTCTTTTATATATATATATATATATATATATATATATATATATATATATATATATATATATATATATATATAAATAGCTGCTGGGGCTGATTGACTGATTCACTCACTCATTGATCACCTCTCCTGTATTTTGTATGAAAAAATTTTTTTTCACCGTTGGTTTCGTATAGAGGACAAAAATTCATTTGGAGGAAAAATATGGAGAGAGCTGATGATTGAGAATTTCGGAGACGGGTAAGGGGAACGGCCAGGGTATTGAAGATAGGTGGGGGGCGCTCGAACAAAAGTCACTCGAAACCTCATCCAATTGGCAGTGAGCTGAAAAAAAATTCCAAAATGGCGGATTCAAGATGGCGGCCATACAAACTTCAACGGTTTCTATCTCGGAGAAGATAAAAGATGGAAGAGTGGTTTCTTGGCAAAAGATGATCAGGACCCAAAGGTCTATTTGATGAATAGAAAAAACATCCAAGATGGCGGAATATTTTTTCTTCATACAAAATATATGGCGAATATTGAAGAGACTAGAAGCCGGGAATCATGCAAGACTTTGATACGGTTCCTTTTCAAAATTTGTTTTTATTGAAGAATTTTCATTATGACTAATGATGACATATGATGATCGAGGGTTTGGAAGGTGGGTGAGGAGCACGGCCATGGTAATGAAGATAGGTGGTGGTGCTCGAACAAAAGTCACTCACACAAAAAAAATCCCAAATGGCGGATTCAAGATGGCGGCCATACAAACTTCAACGGTGTCTATCTCGGAGAGTATAAAAGATGGAAGAGTGGTTTTTGATAGAAAATGATCAAGACCTAAAAGTCTACTTGCCGAGTAGAAAAACCGCGGTCCGCTACTAGTTTATATATATACAAGAATTGCTCGTTTAAAGGTATTAGATAGATATTGAAAAGGAACCGTTTCAAAGTCTAGCATAACTTGTATGTGGAAAATAAATTACGCCATCTTGAATTTTTTTTCTGTTCATCGAGTAGACCTTAGGGTCCTGATCATCTTTTGCCAAAAAAGCACTCTTGCATCTTTAATACTCTCCGAGATAGACACCGACGAAATTTGTATGGCCGCCATCTTGAATCCGCCATTTTGGAATTTTTTTTTTCAACTCACTGGCAATTGGATGAGGTTTTGAGTGACTTTTGTTCGAGCACAGCCCACCTATCTTCAATACCCTGGCCGTGCTCTTCACCCGTCTCCGAAATCCTCAATCATCAGCTCTCTCCATATTTTTCCTCCGAATGAATTTTTGTCCTCTATACGAAACCATCGGTGAAAAAAAAATTTCATACAAAATTTTACAGGAGAGGTGATCAATGAGTGAGTCAGTCAGTCAGTGAGTCAGTGAATCAGCCCCAGCAGCTATATATATAGTAATAATATGAAAAATATATAAAATTTTGCGTGTGAAGCGAGTGCGAAATTTTCCCTCTGAAACTACCTGTTGACTGGACTATAGCGCATTCACGAATACTTAATTGAATCTACTAGCTCATTGCAAGACAAGTTATACCTATACACGGAAATGAAAAGAAAAATGTGTCCCGTGCCACCGATATGACATACTAACATTTTTGGGGGACACATAAGCAAGCGGTGCCCATCCTCCTACGAAAAACACCTAGAGATTGCGTAGGTAGGTATGATCTATAAGCGCATGAGGGGGGGGGGGGGGGGGAGCAAGCGTTATTCTATGCAAAAATATTCTTTCAAACATAACTTTCTGGGACACATGCATGTCTACTTATCAGTCATTATACTGGTTAGTTACTATTATAAAATTACATTGTGATAATACTATCACTATTAACGATTTAAATTTTAATAGCCATAAGCCAAAACAACCAATAGTTTTTGTTTTATGAGAGAAATTACACTGAAAAATGTTGTGAGGACAGCTGCTCTGCTCTACCGAAATGAAAAATTTGGGGCTTAATTATTTTTTTATTCCTAAACTGCAATCCATTACTAGAAATATTTATTGGCTCTATTTATAACGGTCTGCACTACAGATTTCATACATGCCGCGTAAATTTTGCTGTTGGCATTAGTGTATCTACTTATCCATGACTTCTTATCGACATAACTTTTTTTTTGTTACTGTTTCCTTTGTTATTGATGAGTCTTGTCAATGTATGCTGTTTAACATTTTTTCATACCTGTCTTAATTTCTGTTTTTATCGACTTACGATATTGAAAACAGTACATTATAATATTATACCTATTTAAGTGTATCGTATTATTTTCTTTACATGTAATATAATATACAGGTAACTTAGTATGACACGTCTGGCAAGTTAACAAACCTACACTAGCGGCACGCTATGATGGCCGGTTTGACGTTTGTCCGCTCATGAAGTTCCGTATTAATTGATAACGACTTTGAAGGAAATAATTGTATTACTTTATTGACGATAGTGATGTGCAGAGATTCATAAATTTTATCGAATGTAGTTTTAGGTTTAGGACTCAAAATTTATTTATTAAATTGATTTCTAAAATGTATACAAGTGTAGAAAAATCAGTTTGCACCATTTAAGGGGTGCATGTACTTGTGAATATGAACAATTTTCACTATGTGGACAAACCTCTGAAATCGCAAAAAAATATCAGCTGTTTCATACAAAAGGTAAAATTTTTATTTTTATATGTTATATACCACAACTCGGCATTTGGTTTTCTAAATTGAAAATTTTTAAAAATGGAATCTAATACGATCGTCACATAGGATCGCTGGCTAGCACAACTACTACCTCCGGCAAACTCGCGTCAATGCTCAATGCAAAACAAAGCAGTTTCGAATTGACGTTGCTTCGAAAAGTATAAACTGTCAGTGCAATGCGATTGTGATATAGTTTTGACCTGGCTTTGGATTTCAAATATTGATACTGCATTACTGTTGACCCTTGCTCGTTAATTTGGACTCTGTTCAAGCCCTTTGTTGTGGATTTCGTCGATATGACCGAACGTACGCAGAGAACTGTTCTAAATAGTCAGACACGTGAGTTCGTAATACGCCTTCGTAACTATTTCGATCGTGAAGCTCAAAATGGAGGGCCAATTTTACCTATAACGTCAGTGGTTGAACGCGTAGCTGATTATTAATGTAGGTGATGATAGCAGTGACGACAGTGAAAATAGTAGTATGGACGAATCTGATTAATTATGGCCTTTTGTGGCACCTTTTTTGGTATCTTTTGTATTCATATGTTTCTTGTGTGCATATAAAGTATGTATATTCATTTTCATTCAAATATTCAGTTCGTTCAAATAAATTAAATAAACATATACATTTTTGTTTTATTAAACCTATTTAATCAGGTACAAAAACAAAACTTAATTGTTTTTTGTTCGAGAATAAATTGACATTCCACATCACTATTGTAATGTGTCAAACCGGCCATCATAGCGTGCCGCTAGTTTAATTAATTAATTTAAATTTTCTTTTATGTTTCAGGTTGTTTTACAGAAATAAAAAGTTTAAAACACATTTTAACAAAAAGTGAATAGTTTAACAGAGTTAAAAAAATTACCTATGACCGAACGTACGCAGAAAACTGTTCTAAATAGTCAGACACGTGAGTTCGTAATACGCCTTCGTAACTATTTCGATCGTGAAGCTCAAAATGGAGGGCCAATTTTACCTATAACGTCAGTGGTTGAACGCGTAGCTGATGCGCTTAATATTGGACAACGAACTGTTAGACGGATAACTAAAAAAAAATATGGCGAGACTGGCACAGAAGAAAATAAACTTCACACACCAAAAAAGAGAAAACGAGCAAAACCAGTCGTAGGCATCGATAGCTTTGATGCCGATGCTATCCGAAGACATGTTTACGGCTACTATTTACAGAAGGAGTATCCAACAAGAAAAAAGTTGGTGCATTCACTGAAGGAAGCTGGATTATTCTTCGGTGGGGAAAGTTCTTTAACGAAGATTTTGAAGACCATTGGATTTCGATACAAAAAATGTAACAAACGCAAAATATTGATGGAAAGATTTGATATAGCGATGGCAAGGTATACTTTTTTACGGCAAGTGAAAGAAATCAAAAATTGGCAAAATGTTGTGTTCTTGGATGAAACATGGCTTAATGCTAACCATACTGTAGGCCGTTCTTGGAACGATGACACAGCAGCATCTACTTCCAAAGTTCCTGTAGGAAAAGGATCGCGACTTATAATTTGTCACGCCGGAACCATCAACGGGTTTGTCGAAGGTTCTCTCATGGCTTTTGCGTCAAAAACCACTGGAGACTATCATGAAGACATGAATGGAGAAAAGTTTACTGAATGGTTTACCTCAATGTTGTGTAGCCTCCCTGAACCATCTATTATAATTATGGACAACGCCCCATACCACTCGATGCAAATTGACAAGCCACCTGCCCAATCCCAAAAGAAAGCTGATATCGTCGCATGGCTTCGTAAAAATGGCGTAGATGCAAACATGAATATGTTAAAAGCGGAATTAGTACGTCTTTTAAAAGAAAACAAACCAACCAAGATCCGATACGTCATTGACGAAATAGCATTAGAACATGGGCATTAATAAGGGAAGATTATGAAAGAGATGTGAAAATAGATAATATTATAGAAAACGAACATATAATTATTAATGTAGGTGATGATAGCAGTGACGACAGTGAAAATAGTAGTATGGACGAATCTGATTAATTATGGCCTTTTGTGGCACCTTTTTTGGTATCTTTTGTATTCATATGTTTCTTGTGTGCATATAAAGTATGTATATTCATTTTCATTCAAATATTCAGTTCGTTCAAATAAATTAAATAAACATATACATTTTTGTTTTATTAAACCTATTTAATCAGGTACAAAAACAAAACTTAATTGTTTTTTGTTCGAGAATAAATTGACATTCCACATCACTATTGTAATGTGTCAAACCGGCCATCATAGCGTGCCGCTAGTTTAATAAATACTTAGTTACTATTAATAAAAAATAACAGCAGGTGCGTAATCTAACTAAACTGTTCGAGGACCGTGGCAAATGAATTGGATGGGGCCCTCTCCCACCCATTTAAACATGTTAAGATCTCCTGTGCTTACGGGCAACGGCCCTCTCGGGCTGGGGGCCCCTTCCGGCTGGGGCCCGTGGCCATTTGCTTTTGCCACCCTATAGTTACGCCACTGAATAACAGTATAAACATAAATAAAAAATATACCTTCCATAATAACCAAATAAGATAACTTTTTCAGGTGTAAGCCATGAACCATATACGAACGCGAACCATCAGAAAAACTATTTGCAACAGTCTTGTATGATGCCACCAAGTAGTAGATATAATACAGGGCCCACAGGAAATCCTAAAATGATCAACGATTACCCTTGTAATGAGTTTAAAGAATCTTTCAGTCCAGACAAATCAAAAAAACTTTTGGAAAAGTCCACAAAACAATCGACATGCGTTTCGTTTGGTGACCATTGTAAAGATAATATACAGGAAACACGTCCCAAGACTGACATAAGTATGTAAAAATTTTATAAGCTGTTATTGAAATTTTTCGTAAGACTAGCGGTCGCTCGCGACTTCGTCTATGTAGAATTTCTGATTTCCTATGAGATTATAAGAAGCTCGCAATTTAAAATATGTATTTTTTTATTTTAGAAAATTTCGTCCCCTATTTTACCACCCTCAAGTGATTGTCTAGAAATTTTATTGTTTTATTTATTATTAAAACTTTTCTTTTTCTTATATTTTTTAATATAATATTACGAAGGTTCTTGTTATAGTTTTTACACTTGTATAGTATTTTTTTTTTATATTTTCGTAATCGCATTCGCATTGGTTTTACTTCTCCAGCTTAATTAGTTTGAGATATATTTTTGAATCATAGTTACGGCTATTTTTCCCCATATCTCAAGGTCAAAGCGGAAGGCGGGCGCGAAACCCACATAAATATAAATCGTGTTGGTACATCAAGTCGATGTTAAAACATAAGTTTCAATATAGGTTCCCATAGGCCAACGTAGGCCAACCTATGGCTCTTATGACATGTCATGACTATCGGATTTAAAAATAATAATACCATAAATGCCGATTGTCATGTCTCTGACTTCAAAGACACAAGACTTTCATAAAACCTTCCAACCTCGATTTTACCCCTTTAGGACGGATTTTCTCAAAACATTTTCTTTGCTGGCGTCTTCTTCCTAGAAAGAACCTACCTTCCAAATTCCAAAAAATAACTAGTGGTTCGCCCCGAGCTATGACCTCACATCTTATAAGTTCGTAGATGTACCTACCTTCAGTCAGTTTATTTTAATATTCTACACAACTCGCTATCTGGTAATATAGCGAGATTCAATGACAAACAGCGCCATGTAATTTTGAATTTCAAACTTAGTATTTGTATACTGATGCTCATTAAAAATAATATAATTTCGTTTCTTTACTAATTTTAGTATTTGTTGTTCAACTACAGGATAAAACTGAAATTATACAAAAACAGCCTTAAATGTATAGCAGTTTATATGACAGAGCCTCGACATCAATCTCCACTCTTAAGACTTCCATTTTGTCAGTATTTGAGGGAAAAATAAAAAAAAACTTTTGAATTCTGTTCTAAATTATTATCTTTAAAAAAGATACCCCTTTAATTTAAGATATGTTTAAATTTGAAGTAAGTAATTACCTTCACTAATACAGAAATTGTAAGGCTCTGACGGGCGGATGGACGGACGGACGGACGGACGGACGGACGGATGGACGGATGGACTGGCGGACGGACGGATGGACGGACAGACGGACAAGTGCAAATTCACTCAAGTAGTCTCAGGCTGAGATCTATAGTACTGTGGCTCTGCTCTTGACATAAATCTGTCTCGTTTTAGTTCAGTGTTGAGTCTGAGCTGAGTGAAAGTGTCATTTATAGATCTCAGCCTCAGAGACCTCGCTTGGCTCGGTCAAATATTTTTAATTTACACTTTCTATTTTGAAACCAACTCTGTATTAGAGAACAAAAAAAAATCAATTTGGTAAAGTAGTTTTGAGTTTTAGCCAGAACAACGAACAGCGATTGATTTTTGGTATAAAGATAGATTCAGACATTCTTAGTAATAATATTTAGTAGGTACAATTAAATTTTTAACTTTTCTATACTTTTACACGCTATATTTTGCAATTGGGCCTATAGACACGTATAAAGGACATAAAAGTATGCATTAATTAGATACATAATAAAAATTCGATGATTCGTAGAGAAACGCGCAAAGTAGCAAACAATTTACCACCTAAGCTTAAGTTATTAATTTCAGCAAATACATCTTGCAATGTTTCTGCTAAACCTAATATTAAACGGGAAGAAAGCAACAAAAAGCCTAAAAATGCTGAAGAAAAAAGTTGTTGCCCATGCTCATTTGGGAGCCATATCAAAACGACACGGGAAAATGCTGAGGAAAAACCAATTATGAAAAACGGAAAAACACGAAATAAAAAAAATAAAAACATACTATGCGAATGTCCAGAAGATTCACACCCCGAATTTCAATTTAATGAAGAGGACTGGATTGACGAGACACAAATAAGAAAAATGAAATCAGACTTAACACAAACTGTATCGGGTTTCAAATTAAATGTGCCGCGAAAAATACCTGAACCTGAAATTAGCTTCGAAGAAATAATGAAATTCTACGCAGAAAATGCTAAACAGAAATATGGGAGAGCTGAACCCGAGCACATACAACCGCAAGCCAAAAAGAATGCTGCCGCTGAGTGCAGGTGTCCCCCAGCCGAAGAACCACCAATTGAGGAACCACCCGCTGATTCTGAGGAGCCATTGCAAGGGATTAAGTTTCATATTGGAGGCAAGGGCTCGGGATCAAAAGGGCTTGCTGGAATATTATGTTTTTAACTATTTGAGGAAGCAAGCTATTTGACTGCGAAATAATATCATCCGAAATCTCTGTCATGTATGTTGTTTACCTAGTATGTTTCCAAATTAACAACTTCGTCGATTGTGAAAAAAGTTGTATTTTTTTGTAGCTGAGGACAATCGCATTTTGTATGCAACATCAACCGTTAATGTTGCATGGTCTGTTTATTTTGTATATTTATAATGAAATGTTTTTAATTAAAATGCTACTTCCAAACTGTTTCACTAATCATTTCAGGGAACATTTATTCATTGGATGACCAATTAGCTCTTGACTGCAATATCACTTGTAACTGTAAGGCGCTGCGCAAACGTGTATCCTGTGTCGGATTCAAGTCACCATTGAATATTTTATTTTCATAAAATATTTAATATGATATCAACCAGCAACTACGCAAACGTGCCTAGACACTTTTTGTGCCCTGTGTCGGATACAAGCCACTTATTGTATGATACTTAATTTAATATAAAAAAATTCTTTAAAAAAACCGACTTCAAATGCCTGCGCCACTACAAAGTATGTAATTTATTGTTGATATTTTTCAAACCGTTCAACCGATTTCGATAAATTTTCAATGGGACCACTGGAAAGTATACCCTTTGAAACAAAAAAAAAATTTTCCAAATCGGTTCAGGCGTCTTCAAGTAATCGGTGAACATACATGAAAAAAATCCGACGAATTGAGAACCTCCTCCTTTTTTGAAGTCGGTTAAAAATAAGTGGTTTGTATCCGACACAGGACACAAAAGTGTCCACTTTGCCCAGCGTCTTAATGACGATACAGTCCAGGATGATAGCCCGCTATCATAAATCATATCACTAACTGGTATGGCCTTGGTATGGTAGCCTACATAAGAACGCGGCTGCACTGGTAAGGCGACTGCGACGCGACGGCGATTTCATTGAAAAAAACATACATAAAAAAAAATTAAAAAAAGATTCGGGCGAATTGAGAACCTCCTCCTTTTTTGGGGGCGTCCACATCAGATATAAGCGACGCGTTTTTGTTTATATCGCGTGTAATTTTAAATAGTAATAAAACCAATGAATGTGTCCGCACTGAGTAGGTACGGTCAGTCATGATGTAAGTGCAATTCGCTAGTTTATCGCCGCTGTAATGCGGACACACGGTTTATCGCATTGCCAGTCGCCTTACCAGTGCAGCCGCGGCCTAAACCTATAATCCCTAATCTGTTTCAACACGCCATCGTGCCGGAACGCTAATTCTCACCACTGCACTAACAAGACTAGTGACAATTAAGAAATTATAAATTACCAAATTAACCCCGTCGGGAATCGAACCCGATACCGCCCACGCATAAGACAACAGAGCTCACCACTGCGCCTGGAAAGTTTGTCCTATTTTTAGGGTTCCTTAACAAAATGGTAAAAAAATGACTGACTGTTTCGCAATTACTGATTTCAGTAGACAACTTTTCGATCACAGAAAATAAATACTACTGTCGAGTTAACTTATTTTGAAACGTTCACAAAAAATACGCCTGTTTAATTTTGCAACTGAAAATTAAATATTAATAATAGAAAGTTAAAGTTAATATTATAGAAAAATTAAACTGTTTATCTAGCTTATATTTGTCCTACTAATATTATAAATGCGAGTATGGATGGATGTTTGTTACTCTTTCACGCCACAACGAATCAACCGATTTGGCTGAACTGAAATTTGGAATGGAGATAGCTCATATCCATTAACACATAGGCTACATTTTATCCCAGAAAATTAAAGTTTTCCCGCGGGAATTAACTTTGGACTAAGCACTAGGTAATACACGAGATATCTTTTACGTTTCCTTCCAAGGGACCTTTAATGGGCCTATTCCACTAGTCCCTATCAACGTTTGTGTGTGCAACGGCATAATACTACAATGCTAGTACAGTTTATCGGGCAAGGATATGTAAGTACCTACCGATGTTTACTTTAGAAAGGAATTTTATGTTTATCCTCTAGCGCCCAATACAACCATACTAACAATACCAACATAAAGCCCAATACAACATAAAGTTAAAATAAAAGAAGTTTTTATTTTGCGGGTATACTTTATTGATAGTTCACTGTTCAACCAAAGTTCAACTCATTTGTGCGCGCGGCTCGTTGTTAAGCTCGGGAGCTTAACAACGTAAAGTGCGGCTCAGATTTTTTGGGCCTGCTTCAATCGTCTAGTAAGTACTTATTCGCAACACACCAGAGTCAATATGTGTGCAGTGAAGCGACGCGCACGCAAATAGTGGACTCAATCAATGTAGATTTAAGATTAATGTATTATTATGTTTATAGGTTATCTACTCCCATCAGGATCTACTGACTAATGACTACGATACTCGTGATATATGGGTGGTGGGTAATTAGGTAATAGGTAGAGGTCAAGGAAGCCAGGTAATAATCCACTTATATGGATAAAATATTTGAGAGTTTTATTCACTCTGGCCAACAAAAGGCCACAAAGTGGCTTCCACCTCTAGATCTGCCGCCTCGGTGGTGTCCTCGTGACTGTCGGATCCATCGTCATTGTTCAATGGCGGAGACTCGGTCATAGGTACGTCTTCCTCGTCACCATCACGCGATTCCTCAGACTCCTCAACGTCATCGGTAGCTGTGACAATGAAAACTTTACAACTGGTTAATATCACTGTTCTAGTCATGTTCCATTAATTGTAAGAACATTCGCAAACAAAGTATGACAAAGCATGAATTAATTAACAAAGTTATTCGTAAATGAGAAAAACAATAGGTAAATAATTATGGTACAGATATATCGCTGCTGCCTGTTAGTTGAGATAAAAGTAAAATAATAGGTACTTAGATAATTATTCATTTAAATAAAGATCGGAATCGTAAGCAGTCTGTGCGGGTGATACACAAGTGCATAATTGTAGGTGCAAACACAGGTGCCCCCTCTATTCCCTCACTCTCATAGTACGATGGGATGAAAATCCGACGAGACCGAAGAGATCATGGACAGGGCCGACGGCTTTGTGCTTTCCGTGGCATGCAGGTGACTCAATTTCTTTGACAGATAAGTCAAATTAATTGTTTAGTCTGACCTGGGACTCGTTATGTTCGACTGCAGGCAAGGCAAGTCCCGGCTTGGTCCGGCGGACAGTTCCGAGGCAGCAACAAATATGATAAGTAAAACGTGCAGTAAGAAACAAACAAGACGATTCAAGAGCGCAATAAAATCCATTATGTCTTTTACTTTTAGGTAGGTACCTAAAAAACACCTAATCTCCTCCTATCACCTCATCAACATCATCATTAACAACCCATCAACGGCTCACTACTGAGCGCAGGTTTAATCTCAGAGAAGGGTTATATAGGCCATGGCCCACCATGCTGGCGTAGTGCAAATTGACAGAATTCACACACCTTTGACAAAATTATGGTGAACTCTCAGACGTGCAGGTTCCCTCACGATGTTTTTCTTCATCGTTGAAGCATGTGATATTTAATTGTTGAATTGTTGAAACGCACATAACTAGCTATATAGTGCTATTTTCCTTCACTATATAACTATATAGTGAAGGAAAACATCATGAGGAGACCTGCACACCTGAGAGTTTTCCATAATGTTTTCAAAGGTGTGTGAAGTCTGCCAATTCGCATTGGGCCAGCGTGGTGGACTAGGGCCTATAACCCTTCTCTGAGAGACGTTAATGGGTTGCTCAAGCTAACTTACATACCTATATGGGTAGCAGGTACTTTAAATGTTACAGCAACACATAATTTTTCAAAACAGCTACATAATATTTCGATTAAAGAATTTTTTCTGTGATCGAAGGGTATAATATAGTATTATAAGTTAAAAATTTAAAACACCCCCGACATTTGAATCTATTACCGGACTGTGTAAGTTATACCTGGCATCCTGTTACCCAGTTTTCTGCTCCATCAGATCCTCCTCCTCGATCCTCGATCAACATCTATCTAACACCTACACATTGAGACCATTCTATTGAGCCCAAGCCCCAAACACTGTCTGGCTGTAAGTAGCTGAGGAGTTGGGTATTCCGCAGACTACTTGCTGCAGCATAAGCTCAAGTTGCAGCTACCATGCCTAGGAAATAACCCGAAGTACCTAACAGTTAAAAAATTAGAATAAATCAAATCTAATGGTTCTTTAATCCTGGGCTATATAGAAGAACTTTGAGGTCTCACCGCTTTCTCACGCTGCGTTGTACAAAAGTAGTTCAGTACGAAAGCCCCCTAAAAATTAAGATTATAAAAATAAGTATCTCTTCAACTACCTACTAAAACTCCAGCAATGGCTAGTCACAAGGCCACGAGCTCTTGGACTATAAGTTTCATAAGAATTCGAACTGAACGTGGAAGTTATTATAACAGGCAGAGCAGTAGACTGTTAAAATCATAAAGTTGTTATTATTATACCAAATTAAAACATCAAAAAACAAAAAATGATAAGCAACGTCTTTTTATCTTTGCATAGTCACCGTCATCATCCGATCCAGCCTCTTCGGTTGGCCCTGGATTTGGTTTCTCAACTGGCGTATGCTTCATATACTTGTTGGCGATAGAATTCAACTGTAAATAAATAAAAATCCTATTAGAGTTTCCTAGGTATCCCGCTTAATTGTTGGATCAAGGACAATTTTTGGTCAATTTTGACGACCTCCCTGGCGCAATAGTGAGGGTGGTTGCCCTATATGGTTTTTTTTTATAATGGTTTTCCCTAAACGTAGGAAACAATGTAACTAGTATTTGACCGAGCGAAGTGAGGTCTCTGAGTCTACTTGAGTGAATTTGCACTTGAACGAAATAAGAAATAACAGGTAGTAAGGCCCGCAGACCCTCCTAGCCCCTATGAAATACCTTTTAAATTATATGCGTAGATGCCTATTTATTGCTATTTTAAGATGACTTATATACCTGAGTGACCTACGGAATATTTTAGCCCATCAAAAGGTATTTCATAGAGAAGTGGGGAAGGGACTAGGAGGGAAAGGCCTTACTAGCTGTTATTTCGTATTTCGTTTCTGCATTTTCTGAGAACATTTATCATACTTAGTAATTTGTATTTTTTTTACACCATCAGAAAGTGGAGATTTCAACGAACAAAAAATTCACCGACATTTTCTAAAAAGCAGATATTCCGACGTGAGAATTTTCAATTGAAAATTAGGCTGCTTTTTCGATATTAAGTCAAAATAAGGTGAAAAAATAAATATTTTAAATCAAAAAAATTACAGTGTATTTGGGACATAAAAAGGTAAGTTTTCACCAAACGTGAAAAAAAAAAAAATTTGTAAAAGATAAAAATAAAGAAACTAAAAACTTGGTTATTTGAATTTTTCACATACATTTTGAGGTTATGTGAAAATGTGGAAATACAAAAGTTATAGATCTTTTTATTACCTACAACTTTGTCATTTAAATTTTTTCCATAGGACTTGTAGTTTTGCCGGAAATCGAGATAAACCGTTTTTTACCCTTAAACCCCCCCTCCCCCCACTTCCCGAACTCAGATAGCCCGTAAATTATTTTTCCTTCCATTTTTGTTACATACATTCTCTTCCTTTTCCAATGGGTTTCATCCTATTATAATTTGTTTTGTTTTCAAAAATTATCTACCCTGGACTCAAAGATATACAAGATGGAGTCTAAAGGCTGTGAACGCGTCGAAAATTTGTGCTGCCTCATGTGGCTACACGCCCTTTTCGCGCGCTCAGTTTGAATTAGGTCATCACCAGATATGGAGCTCGCGAGCCAATATTTTGTTTTTTAAATGGCGGTTTTTTGTAAATAAAATGTGAAAAAAACTAAACAGGACGATCTAAAATAACCAATAACATCACCTACCATCAGTAAATAACATTAATTCACATCAGTTCCTGCAAAATAAGAAATTGAAATTTTTAGAAAATAATTAAATTAAGAGTTCGCCATTTATTGTGTGTTGCCAGTTTACGAACCCAAAATTTCCCTAATAAATAATGAAACCTCAGAATGTAGATACAGATAATATTCGAAAAGCGATTGCGGATAATGTCATTTTTTAATTTTCTTTCCAAGACAGTCCTTGTTCTACGATCTCACCTGATGGTAAGTGACGATGCGGTTTAGATAGTAACGGGCTAACTTGGAAGGGGATAAGCTAGGATTTATTAAATTTTTACACGCTAGCGTGCCGGAACGCTAAATCGCTTAGCGATACGTCTTTGATGGTAGAATGGTAACTAGCCAGGGCCGAAGCCTCCCACCAGACCAGATCTGAGATATTTCAGAAATTATAAATTTCGAAATTGTCCCCATTGATAATCGAACTCAAGGATTCCCCTCTTATTTTTTTTAACTTTTTGTTTCTGATTTTCTTTTATTTATATTGGTCTTAAATTTTTTTTAAACGAATATTTTACCGGGAGAGTTTTTATGACTTTTATTTTAACAAAAAATTTCAACATGGCGCTGACTTTTAAACATTTTGGCAACCATTCCCTCTCTTTTGACGCTAGGGACCCTAAATATGGATTTTGAACGACATCGGTGCAATAACAAAGAATTTCAATATGGCGCTGACTTTTAAAAATATTGGCAACGATTTCCTGTCATTTGACGCTAGGGAACCCTAAATATCGATTTTAAACGACATCGGTGCAATAACAAAGAATTTCAGTATGGAGCTGACTTTTTAAAATTTTGTAAACTATTTACATAATACAAAATACTAAATACAATAACTCACTATAGTTAAAGGTATTAATAAAATTATTGTTTTATGATAAAAATTAAAAAAAAGTAGATTATTATATATTAATTTTATTTTTAAAGTTTAAAAAAATTTAATTGCATAATTCTCCCCATTTTATTGGAATCACCTGCGTACCTGGTATCATTACGCACGCTCAGTAATCCACGCCGCGCATGCGCGGCACACGTCACGCACACTAGCATATTCTCATTGGCCTGTTTTTTTTTCGGTCTTTAGTTCGTTTATTTTAACGTTCCCTAACCTTTACGGGCTACCTATGATAAGTTAGGTGATGATTTCTATCAACTTCTTTATCACGATCTTGTACGGGACACCTAAAAGGACATTGGGACGGATGTTAGGACTTAGGATTGTATTTAGGAGCTACCTACGTAAAGAGACTCCTACTTAGGGGATGATTTAGGTATGTTTGGTGAAAACGGGCATAATAATAATGTCAGTTTTGGTCGTCATGTATCGATTGAATGAATAATGGGATACCGTTACCGCGAGGTCTCAGTTCGGGGCGAACCACTAGTATTATTAAAAAAGAAAACATCTTAAACTGCTTGCCAATATCGTAAACACTTGCGACTGATAAAAATAAAAGGAGTAATTATAGTATTCTGCTACGATACTAACCCATTCTTGATTCGCTTGCTCTAACTTTGTCAATTCAGCATCGTCGTCGCAGGGCTCGTCAGCCCTGAACCAGTCTGGGGCAATCATTGGCGGATATATCACGGGAAACGGTATGTTCATTGTTGAAACCTTGTTGAAACCGGGAATATTCACAATGAACACTGCTCGAAGCGGTGGCAAATGGCAACTGCTGCTAGCTATTGGCTACAGGAACTTGTCTGAGCGAAGTTATTGATTATTTGAACTTCATGTTTACCTTTTTGTGTCCCGAATCTACCAATCACAAACTACCTAGGTAGACCGACCAATACTAGACGTGGTAATAAATTATACATACCTATACCTATTATAGGTACCTAGAACTAGCCGGGTCCTAGTTGCGACAATCACAAATGAATCAACAGCAAGTGAATCGCTGATATAATAGCTGCTGATTAATTCTTAACTATTTTTGCGTTGTAAATTCTAATCGTAGCCGTGTGCCTATATTATTTGGCCTGTATACCTAAAGGCCTAATACATTCATAAGTAAATCTTTATTTCGTTTTTTAAACCTTCTGAAAAGTACTTATCTAATGTCAATAGGATTGGTAATTTTCATCGTCGGAAAATAATTTAGTAGGTAATAACTAGCCGATGCCCACGTCGATCCGTAGCTATGTTGCAGCGTGATTGAAGGACTTATAAGGAATTTATAATAATATTAATAAGAATGTATTCCCATCAAATGATAAAATAATAAACTCCAGCTTCGGGCAGAGGAAAACCTGGAAGCCAAGTAAAAGATCAACAATGTGGAATTACCTAACCATTTAGAAAGCGCAACAAAAACAGAGTAGCAATTTTTCGTGCGTTTACGTTCGTATCGGCACGCTTACACGCGCGCCACATTTTGCGCTTCAAAAAACCGAACACGCGTACTCGCGCTTATTCCGGCGTATTCGCTCGAACCGGTGCTGTTAATTCTTACATTATTACATTAAAATAGATTCATGACGAGCTTATAAGCACGTCAACGCTCGTATTTCCGATTTCAACGTTTTTGAAATTACTGTCAAAATATCAAAACGCTCGCTTATGTAGGTATGACCTTTTTTATGTTGGTAAAATCGGCCCGTAGTATTTTATTCTTTAAAATATAAAGAAAGCTCAATTTAATTGTAATTTTTTAACAGTCTATTTAGCTTAAGAAAATAAAAAATATTTACACCATAATTCATTTAAATTAACTACCTCTATTATAATTTAAATATACTATAAAATATAATATTTATAAATATTTTAATATACTTAATATCTATCTAATAATAACATATTTAAACGAGCATTTCTTGTAACTTTGTTTTGTAATGTAGACGGTAGGACAGTATTGTTGCGCTTCGAATAAGCCCATTTTTATCTCAGTAAGACCAAAACTTTGAGAGATATGATTTTTTTTGTACATGCTTAGAGAATATTTCAGCAAAAAAACAAAATGGCTGCCACATAGAGGGGAAGTGGATTGGGCCCAAGTTTAGAGTGTATTTGTACTTAAAATTAGTTGTTATATAAGTGTTTAAAATATCGCTAGTTCGTGTCCGGACACACTGTATATATATATATATATATATATATATATATAATCTGAATAATTCATACTTATATACCTATAAGATACCAATATTAGTAGATTATTAACCAAGGGGATAAAGCAGTGTCTTCTGTCGCGGGTGACGATTTAAATCGCGAGCGTAACGAAGGACTCGAGGTTTACTCCCGAGCGTAGCGAGGGTGTTAAAAACTTAAATCACGAGCGAAGCGAGGGATTTAAGACGAGTTCTGAGTGTAGCGAGGGATTTAAGTTCACCCAAGACTAAGACAGCTTTATCACCGAGGAAAATACTCTACTTTTCGTACCATTTGCGAAAAAATTAATACAATAATAATATGAGATAAGCATTTATTAAAAATTGACAATGACAATTAAAAGTAAAAGTTAACATTCGAAACATTGGTCCAATTATTATTATTGATAGAGAGAGTTAATTTTTGTTTGGTACATTTATTGTTGATGAGTTGATTTGAGTATTTCTCTGTTCTTGCGTCTGAGCATTTGCACTGATGGAATCCGACAATTCACTGTCACTGTCGCTTTGATTTAACATCGTAAAGTATTTTTAAGAACATTTACCTACTTATTTATAAAAATAACTAGTGGTTCGCCCCGAACTGAGACCTCGCGGTATCCCATAATTCCCATAAGGTAGTTTTAACTATATTATATTGTAATTAAAACGCGCCGAATCTGATGACGTCAATCGTCATCTGCTTTCGTGGATGGGATGCGTACTTACAATATTAAAGACAGCGCCATCTATTAACAGTATAGTGAAGTTTTGTTAAAAACATTGATGCCCATTAAAACTTAAATAATTTCGTTTCTTTAATTATCTAATTAATATTTATCTAATTTTAATATTAATTAATGTTAATATTTATCTAATTTTAGTATTTGTTGTTCAAGTACAGGATACAAGTGAAGTAAGAAAATAAGTAGACCTTGAAAATATATAGCCAATTTTCTCAGAGAGCGTCTTCAAGCGAGCGTATTAAATCGCCACTTTGAAAGCCCCCCATTTCGTCAATTTTAGGAAAAAAAAATAAAAAAAAAAGTTTGTACTTTGTTACAAATTGTCTTTAAAATGATACACAGAAAATCTATGAATAGCAAAAAAAAATTTTTACTTCGCATTCGCTTCTATGAGAGCCCCCCTGAAATAAAGATTTTTATAACTTTTTAAGCCATTTTCGGCTGGAGGCCATCGGTTTACATATTATATCTAAATTTGAAGTAATTACGTTCAGTAATTCAAAAGTTATAAGGCTCTGACAGACGGACGGACGGACGGACGGACGGACGGACGGACGGACGGACGGACAAGTGCAAATCGCTCTAGTAAACTCAGAGACCTCGCTTCGCTCGGTCAAAAAATAAACTTAACGTTTATGTATTTGAAGAAAACAAAAACGCGGCAAATTCCTAGACTAATATTTTTTGTCGGAAAAGCAAAGGCATCAAGCTCATACGGCCTCGTCGGTTTTCGCAATTTTATTTAATAATCACAACTGCATAATAAATGCGTATTCCTTTTTCAAAAGATGTTTAATGCTTTATATACTCAATGGTGTAAACACAGATGTAGTTCAGTATCGGTAAGTATTCCAAATTTAAATCACATTCTCCCCCTAGAGGATGAATGAAATTCAGTACAATTTTCTTTCCCTGTTTTTAACAGATTAAAAATGACTATTGTTATGTTCGCTTTTTGTGGCACAGAATGTCACTTTTTTGAGCAAGTGGTACGAAAAATATATTATCTGAATCTCGGAAACGGCTCCAACGATTTTCATGAAATTTGGTATGCAGGGGGTTTCGGGGGCGATAAATCGATCTAGCTAGGTTTCATTTTTAGAAAAGGTCGTTTTATCCGTGTTTTCAGGCAATGAAAAACCCCATACAATATCATTAGAATACGAAGGTTTTCGCCATCATCTATGAATTTCCGATAGCTCGACTATAAAGTCGGGCGGTCCCGAAACCGGTTCGAGTCCAAGACGATTATATTTTCCCCTATGAATTTTATTATTTTTTTTTTATTTACTAGTGGTTCGCCCCGAACTGAGACCTCGCGGTATCCCATAATTCCCATAAGGTAGTTTTAACTATATTATATTGTAATTAAAACGCGCCGAATCTGATGACGTCAATCGTCATCTGCTTTCGTGGATGGGATGCGTATGCCTACAGTATTTTACTAAAATTCAGCTGGTTCGCTGAACAGGTGTTACGTAGTATACGATTTCATAATAAAAAAAATTATAAACTGCCATGACTGCGCGCTTGCGGCTTCTGCGGCGAGCATGTCTAGATGCGCGCTCATCTTTACATTCATAGACACAGTACCATCATACGGTAGTAAATAGGTGCTAACGTCTAATTATTGTAAATAGAAACGGATTTACTTTTGCAAAAACAACGTGATACTTTTATTGATAATAATTTGCTAATTGAATAACATAATTATTAGTAATAGACAAAATAAGAATAACTGACGCAAAACTGTATTTACAATATTAAAGACAGCGCCATCTATTAACAGTATAGTGAAGTTTTTTTAAAAACATTGATGCCCATTAAAACTTAAATAATTTCGTTTCTTTATAATATTTATCTAATCTTAGTATTTGTTGTTCAAGTACAGAATATAACTCAAATTATGTGTAAGTTTCAAGTTTTAAAATAAAGTGGTTTAAGAGATCTAGCCTCAAATACAATCTCCACTTTGAAAGCCCCCCATTTCGTCAATTTTAGGAAAAAAAAATAAAAAAAAATATTTTTGTACTCTGTTCCAAATAATCTTTAAAATGAGGTACTGCAACCCTATGAAATGCAAAAAAATATATTTTACTTCGCATTCGCTTCTATGAGAGCCCCCCTGAAATAAAGATTTTTATAACTTTTTAAGCCATTTTCGGCTGGAGACCATCGGTTTACATATCATATCTAAAATTGAAGTAATTACGTTCAGTAATTCAGAAGTTATAAGGCTCTGACAGACGGACGGACGGACGGACAAGTGCAAATTCACTCAAGTAAACTCAGAGACCTTCGCTTCGCTCGGTCGATTATTTTTTTTAATATATAATTTCCAAAAAACACGATTTACCAAAAAAAAACCCAGGTCACCCAGATATTTTAAATTATATTATAATTATTTAAATGAATATCTTAGGAGTTATGGCATGACATGTAAGCATAATATTTTTACGCTCTACTACCCATGCGAAGCCGGGGCGGGTTGCTAGTACTCGAATGCACGGCCAATTGCGTGTCACGCCACGCGCAGTGTAGGGTTCCGTAGTTGCCCGTCACGATATGCGTATTTAGAAGTAGTGAAGAAAGGCACTCATACCCGATTTTACCAACCGTACCTAAATTATCATGCTATTTTTAGGTGTTCCCTAAAGGTTCATAAAAACGAGGTTGACAGAAAATGTCACCCAAGTTAACTTAGGTAGCCCGTAAAGAATAGGGAACGATGGTGAAAGTCTTTATAATAAACCTTAAAAGACTGATACCCGATTCTTATAAGGCTTATTAAAACGACTCGCCTCTATTTAACAGGACTGAACTCTAAAATGAAGACCTTTTATGTGTACCCATAGAAGAAGATTAATATTGAGGTTGAGCTAGCGATGAAAATATCGATGCCATCATTGCACAGCCCTACGCAAACAACAATATTTATGTTTTCTCGTTCTTAATCCAAGGATGCGATAGGATCCTTTCGCACGCGTCGACGCGCGATCCTTGTGTGTCTCAAACCATCGGCATAAATCCGAATCGATCCGCGCAGATGTGGTTTCAGCCTAATTATAATAAATGTAGGCTCAAGAGCTAGAAACCAGAGCCGTTAAAACAGTTAAAAAAATGGATCCAGTGTTGATTCTTTCTTCGTTTCATTCTAGATAGTTTCATTCATTCTTTTTTTTTGCTATTTGGCGAGACCAAAGAGAATAATAAAATCACATTATCCACTAAAACGTAGAGATTACATTCTCTTTGACCTTTGTTAACCACTTCCAAAGAGACCACATATATATCCACGTAGTAACTAATACCTAATCTGTGATATATCCTTCTCTATGGAGACCACTTCTAACTAGTACCTAATCTGTGACCACTTCGTTTTTACTTTTTTGGCGAGATATTAAATGCAACCATTTATTTTTTTTTACTAGTATTTTGTGTTTTGATCAAATCAACGGTAAGATTGTTATAATTAATGAAGTTACTTAAATAAAAGCATTAATTGGCATTAATTTTGATCGAATTATTAGTGGCCTAGTGCTATTAAACAAACTGTAAGCCATGCGGCGTGACTGTTCCGGATTTTGTCCTGCCTACTTTTATTCGTCTAGAATTAATATACAATCAAACTATAATAAATTTGTTGTTCAATTTATAAAAATTAACTTCTCATTACAATTATTATAATTCAAACTAAATTGTCAATGTAAGTACTTCCGAAGGCGAATCTTGTTTTTCGGTTTCCGATAGAATTTGGCAGGTACATTAAGTTTTTAAAAATTTACGGGACAAGCTTTGTAATGATGATAGTTCTTTACAAAGCTTGGTATACAATATAATAACCTGTGAAAGCTTGTCTCATTTATTCTATATCAATGTCTTAATCTATACTTATGAAAAGACTTGTCACTGATAAAATCTTTATTTTTTATTCTTTCTTTATTCTGATAATAATTATTCGATCAAATTTGAAAAACAAAACTTTCAGTACCTATATATTGACAAGATGATGCCTGTGACTTCGACTGCGCGTATTTAGATGCTTTTTGAAATCCTGGGGAAACTTTGATTTTTTGTTTTAAAATTAAAAATGCTTTCAAAATACCCATAATTATCCTTTTTTTAACCGACTTCCAAAAAGGAGGACGTTCTCAATTCGGCCGGTATCTTTTTTTTTTTTTTTTTTTTTTCTATGTATGTCCACCGATTTCTCCAGGATTACTGGACCGATTCGCGTGATTTTTATTTAATCGACAGAGGATGTTTGCGAAATGGTCCCAAAAAAATTTTAACCTTCAACTCCTCAAGCCTGATGCTGCAGGCTAAAACTATGGTGATTTAGGAAATTTCGATTACGAATTGATATTGTAGGTAACAAGTATGGACTACATCATGGAGCTCCAGGTCCTAGCTCCTCAATCATAGGATACTACACTTAAAAGCTTAAAATAAAAATTCTTTTCATAAAACCGACTTCTAACGCCACTACAAAGTATAAAAATAATTTTAGTTTGTCCACGTTTGTTGAAGTCAGGCGGGCCTAAAATACAAACTATGAAACCGACTCGCGATGCTCGCTCGACTTCTACAAACGAGTCTATCATATTCTGTAGCGTCGCGCATCGGTTTCAAAGTGTGTATATAGGCCCGCCCGACTTCAACAAACGTGGACAAACTAAAATTATTTTTATACTTTGTAGTGGCGTTAGAAGTCTCGGTTTTTTGAAAAGAATTTTTTTTATATTACACACTTTAAATGATTTTTGCACATATAGTATCGAAGTCATTTTCTTATTTTAAGCTTTTTTAGCATTTTGGTATTTATCAGCATTGAAGAGTTGGGAGTGCAACCCAAACTTCAACAGAGCTGCTCATTTTTGTACATAGTTTCTTAATTACAAATCTATTTGATTTGTATGTATACTAAAACAATAACTAACCTATACCACTGCCCAATCAAGGGATGGTTCATAATTTTACTGGCAAATAGTATGTTCAAACAAATACCAATAGACCAATCAGTGCACAGTTCTATAATTTCACCAAAAAAATGGTGAAAAAAACTGTGCACAGGGTACAATTGTCTAAAAGTTATTCCATTGATGTATTCAAATTCAATGATATCCTACATTGTATTGATATAAAGTCACAAATTCAGTACAACTGATTTTAATATGGAGCGTTATTGAGCATATCATACATACCTAAATGTTTAAGAATGCATACACAAAACTGAGCTCTAATTTAATGCTGTTATGGTTTATTTTACTTTGACTCTAATGTAATCGAATAAGATTACGATTGATGGAATAAATTTAGACAATCACACCTCTGATTGGTCTATCAAAGAATGGTGGTTCAGAATATCTTATTTCCAGAGTCTGCTTCTTTAAGATTATGAATAGTTCAAATTTTATGCATAATATTGTAAATTAAAAGTCAGATAATACTGTCACTAGTTTTTTACAATTATTTGATTATAAAGCTATGCCATAAGGTTTTTTAATTAATATGTTTCAGATTGATTATTTTGATAGGCTGTTTTTCAAAGGTGAAATCGAATTACCTACAATTGCTTTGCAATAATTTTTTAACTAGCATAGCTACAGATCTTGTGCATGTTCAGACATTCACTTTACTAGTTACTCTTTTATTTTGTTTTTTGTTAACTGTCACAGATTACACAAACTTAGAAAATTCGTAGGTTAAAGTAGTTTTGGTTCTATCTTCAATACAGGTTTGTTTATAACAGGAAATGTCGAACAACATAAATCGTAAAAGGGGACCATCCACAACCTTGAAACATCCATCGAAAATTAGAAAATCTCGTAAGCACATATCTGATGATGAAGACAGTAATGATTCCACACAGTGTGCTCAATATCAAGAACCTCCAATAGAACCTTCACCAGTCCCAGATGAACTCCTAGAAAAATTACCCGAGGTAATCTTTTTTGTTATTTGTGTTACTTATTTCAAGATCTACAAAGTTATTTTTTGTTAATGAGAAGCCTAGTCCCTGTAATAAATATAATCAAGATTACAGTTTTCCAGTTTTTGTACCACCTTTTTTCTGTATGACTTGTCTTTCTTACCCCTAAAAGATATTTGTAAAGGATGAAAGCCAGAGCCTAATCATCTGGTCTAGCTCTAAATCTGGCTAGAAGTTAGCTGTAATGGATATAGTAGAGAATAGGCCTAGTTAAAGATGCATCTGGCTACACACACTTTCTGCCATAAATGTAACAGTATTACAGTATATAAGATAAACCAAATCATACTTGCTGCATTAATTGATGCTGGCATCAGTTTAAACTGTGTAGTATGGAAATACACTTGTGGTAAGCTGAACAGCTCCATACAATACAATGGAGAATGTTCACTAATTTTGACTTTTAGCTGTCCTATTTTCTGTTAAAAATAAAAAATAAACGTGAAATAATTATTTTGATATATTAAATAGTTTTGGAGATATGTAATTTTAAAATAAGTGCTGGTGAATAAATCGAGTGAGTGGAAAAAAAATTATGTCACACCACTGTGGTCACTTGTGTTGGGACTCAATATTTAGGGGAATTTTAAATGCCTGTAAAATCATAACTACTTGGGGTTTTTTTAAATGAAACTAGTGTATTTCTATACATATAAATAAGCTCAATATACTGTGACTCTAGCTATTTTGCATAACTAGTAACATTCTCCATTAAAGATAAACCCCCAGTAAATGTTTACTTGCAAATGTTACACTTATGATATTATATTTAAATTTTTTATAGGAGTTGCTGAAAACATTCTACAAAACTCCTGGAGTTCTCATGATTGCTGGTCTTGTCTCCTGGGACTTGGTCGCCAAAAGGGAAAATAATCCTTTGAAGAAGACTCATCCCAATCTCTTTACATTCCACAAGTTTACAGATAGGAAGGTATATTCAAGACATATATTATATCATACAGCTTTAGCCTTCAACCTCACCTGTGTGGAGTAATGTTATTTTCCCTGGATAAAACTCCTATCACTCCCTATATCTTGCATAGGCGGCACAAGATTGTGCCATATGAAAGTTCTACAAGAGACCTACTTAGTCTGGAACTTCCTACAAGATATTATGTAAAGTACCCGGCGATATATATTGCACATCGGCCTTTGGAATAAAATGCTATTCTATTCTATTCACAGTTCGACTGCATTTTTTTATATATGTTACGTGATGTGTTCGCTGATTGTGAAGAGATTTCAGTAATTACTACGTGAATTTCTGGCTAGCTTTCCTTGCAATAGAATAGAAATAGCGTTTTATTCCAAAGGCTGATGTGCAATATATATCGCCAGGTACTGTACTTGTATGTCCATGTCAAGTTAGTTGGTCTGTAATGGTGGGATCTAGGGGATTGATTGTTGGACAGCAGGAAGCAGTGACATTTAATGTAAAAGTTTAATCTGTCACCTTTCCCACAATGAACCATCTCTGTTAAAAGATAGGATAATAGATTTGAACAGTGTTAACTGGAATCCAGATACAGCTTGAATTAGTTACCATTATTGTCAGTGAGTTTACGTTTACTTCTAGTTTACTTAATAAATTTTATCATATTACAGTACAGACTAATAGTGAGTGGATGCAGTGCAGGACATTCAATTTTGGTCTCTGAAGAGGGAGATGTATACACTTTTGGTAAGAGAAATGTGATTTTAATATATTCAAAGATCATAATAATATTATCTTGTAACATAAGTAAAATCCCTAACCCTAACCCTTCTCTGAGAGGAGACCTGCACCCAGTAGTGAGTCATTGATGGGTTGCTGATGTATGTATAAGTAAAATAATTACTGTTCTCATAGTTCATACCAATGAAAACAACATTGCTGCTACTTTATAGACCCTAAATTACCTTGTGACAACATGTTTAGCCAGTTGATTACTGTGTTGTTGCAACGGACCTGGATAGAGACTAGAGATCAGCAAAGTGATAATCTTTCAGGGCGCAATTCGTGTGGACAGCTGGGCTTCGGAGATACAACCACACGCAACGTACCCGAGCTTGTGCCCACTCTGCAAGGCCTCAACATTATACACGCTGCAGCTGGCAGGCACCACTCCCTGTTTGTTACAGGTAATATTGACAGATATTTGAATTAGAAGAATAGAAGCTCTTTTTGTGGATTTAAATCATAATATAAACAAAATAAAATAAAGGAAGCGCAGTGTTGGCACTTGGCAGACCCGCCACTAGGTGGACCGACGATATCAAACAAGTCACAGGGAACCGCTGGATTCAGGCGGCGCAAGACCGAGGCCTGCGGAAGTCCATGCAAAATACCTTTGTCTAGCGAAGGACGTCTATTGGTTGACAAAGAAGAAGAAATTACAGCAGTTAACCCCTCGCGCGTCGAACGCGCCACATTGGCGCGCCAAATTTTTTGTTCTAGAGTGTCGGACGCGCCTATGTGGCGCGGATTCTGTCATGTTGTCTTTGGCAAATGGATGCGTTTAACATAAGCTGTATTTTAAAATGTGTGTAGTCGGAACGTATTAGTTGGTTGTCAAAGAATGACATTACATCAAGAATGTTGGGTACACGTTTCCGAACAATTTGTATTTGCCCCATAATTTGCCCGCTCAGGTAATGGCCGCCTCGGTTTCGTTGTTTGTTTTGAATTGCAAAAAGTTGTTTTGGTGTGAAATAAACCAGTTTCTAATCAAATAAAAGGTACATATTCATAGGTGTTAGTTTATATTATGTAATTTAAGTGCCAGTGTTCGAAAATATTATCACAAAATTAGTGAAAAGTGAGGAAACATGACGAAGTTTATGGTGTGTTTTGCCAATTACGACTTTATTATCGTAAATATATTTTACTGAGCTTTTACGGAGATTAACAAATTTATATTCGAGTAGGTAATTTCATAACGAACAAAACGGTATAACATACATGTAAAAACCTTGCAGCATAATCGAGAAATATGAATTTTACAAAATGTATGCAAAAAAAATCGAGTCATGGTCGATACCCCGCGACGCGTCGAGCGCGCGGTAGTTATCCGGGCCCGACGCTCGATGGGTTAAGGATGATTATACGAGTCTGTCCGCGAAATTCAAATTTAATTTGGTTTTTCGCAATTTGTAAACTAATACGACAAACTAGGCTAATGGAATTCTAATTGCGCCAGTAGAATTATCATCTTCACAGGTTTACATAAAAATCTTTACTTGAAAGTGACCAGTTTAAGAAATTAATCAAGTAGGACGTGAGTTACTCACAAATTAGTCGATATTTTGATTAATTTCTTAAACTGGACACTTTCAAGTAAAGATTTTTATATAAACCTGTGAAGATGATACTGCCATTGTCGCAATTAGAATGCCATAAGCCTACTTTGTCGTATTAGTTTACAAATTGCGAAAAACCAAATTAAATTTGAATTTCGCGGACAGAACTGTGTCTTGCACCTTAAAAGGTTACACTTTTAACTATCTTCAAAAAAATATCTTTACAAATGTAACATATACTTGTACCTATTATGTTCACAATGTTTTTTTTTATAAATAATAATTAAAGTGCAAAATCCAAAATTATGCACAAAAAGAGTATAATTATTATTATGACTTGATTACCATGATTGTTATTTAACTGTCAAATATGTGAAAGATAATGAAACTAAATATGAAAATTACTTTTTAAACTGTTTGTTTACATCGCGTAATAATCTTCTTAATATATATAAATTACGTGTCACGTTGTTTGTCCGCGATGGACTCCTAAACTACTTAACCGATTTAGATCAAACTTCGTAACTATCTGTAATTTGGTCCAACTTAAAAGATAGGATAGTTTTTTATTTATATAGATAAGTTATCGGTACGAAGTTCGCTGGGTCAGCTAGTAGCATAATATAAAAATAACCATAGGTACTATGTTTATGGATAAGACCTGCATCAAAACCATACACTTAAATATTAACGCAATTGACGAAACTTAGTTGTTCAACAGCGTCGAGCGGCTATGTTATTATTATGATGTCATTTTGTAAACAAAGTGAATGCCTTTGGTTTTATGAGTGTTTTGTGTAAAATAGTATATGTTTTAATAATTAAAACACAAACTATGGGTGTATGGTGATTTATTTAGTGATAACAACTATTTCCAAAATCGGAACACGGAAAAGTTCCGCTCAGCCTACTTTCGCTCGAGATTTACAATACATAAGTGAGTTCAATTTATATTAATATTATACATAGGTTACAGCTTGTTTCATAACGATACTTGCCGTGTATGCTAAGTTGTTATTTCTCGAACAATAAAGAGATAGCAGTGTTTATTTTGCGGCAAGTCACCTGACCCTAAGTGCCTGAAACGACCACCCCCGAAGCCGTTCCGCAGAGAGCCGCGTACGTCATCAAAATGGCGGACACAGTCGAGGGGTTAGTGACAAAGGGCCAATCAGGGAGCAGGAGTAATTGTCGAAAGCGCTTAATAGGGTCGGATAGTTTGGCCGAATATTCGGCTATTCGGCCATGCTCCTGGCCGATTACTCGGCGAATTGCATTCAATAGGTGATTCATGGATAGAGTGTGACATCTAGACACTGTTCCAGACACTGGCACGGTGTATGCTTGCGGTGACAACAAGAGCGGCCAGTGTGGCCTCGGTCACACCACCCCGCTGATCTTCAAACCAACCCGTATCCGATACACGTAAGTTGTTCTTTCCTTATATTGATTTCAAAAAGACTTCAAAAATATTTATATCTGTACCAATCACTACATATTATAAAACAAAGTCCTCCGCAGCGTCTGTCTGTCTGTTCGTGATAATCTCTAAAAATACTGAACGGATTTTCGTGCGGTTTTCACCAATAGATAGGGTGATTCATGAGGAAGATTTAAGTGTATAATTTGTTAAGGTTTTGTGTAAATTGGTAGAAGTATGACGATTTATTGTTGATAATGTCGGAAAAATTCAAGCCGCCTGGGAGCTTTCATCGAGAACTCTCCCTAATCCCTTTAAGATATAACAAAACAATGTACGGTGGTGGTATGGTGGGATAAGTCTTTACAGAAAAGTCCATATATTTATCTTACCATGGCATATATTTATCTTAGGATAGCTTAATATACCCATTTTAATTTCTAAAAAAATGGTCACATTCCATGCGGTAATGGGAAATTTATTTAGACAGATACGGTATTAATCCTTATTATACTTAAATACGTCAGTTACCATAAGTATGGCATTCACATTATGATAATCCTTTGCACCATATAATTTTTAAATGAATATCTTAGGAGTTATCCCAAAATAAAAACGAACGCGCGCCAAAATAAATTCGAGCGCCGCGCTGCGGGTTTCAACCCGATGGCGATGATGGGACTCGCTCGCGTGCTGAACGATCCGAGAGATACTTTTATAAGCCTAAGTACTGTTCAATATGCTGTTCAAGGGATAACTTATGGAACATTCCAAGGAGTTTGCAAAGCATAGACGTAATCTATTGTATCTACCACCTCTTCTAAGCTACAAGTGTATAATGCAATAAATAAATTCTGATTCTGATAATAATTTTTACAGCGGTGCTCCAATAGTCAAAGTGGGTTGCGGAGCAGAGTTCTCTATGATACTTGACTGCAATGGAGCATTGCACTCATTTGGGTTGCCAGAGTATGGACAGCTAGGTAAGAGCCTTACACTTTGTAGATATATTGTTAGGACTAATTTAATTGTGGGTAGCTGAATATGTTTGATTTTGATTATTTTAGAATCAACTGTAAATAAATACGGATCCCTGGATGCGTGAGACTGATTCACACAGTTTTTGTATGTTATTATTATTATTTACTAGATGATGCCTGCGACTTCGTCCGCTTTTAAGATTAGTCTGCGATTAAGATTTTCAATTCCCGCGGGAAATCTTTAATTTTCCTATTCTATTGGGGGAAATATAATAAAAATATAGCCTATGTGTCCATCCAGGCTATGAGCTATCTCCATCCCAAATTTCAGCCAAATCCATCCAGTTATTTTGCGTGATAGAGTAACAAAGATATACACACATATACAAATTTTATAATAAATTAGTGTGATAACTGATAATAGGCTATGCAGCTTTCGCTGATGCGCCTATGTCAATTACTGTGCTTGGAGTTTCCATTATGGTGGTCTAATCTGTTTTTAAATTCATTAACTGAGTTTGACACCACTATTTCTTTGGGCAATTTATTCCACATGTGCACGGGCAGTTTGTTAGGAAGTGTATAAAGGGATTGGACGATGCCATAGTTTTATATCATATTCTCTTAGCCCAGGGTTGCTCTTTCTCAATATATTCTCGAAATTAGGGATGTTGTAGAGCTTGTTCAAGATTTTATACACCTCAATGTTTGTGTTTTAAGTTGTTTTTATATAAATGTATGTTATCAGGTCACAACACAGATGGCAAATACTTTGTGACATCAACTAAGCTTTCATACCATTTTGAAACTGTGCCCAAAAAGATGTCATTCTTCTATGAGAAGTCCAAGGACGGACATGTTACACCGATCAAAGATGTTGTTATTGTTGATTTTTCTTGTGGCAACAATCATACGGTAAGTAAAACAAGCGATAATAATTCATGTATGTATAATTATGTATATAAAATTGAAATATCTATTTTGATGAGCGCTTTGTATACAAGAGATCTTATTTCCTTCGTATCATATCAGTAGTGACAACAGCTCAAAACTGTTATTGATTGTTACCGCAAGCGTATTTCCAGCTTTATACGCGAAAATAATAATAGGAAAGTACCACCACGATAATATTTTCGTAAAATTAATGTAGCTTTTACGAATATATACCTTAGTGCACAAGTGCATATCGATTTCCGAACCGGTGGTAGAATATCGACGTATCATAAGAGACTACAGGCTAGTCCACGTGAAATAAATAAAGAATTTGATTATGTGATCCAAGTGACAGAGATATAGACGTAAATACGCCAAACTTTTAATTGTAATCTCATGTGCACACAAGCAGGTAATTGTAGTTTCCACTAGGTGATAATGCAGTTAGACTGACGGGATGTTCTACAAAAAAGTTATGATGATTCCAAGAAAGCAAAAATGCACCGAACTCGATTTCGATCCAAATGTCACTTGGATCACATGTACCCATTAAGTTGACTTGTGGTGTGCGTGAGCGGTCGTTCGGTGCGCAGGTGGCGATAGACTCGTCGAAGCGCGCCTTCAGCTGGGGCTTCGGCGGGTTCGGGCGGCTGGGGCACGCGGAACAGAAGGACGAGAGCGTGCCGCGTCTCATCAAGTACTTCGACTCGCAGGCGCGCGGCGTGCGCTCCGTGCACTGCGGCGCCACCTACAGCCTCGCCGTCAACGAACACGGTTAGTCTGCAACACGCCGCCTTCTTTTTGAGGCTGAAACCACATCTGTGCGCATCGATTCGCATTTTGTTCTTCCAAAACAGTTATTTTTCATAGAGTCGTGTACGCATCGAAAAGCTGAATTGATGCGTACACGACTATGAAAAATGACAGTTTTGTATGGAAAAAATGCAGATGTGATTCCAGGCTTAGGCTCCCGAAAAAAAAGGAGCCCCTATAGCAATATTATTAATTTCAAAGACACTCGCATATGAAATGTGGCGCTTCAAATTGATCCATTAAGTTAATCATAGATCAATAAATAAAGAGAGCAGTGGTCAGCGTCTAGTAGGTGTTTGGAATAGAGCGTTCGCATTGCCAGTACAGTACGCAGTTTGCGGAGAAATACTCGCCTGTTCAATCAGTTTAATTTGTAAATTAATTATTTCAGGAGCCCTGTTTATGTTTGGACAAACAAAGCGCACCGGGGAGGCCAATATGTATCCTAAACCAGTGCAAGATCTTACAGGTAAGCAATTAATTAGCGAAATAGATTTTCTATTCTCCAAAGTAGATGCAAAATGGGGCATATATTTTTCATTTTCAATTAGTTGTAAGTAGTAAAATATATTTACCTTAGTATCTTTCTAACATTTTTATTCAGTCAGGATCGTTGGTCAGTAATATGTGATGGTTTCTTTGAAGGTTGGAACATCCGCAGTGTCGGCACTAGCAACACATCCGTCGTGATCGCAGCGGACGACTCGCTGATCGCTTGGGGGGTGTCCCCTACCTACGGTGAACTGGTTAGTAATCGTCATCATCTCGATCGATAAACGGCTACTGCTGGACAGGGGCCATCCATCTGGGGGGGGGGGGGGGGGGGGGTCGGGTCTATCAACGCACCGTGCGTGCGGTGCGGGATCGCCATTCCAGTACCTTGCAAGTTTAATTTTAATTCAAAGTGGGCACTACATCAAAAAGAAAACTTCATATATTTTAACTTTTTACTCCTTAGGTATTTTTATCCCGGAAGATCCAATGGCTTCCTGCGGATTTTAAAAATTAAATACACACGGATGAAGTCGTAGGCATTAGCTAATCCTGGATAAGTGGACAAGTCAAGGATGGATGTGTATGTACGTTTTATTTGAGTTGATATTGTCGTTTGACAGTACTTACAAACATATCCAGTTCCAAGAAAGATTGAACAGGGTAACAAATTAGAGATTAATTATATTAATGCGATATTCCTGCGTAAAAATTATTAGACTTAAAGGCTATTTTCTATTTAATTATTGATGGTGTTTGGCAGGGCACAGGGGACATAAACAAATCGACGGCGAGGCCCAAAGAAGTGACTTCCATGGAGGGACTGAACATCACACAGGTGGCGATGGGCTTCTCCCACACTCTGCTGCTCTGCAACGACAGCTCCGAGGAAGTGAAGCTGAAGCTGGCAACTATGCCCACCTTCGACCCTTAGGCAGTATCTGTTGATTGCACTGCCACTCTGCACGAGTGCGCGTTGTAAGAGATGCATTAGATTCCTTGATTCGAGTTTCCAAACATGCGCCTCTTGCACTTCGTCTCGTGGCAGGCGATCACATTCATGCTTGAATAGAGACGTTAAATTTTAAGCTTGAATAATTTATTATATTTTTGAGTATTATTTTTAGTTCATGGCCAATTTTTCTGGAAGCTTCGAACTTGGCTGTTTATCTCACTACTTATTTTTATTATTAAGAAAGTTTTCTTTAACAGACATAATGGTCCAGTTTTTTGTTAGTTTTACCTGGAAAGTTTTCCGGGAGTTTTGAAAATTGGTGATTTTATAGATTTCGAAGTGCTCTTTTCGAATTTTCACTTTGCCACCTCGTATCTTTGCCGCTCGCGCCGCCATGTTGGAAAAAGGGCGCTTAGAGACAGTTTTAAAACTTTCCGACTCATTTTAAAATGAAAATAGTTATAGGTATGATAACAAATACAGAAAGTTTACTATAATTTATGCAATGACCTTTTTTTGTAGAATCAATAGTTTTAGTGTCTCTACGTGATTGCATCTGTCCACGGTATTAACTGACACTTGCTTTGAATAATATATTTTACCCCTGAGAACTTCAAATTTGTAGGCTTACCGCTCGACTAAGACGGGTTGAGAGTTTCAAAAGGGTGACTCCACTTTAAGAGCCTCTTACATTATGGCTTCTTGGCCCTCATTTGTTGTTATCGGGGGAAAAATTTCACAAATTGTATGGAAGTATCGGCCACACATCATTTGATTGGATAAGCAAATCGTAGACAGCGTTTACAAGTTGGCCAATTTACTTTGATACAGGCAATTCACTTGTGTTTGATCGAACACAATACGTTGGACCATTGTGTACCTTTTAGCTTTTACTTTTAGCTTGACTGTCATCCCTTAGGTGTCGGGAACTGTCTCAGTTTAATAATATACCTATAGCTGGGCCCTTTCGTGCTTATTTATAATAATTATGTTTTTATTATTAAAAAAAAACAGTTTTTAGAATAATTTCATTTTTTAGAACTTAACTGACTGATTTGATCAATTTCATATTCACAGGAAATAAGACTGGTATTTTAGGTATTACTATAGGTATAATTGTGTATTATTGAAATCTGAAACCGATTGAAAACGTAATTATTTTAATATTCTCTTCTATTAAGTACCTGAAATCAAGTGAATCGCATAAGTAGCTCAATAATGACAGCGGCATACGTGTCAAAGGTAAACAACATAAACAAAATGACACCTGATATTTTATCTGTGTCACACATGTATGTTATTTTATAAAAACTCGTGCCTGTGACTTTGTTTTTATTAAAAACAATTTCAAGGACCTAGATTTTTTTACAAGTAGGTAGGTACTAATAGGTAATTAACAAGTCTGAGGCAAAGTTTTGTAGACTAGTTACTTTAGAACAAATATTTTTTCTTAGTTTAGATACTAACAGAACTTAATTATCGATCTCAAAAGGATATATTATTATTATGAGTAATAAATTACGAAGAAAAATTAAAAAAAGCTTGCAAAAACATAATTTGTTACGCGGGCGAACTGAACGGGTATAATTATTATCAAACACTAGCCAGCAGCCGGTCGCTAAATCACAAAATATATGTACTGCTGTATCAAGGGACAGCAGCCCCTTGATATTCTGTTCTACGGACCGAATACACCAATTTGCGTTGCGGCGCGGTTGGGACAAAATTGAATAAAGTGAACGCAATCAGTTAGATTAATATTTCAACATAATTAGACGCAGTTTTCGCAGTTAGTTTAATATTTCAACCCAATTAAGACACAGTTTTTGCAGTTACTTTAATATTTCTAACCAACTAAGACGCAGTTTTCGCATTATTTGCAGTTGCAATTAGGTCAAAGTGTAGATAACTCCTATTCCAAAACTAACGATAATGTGAGACAACCATTATAGAAATAGAGTAGACACAAAAATAATTTCTACTACAAGACGAACACATATTTTATATTAAGTATTATTCACATTCTTTATCTATTACGACTTTTAATGTTGAAATTCTTGATGAAGATGCTTCACATCAGCCGCATTATGACGTTTGTTTTGTTTTCGTGTATTTAGGTAATCCTAGGCCATAGAAAGTCAAATTCAAAGAAATCCAATAGATTTTACCAATAAAAAAAAAATATTTAAATTTACAGCTACATATATCACCCTAACTCAGAGCACTTTACCGAAACAAGTTTTATCTTTAACACTGAACACCGTTATTACATTCCACGAAAAAAAATTATACCGTTTTTATACCATGATCTGGATGGTGTTAGTAATTAATTTTTTTAGATCAGTAGAGTGACTGATTCATGTCGTGATGTGTAACTTATATCTCATGTCTTATCTTATATCTGACGTGTTATAACTCATAACACTGTCTTGATTATTTCAGAAAATTTTTGTTTTTTCTGTTTGAAGAAAAGACCTGGATTATCTAGGTCTTTTCGTTACGTCAATTAATACATAATACATAGTATATATGTACTCGTAAGACAGATATAACAGGAACAGACCTGGCACTTTAAAAACGTGTCAATTTCTAGAATTGAGCTGATATTTAGAATAAAGTTGTTTAAAAACAACGTTATTCTAAATATCAATTTCACATTAAACCAGCTTTTAGATTATTTAAAATTTATTGCTACAGTGAGGCGATCGCAATTACCTCACATTGGCTGGTACTGGTACCGTTTCTCTATTGGTTCAAATGCATTGGTGCAACAAGAAAACCATAAAATCAGTCAGTCAGAGTAGATTGCAGTCCATACACTGTAGTAATATTACTATATACTTAGCAGCAAAAAATATTTTTTAATAGCAGTAAAAAATATTATTTAGACAATTCCACAGCAGATGTGACAATAAAATGAAATATCAGTGAAATTATTTTAAACCTTTCAACTATACTTGTAACTACTAGATTACTGATATTTAAATAAATTTACCGCAGGCGACGATGCCACCAACAATTTATTGCTTAATAAAAGAACGTACTGCACTTGGAAACAACTCATTCTGTTGCAGTCGGGTAAAAAGCCGATATCGAGTTTTTATGGTAATATTTTATGGTAAAGGTGTACTGTTGTGTGGTTTACTTAATATAATTAACGCTAAGACTAATATAAATAATTACTATAAAACTCCATTCTCGAATTAATTAATTAATATTGATCAAGTTTAAATCGAAATCATAATTTAGGTATATAAATGTAATCTTTTGAAGGTAATAACTAAAATGTGGTATCACCTACACAAGCCTGTGTTTCAAAATAATACTAAGATACATTGTGAGAAATAATCCCAGATACCGCGCCTGTGTTTCAAAATAATACTAAGATACATTGTGAGAAATAATCCCAGATACCGCGCCTGTGTTTCAAAATAATACTAAGATACATTGTGACAAATAAATCCTAGATTCTGTCTGCCTGTCTTTAAAAATAATCCCAGATACCTCGCCTGTGTTTCAAAATAATAGTAAGATACATTGTGAGAAATAATCCCAGATACCGCGCCTGTGTTTCAAAATAATACTAAGATACATTGTGACAAAAAATCCCAGATACCGCGCTTGCGTTTCAAACTAATACTAAGATACATTGTGACAAATAATCCTAGATTCTGTCTGCCTGTCTTTAAAAATAATCCCAGATACCTCGCCTGTGTTTCAAAATCATACTAAGCTACATTGTGACAACTAATCCTAGATACCTCTTTAGTATAAAATAGCTCACTGCCTCACTGATGATTCTCATAATAACGATATAGATCGGTATTATGAGAATCATCAGTGATACATAGGTACATCTATAACAAGTACTTACTTACCTTCATCTATAAAATACGAGTAAGAAACCCATAATCGATATGTCAACACGAATTATATTCTTAGTATTAGTTATTAAGTTCTTACATACACAATTATCTTGTGTTTCTTACTTTAAATTTACTTTTTCGTACTTGATATTTTTATAATTTTTAAGTTCAAGGTAGTAAACAATAAAAAGCATGGTGTTGATTCTTTGTGTGAACTAAATTATTGATTAATATTTAATTAGAAACGCGCGAACTTAAGTGCGTATGAAAACAACAATACATGTAAATCCCCGACCAACTCTGTGCACCACTTTATTTATTTTTTGTAATAGAGTTATAGTATACGATATTATATTATTGATATAATTGTAAAATACAATCTGTATTAACAATGATACCACTGCCATGTTGTATGCATACACAGAGAATATGTACAATTTTATGTATTTTCTAATTCTAAGTATTTTCTACGAGTTTATGGAGAGATTTTTCATAATTACGGTTTAGGGGTATGAATCTAATTGTTAGTTATAATAGTGTTTAAGAAATAAGAATAAAAGTATAATTTTAATTAGAGCTGTTAGTGTACCGACATTCCCAAGCTAGTACCTAATTTACGTCTATATAATATATATTAAAATCTGGTTCTGCCTGGCTTTATTCATTATGCACAGTCTCCCGTAATTCTGGAAATAGGCTCGATTTTTCTTAAAAACGTAGTTTGCTTTAATTTAGGAATACGAGTATAATATGTCGGATTGATTCACTTCGCTTCAACCGTTTCATATTATATTAGCAAAGTTTGATATCATCATCATCATCATCATCATCATCATAGCGTGATATCAGTAAGAATCTGATATGTAGTTTCTAAATTAAAACAACTCTTTTATTTTCTCTTATAATACTCCTTTTACATTTATTATGAATATTTCGTTTTTTAGTTACCTATTTACTGTTTTAGGATTGATTATTTAATAATTGTTTTCAGTTTTATTATTGTGAGAACGGTAACTATTGCGAGATAACACTTGGCATGAACAATTGCGTCTGTGATTGATTGATATCGGTAACTACAAACCTTAGCAATAAGTATTTATATTATAAATTCATCAGTATCACCATAAAAATTATCTAGATTTTGGATTTTCATGTTCGCGAAATTGAATGTTCATGCCAAGCTGATTTACCATTTCAAAAAACCTTTCTGTAATATTTCTAGATTTAAGCAGTTCATACAAATTTTGTTTCCAAATAAAAGTTCTCTAAATATACCTCTAACAAAGCAATTATCTATTTAGTTTCATTCATTCCCCGAATACCTGCCTGCTATACTTTAATATATACAGAGTGGGCCAGGCCAGGTGGATATAAAATTTTTTTTAGATTGTTCACTTAGGGGCCTATCAGGACCCGCAAGGAAAAAAATCGGATCCTACTCTATTACGAGAAAAAAAATTTTATTTAAAATTTTGGAATATCATTGCCTTGACAAACTTTTAATTTTTTTTTTAATTTTTCCAGTGACAATTTCCCCAATTTTTTTAAGGAATATCTTTACCTAATAACTGTACTCTCTTAGCAAAAAATTCCAGTCTGGTTAGCTGGTTTTAAGAGCATTAAATTTTAAATTATTTCAAGAAAATTAAGTTCATCCAAAATCTACAGAAAACTTTAAAATTCCATTAAAAATAAAAGAAAAGGTTCATAGCACTGGTGATTTTTTAAAAACTGTAGCAACTTATGTTCTTTTGATTGCCAAAAGAAAAATTGTATGTGCAATGTGCCGGAAAAAAAGTTATGTTTTTTCAAAAGTCTTCTTTCCTCATTCGCGTAAATAACGACCTTATTGAAAAAAAATGTTAATTGTTTGTGGAGACTGCAGTATGTCCTTTAATTTTAACTGCCTCGTTGGTCTCGTGTTTGACTGCGGCCGACGAGGTCCCTGGTTCGAGTCCCGGGTCGGACCATATCAAGTATTGGGGTTTTCCGTAAGAAATTCTCAGTACTAGCCCGGAGTTAGGAAGTTGGCGTTGTTTCACCCCCGTGCCTTGGAGAGCACGTAAAGCCGTTGGTCCTGCGCCTAATCTCTCCCCGCCTGCGCCTAATCTCTCTCCGGTCGTGTCGAATTTTCCGTCCTATCGGGCTATGAGAGTAAAGAAACAGAGAGTGCACCTGTGTTCGCGCACACACTTGTGCACTTTAATATCTCCCGGACAGATGGCTAATCTCTATACGCAGACAAAAAAGGAAAAAACATGGCGGGAAAACTTTTTGTCTGCGTTCGGAATTGTGTCATTCATAAAATAAATAATCAGTAATTAATTAATTTAAATTTTCTTTTATGTTTCAGGTTGTTTTACAGAAATAAAAAGTTTAAAACACATTTTAACAAAAAGTGAATAGTTTAACAGAGTTAAAAAAATTACCTACCAAAAATTAAAAAAAAACCTAATAAAATCTTGGGGTACCTATACAATATTATCTATTCATATAATAAAACTGTAACAGGTCCAATTCTGTAGATTGAAGATATTGTGAAAAGTAGATTGAAGATATTGTGTTTAGTAGGCACTCGCAACAAAAAATAATCTTTGCTATCTTGTTGAACAAATAACTATTTCACTGATGGTTTCGTATAGAGGACAAAAATTCATTCAGAGGAAAAATATGGAGAGACGAGCTGATGATGAGTATTTCGGAGACGGGTGAGGAGCACAGCCAGGGTATTGGAGATAGGTAGGGTGTGCTCGAACAAAAGTCACTCAAAACCTCATCCAATTGCCAGTGAGTTGAAAAACACACATAACTAAAATTCCTTAGTGTTTCAATAATTATTTTTCTTACACTATTGAGGTGAAAAGTTGTAAGTATCACACGATAGCAATAGTACATTGTTCTACGAGGGGTGAAAGTGACCCATTACTTACGAGGGCGTCATTTGAGACACGAGGCGAAGCCGAGTGTATCAATACGCCCGAGTTAGGAATCGCACTTTCTCCCGAGTGATACATAGTGCTTTATACTACACCTACGAGGAAAATAACACACACATTTTTTAATTATTGAAGTTTACTTCAGACGGCGTCTACTTAGAGGTACGCAGGCTACCTTTAAGGTACGACAGCTACTTTAAAGGTACGCCGGCTACTTTAGAGGTACGCCGACTACTTTAGAGGTACGCAGGCTACTTTTAAGGTACGCAGGCTACTTTGGAGGTACGCAGGCTCCTTTTAAGGTACGCCAGCTACTTTAGAGGTACGCCGGCTACTTTAGAAGTACGCTGACTACTTTGGAGGTACGCAGGTAGCCTGCGTACCACCAAAGTAGCCTGCGTACCTTTAAAGTAGACGGCGTACCTCTAAAGTAGCCTGCGTACCTCTAAAGTAGCCTGCGTACCTCCAAAGTAGTCACCATAGAGGTACGCCCACTACTTTAGAGGTACGCAGGCTACTTTTAAGGTACGACAGCTACTTTAGAGGTACGCCGGCTACTTTAGAGGTACGCAGATAGCTTGCGTACCACCAAAGTAGCCTGCGTACCTCCAAAGTAGGCTGCGTACCTCTAAAGTAGACGGCGTACCTCTAAAGTAGCTGTCGTACCTTAAAAGTAGCCTGCGTACCTCTAAAGTAGTCGGCGCACCTCTACGGTGACTACTTTAGAGGTACGCAGGCTACTTTTAAGGTACGTCGGCTACTCTAGCTTTAGAGGTACGCCGACTACTTTAGAGGTACGCAGGTAGTATGCGTACCACCACTGCGTACTAAGCCTCAATAGCCCAACGGTTAAAGGTGCGGACTGAAAACTGAAAGGTCGCAGGTTCGAATCCCGCCCGTTGCACTATTGTCGTACCCACTCCTAACACAAGCTTTTCGCTTATTTGGAAGGGAGAGGAGAATATTATTCAACTTCAACTTGGCTGATATTCTTTAAAAAAAAAAAGTAGCCTGCGTACCTTAAAAGTAGCCTGCGTACCTCCAAAGTAGCCTGCGTACCACCAAAGTAGCCTGCGTACCTCTAAAGTAACTTGCGTACCTCTAAAATAGACGGCGTACCTCTAAAGTAGCTGGCGTACCTTAAAAGTAGCCTGCGTACCTCCAAAGTAGCCTGCGTACCTTAAGAGTAGCCTGCTTACCACCATTTTTTATGTATTTGTATTACTGAACTAATTTTGTCAAAAATTAAAAAAAGACAACCACGTATGTAATGGATTTTCATACAACTTTTCAGCCCGCTAAAGCACGTAAGTACCTAATGAAATTTCATACATTTTTTCAGCCCGCAGATTTGTCTCCACGTAAAGACGTATTTTCTTTCTCGCTCTTTCTCGATATGACACAAATCAGAAGGTACTTTCCGAGCAGGTGTAGTATATAGTATATTACACATCTAGGGCAGTAAAATAAGAAATGTCTCAGATCACATGTAATTGTTGTCCGAGGCGAAGCCGAGGTCAATAAGCATGTGATCTGAGGCTTTCTTATTTACTGGCCGTGGTGTGTATACTATTTTTCTCCTCAACGGAGGCGGAATGCGACATTTTCGTTTAGCGCAGCGGGAGGAAAATTGACGCTTTCCGCCCGGAGGTGAGAAAAAGTTTTTTTCATCATACCTATTCGAAAAACGAATATTGGCTTCAGTGGATAGCGGGAGCAAAATTTAATTTTAACCCCATGGGACTTTTCATTTCTCTCTTCTGATTGGTCCGCGTTGGTGCCTTAGCATACTAAAGCACTAACGCGGACCAATCAGAAGAGATAATTCAAAAATGTGTCGAAATTCAAAAATGTTTGAGAAGCTGTTGTCTTCGATAAGTCACGTGATCAATTTGTCGATTAGATAAATACGCCCATACTTTCAACATAAATATTCATGCTTAATTATTTCATAAAAATGTACTTGTGTTTTATTTAAACTTTCAATATACGTATTGGTAATGTCTTTACTCTATACATAGTAGGTTGATACTCCTAGCTTTTTCTCATAGGTAATAATGAAAAATATTGTGTGTCATTCGGGGCCAAATTTTTTTGTTCTCGGGTGGCGTATATTGAATTCCTCGCTACGCTAAGGATTCTACTTTAGAATCCCTCGCTGCGCTCGGGAGTCTACTATAGAATCCTTCACTTCTCTCTGAATTCAAAATAACGCCCTCGGCGAACAAATAATTCCTTTGGCCCCATATAACACAAATAACTATTTCATCATACCTATTCGAAAAACGAATATTGGCTTCAGAAGACAGCGGGAGCAAAATTTCATTTTAACCCCATGGGACTTTTCATTTCTCTCTTCTGATTGGTCCGCGTTATAGTGCTTTAGCATACTAAAGCACTAACGCGGACCAATCAGGAGAGAATTCAAAAATGTGTCGAAATTCAAAAATGTTTGAGAAGCTGTTGTCTACGATAAGTCACGTGATCAAATTTGTTGATTAGACATATACGCCCATACTTCCAGCATAAATATTAATGTTTAATTATTTCATAAAAATTTATTTAAACTTTCAATATACGTATTGGTAATGTCTATACTCTATATATAGTAGGTTGATACTCCTAGCTTTTTCTCATAGGTAATGATGAAAAATATTGTGTGTCATTCGGGGCCAAATTTTTTTGCTCTCGGGCGGCGTATATTGAATTCCTCGCTCCGCTCAGGATTCTACTTTAGAATCCCTCGCTGCGCTCGGGAGTCTACTATAGAATCCTTCACTTCGCTCTGAATTCAAAATAACGCCCTCGGGGAACAAAAAATTCCTTTGGCCCCATATAACACAAATAACTATTGTTACTTGTGCCTTTGAATCCCTCACTTCACTCAGGATTCTAAATGAAAACCACTCGCTACGCTCGTGATTCTAAATAAGTGTCCTTCGCTCGCTCGGAATTCAAACTAGGCACTCGCAACTATAAAAATCTTTTTCTCACCTCCGGGCGGAAAGCGTCAATTTTCTTCCCGCTGCGCTAAACGAAAATGTCGCTTTCCGCCTCCGTCGAGGAGAAATAGTACATTACACATCTAGGGCAGTAAAATAAGAAATGTCTCAGATCACATGTAGTTGTTGTCCGAGGCGAAGCCGAGGTCAATAAACATGTGATCTGAGGCTTTCTTATTTACTGCCCGTGGTGTGTATACTATTTTTCTCCTCGACGGAGGCGGAAAGCGACATTTTCGTTTAGCGCAGCGGGAGGAAAATTGACGCTTTCCGCCCGGAGGTGAGAAAAATAGTATACACACCACGGGCAGTAAATAAGAAAGCCTCAGATCACATGTTTATTGACCTCGGCTTCGCCTCGGACCACAATTACATGTGATCTGAGACATTTCTTATTTTACTGCCCTAGATGTGTAATATACTATGCTATCTTGTTGAACAAATAACTATTTCACTGATGGTTTCGTATAGAGGACAAAAATTCATTCGGAGGAAAAATATGGAGAGAGCTGATGATGAGTATTTCGGAGACGGGTGAGGAGCACAGCCAGGGTATTGGAGATAGGTGGGGTGTACGCGAACAAAAGTCACTCAAAACCTCATCCAATTGCCAGTGAGTTGAAAAAAAATCCAAAATGGCGGATTCAAGATGGCAGCCATACAAACTTCGTCGGTGTCTATCTCGGGGAGTATTAAAGATGGAAGAGTGCTTTCTTAGCAAAAGATAATCAGGACCCGAAGGTCTCCTTGATGAATAGAAAAAAATGAAGATGGCGGATTTTCTTTCCATACAAAACGACACACATAAAATTCCTTAGTGTTTCAATAGTTATTTTTCTTACATCTTGTATTTTTTCGCTTTTGAGGTGAAAACTTGTAAGTATCACACGATAGCAAAGTTTTTGTTACTTGTGCCTTTGAATCCCTCACTACACTCAGGATTCTAAACAAAAACCATTGGCTACGCTCGATACTCGATATTGTATACAGGACAAAAATTCATTTGGAGGAAAAATATGGAGAGCTGATGATTGAGGGTTTCGGAGACAGATGAGCAGCACGGCCAGGGTATTGAAGATAGATGGGGGGTGCTCGAACAAGTCACTCGAAACCTTATCCTATTGCCAACGAGCTGAAAAAAATATTCCAGCATATATTTGAACAGCAAAAACCGCGCTCCACTTTAGTGGGCCGCGCACGCACGTGCCCTACTAGTATAAATATATAGATATAAAATACAATACAAATTACAATATTATTATACAATACACACTTTGAAGCTTTATTTTAATGCTTACTTCGTTGGAAGAAGGCATAAACGAACAACCGGACGGAGATTAGTTCTCGCAGAAACTTTCACAGTTGCTACGTGTATAATACCGTCTTTTGAGGAATACACTTTCTCTACTACTACTGCTAAAGGCCTACTGTTAAGGCGTATTCTACTTTTGTCTAACTTGTAGGCTATGTAGATACTCCACCCTCCAACGATTCCAGAAGGATTGGACCATTTTATCCATTTGCGAGTGCCTGTCAAGTAAACTGAGTGAACTGACATCAGGCGCAGGCAAGGAAAAAAGAGGCGCAGTATGTAGGAAGTGACTCGGTGTCTGAGCTGAAGGCTCAGCGGGGTATGAGCTGAGTACTGTCAGCGGGCGCGAGTTAAGTAGACATTCGACTTGTGTGAGCACAGTACATAGTTCCTCATAGGATAGGAGCTGTTGTTCTTGCTGCGACGTTGAAGTAACTTTAAACATCTACAAATATACACAACTAGCGGTCGCCCGCGACTTCGGCCGCGTAAAATTTCTGATTTCTGAGATTAAAAAAAAGACAAATTTTCCCATTGCAAGAAACCTATCGAAAAAATACCTTTCTTCTTTTTCTTTAGCAACCCATCAACGGCTCACTACTGAGCGCAGGTCTCCTCTCAGAGAAGGGTTATAGTCCACCACGCTGTGGAGCGAGCAACTGCGAGCAACCCGGGCGCATCCGTTCCACAGGCTTCCCATTGAAATGTTATCGAATTGGTCGAGCGGTTTTTAAAATAACAATAAATTATATACTTTGTACTGGCGTGGGCGTTTGAAATCGGTTTTTTAAAAAGAATTTTTTATATTATCTTAAAGACAGGGAAAGTATTAAAAACGCCCGTTTTTTTTTTGCAAATGGGTGCTCTTGCAGAAAATCACATAGATCCTTTTCTCCGTTGTCTTTGAAGGACAAACAACAACAACCGCACTATTTTTTTATAATCACAGTAAGCATATTGTCATTGTTAGATGTGGTTTGAAATAAGGAGTTATAAATAAAAAGAAAAATTTTATACTCAATAACAAAAGTTTAATAAAAATATGTAATCACAGCCATTTTTAATTTTTCTTATAACTAACTTAACTTATCCAGTCTCTTTTCTCATTTGTGTTTAAATTATTATAATATAACTAGCTGCCACAGCGAACTTCGTACCGCCAACTTATCTAATAGGTTTACCTCTGAAATTGCCGTTTTGTATGCAATAAGTGAAAGTACTTATTTTTTCAAACTTTTTTATTTCTGTTATTCGAAGTAATCACCCATGCAATCGACGCATCTTTGCCAACGCATTGGCAGTTTATTGATGCCCTTCTTGTAAAAATCAGCTGGACGGGAGGGAACAAACTCTTCAAAGGCATTTTGTACTGCCTCTCGGGAATTGAATTTTTTACCCACTAAAAAGTTGTCTAAATTTTGGAAAAAGTAATAGTTGGTAGGTGCAAGGTCTGGTGAGTATGGCGGATGAGGGAGAGCTTCCAACCCCAGCTCTTGCAGCTTGGAGACTGTCTGTTGCGCAGTATGGGGTCGCGCGTTGTCGTGAAGGAGCAGTGGGGACGACCGATTGACCAAAGCTGGTTGCAGATGTGCAAGCTTCTCCATCATTCTCTCCAGTTCTTCACAGTACACATCTGCATTAATGCTCATGCCGTTTTGTAAAAAGCTGTGGTGAATCACACCCGCCCTAGACCACCAAACAGTGACCATCACCTTTTTAGGGGTCATTTTTGGTTTAGGGCATTGCTTTGGTGCTGAACCAGGGTCTAACCAACTTGCTGAGCGCTTTCGATTGTCGAACAGAATCCATTTTTCGTCGCACGTAACAATTCGTTTCAAAATTCCTTCATTTCTTTGCCTGTTGAGCAGTGCAAGGCAGGTCTCGACGCGTACGTTGCGCTGGCGATCGTTAAGGTCGTGGGGCACCCATCTATCAAGCTTATTTACCTTGCCAATTTGTCGCAAATGGATCAATATTGTTTTGATGCTTACATCAAAAGCTGCTGCTAGCTCAGCTGTAGATTGAGTTTCGTCAGCTTCCACAATCGCCTTTAATTCATTATTGTTAACCAAAGTCTCCGGACGACCACGAGCTTCATTTTTCAAGTCAAAATTTCCAGAACGGAACCGGGAAAACCAATAACGGGTTGTGCGATCGTTTGTACAGTAAGTACAGTTTGTAAAGTTTCTCTCCGTAAACGTTTTTGATGTTACGGGCCGTTTGTGTCGCGTTGGTGCCACGACGGAACTCATATTCCATAATTACACGAATTTTTAAAGTATCCATTATGACAAAAAATGTTCAAATGTAATGAAAATACAACGCTAATCAAAAAACAAAAGACTGAGTTTGTAAATAGAATGTCATGGTTTTAAAACAAAATTAATTTGAATTTAGAATACAGAGTCATTACAAACTTTTTTTATTTGAAATGACCAGTACTGAAGAAAGGCAATTTCATATGTAAAGACCTAATATATAAATAAAACAAATAAACTATTCCAATCCAAAAAAATCCTATCTTTTAAGTTGGACCAAATTACAGATAGTTACGAAGTTTGATTAAAATCGGTTCAGTAGTTTAGGAGTCCATCGCGGACAAACAACGTGACACGAAATTTATATATATTAAGATTAAGATAAGGAACTTAAGAGGTTCTGTGGTGAGCCTAATTCGCGGCGTACGAATACCAATGTACAGTGCGACAAGTATAAGTTGGCGGTGGCGTTTTGAGGAACTAATTCAGTTATCCAAGTGCTTTTGAATAGTCGATGAGTATAATAGTCGGAATGCCCTTCCTGCCGAGAAGAACCAGCAAGAAACTCGGCGGTTGCTCTTTTCAAAACAAGTATAGAATTCAATAGATACTATGCTATGTATGCAGTGTTTCCACAATGAGTGGAAGTTCCACAAAAGCATACATTATAATTCAACACGTTAAGACGGGCAGACAGAAAGTAGCTCCATTCCCGCCATTGAAACTAATATTCAAATACTCATTTTAAGACATGACTTAGCTTAGTGAGAAAATGAAAATGCATATTATAAATACATTGTAATTAAATCTAAATAAACTTTGGAAAAAAATGTTTGAGTTTTCATATAACATGCGAAGATTATTATTAACTTCGCACCGCACAATATAACAATCTTATTGTTAACATCACAATCTTATTGTTCTACTATGGTAGATCCCTTACAATTCAAATAGAACCCTTTAGCCGTACTTATGACTTAGTGACTAATTTTTATGTACAAGTAATTAGGTTCCCAGTCTTACAAACATACTTACATAAGTATTCAAGTTTTATCTTACTTAATTTTTAAACGAGGATTTTGACGTGACAAAGTCCTGTAAATCCGACTATACCGAGTGGGGTAAAATACTTTCATATTTTACCCTTTACTTGTGCATTCTAAAACAGTTTATTATTTATTTCTAGATATAATAGTTTTTGAGTAATCATTTTTAATTTTTTTAATTTTTCTTATAACTAGGTCGACCGTTTAACTCGCGTATCGCCTGCGCGGTAAGAAGGGAGCGGGGGCGGGTAACGCTACACACGGAGTCAATAATCCAAAGATTTATCTCGAGATTGACATTGTTGGTAAAGAATTAAGTATTTATTTTTAAGTTTTAACATCTCTAACATCTCCCTCCGCTCCCTTCTTACCGCGCAGGCGATACGCGAGTTAAACGGTCAACCTATAACTTATCCAGTCTCTTTTCTCTTTGTGTTTAAATTATTATAATATAACTAGTTGACTCAGCGAACTTCGTACCGCCAACTTATCTATATAAATAAAACAAATAAACTATCCCAATCCAAAAAAAAACTATCCTATCTTTTAAGTTGGACCAAATTACAGATAGTTACGAAGTTTGATTAAAATCGGTTCAGTAGTTTAGGAGTCCATCGCGGACAAACAACGTGACACGAAATTTATATATATTAAGATAAGGAACTTAAGAGGTTCTGTGGTGAGCCTAATTCGCGGCGTACGAATACCACAGTACAGTGCGACAAGTATAAGTTGGCGGTGGCGTTTTGAGGAAACTAATTCAGTTATCCAAGTGCTTTTGAATAGTCGATGAGTCTACCGCTGGTTCGGAATGCCCTTCCTGCCGAGAAGAACCAGCAAGAAACTCGGCGGTTGCTCTTTTCAAAACAAGTATAGAATTCAATAGATACTATGCTATGTATGCAGTGTTTCCACAATGAGTGGAAGTTCCACAAAAGCATACATTATAATTCAACACGTTAAGACGGGCAGACAGAAAGTAGCTCCATTCCCGCCATTGAAACTAATATTCAAATACTCATTTTAAGACATGACTTAGCTTAGTGAGAAAATGAAAATACATATTATAATACATTGTAATTAAATCTAAATAAACTTTGGAAAAAAATGTTTGAGTTTTCATATAACATGCGAAGATTATTATTAACTTCGCACCGCACAATATAACAATCTTATTGTTAACATCACAATCTTATTGTTCTACTATGGTAGATCCCTTACAATTCAAATAGAACCCTTTAGCCGTACTTATGACTTAGTGACTAATTTTTATGTACAAGTAATTAGGTTCCCAGTCTTACAAACATACTTACATAAGTATTCAAGTTTTATCTTACTTAATTTTTAAACGAGGATTTTGACGTGACAAAGTCCTATAAATCCGACTATACCGAGTGGGGTAAAATACTTTCATATTTTACCCTTTACTTGTGCATTCTAAAACAGTTTATTATTTATTTCTAGATATAATAGTTTTTGAGTAATCATTTTTAATTTTTTTAATTTTTCTTATAACTAGGTCGACCGTTTAACTCGCGTATCGCCTGCGCGGTAAGAAGGGAGCGGGGGCGGGTAACGCTACACACGGAGTCAATAATCCAAAGATTTATCTCGAGATTGACATTGTTGGTAAAGAATTAAGTATTTATTTTTAAGTTTTAACATCTCTAACATCTCCCTCCGCTCCCTTCTTACCGCGCAGGCGATACGCGAGTTAAACGGTCAACCTATAACTTATCCAGTCTCTTTTCTCTTTGTGTTTAAATTATTATAATATAACTAGCTGACTCAGCGAACTTCGTACCGCCAACTTATCTATATAAATAAAACAAATAAACTATCCCAATCCAAAAAAAAACTATCCTATCTTTTAAGTTGGACCAAATTACAGATAGTTACGAAGTTTGATTAAAATCGGTTCAGTAGTTTAGGAGTCCATCGCGGACAAACAACGTGACACGAAATTTATATATATTAAGATAAGGAACTTAAGGGGTTCTGTGGTGAGCCTAATTCGCGGCGTACGAATACCACAGTACAGTGCGACAAGTATAAGTTGGCGGTGGCGTTTTGAGGAACTAATTCAGTTATCCAAGTGCTTTTGAATAGTCGATGAGTCTACCGCTGGTTCGGAATGCCCTTCCTGCCGAGAAGAACCAGCAAGAAACTCGGCGGTTGCTCTTTTCAAAACTAGTATAGAATTCAATAGATACTATGCTATGTATGCAGTGTTTCCACAATGAGTGGAAGTTCCACAAAAGCATACATTATAATTCAACACGTTAAGACGGGCAGACAGAAAGTAGCTCCATTCCCGCCATTGAAACTAATATTCAAATATTCATTTTAAGACATGACTTAGCTTAGTGAGAAAATGAAAATACATATTATAATACATTGTAATTAAATCTAAATAAACTTTGGAAAAAAATGTTTGAGTTTTCATATAACATGCGAAGATTATTATTAACTTCGCACCGCACAATATAACAATCTTATTGTTAACATCACAATCTTATTGTTCTACTATGGTAGATCCCTTACAATTCAAATAGAACCCTTTAGCCGTACTTATGACTTAGTGACTAATTTTTATGTACAAGTAATTAGGTTCCCAGTCTTACAAACATACTTACATAAGTATTCAAGTTTTATCTTACTTAATTGTTAAACGAGGATTTTGACGTGACAACGTCCTATAAATCGTTTAACACCGGCTGCACGCACGAAAAAGTGCAAGTTCCGCCTAAGCCAAGATCGGCCCAAGCGTTGGCTTGTGCCGCCCGCCAGTCATCGTCAATGTTTCTTTAGGATGTTATTACGTAAAACTATCGTCCGTAAACCGACTTTACAGACAGCCAAAAACCAACCAAATAAAAACATTTATAATATTAGTTATTATATAACTGCTTAATATGTTCCCAATTAAAAAAAATAACGAAATATTAATACTAAAGTAAATGTAACATCTATTGTTATACTATGTGAAAATTGTGTACACAAAGTATCAAAATATATTTTCCGGGATATAGTACTTTTATCTCACGAAGCGACGCGCGCTTTACTTGTGGTAACCAAGTGTATAAACACGCTGTGAATGTGTGCGTAAGCGCGGTAGTACTGAGAGTACCGTCTACTCGTCCTCACGCACACATTCGTACCGTGTTGTATACTTGGTTACACAAGTAAAGCGCCCGTCGCTTCGTGAGAGAAAAAGTACTATACATTCGTGTACCGCGCTAGCGTGCAAGAGCAGCTTACAGTGTCGCATTGAGAGTGTCACGCACACATTCACAGTTCGGGCCAATTCCACGCCAAGCCGTCACGAGAAGGGCCTCTCAAGTTAAAGTTCATACTTAATATACAATTGGTTTAACTTGGTTACGATGAGAAATTTTTTCTGATTACTAAGCAATTTAAGATAATTATTCTAATTTCCAATAGGTTCATAACAACTGCCTGCCATTGAATGCTCAGCAAACGCTTTGTTTGTAAACATTCCGTACAGACTTTGGCTCAAATATAGATTCAGACCTTAGGCTAATTCTGTTGTACACAATCTCTAAGTCAAACTAAATTGAAAGGTCTAAATCGAGTCCTTTCCTTTTCCGCGAAGAGCATTATGAAAGAGTCATCGATGAACATGTAAATACGAATCAAACTGTTTGCTAACTTACAATAAATTGATTCTAATTTAAAAAAAAGTATGCGCACATTAATGTGGAAAGGTGGAATAAATAGAGAAACGTACGAATCAAACTGTTTGATAACTTACATAAAAATAAACTATTCATTTATTCTTATAACTATGTACTTACGTTTTAGTAACTACCTAATTTGGTGGGATAAAATCACTATTTTGGATATTAACACTCTTTATAGGCATATTGGCAAAGCCTTAACTTGGCTAGGCCAGCCTTATACATGTACTCTATTATACAATATGTGCACGACGAAAGTGAAAAGTGACCTAAAAGTGACCTAAAACAGTGAAACGGTGTTGTGTAAATAGTGTTAGGTATAGTATGTACTTAGGTTAAGGTCTTTGGTTGTGTGTACATACTGTATTAGGCTAAGTCTCATTCTTATTGTACATAGTTATAGGTAAATAAAGACAGATTCTAACCCTTTAGGCGTAAGTTAGGTTAGGTATCATTGTATATTTTGGTCAGACGTAGGCTTAGGTATCTTATAGGCTAGGTGCCCTAAGCTGTAAAGCGTAGACGTAGACAAAGAAATTGTATTCTTGCGTCATAAAGCGTCACTCGCCCTTGGTAGGCATTCTGGAATTTACCTAACTAACATTGTAAACAAGTTACGTAATCGCGAGCGTTCTAGATTCTAGAAAAAGATAGACAGATTGAGGAAATTTCTAGATCAGTCCCATATGAAGGAAAATGTATGACAGGGACAGACATACAAAAGTCAAGTGAGTGTAAAAGGGTTAGAAATAACTATAAGTAAATGAGACAAATAAAGCGTCACGCCCCCCGCTTCACCCCGCTCGCTGGACAAAATTGTATAAATGGCCGACCCCCGGGCGACGTCGGCACTTCCGCGGCTCCAGCGCTCAAGACAGGAAGCTCAAGGAGAGAGAAGACTCTCCGAAGAGTAGAAGAGACACATCAACACTCCAGCGGGCGGGCTTACAGCGACGGGCGGAGGATTTCTCTCTGGCATCGGACTTTCATTTCGCCCTCCCCCCACCGACTCCCTGACCGAAGAACCAGTGCGCGTTCGGGCTGTCCTGAACATTGGTCTGCTTCGATCCGGATTACATACGGCGGTCAGGGGTGCGGGGATGGTGAACACCAGGTCCCGACCGATGTCAGACGAGGGTCCTAGTGCGTCGGGCGACACAGCCCCTGGCATCATGCCGCGCACCGCCAACGACCTCACGTCGCTGCCGCTGGAGCGTCGCTTCGCGTCGGACAGTCAAGCAACTGCCCCGGGCCCCGTGCCGCGCGTCGCAGACACCATGCCGCGGGAGTCACCGCAGTCTCCATCGCCGAGTCCGCGGTCGTCACAGTGTTCCTCACCAGCTCCGCCGACGTCGAGCTGCGAGAGGTTATCGCCGGCTTTCCGTCCCGGCTCGTCGCCCCGCGCGTCGCACCCCGCGGACGCCCTCGCGTCCGCGCCGTCGTACATAGGTGCACCCCGCGCGCCGCACCCCGCGCGCACGCCCGCGCCCGCGCCCGCGTCCGCGAGTGCCGCGATGCACCCCGCGTCGCACCCCGCGCCGCACCCCGCGTGCGCCCGCGCGCCCGCGTTCGCAAGTGACAGTGTCGCATCGCACCCCGCGCCGCACCCTGCGTGCGCCCGCGCGTCCGTAACCGCGTGTGTCAGTGCCGCCACCGCGTCGCATCCCGCGCCGCACCCCGCTGGCGCCTACGCGTCCGTCAGTGCGCCGTCGTACCAGCCACGTCCAACGCCCAACGCACACGAGCTGCGCGCCTCCAGGATACGCCTGCTCGAACTCCAGCAAGAACTGACTCGGAGGGACATCGAGCTACAGAAGCTGCGCATCGAAGAGGCAGAGAGCATCGCGCTCGGCGTGCAGGGCAACGCCGACCAACGGGTCAGCAACTGGCTACAGGATCGTGAGGTACGACGTGACAGCGCACAATTGGCATCGGACGGACCACACGTGAGTGAATTTAATTATTTAAATAAGTGTGATCAGGGTGCGAGCCTTCAGCAAGCACCAACCGCTCTGTGTTCCGAGGGTGCTACGTCCGGGGACTACACCCACCCCGCGCCGACGTCGGGGGCTACGGGCACAGAGCGCGGACCTCCCGCCCTGGTGCCGGAGTCCACCATAGGTTTAAATAATAGTGAAGTGTCACGGCAAGTCGTCATAGGACCCACGATCGCTGGGTACCCCGAGGCTTGGCCGACGACCAACGACCGAGAGGCTATGCCTTTAGCCCAGCCCACTCTATCGGGGGCCGACCCAGGGCTTGTGCCGCGGCCACTAACAAGTGCGACAGCCGCGTCACCTTATAATAGTAATAATAGTGAAATGTTGAATATGTTCGAGCGTCAACAACAATTGTTTTTACAAGGTCTGTCGCAGCTCTCACAGGCAGTAACAACGCCCGGCCCGCGCAACACAGCTAGGTCGCTCGTCGAGTTACCGACCTACGCTGGCGCTTACGACGAATGGTACGCCTGGCGGGACACCTTCCATGCTACGTCACGGCATTTTGAGGACGCCGAGAACAAGGCTCGGCTCCGACGTAGTCTGCGTGGCCCGGCGAGGGACCTGGTCGACGGTCTCCTCAAAACAACGGCGTCATCGGCCGAGATCGTCGCGGCGTTGGAGAGCGTCTACGGCCGACCCGACTGCATTGTCTACGCGGAGCTGGAAAAGTTAAAGGCGCTGCCGCGCCTTACGGACTCAGGCAAGGAACTTCCAGTATTCGCATGCAAAGTAGACTCTGTAGTGTCGACTATTGTAGCCCTTAAACAAGAGGCTTATCTTGTTAGCCCTCAAACACTCCACGCTATAGAGGAAAAAATGTCAGCTCTTTACAGGACGAGGTGGTTCGACTACGAAGCGAGGCAGCCCGACACTGAGCCCGGCCTGCTGAAATTACGCCGCTTCTTGACCACCGAGATGAAGCTGCAAGTGCGACACATCCGGCCCGAGACGGCAGCGGCTCCGAGGCCGCCCGAGCAGCCGCGCCGGGTGCAGCGAACACACGCGGCGAGCGACGAGAGCTCACCGCCACGACCCAAGGATGACAAAAGGTACGACGACGCACACTCACCTAAGCGGGCAGACAAGAAGTGCGTGATCTGTACCCGCGGGTCGCACACTGTCCCAGAGTGCCGTACCTTCAAAGGCCTGTCCCTAGACAAGCGCTGGGAAGCCTGCCGTCAGAAGAAGCTGTGCTTCCGATGCCTGGGCCACAGGACCTATAGTCATCGGTGCAAGAGTAAGAAGTGCGAGCTTGACGACTGCCCGTACTTCCATCACCGTCTACTGCACCGGTCGCCGACCGACGACAAAGCAGCTGCCTGCGCGGACGACGAGAAGGCCATGAGGGCCGTCTGCTCCGCGACTGGGATACCGGCGCTGCTCAACATTGTACCGGTAATTGTATCCGGTCCCAAAGGGAGAGCTCAAGTCTTCGCGCTACTTGACAGTGGTTCTACAATCACGCTCATCAAGGAGGACGTAGCACGAAAAATTGGCGCGCAAGGACCTTCACGTCAGCTGAATATTGAAGGTATTGCAGGCTCTAAATTCAGAAAGGCTTCGCAACTAGTGACAGTTGCTATCAAAGGGAAGCACCACAAGGAGGAGCACTTCATAGACGCGCGAACCATACCGGATCTTGGCATCTCCGGACAGGCGGTCCCGCGTGCTGTCATCCAGAAGTGCACACACCTCAGGGACATAGCCGATCAGCTGCAGTATGACTATGCAGTGCCGTCCATACTGATCGGCCAGGACAACTGGGAGTTGCTGCTATCGCACGACTGCCGCACGGGTCTACACGACGAGCCGGTCGCTACGCTCACCGGGCTGGGCTGGGTGATCCATGGCCTGTACAACGCAAAGGCAGCAGGCAAGGGGCAGGTAGTAGGCGTACACCGAGTGACAAAGGTACGCCTAACAGACGACAACCTCGACACGCTCCTCAAGGAACACTTCGCCCTGGAATCACTCGGGGTCGAGCCACGCCGGCCTCAGTCAGACCCAGAGCTACGCGCATTGAACATCCTCGACGCTACCACTCACCGGCGAGAGGACGGAAGCTTCGAAGTCGGCCTACTGTGGAAAAATGAAGCGGCCGTTATACCCGACAACTACGAAGCCGCTCTGCGCCGCCTCGAGGGAGTCGAGAAGAAGCTGGATAAGGATCCCAGCTTAAAAGCGCGATATAAGGAACAGATGGAGCGCATGGTAGAGAACGGCTATGCAGAGATCGCCACCACGAAACCTACTCCGGGAAGAACATGGTACCTGCCGCATTTCGCAGTGACGAACCCAGCGAAACCAGGCAAGACTCGGATAGTGCATGACGCGGCCGCTAAGACGAAAGGCGTGAGTTTAAACAGTTTATTATTAACAGGGCCCGATCTACTGCAATCTCTACTTGGCGTAATCATGCGCTTCCGGCAAAAGAAAGTCGCTGTTACAGCGGACATAAAGGACATGTTTCTACGTATAGGCATCCGCGAAGAAGACCGCGATGCATTGCGATTCTTATGGCGAGGCGACGATCGGGACGGTAGACCGAGCGAATACAGGATGAAATCGGTTATTTTTGGCGCGACGTCGTCACCGACCGCCGCCATATACGTAAAAAATAGGAACGCGGAGGAATTCCGTAGCGAATTTCCTGACGCTGCTGATGCGATTGTGAGAAACCATTACATGGACGATTATTTGCAATCTTTCAGCTCCATCGAGGAAGCCCAGCGGGTCGCCAGCGAGGTGGACTACGTACACAAGAGAGGCCACTTCGAGCTGTGCAAATGGACGTCCAATGAAAGGGCAGCCATCGAGCAGTTCACTCCCGCGCCGAGCGAGTCCAGCCGCGACATGGACACCGGCGGGAGCGAGAAGATACTCGGGCTTGTCTGGCGACCACAGGCAGATACGCTAGGCTTTAATCTGAACATGGCGCGAGTAGCGCCCAACGTACTTAACGGCGAGAAGGTACCGACTAAGCGTGAACTCTTACGCACCGCTATGTCGCTTTTTGACCCTCTAGGTCTCGCCACACCGGTCACGATCCAGGCGAAGCACATCCTGCAGGACACCTGGCGCATGGGCATCGGCTGGGACGACCAGCTGCCACCAGACCTGGCAGAGAGATGGCACAGCTGGCTGCGAGACCTGCGAGGCCTGGGCGACATCGCGCTGCCGCGCTGCTACCCCGCCTACGACGACACCGAGGAACGCGAGCTCCACACGTTCACGGACGCGAGCGAGACGACCTACGCAGCCGCCGTCTACTGGAGGGTCAAGCGCCCTGACGGCCAGGTGGAGGTCAGCCTCGCCGCAGCCAAGGCTCGGGTAACACCAATAAAAACTGTTTCTGTCCCACGGTTAGAGTTGCAAGCTGCAGTACTGGGCTGCCGACTAGCCAGTACTGTAGAGCAAGAGCATGACCAAAAACCGCTTCGTCGCGTTTTTTGGACCGACAGCAAAACAGTTTTAGCCTGGCTACGAGCTGGTCCTCGAGTATACAAACCATTCGTTGCCCACCGAATAGCGGAAATAGAGGATTCGACCCGGGTACTCGAGTGGCGTTGGGTGCCTACTAAAGACAACGTCGCGGATGACGCGACCCGTAATATACCAGTTGACTTTGGCAACGACCACAGGTGGTTCAGGGGACCGTCGTTTCTGTACAATGACGAAGCGGCCTGGCCATCCGAGCCAACTCTCCCCGCAGTTCTCACGGGGGAAGAGAAGACGACAGTCACTCGGAATTCGACTAACATCAGCGACTCGTTGCCCGACCCAGGACGCTTCTCGTCCTGGCTTAGGTTGATACGGGCAACAGGTAGGATAATACAGTTCATTAGACTGATTCACAGGCGTACGCGCAATAAGGCAGCCCACACACGGACACGACGCAACGCAGAGGCCGACCCGGAATGGACTTCGCGACCGAAGCCCCAGCCGCCGCCGCGCTCAACACGACGACAAGCTGCCGCCGCCCCCGACCGCTTCGCCCCTCTCACGGCGGAGGTCCTGCGGGCAGCAGAGCGCATCTGGCTGCGAGCGATGCAGCAACAGGCCTTCTCCGCCGAACTCGCCTGTGCCGCTGACGGCACAGCCCTCCCGTCAGACAGTCGCATCCGCAACCTGGCTGTCTTCGTCGACGACGACGGCATCATGCGGGTGAAGTCCCGCATCGACGAAGCCGAAGACACCACGCCAGAGCTGCGCGCGCCGCCAATCGCCGACGGCCGCCACCCGTACACGCGGCTGTACATCGACTGGGTTCATCGCGAGCTGCATCACGGCGGCATCGAGACAGTCGCCAACGAGGTCCAGCAACGACTGTGGGTCATCCGTTTGCGCCCTGCCGTCAAGGGCGTACTCCGGAGTTGCCAGCCCTGCCGTCTGCGCCGAGCCAAGCCATCGACACCGCCTACTGGAAACCTGCCGCGCTGCCGACTAGCGCACCACCAGAGGCCGTTCACCTACACCGGCCTTGACTTTTTCGGGCCGCTCTCCGTCACCGTGGGCCGACAGCATCAGAAGCGCTACGTGGCGCTTTTCACCTGCCTCACGACACGCGCCGTGCACTTGGAAATGACGACACATATGACGACAGATAGCTGCATCCTGGCCATCAGACGCATGATGGCACGCCGAGGCCGAATCGCCGAGATTTGGAGCGACAACGGCACCAATCTACGAGGAAGCGATGCAGAACTGCGCCGAGCACTCGACGAAAAGCAGCTGACCGACACCGCTGCTAACCTGCTCATCAAATGGCGCTTCATCGTCCCGGGCGCGCCATTCTGGGGCGGAGCCTGGGAGAGGCTCGTGCGGAGCGTGAAGACAGCGCTCCGAGTCGTCCTACACGAGCAACACCCACACGAGGAGACCTTGGCGACGCTTCTCGCCGAGGTAGAGGACACCGTCAACAGCAGACCGCTCACTCATCTGCCTGATGACGAGCGCCAGGGGGCGCTAACACCGAACCACTTTTTGCTTGGGGGACCATCAAGAGTGCCGCAGCCAGGCACGTTCGACGACTCCGACCTTGCTCTCAAACGACGATGGAGGTACAGCCAGCGCCTCGCCGATCTATTCTGGACGCGATGGCTGCGAGAATACCTGCCCACGCTTCAACACCGGCGGGAGCCTCATGGACGAGGTGAAGCTGTGCGAGTCGGCGATCTGGTCATCATCGTCGACGCTTCACTTCCTCGCAACACCTGGCTTCGAGGCATCGTGGAGGCCGTCTACCCCGGCGCAGACGGCATCACAAGGGCGGCGGACGTGCGAACGACAAAAGGCATCCTTCGGCGGCCAGTCCAAAAGCTCGTCGTGCTACCCATAGACAATGAAGCTGAGGCTTCACGGCGGGAGGATGTGCACGACGAAAGTGAAAAGTGACCTAAAAGTGACCTAAAACAGTGAAACGGTGTTGTGTAAATAGTGTTAGGTATAGTATGTACTTAGGTTAAGGTCTTTGGTTGTGTGTACATACTGTATTAGGCTAAGTCTCATTCTTATTGTACATAGTTATAGGTAAATAAAGACAGATTCTAACCCTTTAGGCGTAAGTTAGATTAGGTATCATTGTATATTTTGGTCAGACGTAGGCTTAGGTATCTTATAGGCTAGGTGCCCTAAGCTGTAAAGCGTAGACGTAGACAAAGAAATTGTATTCTTGCGTCATAAAGCGTCACTCGCCCTTGGTAGGCATTCTGGAATTTACCTAACTAACATTGTAAACAAGTTACGTAATCGCGAGCGTTCTAGATTCTAGAAAAAGATAGACAGATTGAGGAAATTTCTAGATCAGTCCCATATGAAGGAAAATGTATGACAGGGACAGACATACAAAAGTCAAGTGAGTGTAAAAGGGTTAGAAATAACTATAAGTAAATGAGACAAATAAAGCGTCACGCCCCCCGCTTCACCCCGCTCGCTGGACAAAATTGTATAAATGGCCGACCCCCGGGCGACGTCGGCACTTCCGCGGCTCCAGCGCTCAAGACAGGAAGCTCAAGGAGAGAGAAGACTCTCCGAAGAGTAGAAGAGACACATCAACACTCCAGCGGGCGGGCTTACAGCGACGGGCGGAGGATTTCTCTCTGGCATCGGACTTTCATTTCGCCCTCCCCCCACCGACTCCCTGACCGAAGAACCAGTGCGCGTTCGGGCTGTCCTGAACACAATATACACACAGTCATATATATACAGTCTACAATCGTTGTACTTACGTTTTAGTAAGTACCTAATTTGGTGGGATAAAATCACTATTTTGGATATTAACACTCTTTATAGGCACATTGGCAAAGCCTTAACTTGGCTAGGCCAGCCTTATACATATACCCTATTATACAATATACACACAGTCATATAGTATACAGTCTACAATCGTGGTCAACTAATAAGAGGAACACAGAACTTTTACCATAAACTTATTTACCAACTTGAGACAGATAAATAATAATTTTAAGGATTTTTAACTATCTATACTTTTGCTTATTGACATCTCCTTTGTTTCATTTAAATTTGTTCAAAATAAAATGTTTAATACAACAATGAGAAAAGATTTACTATCGATATTTAAAGTTAAGATATTTATAAAAATAGATCCTGCCCAATTAGCACTTCGTTGTGTCTATTCTCTTTCTACGATAGTTGTCACTTGAAGTTTTAGCTAGAGCTAGACTAGATGGCGCTGCAGCTGATCAAAGACAGAAGTGTTCTGACAATATTTGGCGGCATTTTGTAGTGTTTTTTTTAGCATTATTATCTAAAAAAAACACTATTATCACATACTACATACATACTAGCAATATTATCTAAACATTTCTGTCTTTGATCAGCTGCAGCGCCATCTAGTCTAGCTCTAGCCAAAACTTCAAGTGACAACTATCGTAGAAAGAGAAATAGAGCTTTAAAGTTTTCTGTTAGACAGAGAGAGCGCTAGTGAACTGTGATGTCGCAATTCAGCAGCTCCACACACGCTCCATAGAAAATTTCGTTTTAGAAAGAGACAGATACAGTCACATAAAAACAGCTTATACTCGTAATTCCGAGACTAGTAAAGATATTCAAAAAAGAGAAATCGAAACACTGATTTTTAAATGGCTCATTCTAACTCTTCAATCTTCACCAAAATCTTGTCCATCTTATCTTGCCCATCTAACTTTATTTTTTTCATTGTTTCTTCTTTAGTATAAATCTCCAACGTCAAATCAATATCTCTGGCTGGGGTTATTGTGGCTAATTTAGTCAGAATTTGCTCTGCATCCTGAGGACAGATCTTCTTGAGGCTTTTATGATATGACCTCACTTTTACCTGAAAATAAAAACTACTTTAGGATCATATATTTATGTACAGTTAAAACAAGTAATAATATGATACAAGGATAAAAATTTAAAAACTGACCCCACTAAACAAAACTGAAACCCTCTAAGCAAAACTGAACCCCACTAAGCAAAATTGGGTTTAACAACAATCCCATTGATTTCATTTGTACAAAATGTAGCCTATATGAATCAAACAACTTTTCTGTTCCGTTGATGGGGTCGCTAGTTTAGTGTTGCTACTTAAGAAAACGAGGAAATCGGTGCTGCATTTGCATTACATTGTACGGCGCTCGCACTAAAAATGCATTTAGTTACAATTTTGTCCACCTGGACAGATAAGTTGGTGGCAATGTACTATAATGTCTAGGTTGTTTCATTTAACGACTCACCTTCGATAGGAAAAGTGGTCGGCGACATACATCACACTCAGCGTCTTCGCTGACATTCCATGGCGTGCCATCTTCTTGTCGTTCAACTATTACTGCCTGAAATGCCAGAACAAAGTTTTTAAAACAAAACATCTCATGGGAAATTGGCTTTAAGTGCGTTTATACTAGGTTGTACTATTCTGCTATATATTATACTATTTAGTAGGGCGCGTGTGTGCGCGGCCTGCTAAAGCTGATCATTTTCTACCAAAAAAAAAAACACTTCCATCTTTTATATTCTCTGAGATAGACAGACACCTTTGAAATTTGTATAGCCACCATCTTGAATCCCCCTTTTTTCAGATCACTGCCAACTGGATAAGCTTTCGAGTATTTTTTATTTGAGCACCCCCCACCTATCTTCAATACACTGGCCGTGCTCCTCACCTGTCTCCGAAATCCTCAATCACCAGCTCTCTCCATATTTTTCTTCCGAATGAATTTATGTCCTCTATACGAAATCATTGGTGAAAAAAAATTCATACAAAATTTTACAGGAGAGGTGATCAATGAGTGAGTCAGTCAATCAGTCAGTGAATCAGCCCCAGCAGCTATATAATATAGTAATATAATATAATACATTAATAGTAATTAATACTGCGTTTTGTTTAACTGGGGTATTATGAGGGAAAAAGGATATACAGACAATTCTCCATGGAGTCCTTTGCCTTTACATCATGGCAAGTGAAGATGCAGCCTAGGAGCGCGCTTGCCTAGAAAATGCCTATTCACTCTTGATTTGAAGTTAAACTGTAGTTACTTCGAAAAACTGAAGACAAGGGCATTCCACACATGTGCTGCGCGTATCAGAAACGAGGAAGCAAAGCGCTTAGTGCGCGACCGTGGAAACACGCAGCGGTGTAGACTTTTTTTTTGTATTGGATCCATAGTGTGAATTAAGAGCTTACCTTTATTTTTTGTTTCAACAATGCGGAGCGACTGGAAGACTCCTCGTTCAAGACGTCGACGAGGTGACTGTATATCTGCTTGAACAGGTCGACCGACACGCGCGTATCTGTCGCCATGGCGATCAAAAGCTGCTCCGGGGCGAACATCATCGGCTCGCAGCTGTCACGCAACTCCTGGACATCACATTTATTTATAGATCCATCAACTTATCTTATTCAGTTGATGGGGTTGCTAGTGGACAGTTTAGTATTCATCAACACATCATCAGCAAGTAGCAAACCATCAATGGCTCACTACTGAGTGCAGGACTCTTTTCTAAGAAGGACTATAAGGCCACTGTCCACCGCGCTGGCCCAATGCGAATTGGCAAACACACACCTTCGAGAACATTATGCAGAACTCTCAGGCGCATAGGTTTCCTCACGATGTTTTGCTTCACCGTGACTGTGATATTTAATTGCTTACATGCACCTAACTCCGAAAAGTCATAGGTACATTCATTCATTTAACTCGTTAATCGTTAGTAAGTTGTATGAATTTCTAATGTTTTGAACCGTGGGAAAAATCTATGGCCCACATGGTACTAACTACAAAGTTGGCGATAGCCATTTGTGGTTAGAAAACTAGATCTCAATTTTTATCCTTACTCCTTACTAACAATACTAGGATTATTGTAAATGCGAAAGTGTTTGCTCGTATGTTGGTCCTTCAATCAAGTAGCAACGGAGCAGCGGATCAACGTGACTTTTTTGCATGCACATAGGTGAGGACTTGGAGCCATGAACTTGGTGACATAGGTTCCCGCGGGATAAAACCTAACTCCACGCGACCGAATTGAGGGGCATAAGTTAAAAATGTTTTTCTTACTTTGAATACTTGAGGTAATGTTAGGTGCCATGGCTGCACGGCAAAATATACACTCTCTGATATGCTGAATCCAGTGCATATCGACGATGAGTATGCCTTCGGAAAAATGAATATATATTCTCCGGGCTCTTGTGTTATCTTGGTGAGTGTTACGCCCTCGTTCAACAATAAAGCGGGCGGGATCATGCAAATATCAGACGGCAGCCAGATCGGTTTATTTTGCACCGCTGTTGGACAAAGCTTTTCAACAGCTTGGCGAAAGTTTTCACTTTCGTTATCTGGAATGCCGTACCTGAAAAGATTTGTCAAATAGTGAAAATAATAATTTTTCATTTTCTACTACCGGGAGTTGGCAATCATTAGGGTTATCTGCACTTTGGAAGAAAGACTGCAATAAAGGGATACTGTTCCAATACCATTGGCACAAGTTTAAGCTGAGATGTTCTTCTCTGGCCAGGCGGTCGCCGGTCAGCAATTTTTCCTTGAACTATGAGGAGCAGGAGGTCGTAATTGGTATTATGATATAGCCAAAGTACTCAAGCTTCCATACTTTAATGATATTTAGGGTTTCAAGATTTTTGAAAAGCCTCTGAAGTACAGACACGAAGTTCTCAACATTTCGAGTGAATTAAATTAATTACTCGTGTGATGACGTCGGTCCACCTAGCGGGGGATCCACCAATACGGCGCTTCCCGATGCGAAGTCGAACTCCAGCACCTTGGAACCCTAACTAATATGCCTCGCCTATTGCCACTTCAGCAGCAGCACGAGACGCATGGAGCCGCTGGATGCAGCCGCCCCAAGTCGAGGCAATTTGAAGTCTATGCTAGAGATCATTGTCCAGCATTGGGCGTCCATCGGTGGATAAAGAAGAAATTAATAACAAGCGTAAATTCAAAGCTGAATGATTTGCAAGTCTCCGTCTTCCAGTGTCAGTCTTCCTTGTGACTTGTAACACCTCAGTCTCGATTCGAGCGCGAATGTCAGAGCCCGCGCTCACCAGGGGTGAACATAACTCGCGACTGCTTAGAGTTATGAAACGTGAACTTACCAGATTTTCGGTTTTCCGCTATGTAAGAATTCCACCCATGGCAGACCGTGCGGGTCTCGGTGCCAGCAGTTAGTTGCAAAAAACATTCCGAAGTGCAGTATCGGCACTGTCGTCGAAACGACGGCTCCTAAAGAGCGCAGAATATTTTCGTCGTTAACCCGAATGTTCTAAGGATAGAGAAAGACACATGTTATTTAGTTTTGGATCAGCAGGCCGATTATGTAAAATCTGTATCAATCATTCTACAAATCAATCAATCTACAGTCTCATTTGTGGTGATTGGCTGAATTTATCGCGTTCTTTCTGCAACAATGCATTTAGGCAATAGCGAGTGAGTATCGGCCGATCAGTATCGGTCACACTCAATGTGACAATCATTTTTAGAGAATCGCACAGCAGGTTTGGTGAGGCATGACATTAAATTTAGTTTACTTTTTTAACCATTTATGATTTAATAATGAATAAGTTAACTAACTGCAGCTTAAAAGTAACAAAACATGTTAGAGATAATTAATGTATTTTTCTTGAGGCGCTAGAATTTGATGAATATTATCTTTGTATGAAAATTTTTGGGGTTAATTCTATTGTACACAATCTTTGATCTAAATTAACAGGTTGGAATCTCGTGCTATACCTACATGAGATTAACCTGTTCATTAAGTTTATTTTAGGGATTGTGTACAACTAAATAAGCTAAATTATATAATTTGACTATATAATATCATTCATCAAACCGAAATTATAAATTTATCATATATTATTGTATATTATATATAATGCACGCTGAATCTAATTTTGAGAAAATATCTTTGAAAAAGGCAACTTCAAATTATTTAAATTCAAACAACACCAATTCGCATCGTCAAATCCGTAGTGATTTAGGTTAAACCTATGGTCAAATCACTTTTTAACAAACACATAATATAGAGTTTTCCAAAGGACATAGTCACATCTGGCTGAATCAATTAATTTAAAAATAAATATACAGAATTAGATTAAGAATCCACAGCATAATAAATGTTATAGTCGCATAATCGAAAGCAAGAATCATAATAAGAACTGAAAAGCAGAGTAAATGGTACAGGCGCAACAGCGAAATATAATAATAGCAGAATAAATAAAATTGTTTTTAATTTTTACGCACTTTCAGGTTCCAAGGGTGTTGGCTAATAGGGTCTGTCGGGTCGGTAGTGAAGCCGAAGTCGCAATCGTTGGTGTCCACCGAAGCTGTGTACACGCATAGGTGGTCTACGGCCTGTTCGACCGTTCGCCAGTAGACTTCTTCGATAACATCCACTGTGGGCTCACCCACAGGGAAAAATAGTTGTTCTGCCGAGGTGCTGACCTAAATAAACATATCATTTTGAAATGTATATCATCTATTTTGTAGCTTTGTCTCGCGACTTCATCCCACGTGGGTTATATTTTGGAACGTAAGTTCCTTATCGCGCGGTGCGGAAGGGGGCTAGACGGAAAAAATTAAGGAACCGACACTCGACACATTTTTGAAACCGACACTTTTTTGTTGAATGTGAATTTTGCATTGCATAACTTATAATAAGTTATAAAAAATTAGGGAAAAATTTCACATGTAGAAATTATTTAAAATAAAATTGAAAATAGAAAATACAGTCTGTCGAGCTGGGATTCGAACCATCGACTTTGAACTGTTAAGCGACTGCCGGAGCCACTAGGCTACGGAGACCCAATGTTGTACCGCGAAAATACCGAACACAATGTAATCGAAAGGAACTACGTTCCATCCGGGTGTCCCTTGACACGTTTGACAAGTTTTTTTTAAAAATTCCACGGAATGGTTTCCGATGGTTCTTTAAAGGGTTTATCTAGTGAGCATTTTTCCATTCAGGCATGGATTTCGCTTAGATATTTTTTGTAGAATGTAAATAATAAAAAGATACATTTGTAGAGATCGTTTGCAAATTAGTGTTTTAGTACAAAATTATATACACAAAAAAGAAGTCACTTTGGTACTACATATAAGATTATGTTATGTATATGTCACCGTAACATTGTGAAAGCCATTAAATTGTAAAAGATTACGTCAGTTTAGAAACTGATGAAATATTGTGAACTGTATCTAAGCTCGAGTGACTATGAGTTCTAGACTGCGATGACATTACCCGAGCACTAGGTATAGATAATGTCTATCACCTATTGGGCAGAATAATAATAAGATAATTATGTTTTATTACTAATGTTTTTATTTCTGAAATTAAATCTTAATTTCGAATATTACCTAAAAACGAAATGCAAACGCTCCAACTCTACGTAGTCTTGTCTGCTCTACCTCTGGATTGTTTTTTAAAGTGCGAAGCCAGAACGCAGCAGTCGCGTTGTAGTTTTTTAACTTTTATCACTGTTTTTTTCTTTAAACAAGATTTATACAAGTTGTTTTGTACAAGATAAATCTACATAATAATATAAATAATAAGCTTGGTTTCATCGTAGTTTTGTGCGTTTCTACAAACGATGCATATTCATATAAACATTCGCAGCGTGGCAGCAGCAGCCAAAATTATCGTCGCAGGGGGCTAAAAATTTTTTTTCGGAGTTTTATAGTTCTATTTTAAGGTTAAAAATCGCATTTGATTCAACGTTATTTTAATTTGCTAAGCTGCTCGTGACAGACAGACAGACACGTGCACTAGCTTTCACTCACGATTGCAAAAACATTGGTATAAGCACAAAGTCGGTCATTATAAAATAAATAATTTAGAATTAAAGATTACCGATGTTCTCGACTTCATCCGCGTCGATTAAGTTTTTTCATGCGCAAGTATCTGAATATTAAGTATATCTGTAGCCGATTTCGTCAAAATCAGTTCATAACCGGTGAACTGATCTTGACGAAATGACAAGAAAAGTTTACATATACCTATATAGTGTTACTTTCGCATTATGTTAGTATAGATGTGCATAGGCTTGCCATAGCGTCTTTATTTTTCATGGAACGAAACAACCTATTTGTTAAGAGGTGAAAAAGGGTTACTCACCTTACTGAACGCGGCAATTGTCATTAGGCGTCCCGGTTTGACGCACTCCTCTTCTTCAAGGATGATCTTGCGAAGGTTTGCCTCATCGTCAGATAGCTCGTCCTCATCCGAGGATTCATCAGACTCGCAGAAGAAAACTTTGCGCATGTGGAGAGGATTGCGCGCGCGCTTCAGCAGTCTACTCTGCGCTTTCTGCCACCGATCTTCCACCTTGTGTATGACGCTGTTGCGCTCCTCTGGAATAAAGCGATCTTTATATTACATCTTTCACATTAACATTTTTAAATTGTAATTATATTGTTTTAAGCGTAACGTAAAAATACGGGTCACAAGTCTTGGTTAGTTAGCAATTTTACTCATAAATGTAGGTGTTAAATTGTCGATGTCGCGTTGCTCGTCGTGATTTGATAATAATGTTTTACAAAGTGCAGAAATCTGAAAGGAGGTCGGTAGGGGAACCAAATTCACCGACAAGCGAGTCAGTGAAGTGGTCCAGGGAGGGAGCCGCGGGATACAGGCCGCGGTACAAGACCAGTTGCGATTCATTTCATCATTAAGAACACTACATCTTAATATATATAAATTACGTGTCACGTTGTTTGTCCGCGATGGACTCCTAGACTACTGAACCGATTTTGATCAAACTTCGTAACTATCTGTAATTTGGTCCAACTTGAAAGATAGCATAGTTTTTTTTTGATTATGATAGTTTATTTGCTTTATTTGTATAGATAAGTTGGCGGTACGAAGTTCGTAGTAATAAAGATAATGAAGTAATAAAATATATCTTACTTTTCTTCAAGATGTCATATGGGAGAACATATTTTACATATATTTGGTCCAGCTTTTTGTCAGGGTTGGGTAATTTGGCTAGGTTCATATCATCCGCAACCTTGGACCATTTTTTTCTGTTGGTGACTTTACTAAAGCCACCGTATTTTTGCACTGTTCTGAACATTTTCGGCAGATTTACTTCTAATCCGTCGAGCTGTAAATGGTAGCAAGTTTTATGACTTCAATTTTTTGGTTTTAAAGTTTATTTATCTGTTTTCTCACAAATGAATTGAAAAACGTCCAGTGATATACGGGCGATCTCGTAACGATGGCAAACCCCGCACGCAGCTCGGGCTCTCAAACGTCAGCTCGAATGCAATAACCTACTTAGCACAAATTGTATCACAATGTATTATTTACACTAGACGTTAGTAAGCAAAGTGAAGATCACTTTGCAATTTGTGAATTGTGGAGTCAATATCTCCTGATGATGTTCCGGTATCGGAGCGAAACGTACGCCAAGTGTTCAAATATTTATTCTGTTTGGCGGATTATAGCAAAGAATAATAATTTTTCTTCAAATATCATCGAATTCCCCATAGTAACGCCTGAATCTATTCAATAAAAGAACAGCTGAAAAATCTAAAACATCGAGGTCATTTTGTATAGGAATCCCACTTCGGGTTACTTTTAATAGCGTGAGCGAAGCCGCGGGTAAAAACTAGTATCTAATAATAAAAATAATTGTTAATAAGGTAGTTTACTCAACGTGATATTTTTTTTAATGGTAAATGCTTCCAATAATTTTGAAAATACATCTAGCAATTGCGTTAAATTTTATAAATTAAACCTACTCGGAAAGTACCTTCTGATTTGTGTCATATCGGAAAAGAGCGAGAAAGAAAATACGTCATTACGTGGAAGCAAATCTGCGGGCTGAAAAATGTGTGAAATTTCATTGCGAACGTGCTTATGAGGGCAGAAAAGTTATACGAAAACGTGCTGTTTCTTTTTTAATTTTTGATAAAATCAGTTTATAATAACAATACTTTAAAATAATAATGAAAAAAAAATAGAAATCACCTCGACTCATTATTTTCATAGTAAGTATGTAATAAATAATAATAAATATTTAATTTTTAATTAATATAATTATTAATTTGACTGTACCGTTATTCGAAGCTTAATTAATTGAGATAGGCACGTGGTTTCCCGCCTGTAAACATCTTTCTCTTCTTTCATCTTCTTCTTTTTTCTTACTTACCAGTGGGGGTCGTGAAAAAATCACGCTGTGCGACGACAAATAAGAGCGGATGGCGCACAAGTCGCGAGTGCCCTCTCCCCATCGCTTGAAGAAGCGGCTGGGGTATTGACCACCGGCAACGACGCGTTCTAAGCCCGTCAAGTTGTAGTCTGGCTTGAAAGTAGCGGGTGGGACTACTTTGCACAAACCAAACTTCGACGCGACGGGCTCTATACGTTTATAAAACGCCAATGGATTCTGAAATAAAACAATTTGATAAAAAAAATATAAAACAATTTATGACCCATGACGCAGACCCACTGTGGGTCTCACTCAGAAACGCCTGCTCTCACTTTGAAAATCCGTAAAACTAATTATAATAAGTGATCAAACGAACTTACCTGAAGTGAAGTTCGATCATTATTATATGAGTTGCTTCATCCGAAGATATAGATTTTACAAAGGTAGTCACTCCAGTCGCCAGAGATAAGTCCGCGTATTTTACAGTTATACCCTACCCTAAAAATAAATCACCTTGGCAGCACCGTCTTAAGTTTGCTCATTATTTTTAGAGATGTATACGGTTCAAAACTTTTTTATTTGGGCAGTCAGGGAGGGTGGGTAATTATATCTTCGGATGAAGCAACTCATATAATAATGATCGAACTTCACTTCAGGTAAGTTCGTTTGATCACTTATTATATTTCTTTGCTTCATCCTTCGATATAGATTTTACAAAGGTAGTTGTTTAGAGTAAAAAGTTTTGATAAACATGTACACAATACAGATTTTGTAAATCGTGTATTTTTAATCACTTTCTTATGGAAATACTAATTAATTTGCTTGCATACACTTTAACAATATTAAAATTTATTTATGATATTATTATTATAATATTATTTAATACTATAAATTAGAATATATTTATTTTTATGATTAGGTATACTTAATTCATAAATGGATTCACTATTAGATATGTTAACGCAATTATTATTAAGACCTGTCTTGGCAGGGTCTGGCATAATCTCCCTCATCCGCCATGGATCTAACATCTAAGCAGCGAAAGAATGAGTTCGATGTGTTAGTCCAGCCTGCCGTTTTTCTAATTTCCTCAACGCTCGCCTGAGCGTGAGGCGCTGTGCGCTTGTGTCAACGCTGCTCCCTGATACCGTTTACTTGATCCACCTGCTGATCGATTGAAGTTCGGCCTTTTTGTAAGGCTTCTTGTAGGTAAATAGCAGGTTATTTGTCCCCTCAGATCTTATATTTTTAGTTCTGGAAATATATTGTGTGGAGGGGTGTAGCAGGGCAGATGCTCAGATTTTCTTGAAAGTAAGGTAGGAAGAGAGAGAGAGAATAGGCTTGGTATCTGCCGCAGCGTATGTTTTTTTTTTTTTTTAATTTACCGTTATTCTAATTTAAACCCCGATTTCGAAAGTAATATTGCTTTCCAATTTAATTGATGGAAGAGTTTGTAGTCTATGAGCAGTGCAAATTGCTAGTATACTGAAAAGTTTCTTAGTGATTTTTTCTAATGACTATAAGGGAACCAATTTTTAATATAGTTTAAAACAAGTTGAGGGACCCAAACAATTACGGGAGTAATAGGGTTTGGTTGATCTTAACTTATAGACACCTTTGAGGAGACGTTTTACGCTCGCTCCAGAAACAATGCTGTTTCTTAGCATAAATTATATTGCAATTCGATAAGGGTTCAAACTCCGTAACAAACGCTGTAAGAGAAGATACCTAATGCTGGTCTTTGACGGTTTAAATACATTTTTATTATTTAATTTACACAACTGCCACCGAAACTTGAGTGTGGTATTATATTGTTTTAAAATACTGTCAGAGAATGATGTTAACATTAGTGACGCTGAGTCTGGGTCGGCGCCTTGTTTTAAAGGAGAGAGAGAGTCCGGAGAGTCTCGCGACACCCAGGGTAAGTTACTTGTGCAAGGAATGGTGAAATGAGATTGCAATAAGTATTAATGAGGATTAACATTAAGTAGTATCCGAAACTACCAAGTTTTGTAGGAGAGAGTACCACGCTTGTGGTAACCAATTTGAAAAAACTAGGATTCCGTTTGCCTCGTTATCAATGATTTTCCTCAGACACTTTAAAATTAAACAAAAATCATAGAAAAATATAAAAGCCCCACATAGCGTAAATGCATCGGCAGATAAAGCGTCCGGATCTTGTTGTCAAGGCACGGATTTTTTAAATTTAGTATTGTTATTCAAGCAAAAACGGACTTAAAGCCTAGGTATCTCAAATAGGTTATAACTTCTTTTATGACCTTGATTAAAACACCTGGAGTCACTGATAAGACGAACAGCCTAACATTAGGTTTAGGCATCAAGAAGATAAAACTCGGAACTAATAGCTCCTATTTGTAGTAAATTATTATTAATAACAACCCACATATTAAGTTGGTAAGCTGTTATCCTGCGCCACAGTGTTACGCCCCCCCCCCCCCCCCAGTTCATGACGAGTACCGACGAGGCGCTCGCCAGTTTTCCTGGTTGCGGGCTGGTCGAGTACCCGTATAATATAGTTAGGTAAGAACATAACGTATATTGTCTCGCAGACAATAATTTGTAGCTAATGTACATATATATTCACGATTTCACATTTTCTACACAATTGTCATAAGGATATGGCTCATAACTAGCTCGCAGCTAGTAAGGTTATCACAATTACCGATTTCCTTTTGTGGAGTCACAGCTTTAGCAGCTTTAGGATATGGCTCATGATTAGCTCGCAGCTAGTTATGTAATCGCAATCGACTCGCAGTCAATACCGATTTGTTTAAGGAATCACAGCTTTAATATGTGATTTATGAATAGCTCGCAGCAAGTTATGTTATCGCAATTGATTCGCAGTTAATCCCTTTTTATTGTGGTGTTACAGCTTTAGGATTTGACTCATGAGTAGCTCGCAGCTAAGAAGTCACATCTTTGGGATATGAACCATAAGTAGCTCGCAGCTATTTATGTTATCGCAATTGACTCGCAGTCAATCCCGACTTGTTTGAGGAGTCACAGCTGTAGGATTTGACTCATGAGTAGCTCGCAGCTAGGAAGTCACATCTTTAGGATATGAACCATAAGTAGCTCGCAGCTAGTTATGTTATCGCAATTGACTCGCAGTCAACCCCGATTTGTTTGTGGAGTCATAGCTGTAGGATTTGACTCATGAGTAGCTCGCAGTTAGGAAGTCACATCTTTAGGATATGAACCATAAGTAGCTCGCAGCTAGTTATGTTATCGCAATTGACTCGCAGTCAATCCCGATTTTTTTTTTTGTGGAGTCACAGCTTTAGGACATGACTCATGAGTAGCTCGCTCGCAGCTAGTTATGTTATCGTAATTGTCTCGCAGTCAATCCTGATTTGTTTGTGGAGTCACAGCTTTAGAATATGACTCATGAGTGGCTCACAGCTAGTTATATTATCGCAAATTGACTCGCAGCCAATTCCAATTTGTTTGTGGAGTCATGGCTTTAGTATATGACTGATGATTAGCTCACAGTTAATCATGTTATTGCAATTGGTTCGCAGTCAATCCCTGTTTGTTGTTTTTTAGTTTCTCGGATAAAGCCAATCCAAATAAAGTTTTGTCTCCTTCCGAATCTTATAGCACTTCTTGTTGAGTTGAGGCATTAAGAGTTTAATGCTGCTTTGAGTGATTCCGAAGTTTGAATCACATAGGATCCTGCAGCCATCTTCCTGCTTAGGTGTTTCATGGCCTGCACCCTGTTTTCACTCTCTTTTAATAGTAGGCCCATTCCTTTACTAACGGCCGTGATACTAAGGACGAGTAGTCTTTGTCGCATCCCCTTTTTTAATATAAAGAGCCATATGGTTGGCATGAATATTTTCACCATACTTCGGGGAAACATGCGTCGATTTCCCAAGCGCCGAGTGTAATTTTGAGTCAATTTCGAGTTGACCGACCTTTTATAAAGTAACTTTGAACCCTTTGTCAAAATGACCATTCAGTATCTGGATTAACTGTACTAGACTCGGCGTCGGCTTGATTTTTATTCGGTGTTTACGTATGACGCAAAAAAAAAAAACAAAGCTCACATTGTTCACACCAATGCCAACTGGTTCTAGTTAACTTATTTAAGTGAGGGTATTGAATGCCTCTCTTTCAATTAATATAACTCATTACCGTCGTAGTGTCGACACGAACATTGCACAGTTGTTAAAGTTACGAGCAAGACTTTCAAACCGAGGAAAATGTCCATTATTTCTTCCAAATATTTAATATCTTCTATAATATCTAATAATATGCTACTTGCTCTGCTTGTTCATCTACTTGCTCTGCTTGTTCATCTACCATTGCTTTTAATTTTACGTGTTTCGTAACAATTAGTGTTTTCAGATAAATCGAAGAAAAGGTGGGTAGTTAGTTCCCTTACGCTTCGCTTGGCTCGTCTTGGCAGGGACACTACCGTCTCTCCAGATAAATAATATTATATTTTTGTTTACAAGTAGGTACTCGAATATAGTTAACGGCTGGGCAAGCTACTAAAGCCCCGTTGAGCGAATTTTACGAGCATAGTTGAGTGAATTCGTGAATTTTATTACATTTTTCGAATGTATAATATGATATGTAGAAATAATAATGATAAATTACCTAAATAAATCCGAGACACTTGGGGGTAGGTACTAAGTTAATTCAATCGTGATTGATGACAAGTTGTAACAATAGTGTTACCATAATAATCGTTATAGTTGTGTTTTAATTTTTATTGATTTTCATAATAAAACACTTCCGCAAGTATTTGCAGAGTAGGTAACGTAATGTTTAATTTAGAATATTTACGTTTTCTCTGATACCTCATAATCGATGAAGACTCACAGTAAACCTCGATACGAAAAGTGTACCGTTTTTATGTTAATGCAAAAACAATAATATAGTAGGCTATATATGTGGCGGTACGTAAGCGCAAACAAGAGATCGTTTGAAAACAGAAAAGAGCTCGTACCTTTTTCCTTTGATGATGATGATGATGATGATTTCAGCCGATGAACAATACTGCAATCACACTATCCTACAATATCACTCGATCTTCTGCACTTCTGGTTAAATTATTAAGTGCGGCGCGTTGAGCGCGTGCGGTCCTTATCTCGCGCGAAAAAGTAATGAGCAAACTTAAGACGGTGCTGCCAAGGTGATTTATTTTTAGGGTAGGGTATAACTGTAAAATACGCGGACTTATCTCTGGCGACTGGAGTGACTACCTTTGTAAAATCTATATCGAAGGATGAAGCAAAGAAATATAATTAGTATTATTATTAGTATTTGACGACCTCCCTGGCGCAGTGGTGAGCGCTGTTGTCTTATAACTAGGAGGTCCCGGTTCCCGGCTGGGCCAATTTCCGAATTTATAATTTCTAATAGGTCTGGTGGGAGGCTTTGGCCGTGGCTAGTTACCACCCTACCGTCAAAGACGTGCCGCCAAGCGATTTAGCGTTCCGGCACGATGGCGTGCAGAAAACAATTAGGGATATGGGTTGAATGTTCACTGCCATACCCCTCCCAAGTTAGCCCGTTACCATCTTAGACTGCATCGTCACTTACCATCAGGTGAGATTGCAGTCAAGGGCTAGCTTGTCAACGAATAAAAAAAAATTTACCAAACGACAAAACACACTTTCGAATTTATAATAATAATTATAAATTCGAAAGTGTTTGTCGTGTGGTTTGCCCTTCAATTACGCAGTAACGTAGCAAGCGATCGTCGTGATTTTTTGCATGGGTATAGTTCTGGACTTGGTAAGTGACATAAGGAACCTTTTATCCCAGTAATAGCGAGGGTGCCAGCGGTTTTTTTTTAAAAATTGACTCCACGCGAAAGAAATCGTTAGCATAAAACTTGTAAAAACATAAAATACTACTGAAGCTGTAGATCTTGACAGATGGACGGACAGACTGACAGTTAACGGAAGCTTAGTTATTTGGTCCCTTTTGTCACCTTATGAGTAGCGAATACTTAAAATTATAATAGAACACTTACCGTGAACTCTTCCTCTGTGGGATAATATGTGGGCGCTTGAATGACCTCCGGAACCTTTGACGTCGATTGCGTTGCCGTCGAAGGCTTTGGCGTTGGCGGCGATGGCATAAGTTTCAAAGTTTCCATTGATGGCGTTGTGGTTAGTGCCATAATTTTCACAATTTCAATAGAGCTGCTGCTAGTAGACGTCGAAGACTTTGACGACGATAGCGTTGCCGTCGAAGGCTTTGGCGTTGGCGGCGATGGCATAAGTTTCAAAGTTTCCATGGAAGGCGTTGCCGTTAATGGCATAATTTTCACAGTTTCAATAGAGCTGCTGCTAGTAGACGTCGAAGACTTTGACGTCGATAGCGTTGCCGTCGAAGGCTTTGGCGTTGGCGGCGATGGCATAAGTTTCAAAGTTTCCATGGAAGGCGTTGCCGTTAATGGCATAATTTTCACAGATTCAACAGAGCTGCTGCTAGTATCTGAAATTAATATATATATATATATATATATATATATATATATATATATATATATATATATATATATATATATATATATATATATATATATATATTTATGCTGATTCACTGACTCACTCACTCACTCACTGATTGTGGAATAGAAAAATATAGAGAGAGCTGATGATCGAGGGTTTGGAAGACGGGTGAAGAGCACGGTTTAGTAGTGTAAAAAGATCCGCCAAAAAAGTAACGGGTATAGATACGGATATCCGGTACATCACTAATTTATTTGTATTTATCTATGCTAATAAATAAAATTAAATTGAATTCTCTGTTTAATTTCAAAATAACTGCCTCTTATTAAACACATAGGGTTATTTAAATGTACCATAACCCGTTTACACATTTCCAAAATTTTGTCCAACAGTCTGTTTGTACCTACAAACTATCTTCAGAACAGCTGAAACGATTTTGACGGAACTTTCACAGATAAGTAGAAAATTATACAAGGACTTTCAAAAAAGGAGATAAGTGCACAAATCTCGGATCAGGCCAGGTGGATATAATTTTTTTTAGATTGTTTACTTAGGGACCTACCAGGACCCGCAAGGAAAAAAATCGGTTCCCACCCGATTACGAGATTTTTTTTTATATTTGACGAACATTGCCTTGACGAACTTTTAATTTTTAAGTTCTTTCGATTGCCAAAAGAAAAACTGTATGACAATGTGCCGGATAAAAAGTTATGATTTTTTAAAAGTCTTCGTTCCTCATTCGTGTAAATAACGACCTTATTGAAAAAAAAAATGTTAATTGTTTGTGGAGACTGCAGTATGTCCTTTAATTTTAACTGCCTCGTTGATCTCGTATTCGACTGCGGCCGACAAGATCCCGGGTTCGTTTCTCGGGTCGGACCATACCAAGTATTGGGGTTTTCCGATAAGAAATTCTCAGTACTAGCCCGGAGTTAGGAAGTTGGCGTTGTTTCACCCCTGTGCCTAGGGAGCACGTAAAGACGTTGGTCATGCGCCTGATCTCTTTACGGTTGTGTCGAATTTTCCGTCCCATCGGGCTATGAGAGTAAAGAAAGAATAAGGACGTTATAAATTTACACGAATGAAGAACGAAGACTTTTGAAAAATCATAACTTTTTATCCGGCACATTGACATACGATTATTCTTTTGGCAATCGAAAGAACATAAGTTGCTACAGTTTTTAAATATCACCAGTGCTATAAACCTCTTCTTTTATTTTAATGGAATTTTAAAGTTTTCTGTAGATTTTGGATGAACTTAATTTTCTTGAAATAATTTAAAATTTAATGCTCTTCCTTGCGGGTCCTGGTAGGCCCCTAAGTGAACAATCTAAAAAAAATTATATTCACCTGGCCTGGCCCACCCTGTATATGTAGAAGACCTATATAATTATATCGATATATCCGAGATTTGTGTTTAATAGTTTATCTTTTTTTAATCGATAAAAATAACTGCCAGATGAATCAATCCAACCAAAACTGTGGGATTTAGGGACTGCGGATTAAGAATAGATATAACAAGTACCAAGTAAAGACTTCATCGTTGAAGTCTTATAACCACCCAGAAAACTTGCACCCGGAAGTCTTTACTGTTGGTTAGGTTAAAAGCGCATCCCCCGCTTCAGGGTTCGTGGTATTTTTTTTAATACCACGGAGAAATGCTTGTACCTTGAAATCCTTACTGTTAGGTCGTCGCAGACTTCGTGGTCAATTTATTAACTTTTTCTTTCTCATAATATCAATTCACAATCAAATCACTACGGTTTAGAAGTGCCATTCCTTGCAGCATCAGGATTGAGGAGATAAAGTTTCTGTATCTATTAAAAAAAGATTCACGCAAATCGATTTAAAAATCAAGGAGATATCGATATACAAAGGTAGAAAAACACAACTCTTTTTTTTTAAATACAGTCAAATAAGTAGCCCATGTTACTTATAACAACAGCTATCTGTCAGTGAAAGTCCCGTCAAAATTGGTCCAGCGCGTGATGCCGGTCCTTTTCAAATAATACGATTCACTGGTGAAAGTAACGTTATTTTACTTACTTGGCAGAATCTCTATTTTAACCGAAGTGACTGGATGAGTCATATTACCTGAAAATAGTAATTAGTCATAGATAAACCATATAATTATACTTAATATTATAAAGATGAAAGATTTTTGTTTGATTGTTTGTACCGAATAGGCTTTGTAACTACTGGACCGATTTTAACCATTTTTTCACCAATTATAGAAAGCTAAGTTATCAGGAAGTAACATCTTTCTTCTTATCTTAATATATATAAATTACGTGTCACGTTGTTTGTCCGCGATGGACTCCTAAACTACTTAACCGATTTTTATCAAACTTCGTAACTATCTGTAATTTGGTCCAACTTAAAAGATAGGATAGTTATTTTGGATTGGGATAGTTTATTTGTTTTATTGATATAGATAAGTTGGCGGTACGAAGTTGGCTGGGTCAGCTAGTAGACTATAATTTATTTTCAAAAAATTAGAGATCCTTAAGAAAATTGCAATAATGTAACCCAAAGTAGCAAAATTTTGCCTATAAAATGCATTATTTGGCGTGTGCTGAGAAAACTACTGAGGATAAATACAAATTATGTACTACATGATTAAAGTACTCATATTTTCTATAAATAAGTCCCCAAGGGAATATATCTAGCTATCATATTTAAGTCAAAATAGTAGCTTTTGTGTTTTAAAAATTAGATTGACTTTATCTTAGTATTAATTTCCGATGAAACTTCACAATGTAATAGCTTATATACATCAGAATAGCACATAGGCTACATTTTATCCCGGAAAAATTGAAGTTTTGCCGCGGGAAACCAAACCTTAATCCACGCGGACGAAGTCGCGGGCATCATCTATACTTCATTCACGGAGACAAGTTAGTGGGAAAAATATGGACTAGTCTGTGATTGGTCAGCGATAAGCGCAAAAGTAGTGTACACAGTAAGTGATTTTTTCAGTCTGTTCGCACTACCCGTAGATACGCACAATCTTTACCTCGCTGCAGTCTATGGTTATTATTATTATTGAGATCTTCGTGGGTTGTCGTACAAGGCGGACGTGTTTGCTGTATTTATTTTAATTAAAATCATAATCTCTCATAAATAAACTTCGTTTGTACTAGGAGTGTAGTGCCGTTAAGGAGTAAAGTATTGCAGTTTAATAAAACAAAGGGCTCGGACGTACCACATTCTTACTAGCCTTACATAGGTGAAAAAGAGATAACTAGCAATTTCGCTACACGTCTACGTCGCTGTCTGCGCTCGTCTTCCGTGAGATAGCTGAAAAACCCGTTCGCTATATACGTGTGCAACTTTTAAGTACCCCTATATAAATCACCATGACTCAAACACCACCCACGGGATCTCTTGCCCTGAACCCGCATCAATGCAGGAGCAACCACGCAACGTACACGTCAACTCATTTGAAACGTAGATACGATAGTATATCTAGTGAAGATATGGTAACGTTGCACAGCGAGATAAAATCCATGCTGCAAGTTTGGAAGGAAGATCAAGACAGCAAATTATTTAAGACCCAGGAGGATATGGTTATTATTAAAATCAGATGAGTGAAATTCAGAAAACAAACTCAGACATAGAAAAATCTCTGGACTTTATTACATCAAAATATGATAATTTTTAATCTAAAAGTAATCAGCCTTGAAAAAGTTTTTAAGAATTATTCCTCAAAAATAAATATATTAGAGAACAAAATTTATGAAATAAGCAGAAAAAATTATTAGGTAAAGTGCTCTCGATATCTTCCGTTGTAAAAATCGATATATCATCGCAGATTCATAATGTTCAGCGATAGCCTGTTAAAACTCAGGTTGATAAGCCTATCATGGTTGAGTTCTCATCGCCTTTTTCAAGAAATAAATTTCTACAATCTGTTAAAAAATTTAACTCGCAAATAAAAGACAATAAGCTAAACACAAGTCATCTTTGATGATCGGGACCACACAAACCAATATTTATTATGGAATTACTACCACCAAAGATGAAAAGACTTTTACACTTAACGAGAGAACTCAATAAGAAGATTTTTTTAAAATATTGCTGGGTAGTCAATGGTAGAATATATCTCAGAAAAGGAGAAGGATTGCAGCAAATTCTAGTAAGCAATGAGGAGCAACTTCAAGAAATTAAAAATCAAATCACTTCGTGACTAAGTTTAGTTAGTACTATATCAATACATTGTTATTAACATCACATACTCACTTTTTCATAATATACAATTCAAATATCACTATAATATATCTCCGCACATGCTCCTCACTCACTCATTCAAAACATACAAACAATCTTATCAATGATGCACATTCTTTGCGCGAATAGTCAATTCATGTATTGGTTGGTAATTCACACAATACATCGTCGCTTGAAATGCCACGATAGGTGCGTACCTTCGCGTTACCGCGTTGTGACACTAGAAGCAGGGCAGTATATTTCTTATTGCAAAGCTGTAGGGCTTTCTTTTGCTTGCTATATAAAGTTAAACTTGGAAATATTTTACTTAGATAGCCACATCTATATATTATCTATATATATAAAAGAAAGTGGTGTTAGTTACACTATTTATAACTCAAGAACGGATGAACCGATTTGGCTGCAAATAGGTGGAGAGGTAGCTTAGAACCAGGAGACGGACATAGAATACTTTTTATCCCGTTCGACCGCGTTTCCGTCAAGTCACTATAAAACGTGGTATAACAAAAACCGCATCTGACATGGAATAACAAAACGCAAATGACAGTGGAATAACAAAACGTAAATGACAGCTAAACTTAATTTTGTCTTTGGTTAATTATGGTAAAAAATTTGACAATAATAAAAATGATAGCTAAACGTAATTGATAATATCATCAGTAATATGTTTTCTCTTTGAATCATCATTAACAATGCCGCGAGCAAGACGATCAAATATTTCCTGCTACAAAGCTACGGATTGACGTGATTTATCGGATAGGTATAGTTGAGAAGCTGGAGGGTGACAAAGATTTCCCGCGGGATGTTATGAACTAAATCCACGCATACGAAGTTGCGGGCATCAGCTAGTATTATATATAAATAAAAATGAATGTTGGTAAGCGCATAACTCAAGAATGGATGGACCAATTCGGTTAATTTAAAAAAAAAAAAAACAAAGAAACAAAAAATTTATAGTAGATAAGTTGGCGGTACGAAGTTCGCCGTGTCAGCTTCTTCTTCTTCTTCTTCTTTATCAACCGATAGACGTCCACTGCTGGACAAAGGTCTCTTGCATGGACTTCCACAGGCCTCGGTCTTGCGCCGCCTGAATCCAGCGGTGACCCTGGTTCTCCTACTGTTTCTGTTCTGATTCGATCCCGCAGGGACACTCCGAGCATAGCTCTCTCCATCGCCCGCTGAGCGGTCCTGAGCCTACTTATGAGGCCCTTAGTTAGCGACCATGTCTCGGATCCGTAAGTCATCACTGGCAACACGCACTGTTCGAAGACTTGAGTCTTCAGGCACTGAGGAATTTTGGACGAGAAGACATCTCGGTGCTTCCCGAACGCAGCCCAGCCGAGTTGGATTCGGCGGCTGATCTCTTTCTCGAAATTGGACCTACCTAGCTGGACTGTGTGTCCCAGGTAAATATACTCGTCGACAATTTCGAGTGCAGAGTTCTCAACAATTACTGGGTGGAGCGGTGCATGAGCATTGGACATGATTTTCGTCTTGCTCATGTTCATTTTCAGGCCCACCTGTTGAGAAACCCTGCTGAGATCGTTGAGCATTGTATTGAGGTCTCTCAGAGTCTCTGCCATGACTACTATGTCATCGGCAAATCGCAGGTGAGTGATGTACTCGCCGTTTATGTTGATGCCAAGCCCGTTCCAATCTAGAAGCTTAAAGACGTCCTCCAACGCAGCGGTAAAGTGCTTCGGGGAGATAACGTCTCCCTGTCGCACTCCACGCTGCAAGTGGATTGGCCTCGTAGTCTGGTCCTGTATACGTACTGACATTGTGGCGTTTTCATACAAGCACTTCAACACTTGGATATACCGGTAGTCAATCCGGCATCTCTGCAGCGACCTCAACACAGCCCAAGTTTCCACCGAATCGAAGGCTTTCTCATAGTCCACAAACGCTAAGCAAAGTGGCTGGTTATACTCTTCCGTCTTTTGTACAACCTGCCGCAGCGTATGGATGTGATCTATGGTACCAAAGCCTTTTCGGAATCCGGCTTGTTCGGGAGGCTGGAAGTCGTCGAACCTACGAGCGAGACGATTCGTAATGACTCTCGAGAACAACTTATAAACATGACTCAACAACGAGATGGGTCTATTATTCTTCAACAAGGTATTATCACCCTTTTTGAAGAACAGAACCACCACGCTCCTGTGCCATGATTCCGGCGTTGTGCCCTCGTGGATGACGGAATTGAACAATCGCTGAAAGATCATAAGTACCGGTTTTCCACCCGCTTTCAGGAGTTCCGCAGTGATTCCGTCATCACCTGGCGCCTTGTTGTCCTTGAGCTGTTTGAGAGCCATTCTAATCTCGTATAGGCTGACGTCCGGGATATCTTCGGTATAGTGTCGGGTCAGTTTGGCTCTGGGATCTTTCGCCAAATCAACAGGTTTTTGTGTCGTGGTATATAACTGTCCATAGAACTTCTCAACCTCTCCCAAGACCTCAGGTCGAGAAGAGACGAGACGGCCGTCATCAGTTTTCAGCCGCGTCAGCTGGCTCTGTCCGATAGACAGATCTCTCGCGAACACTTTTGAGCCTTTGTTCCGCTCAATGGAATCTTTAATACACTTGGTATTAAAGACACGGAGGTCTCGAGTTTGTGCCTTAGAGATCTGCCTATTAATCCGCCGGTAGGCAGCCGCGTCTGCCGATGACTGCAGCCTCATCTCTTGTCTCTCCTTCATTAGCTTGAGACTATGGTCAGAGAACTTTTCGGTTCTTTTCCTGCGATGGGTCTTAAAGAACTTAGACCCCACAGTATGGACAGTTTCCACGAACCTGTTGTTTAGATCGTCCACAGAAACGCAGTCTGCTAGGCACTCGAATCGGTTCTGCAGTTCGAGTTGGAAGTTTTCGGGATTTTTGATATGAGCACGAGAAGGTCGGAGAGTGGACTTCACCAGTCTGGCCCTTTCCCGCTTTACATTAATATTCAACGTGCCTCTTACCATCCGGTGATCGCTACCGGTTTTCACCCTATTGATCACAGAGACATCATTGAATATATATATATATATATATATATATATATATATATATATATATATATATATATATATATATATATATATATAAACTATACTATACATCATTGAATATATATATATATACTAGTATTTCGCTCGGTGCGCGAGCTGCTAAAGCAGCTCGCGGGAAGTGTTATTGCTACAAGTAGGGCGCGTGGGTGCGCGGCCCGCTAAAGCGGACCGCGATTGTTCGGCTTTATTTATTTCGCTCGGTGCGCGAGCTGCTAAAGCAGCTCGCGGGAAGTGTTATTACTACAAGTAGGGCGCGTGGGTGCGCGGCCCGCTAAAGCGGACCGCGATTTTTTTACTCATCAAGTAGCCCTTCGGATTCTGGTCATCTTTTGCCAAAAAATTTGTTCGAGCACACCCCACCTATCTGCAATAACCTGGCCGTGCTCCTCATTCACAAAAGAAAAAGAAAAAAAAAGAAAAAAAAAAAAGAAAAAAAAGAAAAAAAAAACAAATGTAAAATGAAAAAAAAGAAAAAGAAAAAAAGCCCTATGAACCTATCAAAATCAATGTCTTGCATAGTTCCCAACTTCTAGTCCCTTCAATATTCCCCATACATTTAGTATGGAAAAAAAAAATCCGCCATCTTGAATTTTTTTCCTACTCACCAGGTAGACCTCCGGGCTTTGATCATCTTTTGTCGAGAAACCGCTCCTCCATCTTTTATAGTCTCCGAGAGAGAGACGGACAAAATTTGCCGCCATTTTTTTCCGCCATTTTGGAATTTTTTTTCAACTCACTGGCAACTGCTCGAGGTTTCGAATGACATTTGGTCGAGCACCCTCCACCTATCTACTATACCCTGGCCGTGCCCCTCGCCCGTCTCCAAACTCCTCACTCATCAGCTCTCGCCACCTTTCTCCGAGTCACATTCTTTGAGCTCTATACGACACCATGGGTGAAAAAAATTTTTTTCATACAAAATTTTACAGGAGAGGGGTCGGAAATTTGAGACGTCACAGCTCGGCCGCCATCTTGTTTTTTTAATTTTTTTCACTTTTTCTGTTAATCGTTTACTAATTTCTACAATAATCCAAAATTTCAAAGAAATCGGTTGGAAAACAAAAGAGTTGCAAGATTCACGTCGGCCGCCATCTTGTTTTTCCGAAATGTCATAATTTTCCCCAACTCGAATCCCCCACCCGGACATATCTCCCCTACATCATTGTATCGTTTTCCGTCTCCTTCTAGGAGAACAACCCTGTCAATGAGTGAATCAGTCAGTCAGTGAGTGGTAATCGAGCTATATATATTATAACTAGCGTTTGCTCGGTGCGCGAGCTGCTAAAGCAGCTCGCGGGAAGTGTTTCACTAAAAGTAAGGCGCGTGGGTGCGCGGCCCGCTAAAGCGGACCGCGATTGTTCGGCTTTATTTATTTCGCTCGGTGCGCGAGCTGCTAAAGCAGCTCGCGGGAAGTGTTATTACTACAAGTAGGGCGCGTGGGTGCGCGGCCCGCTAAAGCGGACCGCGATTTTTTTACTCATCAAGTAGCCCTTCGGATTCTGGTCATCTTTTGCCAAAAAATTTGTTCGAGCACACCCCACCTATCTGCAATAACCTGGCCGTGCTCCTCATTCACAAAAGAAAAAGAAAAAAAAATGAAAAAAAAGAAAAAAAAAATGTAAAATGAAAAAAAAGAAAAAGAAAAAAAGCCCTATGAACCTATCAAAATCAATGTCTTGCATAGTTCCCAACTTCTAGTCCCTTCAATATTCCCCATACATTTTGTATGTAAAAAAAAAAAACCGCCATCTTGAATTTTTTTCCTACTCACCAGGTAGACCTCCGGGTTGTGATCACCTTTTGTCGAGAAACCGCTCCTCCATCTTTTATAGTCTCCGAGAGAGAGACGGACAAAATTTGCCGCCATTTTTTTTCCGCCATTTTGGAATTTTTTTTCAACTCACTGGCAACTGCTCGAGGTTTCGAATGACATTTGGTCGAGCACCCTCCACCTATCTTCTATACCCTGGCCGTGCCCCTCGCCCGTCTCCGAACTCCTCACTCATCAGCTCTCTCCACCTTTCTCCGAGTCACATTCTTTGAGCTCTATACGACACCATGGGTGAAAAAAATTTTTTTCATACAAAATTTTACAGGAGAGGGGTGGAAATTTGAGACGTCACAGCTCGGCCGCCATCTTGTTTTTTTAATTTTTTTCACTTTTTCTGTTAATCGTTTACTAATTTCTACAATAGTCCAAAATTTCAAAGAAATCGGTTGGAAAACAAAAGAGTTGCAAGATTCACGTCGGCCGCCATCTTGTTTTTCCGAAATGTCATAATTTTTCCCCACTCGAATCCCCCACCCGGACATATCTCCCCTACATCATTCTATCGTTTTTTGTCTCTTTCTAGGAGAACAATTATGTCAATCAGTGAGTGTGTCAGTCAGTCAGTGGTAATCGAGCTATATATATTATAACTAGTATTTCGCTCGGTGCGCGAGCTGCTAAAGCAGCTCGCGGGAAGTGTTATTGCTACAAGTAGGGCGCGTGGGTGCGCGGCCCGCTAAAGCGGACCGCGATTGTTCGGCTTTATTTATTTCGCTCGGTGCGCGAGCTGCTAAAGCAGCTCGCGGGAAGTGTTATTGCTACAAGTAGGGCGCGTGGGTGCGCGGCCCGCTAAAGCGGACCGCGATTTTTTTGCTCATCAAGTAGACCTTCGGATTCTGGTCATCTTTTGCCAAAAAATTTGTTCGAGCACACCCCACCTATCTGCAATAACCTGGCCGTGCTCCTCATTCACAAAAGAAAAAGAAAAAAAAAGAAAAAAAAAAGAAAAAAAAGAAAAAAAGCAAATGTAAAATGAAAAAAAAGAAAAAGAAAAAAAGCCCTATGAACCTATCAAAATCAATGTCTTGCATAGTTCCCAACTTCTAGTCCCTTCAATATTCCCCATACATTTTGTATGGGGGGAAAAAAAAATCCGCCATCTTGAATTTTTTTCCTACTCACCAGGTAGACCTCCGGGTTGTGATCATCTTTTGTCGAGAAACCGCTACTCCATCTTTTATAGTCTCCGAGAGAGAGACGGACAAAATTTGCCGCCATTTTTTTTCCGCCATTTTGGAATTTTTTTTCAACTCACTGGCAACTGCTCGAGGTTTCGAATGACATTTGGTCGAGCACCCTCCACCTATCTTCTATACCCTGGCCGTGCCCCTCGCCCGTCTCCGAACTCCTCAGTCATCAGCTCTCTCCACCTTTCTCCGAGTCACATTCTTTGAGCTCTATACGACACCATGGGTGAAAAAAATTTTTTTCATACAAAATTTTACAGGAGAGGGGTCGGAAATTTGAGACGTCACAGCTCGGCCGCCATCTTGTTTTTTAAATTTTTTTCACGTTTTCTGTTAATCGTTTACTAATTTCTACGACAATCCAAAATTTCAAAGAAATCGGTTGGAAAACAAAAGAGTTGCAAGATTCACGTCGGCCGCCATCTTGTTTTTCCGAAATGTCATAATTTTCCCCAACTCGAATCCCCCCCCCAAACACATCTCCCGAACATCATTATATCGATTTCCGTCTCCTTCTAGGAGAACAACCCTGTCAATGAGTGAGTGAGTGTGTCAGTGAGTGAGTGGTAATCGAGCTATATATATTATAATTAAAACTAGTATTTCGCTCGGTGCGCGAGCTGCTAAAGCAGCTCGCGGGAAGTGTTTTACTAAAAGTAAGGCGCGTGGGTGCGCGGCCCGCTAAAGCGGACCGCGATTGTTCGGCTTTATTTATTTCGCTCGGTGCGCGAGCGAAATAAATAAAGCCGAACAATCGCGGAAATTTAAAATCTATGGGTCATAATATTATGAAAAAAAGTAGTTATAATTGATCGTATTTCTGGCCTGATGGCTGTTTCCTAAAAGCGATGACGCAAACTTTACTCGATAGAAAAAAATTGCAAAGTTGATTCTGCAAATACATAAACTCCCATCGTTCTCTGTTATGCATACATTTATTTTGGTAAAATTAAGTACAATTGTTTATCATATCTTACTACAACAAATGGCTGTTTTAGATTTTATTTATTGTGACTGTTATAATTTCAAAATTTTCCATTATAATTTAACAGTCACCCCAAGCAGTGATGCAGTATGATAATATTGATTCGCAAAGATCACTGTAAACGTTTTTAGGGTCTTTGCATCAAAAACGTATCTGATGTTTTTAAAAATGGCTGTTAATATGCGGACCCACTGTGTGATTAATATGAGCCTGGAAAGACAATTTTCTATCGATTACAATTCCTAAGTATCTCACTGTATTCACTTTTTCTAGAGGTATACAAGAACACTGATTTCTATTAGACAACTGACATGAAGCTGAGTGGGCGATTAATTGAAATTGGCCTGAGTCAGTAATTTGGGCGTTATCATCAATATTTATATATAAATATCTATATTTAGATATAGATATCAATATATCTCCGACCATAGTTATATTTTTGGAATTTTTTAAAGAACTAAGTAACGAGTCTAAGCTGAACAAAATATAACGATATAGATATATATATATATATACATCTAAGCATAAAACACCCAATGTTGCAGTAACGCAGTTGAAATTGTCAACGCCTACTGACTTGTTGTTGTTGTTGTTTTAGCTTTCTGGCTTTGACAGTGCCAGTCCAGCACAATACACTTCGCCAATGTCACGTTGAATGAAAGAGCCACGAAGGGAATGTTAAAAGAAGACGATGTAATTTTGAAAAAACTGCAGTAGTAGGATCTTGTTAGTCACATTATCTACAACAAACACAAAAAAAAAAAAACCACTCACATTTAAAAACACAGGAAAGATATTATATAAATAATAATTTAAATTTACAAATATAATAAAGGAACTAGGTACTAAACTTTTATTTTGTTAGTATGTACATATTTACAGACAAACTTAACAAAACGACTAAAAACTAACTTAAGGAAAGACTCCACATTTAAAGGACGGTGGATGTCGGGAGGAAGAACGTCGTAGAGTTTATGGAGGAGTTTAGGGCATGAAAAAAGGATAAGAGTGACCGACCCTTCGTCGAGACCACATTCGCACAATGAGTTGTCTCTGATTCTTAATTTGGCAAGATGAACAGGGGTACATGCGTGGCCGATACGCAGGCGGCATATAACAGAAGTAACCCAACGATCTGTGTTTCGGTAAAGAAAGAACCATGGACGACGGGGAATGTTAGGCTGAATTGACCCATAAAATTTTCCCTTAACCGATTTTGATGAAATCCACAATGAATTCCACGAATCACTAAGATCAGTTTTGGCAAGAGACCGTAGGTCCTGGGTGTGAATCTTGAAGTGGGCTAGAGCACCTGACTCAATTGCCAGTTTCGCACACGCATCAGCAGACTCGTTACCTTTTATACCCGTGTGACCTGGAACCCAAGCTAGGGTAACGGAGAGGCCTTTCTGTTGACAGGAGTATAGGGCTTCTCTGATCTGAAAGATGATGGAAATAGGGGTTTTGCTACGAAAAGGGTTTGTCTTAAGTGCTTGAAGGCAACTTAAGGAGTCTGTCAGTATAATAGAGTGGTCAACGTTATGGGCTTCAACAAAAAGAATGGCTTCAAGAATAGCTATAGACTCTCCAGTAAAAACCGATGATTCTGGGGGACACTTGAATTGCAAAGTTGTTTTATATTTAGGTATCCAACAGGCGGCTCCAACACAGCCCTGTACAGACAGTTTTGATGCATCTGTGTATATTGCCAAATGTTCAGAGATACCTTTATCATTTATAATTTGATTAAATTTAACGTTTGCTTCTATAGTTTGTTTATTAAGATCCAAATTAATAATATTAGGTTTTAGAATCAGACTTCCAAAACTAGAGGAAAATAAAGGGAGAATAGGAGCAGAGTGAATAGGTTGAGGGAGACGAGTAAATTTTAAAAAACTTGTCAAAAGACAATTGGGGTTTTGATTGGATCTCAAAGATATTGAGAGTTGGCCGAGTTTGGCTAGAAGAGGATGGGAGGAAAGTTGAAATATTTTACACATAAAGCGATCACTAAGATACTGACTACGGAGAAGGATTGGTGGATCAGCACACTCCACTTGAAGAGCATTAGTAGGGGAGGACTTCATTGCACCTAGTATAATTCTTAAAGATCTGTATTGAATTTTGTTAAGTTTATCTATAGCTGATTTATTAATGGGGTCTAATACAAAGAGGCCATAGTCCATATGGCTACGTACTAAAGCATTGTACAGCAGTTTTTGAGTATAAGGGTGAGCTCCCCACCACACCCCTGATAAAGCACGGAGAACATTGATATTTTTATCACATTTTTTAATAACATAGTCTATATGCGAAACACCGTTTAACCGACAGTCTAGAAAAACCCCAAGAAATTTGATTTTATTAGCAAGAGGAATGTGCTGATCTTCAAATATTATATTGGGAAGGGGAATTTGTCTTTTTCTAGTGAAAATGACTGCCTTGCACTTAGCGACTGAAAGTGAGAGACCATGATCGGATAACCACTGGCCTAAATAATACAAAGCAGAGTTCAAACTAATACAAATTTCATCCATGGAATTAGAACTGGAGTAGAGAGCTATGTCGTCAGCATACTGTAATACATTACAGAAGCTGTCAACAGACAATTCGAGGTCGTAAGTATAAATACTATATAGAAGAGGACTGAGCACAGAACCCTGAGGGAGACCTTTCCAGACAGTTCTGGGGGGAAGGCTTAAAGAGTTTGTTTTCACCAGAATAGTTCTGGATGAAAGAAGGTTGCATATGATTCGTGTAAGCCTCGGCGGGACACTCAGCTGTTGCAATTTTTGCCTGAGTACCGGGAGAAGAACGTTATCATAAGCAGCTGCCACATCCAAGAAAACACCCACAAGATACTGTAGCAATCACTCCAAGGTTGTCTAGAGTTCCAAGTCCCTTTCTAAAGCCAAACTGGGACCTGGCCAGAGAACTTCTGCTTTCCATCATCCATTCCAAGCGGTTCTTTATCAAGTGCTCCATAATTTTGGCTAATGTAGAGGATAAAGCGATAGGGCGATAGGAATTATGATCTAAAGGGTCTTTGCCAGGTTTCCTGATGGGAATTATTATTTGGGTCTTCCAAGGTTGCGGGACGATTCCTGAATCAAGAAACCTGTTGACCATATCTAAGTAGCACTGCTTCGCCTTATCGCTGAGATTAATAAGAAAAGAATAAGGAATGCCATCTTCACCTGGGGTAGAATCTTTTAAGTTTGAAAGGACACACTGTAATTCAGGGAAAGTAAAAGGGGAGTCCATTTGGTCAGAGCTAGGGAGAGATGAAGTGGATGTTAGTCAATCTTTAGTAGGAGCAGAGGGTGGGGCCAATTTGTCTGCAAACGCGTCGAGCCAAACAATTGCGTCATTAGATAAGGGATCATTGGAGCAAACAGAGCGGCGGAATCTTTTGATCCTATCCCATACTAAAGTGGAGGGCGAACGAGGATCCAAGGACTCACAGAATTTAACCCAACCCTGTTTTTTCTTTTTTGACAATAGTCTCTTATATTTGGCATCAATGCGTTGGTAGTTAATGAAGTTTTCCTGAGACATACACAACTTGTACATTCTTTCCGCATCTTTGCGTTTATTCACCATGTTGGTACACTCTTGGTCCCACCATGGCATGGAGGAGAAACCATAAAATCACGTTCAGTCCTTTTGAGTGGTATATGGAGGTCAGCAGAAAATTTAAGCATACTAATAAAACTATCATAATAAGAAATAATATTTACATCATCGTTCATCTCTGGAAGAGTGTCTGTGAGGTAGTCAACGGAGGCTGCAAAAGCAGACCAGTTGGCTTTAGTCACTTTATGTTTTAGGAGAGGATTGGGATTTGAAAGAGGGGTGGATCTCTGGGCAATAGAAAGAAAGATAGGGAAATGATCACTACCATAAGAACTTGGGAGAGTATTCCAGGAAATGAGAGAAGCCAAAGAGGGAGAGGAAAGCGATATATCAATAGCAGACTTAGGATTTTGATGGGGGTATACTCTTCTGGTTGGCGATCCATCGTTTAGAATGCATATATTAATTTCTTCAAAAAGTTCTAAAAGCAGAGTAGCAAACCCATCACAGGAATGGGAGCCCCAAGCAGTGTGGTGGGCATTGAAGTCTTCCATCACCAAAACTGGGGGAGGAAGAGAGGTGAGGACTGATTTTAATTCGGGAATCAGGGAGGAATGAGGGTGAGGAATGTAGATTGAAAGGAAAGAGATGTTGAGGGATCTCACAGCTACAGCATTAAACCTGTGACTGTGAGTGGGAAGAGAAACAGAAGAATAAGCAAGGGAGCGCTTAATCAAGATAGCACTCCCTGCATACCCATCATCCTTGTCATCTCTCAAGCAGGCATAGCCCGGAACCCGAAATCGGGAGCCAGGCCGTAGCCAAGACTCGGAGATGGCAAGTATGAAGGGTTTAAATTCATTGATAAGGGAGAGAATTTCGGGTTTTTTCGAACGGATGCTGTTACAGTTCCATTGAAGGAGCTGAACCGAGGCTATTATTTAGGTCCGAAGCGATTTTGACGAATACTTGAGCAACGTTGGGCGGTATGACATTTTGATTGAGCATTTCTATGATAGAGGTGAGGGATTTGGTGAGATTTGCGATAAGGTTATCGCTTGAGGAGGAAGAATAGGAGTGATCATTCTTAAGGGCACAACCATTGCCCAGGGAGGAGGGAACATTACGAATGATGTCGTTGTGGGCTTGTCTATTGAATCCCGTAGCTAAAGGAGTTTTTGGTCGGGGGGAACGGAAAACAGTTTGTCTATAAGACTTGGATGGAGCTTTTTGGGAGGATATATAATTAGGAATGGTCCTAGTAGAGTAAGAGGGAGGGGTGAACATTTCTTTAGCCATTTCAGCATACGAACGCCGTACGGGTGGGAAACGAGAGGACGCTTCCTGGTATGAAAGGTTTTCATCGGACATAACAGATTTGATAGACTGCTGACGTGCATGTTCAGGGCAATTTTTATCACAGGCTTGATGTTTGCCACCACATAAAACACAAACAGATAAATCAAACTTACATTGCACGAATCACCAGAATGGGATTGAGTACACTTAAAACACCGTGGGGAAGATCTGCATTGCGCCTTAACATGACCAAAACGACAGCAATTCATACACTGAATAGTAGGCAATCTGTACGTCTCAACAGGTAGGGAAGTGTGGTAGGAGAATATTCTAGTTGGAAGACATTGACCACGGAAAGTTATGACAACGGATTGGGTAGGGACCCAGGACACACCACTTTCATTCACTATCTTTCGGTTCAAGCGTCTAGCCTTAAGGACCTCCCCACAACCAGAGGGGAGTTCAAGAGAAGCGGCAAATTCATCTAAGTGCCAGTCAACGGGAACGCCTCTAACAAGTCCCATTCTTGTAATGTTGAATGTTGGGATATAGGCTTTAAACTTAGACATTTCCAACACAGGGTTATCTAAGAAGTCGTTGGCAGCCTTGTAGTTTGAAAACTCAACAGAAATTTTATTGCGACCTGCATTTTTAACTCCGTCATTTAGTATTGAATTGATCTTGTGCTTGTGTAAGAACTGACCGAAAGAAATAGCACGAATGCTGGTACCGGCCGACGGGTCAGCCACTTCGCGGGAAACGTAAACGATAAAGGGGCCTTTATCGTCTGCAAAGTATTTTTTGGGGGATTCAGTTAACGAGGGGTGTAGATATAGAGACTGGATAGAAGGAGCGGACGTAGCTGGGTCATTAATATGTTTTTTTGGGAGCGAATCTGCGTTGTCATTATCCCCGCCTCGCTTGCGTGAGGGAATGGGATTTTCATTATGAGGTTGTTGAGGGCTTGGCGAGCTGGGAATTGTCACATTAACGCCAGGATCCAGAGGACCCGGATCGACCTCCACATCCATCTTCACTTACCCCACCACCAACACACACTATAAAAACACCAACTAATGCAAGAATTGAGTATGAAATGAGCAAAGGAAATTAAAAACACTCGCAAATTCCACTAACACGTGGGTCCACCAACCAAACGCAGAGCGAAGTCCCGCCTTTGGAACGGAAGTACTGACTTTGGAAGGAATTTTTTGTCTGTCATTTGTATGGGATTATGTGACAGAGAGAGCTATACTAACTTGTCTCCGTGAACAGAGTATAGTAATTCTAGTATTCTATTAAATCACAGTTTTTCTTTGCATGAAGTGTAAGTTCAGTATTTAGACACAAAAAAACATAATTGGCGTCCTTTTCAAATAACACGATTCACTGGCGAAAGTAAAGTTATGTTCCTTACTTGTCAGAATCTCCATCAACTGGCTGGATGACATGGCTGGAGTAGCCAAATTATCTGAAAAAAATATTAGATATTATGATAAACCATATATTATAATGTACTGAATAATTTATTGATAATAATAAAAGAGGAAATATTTTTTTCTGTGTACCCAATAGGCTCTGAAACTACTGGACCGATTTTAACAATTTTTTCATCGATAGAAAGCTAAATCTTCAAGCGTAGCATAGGCAATCCTAAGAGCCACCGTTTTTGAGATATAACGATTCAAAAATTTGAAAGATTTCGATTGCCAAGTCAATCTATTTATTTAAAACAAAAGATTTTTAATATCGAAATGGTCACTATAAGATGTTGTTAGGTTAGCTAGATGTTGTTAGCTTAAGACAGAAGGACCCTTAAATAGGGACTGAATAAAATAATCGACTTGGTATTTCATGGATCTCACAACTTTTTACGGTAGAAGAACTGAGTTGCGAGACTTGGTTTTTCTACAAATTATGTTTTTTTTTTATGGCATGTTCCTTACTTGATGGAAGATCTAACAATGGTGGCGTATCAGGCGTACTCTCAGGCAAAGTATCTGAAAAAATTTAATAAATTAATTTTAAAATTATAATATGATAAACAATAATATAATTATATGTATTGAGTAATTTAATGATAGATGCAGTTCATACAAAATTAGCTTGCTTGTCTTACAAATAGCGAAAGTCAGACAAAGCTACAACATGATTCACTGGCGAAAGTAACGTTATGTTCCTTACCAGACGAAAGATCGAACAACGGTGGTGATTCTGGCTCAGGCACAGTGTCTGAAAAAAATATTAATAAATTAATTTTAAAATGTTAATAATATGATAAACCATAATATAATTATATGTATTGAGTAATTTAATGATATAGATGCAGTTCATACAAAATCAGCTTTCTTGTCTTACAAATGGCGAAAGTCAGACAAAGCTATAACAAGCAATATATTATATATGTCGGAAATTAAAATTAAAATGGTCATTATTTAAAGCGCCATCTGTTATGAAATAGTTGTACTAGTTTATTCAGTCATTCAATTGACTCGAATTGTTTGTACTAGTTTATTAAGTCACTCAATTGACTTGAATTGTTGGTAAGTTTATTAAGTCACTCAATTGACTCGAATTGTTTGTACTAGTTTATTAAATTACTCAATTGACTCGAAAGCGACATCTATATCGAATTCGGGTATTGTTTGTACAAGTTTATTAAGTCACTCAAGTGACTCGAAAGCGCCCTCTATAAGCGAACTCAGGTATTGGATGTACTAGTTTATTCAATCACTCAATTGACTCCATTGACATTCAAACCTGGATGGAGTTGGCGTGGCGGGGGTTGACGATTCGTCTATAAGTAGGGCTGTGGTGCCCGCCAGACGGTCATTATTATTAGAGAAGTCGTCATTATTATCATTAGACAAGTCATTATTATTGACAGTCATGAGACAGTCAGTAGTCGTCTCAGTTGTTCATGAGAGCTTGGTGGCGCATGGTCTCCCAGTCACACCGTCGCGCCAAACCCATCGTTCGCTATATGGTGGTGTTAATTATTTACCTAGCTATTTACAAAGTATTTAAAGTAATTGTGTTTTGAACTACTGTGTGTTAATTCTACAAACTTTTAAATATTGTGTGCAGTGCAATAAATCATGTAATCAGCTTCTCGCGTTTAATTGCCCGAGTACCCACAACTATGCAATCAGATCAAGAAGAACAACATGCCCACGATAATGAGGAGCCACCCACGCATGCGGCCTCCGTCATCAGAAGTGGGATCGCCTCGGGCTACCGAGAAGACTGATGATTAATTGAGTGTTGTAATGGACTTACAAAACCAAAATATGAAGCAGTTAATCGAGGTGATTAAACTACCCTCCGTGCCGAAAATATCGCTGCCTGATTTCAATCCTGAACACCAAGATACGGATCCACGGGCATGGTGCTCCACTGTTATAGACCTGTGTTTGTCTGAGAAGCCTCTCCAGGGTTGCACGCTTGTGATTGCCTTGAGTAAGGCGATGAAAGGAACTGCATCTACGTGGCTTGCGCAAGTTTCCGTTTACCGACGTACGGTATTACTTGGGACCAGTTTAAGGACATTTTCCAAACGAGATGCGACAGAAATGAAACCAACTGCAGCCTTAATTAATTTGAGTAATAGTTGTCCGAAAGAAAATAAGTGTCTAGCTGCGTATGGAAATTGTTGATGTCAACGATTAAGACTGTATGGAAAATATCTTAACACTAAGGAATTCTGGTGTATTGCTATCACCTTGGTGTGATTGTATACACACTATAAAGTACTACTGGATTGTACGGTGAGTTCATTGTATCGTTCCAATGCTTAGTGATACTATTTTGTAGACTCTTTATTATTTCGTTGTCTTAGCCCATACGTAGGGTGGTACGCTTAGTTGTGTGTATTAATTTAGTACCTACGAGTTGTTGAAGAGTTAGACAGAGCTTTTTAACATTAGATTCCCATCTCTGAATATTTAAGAATTTTAGGTTATTTTAAATTCCCTTTTTATGATATTCAGTTTAGACATTAAAATTACAATTACAAGTTGTTAGTTAGATTCAATGAAACTTGAACGTACCCGTTCACCCACTGATTAATGCAAAAGTTTGCAGGTACCTACTTAAACAATGATTATTATTTACATGTGGGTACTTCGTTTTCAGTTAGGTACTTTGGGAAGTTTTAAGGTACCTTAACAATGATTTTTTTTATTACATGTGAATACTTCGTGCAATTGGATACCAGCGCGGTGCTTCTGCGCGTGTCACTTATCGGCGGCGACGCCGGCAGAGTCGGTGGCAGCACGCGCGGAGCATGCAGCCGGCGGTATCAGTCTTTTGGCATCTGAGCGGCGACGCATGGATACATGCGAGATTCGCCCGGTCACCGGTCGATTAAATCAATCAGGTCGGTCGTTTTCATTTTGTTATGATTCTGGTGCCGAATGCTCTCTCGTCAAAGAAAGTGTTGCAAATAGGTTATCGTGTGTGCGTTATAATAAAGTCTTAAATATTACCGTGGATATTAAAGTGTTGATAGTAAATTGCAAATTTTAAGTAATGATTACGATTGATGGACGTAGTTTAGAAATTTTGTTTCACGTGATATCAGATGAGTTTTAACATTTAGAAATTATGATAGGTCGTGATATTTTAAAGCTTTTTTTTTCAATTAAGTACGATGACTGCGGATAGTACTTTTTCTATTTCAAAGTGTAAGATTGTTGATGAATGTAGTATTTCTAATTCGGATATTGATTTTACGAATATTGATACGGATATACCAGCTGAGGATAGACCGCGACTATTGTCATTGCTTAACGAATATTCAGATGCTTTTATTAACGGATTAAAACGTTCAAGAGTTACAACCGGAGAACTAAAGATTCGTTTAGTAGATCCTAGTAAAACGGTTCAACGTCGTCCTTACCGTCTTTCGCCTGATGAGCGGCAGTTAGTTCGTGATAAAATTAATTAAATGTTGGATGCGGGTATTATCCAACCTAGTTGTTCACCTTTTTCGAGTCCCATAATATTAGTTAAAAACGAGACGGTACAGATCTGTTATGTGTGGATTATCGAGAACTAAAACAGCAACACGCTTTCTGATCGTTTTCCTTTACCTATTATTTCGAATCAAATTGCGAGTCTATGTAGGGGTAATTATTTTACGTGTCTAGACTGTGCCAGTGGGTTTAATCAAATTAAAGTCCATCCAGATAGCGTTGATCTTACTGGATTTGTAACCCCGGACGGTCAATTTGAGTATCTTACCATGTCTTTTAGATTACGCAATGCACCCAGCGTTTTCCAACGTTCAGTCACTCAGGCTCTTGGTGACTTAGTGCATTCGTATGCTATTATTTACATCGATGATGTTATGATACCATCACATGACGTCGATCAGGGTCTCGAAAGACTACGTGTTGTTCTTGACACTTTAACCAAATGTGGGTTTTCTCTAAAAACTTTCAGTTTTCTTTTTCTTAAACGTAAAGTCGAGTATCTTGGTTATGAGATATCTGCAGGACAGAAATAGCTAAAACCTACGAATTGCATTCAGGTGTTTCGTGAAGTACAACTTGCTATCAATTGTACAATCAGTCGTGTGACAAAGTCGAGTCCTTTAGAACTTCTAATAGGGCGTGTAGCGAGACCGTTGTCATTATTGAGTCCTGATGATAACGAAGTTGAAATAGATCTTTCTGACGTAAGAGAGCAGGTGGTCCAGAATATAACTAAAAAATTCAATTGATATAGTTAGGTTTGATGCAACTAAAGCTATAAAATTGTAAGATTTTATGTTGATGATTATGTTTTGTTATCCTAAGTTTAAGGGACCTTTTAAGGTCATTGAAGTTCTTGACGGTGACGAGAATAATAGTCAATAAATTTCTTTTTTTTTTTTTGTTTCACTTTTCACACTGATTGAATGCCCGAAGGATTGGGCGTTGTATGTTTGTGACAGTACCAGTTGCACCGGAGCATGTAATAGGTGTTTCTCTATCCTTGGAAGGAGAGCACTTACGCGGCTGAGATGGATAGCTTCTGCGTACGAGTCACACTGCCGATGGACTGGCAAAACTTATAGCCGATGGACTGGCTACTGCCGATGGACTGGCAAAACTTATAGCCGATGGACTGGCTACTGCCGATGGACTGGCAAAACTTATAGCCGATGGACTGGCTACTGCCGATGGACTGGCAAAACTTATAGCCGATGGACTGGCTACTGCCGATGGACTGGCAAAACTTATAGCCGATGGACTGGCTACTGCCGACGGACTGGCAATTTGTGTTCAAAGTGATCCCTTTTATGATTGGTGTTGCTTGGGTCTCAGTGGAGACTACTTTTGGCAACTTGGTGTTGCTTGGGTCTCGTGGAGACTACGGTGGGGGCCTTTGTGGCCGGGGCCTTTGTGGCCGGGGTCTCTGATGAGACTACTGTGTTGGCCTAGGGTGGCCGGGGTCTCTGATGAGACTACAGTTTTTGGTTAAATCACACATTGTGGTGTTAACCTGGGTGACCAATGGTCGCTACTTATGCGCTGCTGCATGTGGCAGTGGGGCCAAGATGTACGATTAAGCAATTTTTGATTCCTTTAATGGATGGTGTAGTACTATGGCGTACTGATATGCAACTGTTACTTGGATCGATTTTGATTAATTTTGATTAATGGGAACTTTTCATTTGGTCAAATGATTTTGATTACAATTAATTGTGTACAGATGTTTTACATTGAACATTGCTTCATTTTGAGTAGCATGTCAGGTAGGCCGAACCTTGTAACTAAGGTGCCTCAAATGTTTCTTTTTCTTGTCAATAGATACACCACCACACGGGGACGTGTGATTGTCAGTTCTGGCCGTGTCGGAAATTAAAATTAAAATGGTCATTATTTAAAGCGCCATCTGTTATGAAATAGTTGTACTAGTTTATTCAGTCATTCAATTGACTCGAATTGTTTGTACTAGTTTATTAAGTCACTCAATTGACTTGAATTGTTGGTAAGTTTATTAAGTCACTCAATTGACTCGAATTGTTTGTACTAGTTTATTAAATTACTCAATTGACTCGAAAGCGACATCTATATCGAATTCGGGTATTGTTTGTACAAGTTTATTAAGTCACTCAAGTGACTCGAAAGCGCCCTCTATAAGCGAACTCAGGTATTGGATGTACTAGTTTATTCAATCACTCAATTGACTCCATTGACATTCAAACCTGGATGGAGTTGGCGTGGCGGGGGTTGACGATTCGTCTATAAGTAGGGCTGTGGTGCCCGCCAGACGGTCATTATTATTAGAGAAGTCGTCATTATTATCATTAGACAAGTCATTATTATTGACAGTCATGAGACAGTCAGTAGTCGTCTCAGTTGTTCATGAGAGCTTGGTGGCGCATGGTCTCCCAGTCACACCGTCGCGCCAAACCCATCGTTCGCTATATGGTGGTGTTAATTATTTACCTAGCTATTTACAAAGTATTTAAAGTAATTGTGTTTTGAACTACTGTGTGTTAATTCTACAAACTTTTAAATATTGTGTGCAGTGCAATAAATCATGTAATCAGCTTCTCGCGTTTAATTGCCCGAGTACCCACAACTATGCAATCAGATCAAGAAGAACAACATGCCCACGATAATGAGGAGCCACCCACGCATGCGGCCTCCGTCATCAGAAGTGGGATCGCCTCGGGCTACCGAGAAGACTGATGATTAATTGAGTGTTGTAATGGACTTACAAAACCAAAATATGAAGCAGTTAATCGAGGTGATTAAACTACCCTCCGTGCCGAAAATATCGCTGCCTGATTTCAATCCTGAACACCAAGATACGGATCCACGGGCATGGTGCTCCACTGTTATAGACCTGTGTTTGTCTGAGAAGCCTCTCCAGGGTTGCACGCTTGTGATTGCCTTGAGTAAGGCGATGAAAGGAACTGCATCTACGTGGCTTGCGCAAGTTTCCGTTTACCGACGTACGGTATTACTTGGGACCAGTTTAAGGACATTTTCCAAACGAGATGCGACAGAAATGAAACCAACTGCAGCCTTAATTAATTTGAGTAATAGTTGTCCGAAAGAAAATAAGTGTCTAGCTGCGTATGGAAATTGTTGATGTCAACGATTAAGACTGTATGGAAAATATCTTAACACTAAGGAATTCTGGTGTATTGCTATCACCTTGGTGTGATTGTATACACACTATAAAGTACTACTGGATTGTACGGTGAGTTCATTGTATCGTTCCAATGCTTAGTGATACTATTTTGTAGACTCTTTATTATTTCGTTGTCTTAGCCCATACGTAGGGTGGTACGCTTAGTTGTGTGTATTAATTTAGTACCTACGAGTTGTTGAAGAGTTAGACAGAGCTTTTTAACATTAGATTCCCATCTCTGAATATTTAAGAATTTTAGGTTATTTTAAATTCCCTTTTTATGATATTCAGTTTAGACATTAAAATTACAATTACAAGTTGTTAGTTAGATTCAATGAAACTTGAACGTACCCGTTCACCCACTGATTAATGCAAAAGTTTGCAGGTACCTACTTAAACAATGATTATTATTTACATGTGGGTACTTCGTTTTCAGTTAGGTACTTTGGGAAGTTTTAAGGTACCTTAACAATGATTTTTTTTATTACATGTGAATACTTCGTGCAATTGGATACCAGCGCGGTGCTTCTGCGCGTGTCACTTATCGGCGGCGACGCCGGCAGAGTCGGTGGCAGCACGCGCGGAGCATGCAGCCGGCGGTATCAGTCTTTTGGCATCTGAGCGGCGACGCATGGATACATGCGAGATTCGCCCGGTCACCGGTCGATTAAATCAATCAGGTCGGTCGTTTTCATTTTGTTATGATTCTGGTGCCGAATGCTCTCTCGTCAAAGAAAGTGTTGCAAATAGGTTATCGTGTGTGCGTTATAATAAAGTCTTAAATATTACCGTGGAAATTAAAGTGTTGATAGTAAATTGCAAATTTTAAGTAATGATTACGATTGATGGACGTAGTTTAGAAATTTTGTTTCACGTGATATCAGATGAGTTTTAACATTTAGAAATTATGATAGGTCGTGATATTTTAAAGCTTTTTTTTTCAATTAAGTACGATGACTGCGGATAGTACTTTTTCTATTTCAAAGTGTAAGATTGTTGATGAATGTAGTATTTCTAATTCGGATATTGATTTTACGAATATTGATACGGATATACCAGCTGAGGATAGACCGCGACTATTGTCATTGCTTAACGAATATTCAGATGCTTTTATTAACGGATTAAAACGTTCAAGAGTTACAACCGGAGAACTAAAGATTCGTTTAGTAGATCCTAGTAAAACGGTTCAACGTCGTCCTTACCGTCTTTCGCCTGATGAGCGGCAGTTAGTTCGTGATAAAATTAATTAAATGTTGGATGCGGGTATTATCCAACCTAGTTGTTCACCTTTTTCGAGTCCCATAATATTAGTTAAAAACGAGACGGTACAGATCTGTTATGTGTGGATTATCGAGAACTAAAACAGCAACACGCTTTCTGATCGTTTTCCTTTACCTATTATTTCGAATCAAATTGCGAGTCTATGTAGGGGTAATTATTTTACGTGTCTAGACTGTGCCAGTGGGTTTAATCAAATTAAAGTCCATCCAGATAGCGTTGATCTTACTGGATTTGTAACCCCGGACGGTCAATTTGAGTATCTTACCATGTCTTTTAGATTACGCAATGCACCCAGCGTTTTCCAACGTTCAGTCACTCAGGCTCTTGGTGACTTAGTGCATTCGTATGCTATTATTTACATCGATGATGTTATGATACCATCACATGACGTCGATCAGGGTCTCGAAAGACTACGTGTTGTTCTTGACACTTTAACCAAATGTGGGTTTTCTCTAAAAACTTTCAGTTTTCTTTTTCTTAAACGTAAAGTCGAGTATCTTGGTTATGAGATATCTGCAGGACAGAAATAGCTAAAACCTACGAATTGCATTCAGGTGTTTCGTGAAGTACAACTTGCTATCAATTGTACAATCAGTCGTGTGACAAAGTCGAGTCCTTTAGAACTTCTAATAGGGCGTGTAGCGAGACCGTTGTCATTATTGAGTCCTGATGATAACGAAGTTGAAATAGATCTTTCTGACGTAAGAGAGCAGGTGGTCCAGAATATAACTAAAAAATTCAATTGATATAGTTAGGTTTGATGCAACTAAAGCTATAAAATTGTAAGATTTTATGTTGATGATTATGTTTTGTTATCCTAAGTTTAAGGGACCTTTTAAGGTCATTGAAGTTCTTGACGGTGACGAGAATAATAGTCAATAAATTTCTTTTTTTTTTTTTGTTTCACTTTTCACACTGATTGAATGCCCGAAGGATTGGGCGTTGTATGTTTGTGACAGTACCAGTTGCACCGGAGCATGTAATAGGTGTTTCTCTATCCTTGGAAGGAGAGCACTTACGCGGCTGAGATGGATAGCTTCTGCGTACGAGTCACACTGCCGATGGACTGGCAAAACTTATAGCCGATGGACTGGCTACTGCCGATGGACTGGCAAAACTTATAGCCGATGGACTGGCTACTGCCGATGGACTGGCAAAACTTATAGCCGATGGACTGGCTACTGCCGATGGACTGGCAAAACTTATAGCCGATGGACTGGCTACTGCCGATGGACTGGCAAAACTTATAGCCGATGGACTGGCTACTGCCGACGGACTGGCAATTTGTGTTCAAAGTGATCCCTTTTATGATTGGTGTTGCTTGGGTCTCAGTGGAGACTACTTTTGGCAACTTGGTGTTGCTTGGGTCTCGTGGAGACTACGGTGGGGGCCTTTGTGGCCGGGGCCTTTGTGGCCGGGGTCTCTGATGAGACTACTGTGTTGGCCTAGGGTGGCCGGGGTCTCTGATGAGACTACAGTTTTTGGTTAAATCACACATTGTGGTGTTAACCTGGGTGACCAATGGTCGCTACTTATGCGCTGCTGCATGTGGCAGTGGGGCCAAGATGTACGATTAAGCAATTTTTGATTCCTTTAATGGATGGTGTAGTACTATGGCGTACTGATATGCAACTGTTACTTGGATCGATTTTGATTAATTTTGATTAATGGGAACTTTTCATTTGGTCAAATGATTTTGATTACAATTAATTGTGTACAGATGTTTTACATTGAACATTGCTTCATTTTGAGTAGCATGTCAGGTAGGCCGAACCTTGTAACTAAGGTGCCTCAAATGTTTCTTTTTCTTGTCAATAGATACACCACCACACGGGGACGTGTGATTGTCAGTTCTGGCCGTGTCGGAAATTAAAATTAAAATGGTCATTATTTAAAGCGCCATCTGTTATGAAATAGTTGTACTAGTTTATTCAGTCATTCAATTGACTCGAATTGTTTGTACTAGTTTATTAAGTCACTCAATTGACTTGAATTGTTGGTAAGTTTATTAAGTCACTCAATTGACTCGAATTGTTTGTACTAGTTTATTAAATTACTCAATTGACTCGAAAGCGACATCTATATCGAATTCGGGTATTGTTTGTACAAGTTTATTAAGTCACTCAAGTGACTCGAAAGCGCCCTCTATAAGCGAACTCAGGTATTGGATGTACTAGTTTATTCAATCACTCAATTGACTCCATTGACATTCAAACCTGGATGGAGTTGGCGTGGCGGGGGTTGACGATTCGTCTATAAGTAGGGCTGTGGTGCCCGCCAGACGGTCATTATTATTAGAGAAGTCGTCATTATTATCATTAGACAAGTCATTATTATTGACAGTCATGAGACAGTCAGTAGTCGTCTCAGTTGTTCATGAGAGCTTGGTGGCGCATGGTCTCCCAGTCACACCGTCGCGCCAAACCCATCGTTCGCTATATGGTGGTGTTAATTATTTACCTAGCTATTTACAAAGTATTTAAAGTAATTGTGTTTTGAACTACTGTGTGTTAATTCTACAAACTTTTAAATATTGTGTGCAGTGCAATAAATCATGTAATCAGCTTCTCGCGTTTAATTGCCCGAGTACCCACAACTATGCAATCAGATCAAGAAGAACAACATGCCCACGATAATGAGGAGCCACCCACGCATGCGGCCTCCGTCATCAGAAGTGGGATCGCCTCGGGCTACCGAGAAGACTGATGATTAATTGAGTGTTGTAATGGACTTACAAAACCAAAATATGAAGCAGTTAATCGAGGTGATTAAACTACCCTCCGTGCCGAAAATATCGCTGCCTGATTTCAATCCTGAACACCAAGATACGGATCCACGGGCATGGTGCTCCACTGTTATAGACCTGTGTTTGTCTGAGAAGCCTCTCCAGGGTTGCACGCTTGTGATTGCCTTGAGTAAGGCGATGAAAGGAACTGCATCTACGTGGCTTGCGCAAGTTTCCGTTTACCGACGTACGGTATTACTTGGGACCAGTTTAAGGACATTTTCCAAACGAGATGCGACAGAAATGAAACCAACTGCAGCCTTAATTAATTTGAGTAATAGTTGTCCGAAAGAAAATAAGTGTCTAGCTGCGTATGGAAATTGTTGATGTCAACGATTAAGACTGTATGGAAAATATCTTAACACTAAGGAATTCTGGTGTATTGCTATCACCTTGGTGTGATTGTATACACACTATAAAGTACTACTGGATTGTACGGTGAGTTCATTGTATCGTTCCAATGCTTAGTGATACTATTTTGTAGACTCTTTATTATTTCGTTGTCTTAGCCCATACGTAGGGTGGTACGCTTAGTTGTGTGTATTAATTTAGTACCTACGAGTTGTTGAAGAGTTAGACAGAGCTTTTTAACATTAGATTCCCATCTCTGAATATTTAAGAATTTTAGGTTATTTTAAATTCCCTTTTTATGATATTCAGTTTAGACATTAAAATTACAATTACAAGTTGTTAGTTAGATTCAATGAAACTTGAACGTACCCGTTCACCCACTGATTAATGCAAAAGTTTGCAGGTACCTACTTAAACAATGATTATTATTTACATGTGGGTACTTCGTTTTCAGTTAGGTACTTTGGGAAGTTTTAAGGTACCTTAACAATGATTTTTTTTATTACATGTGAATACTTCGTGCAATTGGATACCAGCGCGGTGCTTCTGCGCGTGTCACTTATCGGCGGCGACGCCGGCAGAGTCGGTGGCAGCACGCGCGGAGCATGCAGCCGGCGGTATCAGTCTTTTGGCATCTGAGCGGCGACGCATGGATACATGCGAGATTCGCCCGGTCACCGGTCGATTAAATCAATCAGGTCGGTCGTTTTCATTTTGTTATGATTCTGGTGCCGAATGCTCTCTCGTCAAAGAAAGTGTTGCAAATAGGTTATCGTGTGTGCGTTATAATAAAGTCTTAAATATTACCGTGGAAATTAAAGTGTTGATAGTAAATTGCAAATTTTAAGTAATGATTACGATTGATGGACGTAGTTTAGAAATTTTGTTTCACGTGATATCAGATGAGTTTTAACATTTAGAAATTATGATAGGTCGTGATATTTTAAAGCTTTTTTTTTCAATTAAGTACGATGACTGCGGATAGTACTTTTTCTATTTCAAAGTGTAAGATTGTTGATGAATGTAGTATTTCTAATTCGGATATTGATTTTACGAATATTGATACGGATATACCAGCTGAGGATAGACCGCGACTATTGTCATTGCTTAACGAATATTCAGATGCTTTTATTAACGGATTAAAACGTTCAAGAGTTACAACCGGAGAACTAAAGATTCGTTTAGTAGATCCTAGTAAAACGGTTCAACGTCGTCCTTACCGTCTTTCGCCTGATGAGCGGCAGTTAGTTCGTGATAAAATTAATTAAATGTTGGATGCGGGTATTATCCAACCTAGTTGTTCACCTTTTTCGAGTCCCATAATATTAGTTAAAAACGAGACGGTACAGATCTGTTATGTGTGGATTATCGAGAACTAAAACAGCAACACGCTTTCTGATCGTTTTCCTTTACCTATTATTTCGAATCAAATTGCGAGTCTATGTAGGGGTAATTATTTTACGTGTCTAGACTGTGCCAGTGGGTTTAATCAAATTAAAGTCCATCCAGATAGCGTTGATCTTACTGGATTTGTAACCCCGGACGGTCAATTTGAGTATCTTACCATGTCTTTTAGATTACGCAATGCACCCAGCGTTTTCCAACGTTCAGTCACTCAGGCTCTTGGTGACTTAGTGCATTCGTATGCTATTATTTACATCGATGATGTTATGATACCATCACATGACGTCGATCAGGGTCTCGAAAGACTACGTGTTGTTCTTGACACTTTAACCAAATGTGGGTTTTCTCTAAAAACTTTCAGTTTTCTTTTTCTTAAACGTAAAGTCGAGTATCTTGGTTATGAGATATCTGCAGGACAGAAATAGCTAAAACCTACGAATTGCATTCAGGTGTTTCGTGAAGTACAACTTGCTATCAATTGTACAATCAGTCGTGTGACAAAGTCGAGTCCTTTAGAACTTCTAATAGGGCGTGTAGCGAGACCGTTGTCATTATTGAGTCCTGATGATAACGAAGTTGAAATAGATCTTTCTGACGTAAGAGAGCAGGTGGTCCAGAATATAACTAAAAAATTCAATTGATATAGTTAGGTTTGATGCAACTAAAGCTATAAAATTGTAAGATTTTATGTTGATGATTATGTTTTGTTATCCTAAGTTTAAGGGACCTTTTAAGGTCATTGAAGTTCTTGACGGTGACGAGAATAATAGTCAATAAATTTCTTTTTTTTTTTTGTTTCACTTTTCACACTGATTGAATGCCCGAAGGATTGGGCGTTGTATGTTTGTGACAGTACCAGTTGCACCGGAGCATGTAATAGGTGTTTCTCTATCCTTGGAAGGAGAGCACTTACGCGGCTGAGATGGATAGCTTCTGCGTACGAGTCACACTGCCGATGGACTGGCAAAACTTATAGCCGATGGACTGGCTACTGCCGATGGACTGGCAAAACTTATAGCCGATGGACTGGCTACTGCCGATGGACTGGCAAAACTTATAGCCGATGGACTGGCTACTGCCGATGGACTGGCAAAACTTATAGCCGATGGACTGGCTACTGCCGATGGACTGGCAAAACTTATAGCCGATGGACTGGCTACTGCCGACGGACTGGCAATTTGTGTTCAAAGTGATCCCTTTTATGATTGGTGTTGCTTGGGTCTCAGTGGAGACTACTTTTGGCAACTTGGTGTTGCTTGGGTCTCGTGGAGACTACGGTGGGGGCCTTTGTGGCCGGGGCCTTTGTGGCCGGGGTCTCTGATGAGACTACTGTGTTGGCCTAGGGTGGCCGGGGTCTCTGATGAGACTACAGTTTTTGGTTAAATCACACATTGTGGTGTTAACCTGGGTGACCAATGGTCGCTACTTATGCGCTGCTGCATGTGGCAGTGGGGCCAAGATGTACGATTAAGCAATTTTTGATTCCTTTAATGGATGGTGTAGTACTATGGCGTACTGATATGCAACTGTTACTTGGATCGATTTTGATTAATTTTGATTAATGGGAACTTTTCATTTGGTCAAATGATTTTGATTACAATTAATTGTGTACAGATGTTTTACATTGAACATTGCTTCATTTTGAGTAGCATGTCAGGTAGGCCGAACCTTGTAACTAAGGTGCCTCAAATGTTTCTTTTTCTTGTCAATAGATACACCACCACACGGGGACGTGTGATTGTCAGTTCTGGCCGTGTCGGAAATTAAAATTAAAATGGTCATTATTTAAAGCGCCATCTGTTATGAAATAGTTGTACTAGTTTATTCAGTCATTCAATTGACTCGAATTGTTTGTACTAGTTTATTAAGTCACTCAATTGACTTGAATTGTTGGTAAGTTTATTAAGTCACTCAATTGACTCGAATTGTTTGTACTAGTTTATTAAATTACTCAATTGACTCGAAAGCGACATCTATATCGAATTCGGGTATTGTTTGTACAAGTTTATTAAGTCACTCAAGTGACTCGAAAGCGCCCTCTATAAGCGAACTCAGGTATTGGATGTACTAGTTTATTCAATCACTCAATTGACTCCATTGACATTCAAACCTGGATGGAGTTGGCGTGGCGGGGGTTGACGATTCGTCTATAAGTAGGGCTGTGGTGCCCGCCAGACGGTCATTATTATTAGAGAAGTCGTCATTATTATCATTAGACAAGTCATTATTATTGACAGTCATGAGACAGTCAGTAGTCGTCTCAGTTGTTCATGAGAGCTTGGTGGCGCATGGTCTCCCAGTCACACCGTCGCGCCAAACCCATCGTTCGCTATATGGTGGTGTTAATTATTTACCTAGCTATTTACAAAGTATTTAAAGTAATTGTGTTTTGAACTACTGTGTGTTAATTCTACAAACTTTTAAATATTGTGTGCAGTGCAATAAATCATGTAATCAGCTTCTCGCGTTTAATTGCCCGAGTACCCACAACTATGCAATCAGATCAAGAAGAACAACATGCCCACGATAATGAGGAGCCACCCACGCATGCGGCCTCCGTCATATATATATATATATATATATATATATATATATATATATATATATATATATATATCAATGTATTTTTTCCTAACACTGGCCGGTACATTACTTTTTTAATTTGAGGTCTAATTTGAAAACGGAACATTAGTCTACAGTCATATTTAAATCGTTGGATTTAATTTTTCATTCATACATCTCTATCGACTGCTTCGAAAAAACATTGTATTGTGTTTTCTCGCACATTGATGAGTTACGAGCATCTACGTATGTCTGATTTAACGCTATAAGAAATGATTAAGGCAGATGAAATGAGAAGAAATGGTCAATCCTACAGATCGACTGCTACAAGACTTCGTCGATCGTTATCAACGATTCATCGTAGCATCATCCAACGGCACAGATTGACAAATTCTCTAGTAAGGAGAGGACAAGGTAGGAAAAGGTGTAGAGATGACCGTTTTCTACAACTTCAAGTTGATCGAAACACGAGACTAACGGCGGTGAAGGCCCGAAATGTATTGGAGGAGGTTCGAGGAGTAAGAGTGAGTGAGCGGACAGTTCGCAGAAGATTCAAAGCATTCGGTATAGGCTCATTTGTGCCCGCCAAAGCACCAAAACTTGAGAGACGCCACCGCACAAACGGACTTTACTTTGCTCGTGAACATCTTCATAGGGACTTCAACGAGTGGGGTCAGGTTCTTTTCACTGATGAATGCAGAAAGCTCACAGTGCACGTATCACCAGAATTGAATTTTGTGCACTTCTAGCACCGTGGGAAAGATCTGCATTGAACCTTAAGATGCCCAAAACGGCAGCAGTTTACACACTGAATAGTAGGCAATCGGTACGTCTCAACAGGTAGGGAAGTGTGGTTGGAGAATATTCTAGGTGGGAGACATTGACCACGGAACGTTAAAACAACGGATTGGGTAGGAACCCAGGACACACCACTTTCATTTACTAGCTTTAGGTTCAAGCGTTTAGCCTTAAGAACCTCCCCACAACCAGAAGGAAGTTCAAGTCAAGCAACAAACTCATCAAGATGCCAATCACTGGGATCGTCTCATCGACAAGTTCCATTCTAGTTATGCTGAACGTTGGGACATAAGCCTTGCCTTGATGGCATAAGTTTCAAAGTTTCCATGGAAGGCGTTGCCGTTAATGGCATAATTTTCAGTTTCAACAGAGCTGCTGCTAGTACAGTAAGGATATCCGTATCCGATAGTAACGGGAACAGATACGGATATCCGGTACATCACTAATTTATTTGTATTTATCTATACTAATAAATAAAATTAAATTGAATTTTCTGTCTAATTTCAAAATAACTGCCTCTTATTAAACACATAGGGTTATTAAAATGTACCATAACCCGTTTACACATTTCCAAAATTTTGTCCAACAGTCTGTTTGTACCTACAAACTCTCTTCGGAACAGCTGAAACGATTTTGACGGAACTTTCACATATAAGTAGAAAATAATACAAGGACTTTCAAAAAAGGAGATGTGTGCACAAATCTCGGATCAGGCCAGGTGGATATAATTTTTTTTAGATTGTTTACTTAGGGGCCTACCAGGATCCGCAAGGAAAAAAATCGGTTCCCACCCGATTACGAGATTTTTTTTATATTTGACGAACATTGCCTTGACGAACTTTTAATTTTTCCTAATAACTGTACTCTCTTAGAAAAAAAAAACCAGTCTGATAAGCTGGCTTTAAGAGCACAAAATTTTAAATTATTTCAAGAAAATTAAGTTCATCCAAAATCTACAGAAAACTTTAAAATTATATTAAAAATAAAAGAAGAGGTTTATAGCACTGGTGATTTTTTTTAAACTGTAGCAAGTTCTTTCGATTGCCAAAAGAAAAACTGTATGTCAATGTGCCGGATAAAAAGTTATGATTTTTTAAGTCTTCGTTCCTCATTCGTGTAAATAACGACCTTATTGAAAAAAAAATGTTAATTGTTTGTGGAGACTGCAGTATGTCCTTTAATTTTAACTGCCTCGTTGATCTCGTATTCGACTGCGGCCGACAAGATCCCGGGTTCGTTTCTCGGGTCGGACCATACCAAGTATTGGGGTTTTCCGATAAGAAATTCTCAGTACTAGCCCGGAGTTAGGAAGTTGGCGTTGTTTCACCCCCGTGCCTAGGGAGCACGTAAAGACGTTGGTCATGCGCCTGATCTCTTTACGGTCGTGTCGAATTTTCCGTCCCATCGGGCTATGAGAGTAAAGAAAGAATAAGGACGTTATAAAACACGAATGAAGAACGAAGACTTTTGAAAAATCATAACTTTTTATCCGGCACATTGACATACGATTATTCTTTTGGCAATCGAAAGATCATAAGTCGCTACAGTTTTTAAATATCACCAGTGCTATAAACCTCTTCTTTTATTTTTAATGGAATTTTAAAGTTTTCTGTAGATTTTGGATGAACTTAATTTTCTTGAAATAATTTAAAATTTAATGCTCTTCCTTGCGGGTCCTGGTAGGCCCCTAAGTGAACAATCTAAAAAAAAATTATATTCACCTGGCCTGGCCCACCCTGTATATGTAGAAGACCTATATAATTATATCGATATCTCCGAGATTTGTGTTTAATAGTTTATCTTTTTTTAATCGATATATATATATATATTATATATATATATATATATATATATATATATCATCATCATCATCATCATTAGCAACCCATCAACGGCTCACTACTGAGCGCAGGTCTCCTCTCAGAGAAGGGTTATAGGCCATAGTCCACCACGCTGGCCCAATGCGAATTGGCGGACTTCACACACCTTCAAGAACATTATGAAGAACTCTCAGGTGTGTAGGTTTCCTCACGATGTTTTCCTTCACCGTTGAAGCAAGTGATATTTAATTGCTTAAACGCACTTGACTCCGAAAAGTCAGAGGTGCGTACCCGGGATCGAACCTGCGACCCCCCAAATAGGAGACCACAGTCCTAACCACGAGGCTATCACTGCTTCAAAAAACCAGTCAAATATATTGACGCATATATATTGATTGAGTGTGACGCAGTTTAAATACCTGGGTCACTACGTTACGGAGGACCTTAAAGATCATGTCGACATCGAGCGGGAAAGAAGGGCCTTGGCAATAAGGTGCAGTATGCTGGCACGCAGGTTTGCCCGATGTAGTAAAGAAGCCAAAATAACGCTTTTCAAGGCGTACTGCCAAAACTTCTACTCGGGTAGCCTGTGGTTCAGCTATGCACAAAAAGTCATAGGTATGCTAAGAGTGCAATATAATAATGGATTCAGGATGCTGTTGGGTTTGCCGCGGTTTTGTTCAGCGTCTGGTATGTTCGCAAAAGAGCATACCGATGACTTCTATGCAGTAATGCGGAAAAAGTCGTCATCACTACTGACAAGACTGCGTTCAAGTTCCAACAGCATCCTGAGCATGTTTGCAAGTAAACTGGACTCACCAATGCTTGAACATATTATTCAAGTGTTGGTGAGACCCAATTATAGTAAAACCTAAATTTAATCTAAGCTAAATTGTTTTTTACTAACATTAGTTATAAGTTAAAAAATGTACTAACACAGTGAGCCGCTGATGCTTTAAATAAAGACTTTATTATTATATTATTATATTTATAATATATTTATATATATATATATATATATATATATTATAGCCCATGTTACTTATAACATCAGCTATCTGTCAGTGAAAGTCCCGTCAAAATTGGTCCAGCGCGTGATGCCGGTCCTTTTCAAATAATACGATTCACTGGTGAAAGTAACGTTATTTTACTTACTTGGCAGAATCTCTATTTTAACCGAAGTGACTGGATGAGATGGAGTACCTGAAAAATAGTAATTAGTTATAGATAAACCATATAATTATACTTAATATTATAAATATGAAAGATTTTTTGTTTGTTTGTTTGTACCGAATAGGCTCTGTAACTACTGGACCGATTTTAACCATTTTTTCACCAATTATAGAAAGCTAAGTTATCAGGAAGTAACATCTTTCTTCTTAATATATATAAATTACATGTCACGTTGTTTGTCCGCGATGGACTCCTAAACTACTTAACCGATTTTTATCAAACTTCGTAACTATCTGTAATTTGGTCCAACTTAAAAGATAGGATAGTTATTGGAGTTTATTGGAGTTTACTCCTTAAGAATCGATTTTAGCAGCCCGGTATGAGAAAAATCCGGACAGTAAAATCAATTTATCAATGACCTTGTTACGTTTTTCACAACGTTTAAATTTCTACCCGAACGTTGAGTAAATAAGGTTGGTTTTCGCTTGAGTTGTCGAATGCCCGTGTCACGTTTTTCACAACGATGCAAATTTCGACCCTAACGTTGAGTAAATAAGGTTGGTTTTCGTTCACATGTAGATCAGCGCCTACATGTGAACGAACGCCAACCTTGTTTACTCAACGTTAGGGGTGGAGATTTGCATCGTTGTGAAAGGCGTAGCGCGGCCATTCGACAACTCAAGCGAAGACCAACCTTATTTACTCAACGTTAGGGTAGATCAACGTTGAGTATGAAGTAAACTCCAGTTGTGCGTCGTGAGCTGACACACACAAATTTTTTTTGGATTGGGATAGTTTATTTGTTTTATTTATATAGATAAGTTGGCGGTACGAAGTTGGCTGGGCCAGCTAGTAGACTATAATTTATTTTCAAAAAATTATAGATCCTTAAGAAAATTGCAATAATGTAACCCAAAGTAGCAAAATTTTGCCTATAAAATGCATTATTTGGCGTGTGCTGAGAAAACTACTGAGGATAAATACAAATTATGTACTACATGATTAAAGTACTCATATTTTCTATAAATAAGTCCCCAAGGGAATATATCTAGCTATCATATTTAAGTCAAAATAGTAGCTTTTGTGTTTTAAAAATTAGATTGACTTTATCGTAGTATTAATTTCCGATGAAACTTCACAATGTAATAGCTTATATACATCAGAATAGCACATAGGCTACATTTTATCCCGGAAAAATTGAAGTTTTGCCGCGGGAAACCAAACCTTAATCCACGCGGACGAAGTCGCGGGCATCATCTATACTTCATTCACGGAGACAAGTTAGTGGGAAAAATATGGACTAGTCTGTGATTGGTCAGCGATAAGCGCAAAAGTAGTGTACACAGTAAGTGATTTTTTAGTCTGTTCGCACTACCCGTAGATACGCACAATCTTTATCTCGCTGCAGTCTATGGTTATTATTATTATTGAGATCTTCGTGGGTTGTCGTACAAGGCGGACGTGTTTGCTGTATTTATTTTAATTAAAATCATAATCTCTCATAAATAAACTTCGTTTGTACTAGGAGTGTAGTGCCGTTAAGGAGTAAAGTATAGCAGTTTAACACAAAGGGCTCGGACGTACCACATTCTTACTAGCCTTACATAGGTGAGAAAGAGATAACTAGCAATTTCGCTACACGTCTACAGTCCACGTCGCTGTTTGCGCTCGTCTTCCGTGAGATAGCTGAAAAACCCGTTCGCTATATACGTGTGCAACTTTTAAGTACCCCTATATAAATCACCATGACTCAAACACCACCCACTGGGATCTCTTGCCCCGAACCAGCATCAATGCAGGAGCAACCACGCATCGTACACGTCAACTCACTCGAAACGTAGATACGATAGTATATCTAGTGAAGATATGGTAACGTTGCACAGCGAGATAAAATCCATGCTGCAAGTTTGGAAGGAAGATCAAGACAGCAAATTATTTAAGACCCAGGAGGATATGGTTATTATTAAAATCAGATGAGTGAAATTCAGAAAACAAACTCAGACATAGAAAAATCTCTGGACTTTATTACATCAAAATATGATAATTTTTAATCTAAAAGTAATCAGCCTTGAAAAAGTTTTTAAGAATTATTCCTCAAAAATAAATATATTAGAGAACAAAATTTAAGAAATAAGCAGAAAAAATTATTAGGTAAAGTGCTCTCGATATCTTCCGTTGTAAAAATCGATATATCATCGCAGATTCATAATGTTCAGCGATAGCCTGTTAAAACTCAGGTTGATAAGCCTATCATGGTTGAGTTCTCATCGCCTTTTTCAAGAAATAAATTTCTACAATCTGTTAAAAAATTTAACTCGCAAATAAAAGACAATAAGCTAAACACAAGTCATCTTTGATGATCGGGACCACACAAACCAATATTTATTATGGAATTACTACCACCAAAGATGAAAAGACTTTTACACTTAACGAGAGAACTCAATAAGAAGATTTTTTTTTAAATATTGCTGGGTAGTCAATGGTAGAATATATCTCAGAAAAGGAGAAGGATCGCAGCAAATTCTAGTAAGCAATGAGGAGCAACTTCAAGAAATTAAAAATCAAATCACTTCGTGACTAAGTTTAGTTAGTACTATATCAATACATTGTTATTAACATCACATACTCACTTTTTCATAATATACAATTCAAATATCACTATAATATATCTCCGCACATGCTCCTCACTCACTCATTCAAAACATACAAACAATCTTATCAATGATGCACATTCTTTGCGCGAATAGTCAATTCATGTATTGGTTGGTAATTCACACAATACATCGTCGCTTGAAATGCCACGATAGGTGCGTACCTTCGCGTTACCGCGTTGTGACACTAGAAGCAGGGCAGTATATTTCTTATTGCAAAGCAAAATAGGGCTTTCTTTTGCTTGCTATATAAAGTTAAACTTGGAAATATTTTACTTAGATAGCCACATCTATATATTATATTATATATAAATAAAAATGAATGTTGGTAAGCGCATAACTCAAGAATGGATGGACCAATTCGGTTAATTTTTTTTTAGGGTTTTAATAAAAAAAAAACAAAGAAACAAAAAATTTATAGTAGATAAGTTGGCGGTACGAAGTTCGCCGTGTCAGCTAGTTATAAATAAATAATAGATGATCATATAAGTCATTTACTTAGTAATCTCGATAACACTTTGGCCCAATATCAAGTATGTTCACCAGATGAGTGTTCAAGTTTTCTGCTGACTAAAACAAATATCTAAGCACTCTTTTATCCAGAATTAAGGTTGAACCTGATATATTAATCCTGACTGAATGTTGGCTTTCAACTATTGTGTCCCCGCCCACATTAAATACCTATAATAGTTTTTACACACTAAATACGATAAACCAAAATGACGGGATGGTAATTTGTATTAAATCTAATATGCAATGTTCCGTATCTGAGCCATTGTTAACGGATGCAAACCGTCTTGTAGTAAAAATAGGATGTAATACCACAATTGTTTCTATATACAGGCCACCATGTAACAGAAATACGGAGCTTTTTGTTCAGCTTAGACTCGTTACTTGGTTCTTTAAAAAATTTCAAAAATATAACTATGGTCGGAGATATATTGATATCTATATCTAAATATAAATATTGATGATAACGCCCAAATTACTGACTCAGGCCAATTTCAATTAATCGCCCACTCAGCTTCATGTCAGTTGTCTAATAGAAATCAGTGTTCTTGTATACCTCTAGAAAAAGTGAATACAGTGAGATACTTAGGAATTGTCATCGATAGAAAATTGTCTTTCCAGGCTCATATTAATGCTATCACACAACGGGTCCGCAAATTAACAGCCATTTTTAAAAACTATCAGATACGTTTTTGATGCAAAGACCCTAAAAACGTTTACAGTGATCTTTGCGAATCAATATTATCATACTGCATCACTCTTGGGGTGACTGTTAAATTATAATGGAAAATTTTAAAATTATAACAGTCACAATAAATAAAATCTAAAACAGCCATTTGTTGTAGTAAGATATGATAAACAATTGTACTTAATTTTACCAAAATAAATGTATGCATAACAGAGAACGATGGGAGTTTATGTATTTGCAGAATCAACTTTGCAATTTTTTTCTATCGAGTAAAGTTTGCGTCATCGTTTTTAGGAAACAGCCATCAGGCCAGAAATACGATCAATTATAACTACTTTTTTTTCATAATATTATGACCCATAGATTTTAAATAAGACGATCTTCATTCGGCTTGTGATTCGGCTCACGAATGATGATCGTGACTGCACTCAGCGCCTTAAGGAGTCCATCGCGGACAAACAACGTGACACGTTATTTATATATATTAAGATAAGATATAGAGGCTATGACTGAAAATCAGCGCTCAGCATTTTAATGATGCATCATTATGCTGAGGCAGTTGCCTTTATAGTCTTGACATGTGTTGAATTATAATTAGAAATAATTACGTATGCTTTTGTGGACCTTTCCCTCATTGTGGAAACTCTGCATACATAGAATATCTGTTAAGTATATTGTAAAAGTATTTTGAAAAGAGCAACTGCCGAGTTTCTTGCTGGTTCTTCTCGGCAGGAACGGCATTCCGAACCAGTGGTAGACTCATTGACGATTCAAAAGTACTTGTAAAAGTTTATTTGAATAAAAAACATTTCTATTCTATTCTATTCTATTTATCACCTGGAGCGCCGTTTCCCCGGCTCCCGCAGATTTAAAAAGTCCGGCGGTTTGCCGCCCCATCGGCTCCCGATATTAGCTATCCTGTTTCGACTCGTGTGGTTTTGCATTTAATTTGCTAGTAAACAATATACCCAACCCTCTCTAACTTAAAGCTATCGAAAGTTCAACCTTGAAGGTCTCTATGCCTTTTTTTGTACAATTTTGAACCTTAAGACATTGACATAGGCGATGTTGTAAAACGCGTTGGCACTCAGTACTCGCGTCGACCGTGCCGAGTGTAGTGATAAATAGGTTCATATTATTTATTCCTGTGATGTGTTTTTTGGTGTTAATCATAGTGAAAACAATGGAAGGGTACGTAATAAACAGTTTTTAAGTAAAATACATGTAGATAAATAACAATTTTGCACCAAATTCATTAATTCATCAATTATGATAAAATTGTACAAAATATAGCTCTCGTTACTTTTAAATGAGATTTTGCTAATTCCATCAATATAAGTTTTATACATAAGTCCTATATAGCGGCGCTTGAAGGGATATATATATATATATATATATCTATATATATATATATATATATATATATATATATATATATATATATATATATAATATATATATATATATCTAAGCATAAAACACCCAATGTTGCAGTAACGCAGTTGAAATTGTTAACGCCTACTGACTTTGGAAGGAATTTTTTGTCTGTCATTTGTATGGGATTATGTGACAGAGAGAGCTATACTAACTTGTCTCCGTGAACAGAGTATAGTAATTCTAGTATTCTATTAAATCACAGTTTTTCTTTGCATGAAGTGTAAGTTCAGTATTTAGACACAAAAAAACATAATTGGCGTTCTTTTCAAATAACACGATTCACTGGCGAAAGTAAAGTTATGTTCCTTACTTGTCAGAATCTCCATCACCTGGCTGGATGACATGGCTGGAGTAGCCAAATTATCTGAAAAAAATATTAGATATTATGATAAACCATATATTATAATGTACTGAATAATTTATTGATAATAATAAAAGAGGAAATATTTTTTTCTGTGTACCCAATAGGCTCTGAAACTACTGGACCGATTTTAACAATTTTTTCATCGATAGAAAGCTAAATCTTCAAGCGTAGCATAGGCAATCCTAAGAGCCACCGTTTTTGAGATATAACGATTCAAAAATTTGAAAGATTTCGTTTGCCAAGTCAATCTATTTATTTAAAACAAAAGATTTTTAATATCGAAATGTCACTATAAGATGTTGTTAGGTTAGCTAATTATGTAATAACTTAAGACAGAAGGACCCTTAAATAGGGACTGAATAAAATAATCGACTTGGTATTTCATGGATCTCACAACTTTTTACGGTAGAAGAACTGAGTTGCGAGACTTGGTTTTCCTACAAATTATGTTTTTTTTATGGCATGTTCCTTACTTGATGGAAGATCTAACAATGGTGGCGTATCAGGCGTACTCTCAGGCAAAGTATCTGAAAAAAAATTATAAATTAATTTTAAAATTATAATATGATAAACAATAATATAATTATATGTATTGAGTAATTTAATGATAAATGCAGTTCATACAAAATCAGCTTGCTTGTCTTACAAATGGCGAAAGTCAGACAAAGCTATAACAAGCAATATATTTTATATATATATCAATGTATTTTTTCCTAACACTGGCCGGTACATTACTTTTTTAATTTGAGGTCTAATTTGAAAACGGAACATTAGTCTACAGTCATATTTAAATCGTTGGATTTAATTTTTCATTCATACATCTCTATCGACTGCTTCGAAAAAACATTGTATTGCAGTTTTATGAGACTTTGTGTTTTCTCGCACATTGATGAGTTACGAGCATCTACGTATGTCTGATTTAACGCTATAAGAAATGGTTAAGGCAGATGAAATGAGAAGAAATGGTCAATCCTACAGATCGACTGCTACAAGACTTCGTCGATCGTTATCAACGATTCATCGTAGCATCATCCAACGGTACAGATTGACAAATTCTCTAGTGAGGAGAGGACAAGGTAGGAAAAGGTGTAGAGATGATCGTTTTCTACAACTTCAAGTTGATCGAAACACGAGACTAACGGCGGTGAAGGCCCGAAATGTATTGGAGGAGGTTCGAGGAGTAAGAGTGAGTGAGCGGACAGTTCGCAGAAGATTCAAAGTATTCGGTATAGGCTCATTTGTGCCCGCCAAAGCACCAAAACTTGAGAGACGCCACCGCACAAACGGACTTTACTTTGCTCGTGAACATCTTCATTGGGACTTCGACGAGTGGGGTCAGGTTCTTTTCACTGATGAATTCAGAATTCTGTTAAATCGGATTGATGGAAGGCAGCGAGTAAGCGCAAAGGAGAGCGTTATATACAATATAATTTTGAAAATACAGTGGCATATGGCGGCGGCTCAATGACGGTCTGGGGAGAGATATGTTTAGGAGCTCAGACAGAGTTGGTGGTAGTCGACGGTGGGAATCTGACTGCTGATCGGTATATCAGGGATATTTTAGAAGAACATGTTGTGCCATTTGTCCCCTTTATTGGCAACGACTTCATTCTAATGCAGGATAATGCTCGGATTCACAGTGCTCGCTCAGTACAGGCAAGAAAAATGTTTTTTTTTTTTAGTTATTTTCATTAAAATTTAAGTATGCTGTTGCAAATTAATATCAAAACATGTTAATTAATTGTTGTTCCATGTTCAATTATTATCTATTTAAAAATAAAATTAACTATTTTATACTCCCCCTTTTTTGTGTTCCGCTAATTCTGCCGACGTTTGTACTGGTGATCTACTAAACTAGCGGCACGCTATGATGGCCGGTTTGACACATTACAATAGTGATGTGGAATGTCAATTTATTCTCGAACAAAAAACAATTAAGTTTTGTTTTTGTACCTGATTAAATAGGTTTAATAAAACAAAAATGTATATGTTTATTTAATTTATTTGAACGAACTGAATATTTGAATGAAAATGAATATACATACTTTATATGCACACAAGAAACATATGAATACAAAAGATACCAAAAAAGGTGCCACAAAAGGCCATAATTAATCAGATTCGTCCATACTACTATTTTCACTGTCGTCACTGCTATCATCACCTACATTAATAATTATATGTTCGTTTTCTATAATATTATCTATTTTCACATCTCTTTCATAATCTTCCCTTATTAATTTAACAGTTCTATTCACAACCTTTTCCCAGTCTCCTTTAGTCACATGTTCACAAGCTTCTTCTAATAATTTTAGCATTTTTTTTGTGGTAAATGGGGGTTCTGTATTGTGTCTTGCAGCATATCCCTTAATTTGAGCCCACACCAACTCAATCGCATTATACTCACAATGGTAAGGCGGTAACCGTATAACTCTGTGCCCATGTTCTAATGCTATTTCGTCAATGACGTATCGGATCTTGGTTGGTTTGTTTTCTTTTAAAAGACGTACTAATTCCGCTTTTAACATATTCATGTTTGCATCTACGCCATTTTTACGAAGCCATGCGACGATATCAGCTTTCTTTTGGGATTGGGCAGGTGGCTTGTCAATTTGCATCGAGTGGTATGGGGCGTTGTCCATAATTATAATAGATGGTTCAGGGAGGCTACACAACATTGAGGTAAACCATTCAGTAAACTTTTCTCCATTCATGTCTTCATGATAGTCTCCAGTGGTTTTTGACGCAAAAGCCATGAGAGAACCTTCGACAAACCCGTTGATGGTTCCGGCGTGACAAATTATAAGTCGCGATCCTTTTCCTACAGGAACTTTGGAAGTAGATGCTGCTGTGTCATCGTTCCAAGAACGGCCTACAGTATGGTTAGCATTAAGCCATGTTTCATCCAAGAACACAACATTTTGCCAATTTTTGATTTCTTTCACTTGCCGTAAAAAAGTATACCTTGCCATCGCTATATCAAATCTTTCCATCAATATTTTGCGTTTGTTACATTTTTTGTATCGAAATCCAATGGTCTTCAAAATCTTCGTTAAAGAACTTTCCCCACCGAAGAATAATCCAGCTTCCTTCAGTGAATGCACCAACTTTTTTCTTGTTGGATACTCCTTCTGTAAATAGTAGCCGTAAACATGTCTTCGGATAGCATCGGCATCAAAGCTATCGATGCCTACGACTGGTTTTGCTCGTTTTCTCTTTTTTGGTGTGTGAAGTTTATTTTCTTCTGTGCCAGTCTCGCCATATTTTTTTTTAGTTATCCGTCTAACAGTTCGTTGTCCAATATTAAGCGCATCAGCTACGCGTTCAACCACTGACGTTATAGGTAAAATTGGCCCTCCATTTTGAGCTTCACGATCGAAATAGTTACGAAGGCGTATTACGAACTCACGTGTCTGACTATTTAGAACAGTTCTCTGCGTACGTTCGGTCATATCGACGAAATCCACAACAAAGGGCTTGAACAGAGTCCAAATTAACGAGCAAGGGTCAACAGTAATGCAGTATCAATATTTGAAATCCAAAGCCAGGTCAAAACTATATCACAATCGCATTGCACTGACAGTTTATACTTTTCGAAGCAACGTCAATTCGAAACCGCTTTGTTTTGCATTGAGCATTGACGCGAGTTTGCCGGAGGTAGTAGTTGTGCTAGCCAGCGATCCTATGTGACGATCGTATTAGATTCCATTTTTAAAAATTTTCAATTTAGAAAACCAAATGCCGAGTTGTGGTATATATCATATAAAAATAAAAATTTTACCTTTTGTATGAAACAGCTGATATTTTTTTGCGATTTCAGAGGTTTGTCCACATAGTGAAAATTGTTCATATTCACAAGTACATTCACCCCTTAAATGGTGCAAACTGATTTTTCTACACTTGTATACATTTTAGAAATCAATTTAATAAATAAATTTTGAGTCCTAAACCTAAAACTACATTCGATAAAATTTATGAATCTCTGCACATCACTATCGTCAATAAAGTAATACAATTATTTCCTTCAAAGTCGTTATCAATTAATACGGAACTTCATGAGCGGACAAACGTCAAACCGGCCATCATAGCGTGCCGCTAGTGTAATGGTCTTATTCATAAACAAGTTATAAGCGTGCTATAGCTAAAATATGTTTTGTCTTTTTCTATCATTTGACATTTTGAATTCATTTGACAGTAACAAAACATATTTTAGCTATAGCACGCTTATAACTTGTTTATGAATAAGGGGGTAAAACTATAAAGAACAGGCAAAATGCTAGTAAAGTGAACAATTTCTTTAAACTTTACCTTTACAATTTCTCCTTGGGACTTTTCGTGTACGTGGTCTGGATTCTGCAACAATATGAAGTGCCTATTGAATAACTAATTGAACATGTGTACCTAAATTAAACTAAAAATTTACATCACACTAAACTTGTGGAATGAAATATATTGGATAGTGATTGAGAATCAGTGTTTTTGCAAAAGCAATGTGACATCTGAAATTTAAGTATTGCGATTTACAGCTTTACTGGCAAGCGCAAATTCACCCAGACAAGTCTCGGAGACTATTTGAAAATTAACAAAAATGATCTCCGTATTTCATCTTCTTAATATATAAAAGGCAAAGGTGACTGACTGACTGACTGACTGACTGGTCTATCAACGCACAGCTCTAATCACTGGACGGATCGGGCTGAAATTTTGCACACAGATAGTTATTATGACGTAGGCGTCCGCTAAGAAAGGATTTTTGAAAATTCCAACCCCAAGAGGGTTAAATGGGGGTTGAAAATTTGTATAAAAGTCCGTCATTTATCAAATTATTTTTCTCACCTCCGGGCGGAAAGCGTCAATTTTCCTCCCGCTGCGCTAAACGATAATGTCGCTTTCCACCTCCGTCGAGGAGAAAAATAGTATACACACCACGGGCAGTAAATAAGAAAGCCTCAGATCACATGTTTATTGACCTCGGCTTCGCCTCGGACAACAATTACATGTGATCTGAGACATTTCTTATTTTACTGCCCTAGATGTGTAATGTACTATTTCATGTAATATCCATGAAACTTTAGTTTTTGGGCTTTCGATAAAAAAATAAGAAATACGTGTTTCGCAAATTTTGAAAATTCCACCCCCAAAGATAGGAGAAGATAGGAGATGAGAATTTGTATAAATGTCCAGATTTTTAAGTTAATTTTCAAGTAATATCCATCAAACTTGGTACTTTAGCTTTCATCTAAATATATAAAAGGCAAAGGTGACTGACTGACTGACTGACTGACTGACTGGTCTATCAACGCACAGCTCTAACCACTGGACGGATCGGGCTGAAATTTTGCACACAGATAGTTATTATGACGTAGACGTCCGCTAAGAAAGGATTTTTGAAAATTCCAACCCCAAGAGGGTTAAATGGGGGTTGAAAGTTTGTATAAAAGTCCGTCATTTATCAAATTATTTTTCATGTAATATCCATGAAACTTGAATTTTTGGGCTTTCGATAAAAAAATAAGAAATACGTGTTTCGCAAATTTTGAAAATTCCACCCCCAAAGATTTCAAATAGGGGATGAAAATTTGTATAAAAGTCCAGATTTTTAAGTTAATTTTCAAGTAATATCCATCAAACTTGGTACTTTAGCTTTCATCTAAATATATAAAAGGCAAAGGTGACTGACTGAATGACTGACTGACTGACTGACTGGTCTATCAACGCACAGCTCTAACCACTGGACGGTTCGGGCTGAAATTTTACTTAACGTAACTTAACGTGAGCTAACCAACCGCTAAGAAACCATTTTTGAAAATTCAACCTCTAAGGGGGTAAAATAGGGGTTTGAAAAATCAAACTTCATGTGAGCGAAGCCGCGGGCAAAAGCTTTTACCAATAAAAGTCTAACTTAACGTGAGCTAACCAACCGCTAAGAAACCATTTTTGAAAATTCAACCTCTAAGGGGGTAAAATAAGGGTTTGAAAAATCGAACTTAACGTGAGCGAAGCTACGGGCAAAAGCTAGTTAACTATAAATCACTGATTTTACAAGATTTTATTGTACTACTTTGTCGACGTAAAAATTTTTATAATCTAGCCAAATTACACAATGGCGAGGGTCAGACAAAGCTATAACACGATTCACTGGCGAAAGTAACGTTATGTTCCTTACCTGCCGGATGATCGAGCAATGGTGATGTTACTGGCTTAGATTCTGGCGGCAAAGTATCTGAAAAAAATATTAATAAATTAATTTTAAAATGATAATATAAACCTTAAGATAATTATATGTATTGAGTGATTTAATTATATAGATGCAGTTCATACAAAATCCGCCTGCTTGTCTTGTTGTTGTTTTAGCTTTCTGGCTTTATTTAGTGCCAGCCCAGCACAATACACTTCGCCTATGTCACGTTGAATGGAAGAGCTATTATGGGGATGTTAAAAGATCACGAATACAATTTTGATAATACTGCAGTATGTGGATCTTGTCACCGCATAGAACACAAACAGACAAATCAAAGCTCACAGTGCATGTATCACCAGAATTGAATTGTGTGCACTTCTAGCACCGTGGGAAAGATCTGCACTGAACCTTAAGATGCCCAAAACGGCAGCAGTTTACACACTGAATAGTAGGCAATCGGTACGTCTCAACAGGTAGGGAAGTGTGGTTGGAGAATATTCTAGGTGGGAGACATTGACCACGGAACGTTAAAACAACGGATTGGGTAGGAACCCAGGACACACCACTTTCATTTACTAGTACTATTTTGTTGCGTTCTGTATTTTGTACACCATCGTTTAAGATTGGAATAATCTTATGTTTATGCAAAAAATAGGCTTCAGATAAGGAAGGGTGCAGATATAGTGATTGGATAGAAGGAGCGGTCGAAGCTGCGTCAGTTTTTTTGGAATCGAATTCACATTACCACAATCCCGTGAAGGAATGGGATTTTCCTTTGTATGAGGTCCTTGAGGGCTTGCGAGTTGGGAACTGTAACATTAATGCTAAGATCCGGAGGCCCCGCATCGACCTCCACTTCCATCTTCACTTACCCCACCACCAACACACACTATAAACAAGTGTTAATTGAAAATTTAAATCATCCCCGACATGTGAATCTACGGCCGGACTAGTATACTAAACTGTTACCCACTTTTCTGCTCCGATACTTCTCCTCGATCCTCGATCCTCTAACATCTATCTAGCACCTACTCATTGAGACCATTCTAATGAACCCAAACACACTATATCTGCTGTATGTTGATGAAGAATTGGGTATCCCGCAAACTAGATACCAGCACCAGGTCAACGTGACCGTATTGAACTACTACAGTGAACTAACGCTACGATTTTTACATGTCATCCTAGACCAAGCCACTTGACAAAAATATGAAGTGTGTCGATTCTCTAACAAGTGTAAAATAAAAAAAAAAAATATTTAAAAAAAAACAAGCTTTTAGTAGCTGGATACATCTTCAGACTTAAGTATCATCTAAGACCAGAAAACGTCGTTTCTAAACTAAGTTCCTATGACCACCTTCCAGCTCCATTATCAGATCAGACCCTGGTAACCATCTTAAAACAAAGTACTTGTCAAGACGAATCAAACGAGCCGAAACTCGAAGGGGTTGCTTGCGTCGTTTCATTACAGAGTTCCTATTACCTTCCAGCTCTTACCTGACCTGGTTACCATTGAAAGACAAACTTTTCGTCAAGACGATTCAAACGAGACCAAACTCGATGAGTCTGTGTCGTTTCATTGCGAAGTTCCTTAGGCCACCTTCCAGCTCAATCATCAGATCAGTACCATGTCATCATAAATATTGCATTGTCACGCGATTTACACGTGTATGCAGAGCTCAATCGGTAACCGGGAAGTAGATCAAATTTAATTTGCAAGTTTCGATTATTGTTACGCTCCGAATTTCGAACCTCCTTGTTTGGAAGTCAGTTAAAAAGCTAAACCCACGCGGACGAACCGCAGGAAGTTAGTACAATGGTATGTTCCTTACCTGAAGCAGGTTCTTCTGAGACATGGTCTGAATTGTATGTGAAAAATATAATAAGTTAATTTCCATGGAACATGGATCAGATAGCCAATAAAAGTGTCGTATGCAACTTTGTAGTCGTGATCAATGTGATTTGCTGATACTAGTTAAAATTTTCATTAACTTTTCTTGGTGATCAAACATGACACGGACATGATATTGAATAAAATATAAAATTTTCGACCTTCCTCCGGTTTTTCCTCAATTACTTTTTTTCCTTAAGTCCTACGACAAAAGCAATTTGAAACTTTTTTTAGACCGTTAAATTTCCTACAATTTTGACTATTCAAACATGTTTGTATGCTAATTCGCTACCGAGATATGGCGCTTCGAAAAAATAGTCCAGTCGACAGGTAGGAAAAATTGAGTGGACGAGGAAATTTAACCCTTTACAAAAAAGGAAGGAAATGATTTTGCCGTAGGACTCAAGGAAGAAGTTATTGAGGAAACCGGAGGAAGGTCAAAAATTTTGCAGTGTCTATTAGAACGTAAGTTCCTTATCGCGCGGTGCGGAAGGGGGCTAGACGGAAAAAATTTAGGAACCGACACTCGACACTTTTTTGAAACCGACACTTTTTTGTTGAATGTGAATTTTGCATTGTATTCGGTATTTTCGCGATACAATATTGGGTCTCCGTAGCCTTCTGGCTTCGGCAGTCGCTTAACAGTTAAAAGTCGATGGTTCGAATCCCAGCTCGACAGACTGAATTTTCTATTTTAAATAATTTCTACATGTGGAATTTTTCCCTAATTTTTTATTGTATAAATTGAATAAAATGTTATTGTACTACTAACGCCATCTGTTAAAAAACCAGAGTAACTCTTTGGTTTTGTAACATTGCTGCAATAGAAATGAACTAAATATAATTCATCGTAGTTAATCAATTTAATACTAGATGACACCACTAGTTTATTATAATTCCTTCACTAATTAATCGAAATGAACTTCGTTCCATCCGGGTGTCCCTTGACACCTCTCAAGTTTTTTCTTCCTTCAACTTCTTACAGCGATCATGTCTTTTGCAAGTTCAAAAGTCCGGCTGTATCGGCTCTAACGGCTGAATCGGCTGTACCGTACCGATATCACAGAAATTCACGACAAGCGGACAAAACAAACACACCGGCAGAATTAGCGGAACACTAAAAAAAGGAAGAATCTTGTGTTCCTAACACTGGCCGGTACACGTTCTGTGGACACATTTTAAATCCGAAAGTCCCCCGACTGCGATGACAATTTTTTTTATTTGTTTAGTCAACGCGTAAATAAGTGACTTTTCGCTTTCATATATACAGACTAATAAACTTGTTTTTAACTTTTTAGTTCGTTTGTTGGCAGGGCAGTCGTATTTTTTAATTTTTTTAATTATTTATTTTTTATTTAACACCTTTTAGTGACGATACTTATTTATTAAATTAGCAAAGCCAATAAACAATTATCCCAACAAATTGCTAGGCAGACTTTCAAAAGTCTTGGCCATTTAAAACACAAGAACTTGGTCTCAGTTTATCTCAGTAGGACCTTTAAGATTAGGTATTAGGACCAAATCCATACTGCGTATCGTACACTAAAGTAGTGCAGGTGAAGCGGGTTCCATACAGCGCATTGCATCCTGATGTAACGCGAGCGACGCGAGCGCGAATTTTTTCTGTCATTTTTGGGATCAAATTCATATAGCGCATTGAATAATGAAGTAACACCATTGATTTTTTTTTGAGATTTTGTGGTAGTTGAGTAAAAATGGAACTTTATTTAAGTATTTAGATTGCTGAGGCGGTTTAACTCATCGAGGGAATTTTTTGTCATGTGGCTCGTGAAGGAGTCTTTGAGGAAATATATCGCTAACTAGCTAATGCCCGCGACTTCGTCCGCGTGGAAAAAGTTTTAAAAGAATCTCGGCGTTAATCGCGAGGTTTTTACGATTGCACTACGCTTCTGTGTAGTTCATACTTGGCACCTACGGCAGTTAAGTAAAACTGATATATTCGCGAGCGAAGCGAGCGCAAAGTTTTTAAGAACTACACTACTTAACTGCGTACTTCATACTTGGTTTCTACAATACCAATTAAGAAAACAGACATCTTCGCGAGCGAAGCGATCGCAAAAATTTTTCCATAGCACTATGCTTCTATGTAGTTAATACTTGGCACCTAAGGTAGTGTAAAAGAGATATTTTCACGAGCGAAGCGAGTGCGAAATTTTTTCGAGATTTTTTTCGATCCCACTACGTTTCTATGTACCTAGTTCATACTTAGCACTTACGGTAGTAAAGTAAATCTAATATTTTTGCGAGTGAACCGAGCGCAAAATTTATAAGAACTACACTCCTTAACTTTGTACTTCATACTTGGTTTCTACAATACCAACTAAGAAAATAGACTTCTTCGCGAGCGAAGCGAGCGCGAAAATTTTTCGATTGCACTACGCTTCTATGTAGTTCATACTTGACACTGAAGGTAGTATAAAACAGATATTTTAACGAGCGAAGCGAGCGTGAAATTTTCCAATATATTTTATTCTATACTTAGGACCTACAATAATAATTCACAATCGAAATTTCGTAAATACCCACAATTTTGGTGAGCAGTACCCAGCAGCATCAGGATTGAGGAGTTCGTAATCATTGGTCCTCAATGATGTAGTCCAGTGATGATGATGTAGCGTGGGGGAGGGTGATTCCTACTACAAACCGAACGGCAGTGAAGTTAGTTGAATATATTGGTGCCATCTAAAAATACAAAGCTACCGAAAGAAATTTTCGCGAGCGAAGCGAGCGCGATATTTTTAAGAACTACACTTCTTAACTGTGTACTTCATACTTGGTTTCTGCAATACCAACCAATAAAACAGACATCTTCGCGAGCGAAGTGAGCGCGAAATTTTTTCGATTGCACTACGCTTGTATGTAGTTCATACTTTACACTGAAGGTAGTATAAAATAGATATTTTCGCGAGCGAAGCGAGCGTGAAATTTTTCAATATATTGTATTCTATACTTACTTGGGACCTACAATAATAATTGACAATCGAAATTTCGTAAATACTAAATTTTATTTTTTCGATTGCACTATGCTTCTATGTAGTTCATACTTGACACCTAAAGTAATGAAAACACATATTTTCGCGAGCGAAGCGAGCGTGAAATTTTTCGAGAATTTTTTTCGATTGCACTTCGCTTCAATGTTGTAAGTTGTTCATACTTGGCACCTACGGTAGCAAAGTAAAATGAATATTTTCGAGAGCGAAGCGAGCGCGAACTTTTTTCGAGAATTTTTATCGATTGCACTACACTTCTATGTATTCATACTTGGCACTTACGGTGGTAATAAAGTTAAGCTAATATTTTCGCGATTGAAGCGAGCGCTAAATTTTTATTAAGAACTACTACTTAACTGTGTACTTCATACTTGGTTTCAACAATGCCAACTAACAAAACGGACATCTTCGCGAGCAAAGCGAGCGCGAAATCTTTTTCGATTGCACGACGCTTCTATATAGTTCATATTTGGCACCTACGGTAGTATAAAAGAGATATTTTCGCGAGCGAAGCGAGCGCGAAATTTCCTCGAGATTTTTTTCGATTGCACTACGCTTCTATGTAGTTCATACTTGGTACCTACGCTAAGGTATCAGAGTAAAACTGATATTTTTGCGAGCGTAGCGAGCGCGAAATTGTTTAGGACTGCATTACTTAACTGTGTACTTCATACTTGGTTCCTACAATATCAATTTAAAAAAGAAATATTTTTGCGAGCGAAGCGAGCGCGAATTTTTTTCGATTGCACTTCGCTTCTATGTAGTTCATACATGGCACTTACGGGCGTAAAGCAAAACTAATATTTTCGCGAGCGAAGCGAGCGCGATAATTTTTTGTTTGCACTACGCCTCTGTGTAGTCCATACTAATTATTGGTATCTACAAAAGCAATTTATAATCGACATTATCGCTAGTGAAGCCAGTGCGACATTTTTTACGATTGACAAGTTGGTACCAGTAGTTCAATGTTGTAGCTTACTGATGTAGCATGGGTTGGAGGATGATTCCTAAACCGAACCGAGCGATAGTGAAATTAGTTTAATAGATTGATGCCATCTAAGAATACAAAGCTACTGACTGAGAAACACGAATTTTTTAAGGCTGCATTATGCCACTACAATACGTAGTTCATACTTGGTACCTACCATTGTTGGTAAGCAGTACCCAGCAGCATCAGGATTGAGGAGCCCAGTCCTCTTTTACGGCTCCACTACGCCATTAAATTTTTTGATTGATCATATTTATGTAATGAATGGCTCAGGTCAAGATATGGCTATAGTATGGATGTATTAAGGTCTATATTATATCGTAAGCGAGTGACTTGCAACTATCCGAGAGAGATTTTGTCCTCTATCTCCGACAATGTTTAGTACATCTTCACCAAAATTACACAACATGTTTCTTATTATACATACTTTCCAATAAAGAAAGAATTATTAGAATGGGTTCAGATTTGACTAAGTTATGGAGTAAAATCAACAAAAAAATTCAGCCCCTATCCTGGAGAAATCTTATAAATTAGCACTTTAAAACGATATTTTGTGTGAATCACTGGATATTGAACTACAGGTTTATACATTTTTGGAATCTACTTATCATTTTCTAGATGATGATTGGATACTTAATCTTGTTTTCGAAAAATTTTTTTCAACTTTGGGCTTTATTTTGGGACTATGGTCACCCTATCAATTTTTTTAAAATTTTACTAGCCTATGTCACCCGGAATAACCTAAGGATTCTCACGATACCTCATTCATCAAAATCGGTTCAGGCGTATAGAAGTTATGGTGGCATATACAAACTCACATACATACATACATACATACATACATACATACATGAACCCTGAAAACAATATACTCCTTTTTTCAGGCAGTCGTATAAAAAGGTCTTTTTTTCAGGCAGTCGTATAAAAAGGTCTTATTTGCACTATACCTAGTTAGTCTGCACAATAACGAATGGTACATCATTAAATTGCGGAAGCCACTGAACGAAATACTTTTGTTTCGCTCACCCGCTCCTCCTGCGCCCCTCAGGTTTTTTAAACTTAAGTTAGGTACATTGACCCAATACAACCTAAGTGCCTGGCTATTCATGTATAACCCTAACCTAACCTAACTTTAGATTTTGCCAAAATATGTATATAGCACTTGTTGGGTTTAGTTTGGTTAGGTTAGGTTAGGTTAGTAATTACCTACAACTAATTAAAATGCTACCACTGCTGCTGCGTAAAGATACTACATAGTCATTTGGAATCTTACCTTTGGATCTTAATCACATTTTTTAAATGATGTTTTTTTTGTGAATCACTGGATATTGAACTATAGTATTATATATTTTTGAAATCTACTCATCATTTTCTAGATGATGATTATATACCTAATCTTATTTTCGAAAAATTTTTTTTAACTTTAGTCTTTAGTGCGGAACCATGGTCACCCTTTTCTATTTTTTTTTTTTATTTTTCTAGCCTATGTCACCCGGAATAAGCTAAGGATTCTAACGATACCTCATTCGTCAAAATCGGTTGAGGCGTATAAAAGTTATCGTGGAATATACAAACTCACATACATACATACATACATACATACATACATACATACATGAACCCTGAAAACAATATACTCCTTTTTTCAGGCAGTCGTATAAAAAAAGGAAGAATCTTGTGTTCCTAACACTGGCCGGTACATTACTTTTTTAATTTGAGATCTAATTTGAAAACGGAACATTAGTCTAGTCATATTTAAATCGTTTGATTTAATTTTTCATTCATACATCTCTACCGACTGCTTCGAAGTTGATTTTCTGTTTTGGTAAAGTTCATAAATATCATTTGAAAAACATTGTATTCCAGTTTTATGAGACTTTTGTGTTATCTCGCACATTGATGAGTAACGAGCATCTAAGTATGTCTGATTTAACGCTATCAGAAATGATTAAGGCAGATGAAATGAGAAGAAATGGTCAATCCTACAGATCGACTGCTACAAGACTTCGTCGATCGTTATCCACGATTCATCGTAGCATCATCCAGCGGTACAGATTGACAAATTCTCTAGTGAGGAGAGGACAAGGTAGGAAAAGGTGTAGAGATGACCGTTTTCTACAACTTCAAGTTGATCGAAACACGAGACTAACGGCGGTGAAGGCCCGAAATGTATTGGAGGAGGTTCGAGGAGTAAGAGTGAGTGAGCGGACAGTTCGCAGAAGATTCAAAGTATTCGGTATAGGCTCATTTGTGCCCGCCAAAGCACCAAAACTTGAGAGACGCCACCGCACAAACGGACTTTACTTTGCTCGTGAACATCTTCATTGGGACTTCGACGAGTGGGGTCAGGTTCTTTTCACTGATGAATTCAGAATTCTGTTAAATCGGATTGATGGAAGGCAGCGAGTAAGCGCAAAGGAGAGCGTTATATACAATCTAATTTTGAAAATACAGTGGCATATGGCGGCGGCTCAATGACGGTCTGGGGAGAGATATGTTTAGGAGCTCAGACAGAGTTGGTGGTAGTCGACGGTGGGAATCTGACTGCTGATCGGTATATCAGGGATATTTTAGAAGAACATGTTGTGCCATTTGTCCCCTTTATTGGCAACGACTTCGTTCTAATGCAGGATAATGCTCGGATTCACAGTGCTCGCTCAGTACAGGCAAGAAAAATGTTTTTTTTTTTTTAGTTATTTTCATTAAAATTTAAGTATGCTGTTGCAAATTAATATCAAAACATGTTAATTAATTGTTGTTCCATGTTCAATTATTATCTATTTAAAAATAAAATTAACTATTTTATACTCCCCCTTTTTTGTGTTCCGCTAATTCTGCCGACGTTTGTACTGGTGATCTACTAAAACTATAAAGAACAGGCAAAATGCTAGTAAAGTGAACAATTTCTTTAAACTTTACCTTTACAATTTCTCCTTGGGACTTTTCGTGTACGTGGTCTGGATTCTGCAACAATATGAAGTGCCTATTGAATAACTAATTGAACATGTGTACCTAAATTAAACTAAAAATTTACATCACACTAAACTTGTGGAATTAAATATATTGGATAGTGATTGAGAATCAGTGTTTTTGTAAAAGCAATGTGACATCTGAAATTTAAGTATTGCGATTTACAGCTTTACTGGCAAGCGCAAATTCACCCAGACAAGTCTCGGAGACTATTTGAAAATTAATAAAAATGATCTCCGTATTTCATCTTAATATATAAAAGGCAAAGGTGACTGACTGACTGACTGACTGACTGGTCTATCAACGCACAGCTCTAACCACTGGACGGATCGGGCTGAAATTTTGCACACAGATAGTTATTATGACGTAGACGTCCGCTAAGAAAGGATTTTTGAAAATTCCAACCCCAAGAGGGTTAAATGGGGGTTGAAAGTTTGTATAAAAGTCCGTCATTTATCAAATTATTTTTCATGTAATATCCATGAAACTTGAATTTTTGGGCTTTCGATAAAAAAATAAGAAATATGTGTTTCGCAAATTTTGAAAATTCCACCCCCAAAGATTTCAAATAGGGGATGAAAATTTGTATAAAAGTCCAGATTTTTAAGTTAATTTTCAAGTAATATCCATCAAACTTGGTACTTTAGCTTTCATCTAAATATATAAAAGGCAAAGGTGACTGACTGAATGACTGACTGACTGACTGGTCTATCAACGCACAGCTCTAACCACTGGACGGTTCGGGCTGAAATTTTACTTAACGTAACTTAACGTGAGCTAACCAACCGCTAAGAAACCATTTTTGAAAATTCAACCTCTAAGGGGGTAAAATAGGGGTTTGAAAAATCAAACTTCATGTGAGCGAAGCCGCGGGCAAAAGCTTTTACCAATAAAAGTCTAACTTAACGTGAGCTAACCAACCGCTAAGAAACCATTTTTGAAAATTCAACCTCTAAGGGGGTAAAATAAGGGTTTGAAAAATCGAACTTAACGTGAGCGAAGCTGCGGGCAAAAGCTAGTTAACTATAAATCACTGATTTTACAAGATTTTATTGTACTACTTTGTCGACGTAAAAATTTTTATAATCTAGCCAAATTACACAATGGCGAGGGTCAGACAAAGCTATAACACGATTCACTGGCGAAAGTAACGTTATGTTCCTTACCTGCCGGATGTTCGAGCAATGGTGATGTTACTGGCTTAGATTCTGGCGGCAAAGTATCTGAAAAAAATATTAATAAATTAATTTTAAAATGATAATATAAACCTTAAGATAATTATATGTATTGAGTGATTTAATTATATAGATGCAGTTCATACAAAATCCGCCTGCTTGTCTTGTTGTTGTTTTAGCTTTCTGGCTTTATTTAGTGCCAGCCCAGCACAATACACTTCGCCTATGTCACGTTGAATGGAAGAGCTATAATGGGGATGTTAAAAGATCACGAATACAATTTTGATAATACTGCAGTATGTGGATCTTGTCACCGCATAGAACACAAACAGACAAATCAAAGCTCACAGTGCATGTATCACCAGAATTGAATTGTGTGCACTTCTAGCACCGTGGGAAAGATCTGCACTGAACCTTAAGATGCCCAAAACGGCAGCAGTTTACACACTGAATAGTAGGCAATCGGTACGTCTCAACAGGTAGGGAAGTGTGGTTGGAGAATATTCTAGGTGGGAGACATTGACCACGGAACGTTAAAACAACGGATTGGGTAGGAACCCAGGACACACCACTTTCATTTACTAGTACTATTTTGTTGCGTTCTGTATTTTGTACACCATCGTTTAAGATTGGAATAATCTTATGTTTATGCAAAAAATAGGCTTCAGATAAGGAAGGGTGCAGATATAGTGATTGGATAGAAGGAGCGGTCGAAGCTGCGTCAGTTTTTTTGGAATCGAATTCACATTACCACAATCCCGTGAAGGAATGGGATTTTCCTTTGTATGAGGTCCTTGAGGGCTTGCGAGTTGGGAACTGTAACATTAATGCTAAGATCCGGAGGCCCCGCATCGACCTCCACTTCCATCTTCACTTACCCCACCACCAACACACACTATAAACAAGTGTTAATTGAAAATTTAAATCATCCCCGACATGTGAATCTACGGCCGGACTAGTATACTAAACTGTTACCCACTTTTCTGCTCCGATACTTCTCCTCGATCCTCGATCCTCTAACATCTATCTAGCACCTACTCATTGAGACCATTCTAATGAACCCAAACACACTATATCTGCTGTATGTTGATGAAGAATTGGGTATCCCGCAAACTAGATACCAGCACCAGGTCAACGTGACCGTATTGAACTACTACAGTGAACTAACGCTACGATTTTTACATGTCATCCTAGACCAAGCCACTTGACAAAAATATGAAGTGTGTCGATTCTCTAACAAGTGTAAAATAAATAAAAAAAATATTTAAAACAAAACAAGCTTTTAGTAGCTGGATACATCTTCAGACTTAAGTATCATCTAAGACCAGAAAACGTCGTTTCTAAACTAAGTTCCTATGACCACCTTCCAGCTCCATTATCAGATCAGACCCTGGTAACCATCTTAAAACAAAGTACTTGTCAAGACGAATCAAACGAGCCGAAACTCGAAGGGGTTGCGTCGTTTCATTACAGAGTTCCTATTACCTTCCAGCTCTTACCTGACCTGGTTACCATTGAAAGACAAACTTTTCGTCAAGACGATTCAAACGAGACCAAACTCGATGAGTCTGTGTCGTTTCATTGCGAAGTTCCTTAGGCCACCTTCCAGCTCAATCATCAGATCAGTACCATGTCATCATAAATATTGCATTGTCACGCGATTTACACGTGTATGCAGAGCTCAATCGGTAACCGGGAAGTAGATCAAATTTAATTTGCAAGTTTCGATTATTGTTACGCTCCGAATTTCGAACCTCCTTGTTTGGAAGTCAGTTAAAAAGCTAAACCCACGCGGACGAACCGCAGGAAGTTAGTACAATGGTATGTTCCTTACCTGAAGCAGGTTCTTCTGAGACATGGTCTGAATTGTATGTGAAAAATATAATAAGTTAATTTCCATGAAACATGGATCAGATAGCTAATAAAAGTGTCGTATGCAACTTTGTAGTCGTGATCAATGTGATTTGCTGATACTAGTTAAAATTTTCATTAACTTTTCTTGGTGATAAAACATGACACGGACATGATATTGAATAAAATATAAAATTTTCGACCTTCCTCCGGTTTTTCCTCAATTACTTTTTTTCCTTAAGTCCTACGACAAAAGCAATTTGAAACTTTTTTTAGACCGTTAAATTTCCTACAATTTTGACTATTCAAACATGTTTGTATGCTAATTCGCTACCGAGATATGGCACTTCGAAAAAATAGTCCAGTCGACAGGTAGGAAAAATTGAGTGGACGAGGAAATTTAACCCTTTACAAAAAAGGAAGGAAATGATTTTGCCGTAGGACTCAAGGAAGAAGTTATTGAGGAAACCGGAGGAAGGTCAAAAATTTTGCAGTGTCTATTAGAACGTAAGTTCCTTATCGCGCGGTGCGGAAGGGGGCTAGACGGAAAAAATTTAGGAACCGACACTCGACACTTTTTTGAAACCGACACTTTTTTGTTGAATGTGAATTTTGCATTGTATTCGGTATTTTCGCGATACAATATTGGGTCTCCGTAGCCTTGTGGCTTCGGCAGTCGCTTAACAGTTAAAAGTCGATGGTTCGAATCCCAGCTCGACAGACTGAATTTTCTATTTTAAATAATTTCTACATGTGGAATTTTTCCCTAATTTTTTATTGTATAAATTGAATAAAATGTTATTGTACTACTAACGCCATCTGTTAAAAAACCAGAGTAACTCTTTGGTTTTGTAACATTGCTGCAATAGAAATGAACTAAATATAATTCATCGTAGTTAATCAATTTAATACTAGATGACACCACTAGTTTATTATAATTCCTTCACTAATTAATCGAAATGAACTTCGTTCCATCCGGGTGTCCCTTGACACCTCTCAAGTTTTTTCTTCCTTCAACTTCTTACAGCGATCATGTCTTTTGCAAGTTCAAAAGTCCGGCTGTATCGGCTCTAACGGCTGAATCGGCTGTACCGTACCGATATCACAGAAATTCACGACAAGCGGACAAAACAAACACACCGGCAGAATTAGCGGAACACTAAAAAAAGGAAGAATCTTGTGTTCCTAACACTGGCCGGTACACGTTCTGTGGACACATTTTAAATCCGAAAGTCCCCCGACTGCGATGACAATTTTTTTTATTTGTTTAGTCAACGCGTAAATAAGTGACTTTTCGCTTTCATATATACAGACTAATAAACTTGTTTTTAACTTTTTAGTTCGTTTGTTGGCAGGGCAGTCGTATTTTTTAATTTTTTTAATTATTTATTTTTTATTTAACACCTTTTAGTGACGATACTTATTTATTAAATTAGCAAAGCCAATAAACAATTATCCCAACAAATTGCTAGGCAGACTTTCAAAAGTCTTGGCCATTTAAAACACAAGAACTTGGTCTCAGTTTATCTCAGTAGGACCTTTAAGATTAGGTATTAGGACCAAATCCATACTGCGTATCGTACACTAAAGTAGTGCAGGTGAAGCGGGTTCCATACAGCGCATTGCATCCTGATGTAACGCGAGCGACGCGAGCGCGAATTTTTTCTGTCATTTTTGGGATCAAATTCATATAGCGCATTGAATAATGAAGTAACACCATTGATTTTTTTTTTTGAGATTTTGTGGTAGTTGAGTAAAAATGGAACTTTATTTAAGTATTTAGATTGCTGAGGCGATTTAACTCATCGAGGGAATTTTTTGTCATGTGGCTCGTGAAGGAGTCTTTGAGGAAATATATCGCTAACTAGCTAATGCCCGCGACTTCGTCCGCGTGGAAAAAGTTTTAAAAGAATCTCGGCGTTAATCGCGAGGTTTTTACGATTGCACTACGCTTCTGTGTAGTTCATACTTGGCACCTACGGCAGTTAAGTAAAACTGATATATTCGCGAGCGAAGCGAGCGCAAAGTTTTTAAGAACTACACTACTTAACTGCGTACTTCATACTTGGTTTCTACAATACCAATTAAGAAAACAGACATCTTCGCGAGCGAAGCGATCGCAAAAATTTTTCCATAGCACTATGCTTCTATGTAGTTAATACTTGGCACCTAAGGTAGTGTAAAAGAGATATTTTCACGAGCGAAGCGAGCGCGAAATTTTTTCGAGATTTTTTTCGATCCCACTACGTTTCTATGTACCTAGTTCATACTTAGCACTTACGGTAGTAAAGTAAATCTAATATTTTTGCGAGTGAACCGAGCGCAAAATATATAAGAACTACACTCCTCAACTTTGTACTTCATACTTGGTTTTTACAATACCAACTAAGAAAACAGACTTCTTCGCGAGCGAAGCGAGCGCGAAAATTTTTCGATTGCACTACGCTTCTATGTAGTTCATACTTGGTACCTACGCTACGGTAGCAGAGTAAAACTGATATTTTTGCGAGCGTAGCGAGCGCAAAATTGTTTAGGACTGCATTATTTAACTGTGTACTTCATACTTGGTTCCTACAATATCAATTTAAATAAGAAATATTTTTGCGAGCGAAGCGAGCGCGAATTTTTTTCGATTGCACTTCGCTTCTATGTAGTTCATACATGGCACTTACGGTAGTAAAGCAAAACTGATATTTTCGCGAGCGAAGCGAGCGCGATAATTTTTTGTTTGCACTACGCCTCTGTGTAGTCCATACTAATTATTGTTATCTACAAAAGCAATCTATAATCGACATTATCGCTAGTGAAGCCAGTGCGACATTTTTTACGATTGCACTAGTCCACTATGTAATCTACACTTGGAACCTACAATATCAATTCACTATCGACATTTTGTAATACCCACTATTTAGGTAAGTACTATCATCAGCAGCATCGGGATTGACAAGTTGGTACCAGTAGTTCAATGTTGTAGCTTACTGATGTAGCATGGGTTGGAGGATGATTCCAAAACCGAACCGAGCGATAGTGAAATTAGTTTAATAGATTGATGCCATCTAAGAATACAAAGCTACTGACTAAGAAACACGAATTTTTTAAGGCTGCATTATGCCACTACAATACGTAGTTCATACTTGGTACCTACCATTGTTGGTAAGCAGTACCCAGCAGCATCAGGATTGAGGAGCCCAGTCCTCTTTTACGGCTCCACTACGCCATTAAATTTTTTGATTGATCATATTTATGTAATGAATGGCTCAGGTCAAGATATGGCTATAGTATGGATGTATTAAGGTCTATATTATATCGTAAGCGAGTGACTTGCAACTATCCGAGAGAGATTTTGTCCTCTATCTCCGACAATGTTTAGTACATCTTCACCAAAATTACACAACATGTTTCTTATTATACATACTTTCCAATAAAGAAAGAATTATTAGAATGGGTTCAGATTTGACTAAGTTATGGAGTAAAATCAACAAAAAAATTCAGCCCCTATCCTGGAGAAATCTTATAAATTAACACTTTAAAACGATATTTTGTGTGAATCACTGGATATTGAACTACAGGTTTATACATTTTTGGAATCTTCTTATCATTTTCTAGATGATGATTGGATACTTAATCTTGTTTTCGAAAAATTTTTTTCAACTTTAGGCTTTATTTTGGGACTATGGTCACCCTATCAATTTTTTTTAAATTTTACTAGCCTATGTCACCCGGAATAACCTAAGGATTCTCACGATACCTCATTCATCAAAATCGGTTCAGGCGTATAGAAGTTATGGTGGCATATACAAACTCACATACATACAGAATAGAATAGAATAGAAATGTTTTTTATTCAAATAAACTTTTACAAGTACTTTCGAATCGTCAATGAGTCTACCACTGGTTCGGAATGCCGTTCCTGCCGAGAAGAACCAGCAAGAAACTCGGCAGTTGCTCTTTTCAAATACTTTTACAATATACTTAACAGATATTCTATGTATGCAGAGTTTCCACAATGAGGGAAAGGTCCACAAAAGCATACGTAATTATTTCTAATTATAATTCAACACATGTCAAGACGGGCAGACAGAAAGTAGCCCCATTGCCGCTGGTGGCACCCGTTCACGAGCATGACGCATGACCCAGCCATACATACATACATACATACATACATGAACCCTGAAAACAATATACTCCTTTTTTCAGGCAGTCGTATAAAAAGGTCTTTTTTCAGGCAGTCGTATAAAAAGGTCTTATTTGCACTATACCTAGTTAGTCTGCACAATAACGAATGGTACATCATTAAATTGCGGAAGCCACTGAACGAAATACTTTTGTTTCGCTCACCCGCTCCTCCTGCGCCCCTCAGGTTTTTTAAACTTAAGTTAGGTACATTGACCCAATACAACCTAAGTGCCTGGCTATTCATGTATAACCCTAACCTAACCTAACTTTAGATTTTGCCAAAATATGTATATAGCACTTGTTGGGTTTAGTTTGGTTAGGTTAGGTTAGGTTAGTAATTACCTACAACTAATTAAAATGCTACCACTGCTGCTGCGTAAAGATACTACATAGTCATTTGGAATCTTACCTTTGGATCTTAATCACATTTTTTAAATGATGTTTTTTTTGTGAATCACTGGATATTGAACTATAGTATTATATATTTTTGAAATCTACTCATCATTTTCTAGATGATGATTATATACCTAATCTTATTTTCGAAAATTTTTTTTTAACTTTAGTCTTTAGTGCGGAACCATGGTCACCCTTTTCTATTTTTTTTTTTTTTATTTTTCTAGCCTATGTCACCCGGAATAAGCTAAGGATTCTAACGATACCTCATTCGTCAAAATCGGTTGAGGCGTATAAAAGTTATCGTGGAATATACAAACTCACATACATACATACATACATACATACATACATACATACATACATACATGAACCCTGAAAACAATATACTCCTTTTTTCAGGCAGTCGTATAAAAAAAGGAAGAATCTTGTGTTCCTAACACTGGCCGGTACATTACTTTTTTAATTTGAGATCTAATTTGAAAACGGAACATTAGTCTAGTCATATTTAAATCGTTTGATTTAATTTTTCATTCATACATCTCTACCGACTGCTTCGAAGTTGATTTTCTGTTTTGGTAAAGTTCATAAATATCATTTGAAAAACATTGTATTCCAGTTTTATGAGACTTTTGTGTTATCTCGCACATTGATGAGTAACGAGCATCTAAGTATGTCTGATTTAACGCTATCAGAAATGATTAAGGCAGATGAAATGAGAAGAAATGGTCAATCCTACAGATCGACTGCTACAAGACTTCGTCGATCGTTATCCACGATTCATCGTAGCATCATCCAGCGGTACAGATTGACAAATTCTCTAGTGAGGAGAGGACAAGGTAGGAAAAGGTGTAGAGATGACCGTTTTCTACAACTTCAAGTTGATCGAAACACGAGACTAACGGTGGTGAAGGCCCGAAATGTATTGGAGGAGGTTCGAGGAGTAAGAGTGAGTGAGCGGACAGTTCGCAGATGATTCAAAGTATTCGGTATAGGCTCATTTGTGCCCGCCAAAGCACCAAAAATTGAGAGACGCCACCGCACAAACGGACTTTACTTTGCTCGTGAACATCTTCATTGGGACTTCGACGAGTGGGGTCAGGTTCTTTTCACTGATGAATTCAGAATTCTGTTAAATCGGATTGATGGAAGGCAGCGAGTAAGCGCAAAGGAGAGCGTTATATACAATCTAATTTTGAAAATACAGTGGCATATGGCGGCGGCTCAATGACGGTCTGGGGAGAGATATGTTTAGGAGCTCAGACAGAGTTGGTGGTAGTCGACGGTGGGAATCTGACTGCTGATCGGTATATCAGGGATATTTTAGAAGAACATGTTGTGCCATTTGTCCCCTTTATTGGCAACGACTTCATTCTAATGCAGGATAATGCTCGGATTCACAGTGCTCGCTCAGTACAGGCAAGAAAAATGTTTTTTTTTTTTTTTAGTTATTTTCATTAAAATTTTAGTATGCTGTTGCAAATTAATATCAAAACATGTTAATTAATTGTTGTTCCATGTTCAATTATTATCTATTTAAAAATAAAATTAACTATTTTATACTCCCCCTTTTTTGTGTTCCGCTAATTCTGCCGACGTTTGTACTGGTGATCTACTAAAACTATAAAGAACAGGCAAAATGCTAGTAAAGTGAACAATTTCTTTAAACTTTACCTTTACAATTTCTCCTTGGGACTTGTCGTGTACGTGGTCTGGATTCTGCAACAATATGAAGTGCCTATTGAATAACTAATTGAACATGTGTACCTAAATTAAACTAAAAATTTACATCAAACTAAACTTGTGAAATGAAATATATTGGATAGTGATTGAGAATCAGTGTTTTTGTAAAAGCAATGTGACATCTGAAATTTAAGTATTGCGATTTACAGCTTTACTGGCAAGCGCAAATTCACCCAGACAAGTCTCGGAGACTATTTGAAAATTAACAAAAATGATCTCCGTATTTCATTAACTATAAATCACTGATTTTACAAGATTTTATTGTACTACTTTGTCGACGTAAAAATTTTTATAATCTAGCCAAATTACACAATGGCGAGGGTCAGACAAAGCTATAACACGATTCACTGGCGAAAGTAACGTTATGTTCCTTACCTGCCGGATGATCGAGCAATGGTGATGTTACTGGCTTAGATTCTGGCGGCAAAGTATCTGAAAAAAATATTAATAAATTAATTTTAAAATGATAATATAAACCTTAGGATAATTATATGTATTGAGTGATTTAATTATATAGATGCAGTTCATACAAAATCCGCCTGCTTGTCTTGTTGTTGTTTTAGCTTTCTGGCTTTATTTAGTGCCAGCCCAGCACAATACACTTCGCCTATGTCACGTTGAATGGAAGAGCTATAATGGGGATGTTAAAAGATCACGAATACAATTTTGATAATACTGCAGTATGTGGATCTTGTCACCGCATAGAACACAAACAGACAAATCAAAGCTCACAGTGCACGTATCACCAGAATTGAATTGTGTGCACTTCTAGCACCGTGGGAAAGATCTGCACTGAACCTTAAGATGCCCAAAACGGCAGCAGTTTACACACTGAATAGTAGGCAATCGGTACGTCTCAACAGGTAGGGAAGTGTGGTTGGAGAATATTCTAGGTGGGAGACATTGACCACGGAACGTTAAAACAACGGATTGGGTAGGAACCCAGGACACACCACTTTCATTTACTAGCTTTAGGTTCAAGCGTTTAGCCTTAAGAACCTCCCCACAACCAGAAGGAAGTTCAAGTCAAGCAACAAACTCATCAAGATGCCTATCACTGGGATCGTCTCATCGACAAGTCCCATTCTAGTTATGCTGAACGTTGGGACATAAGCCTTAAAGGGTTATCTAAAAAGTCATTGGCAGCCTTGTAGTTTAAGAATTCCACAGATATTTTGATGCGTTCTGTATTTTGTACACCATCGTTTAAGATTGGAATAATCTTATGTTTATGCAAAAAAATAGGCTTCAGATAAGGAAGGGTGCAGATATAGTGATTGGACAGAAGGAGCGGTCGAAGCTGCGTCAGTTTTTTTGGAATCGAATTCACATTGCCACAATCCCGTGAAGGAATGGGATTTTCCTTTGTATGAGGTCCTTGAGGGCTTGCGAGTTGGGAACTGTAACATTAATGCTAAGATCCGGAGGCCCCGGATCGACCTCCACTTCCATCTTCACTTACCCCACCACCAACACACACTATAAACAAGTGTTAATTGAAAATTTAAATCATCCCCGACATGTGAATCTACGGCCGGACTAGTATACTAAACTGTTACCCACTTTTCTGCTCCGATACTTCTCCTCGATCCTCGATCCTCTAACATCTATCTAGCACCTACTCATTGAGACCATTCTAATGAACCCAAACACACTATATCTGCTGTATGTTGATAAGAATTGGGTATCCCGCAAACTAGATACCAGCACCAGGTCAACGTGACCGTATTGGACTACTACAGTGAACTAACGCTACGATTTTTACATGTCATCCTAGACCAAGCCTTTTGACAAAAATATGAAGTGTGTCGATTCTCTAACAAGTGTAAAATAAAAAAAAATATTTAAAAAAAAAGCTTTTAGTAGCTGGATACATCTTCAGACTTAAGTATCATCTAAGACCAGAAAACGTCGTTTCTAAACTAAGTTCCTATGACCACCTTCCAGCTCCATCATCAGATCAGACCCTGGTAACCATCTTAAAACAAAGTATTTGTCAAGACGAATCAAACGAGCCGAAACTCGAAGGGGTTGCGTCGTTTCATTACAGAGTTCCTATTACCAGTGAGCTGAAAACTTCAAAATGGCGAATTCAAGATGGCGGTCATACTTTCGTCGGTGTCTATCTCGGAGAGTATAAAAAGTGGAAGAGTGGTTATCTGACACTCGAGGGGGCAGAGGTGCGATTGTCTAAAAATTGCCGATCAATATTTTATTCATTTCATGGCATTAGCGTCAAAGTAAAATATTTCTTGACTGTATTGATTTAAAGTCTTTGAGTATATAACCAACACAGGAGTGGAATTGACGAGCGTACCCCTCTGTAAGTTGGGTATGACCAGTGGTCATACCCGTTATATAAAACTGTTTGACTCGAGTCACGCGCCTGCCAACTACGTATGGTTAGCGGGGAATGAGCTCCGTTATAAATGCCGAATATGAGAGTATTTTCTTCTAAAAAAATATGTAAAAAATCCAGTTTACTAAAGGATAACATTTATTTGCTTCTGATGTATTATTTTATCCAAATAATGCAATACTTATGCAGAAAACTTAAGAAAACTGTCGATCTGAAAATGTTGCTACTTAATCGTACATGAAATAATTTAGGGAAAATACTGAAAATTAATCTTCTTGCTTACTATTCGTTTGGACCTTTTTTATGAACTGCATAATAATTTGATCCCATAGAATTAAAATCACGATAGAATAGGAAGGGTTGAACCACTAATTTATAAGCTTTAAGTAAAATATGACTAGATATATAAATATCGTTTTTTTTTCGTCGTCTTTGATCGTCGTGGGATTATCAAATAATGATAAAATATTCTTTCTAAAAAACCGACTTTAAAGTATAAAACAATTTTAATTTGTACATGTATGTTGAAGTCGGGCGGGCCTAAATATAAATGATGAAAACAATGTGCGACGCTAGCCCAACTTTGCCCGATCGGCGTATGAAGTCGGATTTTTAAAAATATTTTTATTACATTATTATTTTAAGCTTTTTAGTGTATATCTCTGATCACGAGCAATTTGCTCTTAATCATTGAGTGCCTTCCTCCATTACCGAATATATGAATCAGATCTTCACCTTTAAAATGGGCTAAACCTTACTTTGCGTTCTTTCAAAAAAATTGAAATCGGTTCAGATTAACAGAGAGAAACATTATATTATCAACAAAAATTTATATGGGAACGAACTCTGAAGTATGCCCTACTAAACATAAAAATAATTATTAAATTCCATTCATTATTTGGCGGAGTAATTGCGTAACAAATAAAAAAAAATATACCTACAGTCGAATTGAGAACCTCTCTGGTACTCTCCCACTATTGTTTAAAATGCATTCATTGAAGCAGCTAGAACTCCATAAACTCAGTTTAAAAACTCATAAAATTAGTTTTTTTACTCAATTATTTCAAAAAGTTATAGGTATTTAATATATTTCCATATAGCCAGTGTGATATAATCCTCTGAATATATAAAAGGAAAAGGTGACTAACTGACTGATCTATCAACGCACGTCTACTATGACGTAGGCATCCGCTAAGAAAGGATTTTTACAAATATAATACAAAAAATAATGAAAACGAGACTAAAAAATTGTTTATTATTAATGATAAGTTCTACGCATCGATGTTTCTACGTCTTTCTTACTCGAAAATCAGGACTAATTTTATGAAGTCGGCCACACCGCAATAAAATTAGGGCTAGACGGCAAAATTTCAAATGTCGATATTGGTGGGGGGATTGCATAAATTATTTATACCGAGACATTTTTTATCTTCTTACTAATGGTTCATTAACGAAAAAAAACTATTTAAATTTTATACATATTTGGTTTATTACAACTTGGCAATTGAATTAAAGTACCCATACTTCTCATTCATGCCGCTAGGTTTACCGGAAAACTAAACTAGCGGCACGCTATGATGGCCGGTTTGACGTTTGTCCGCTCATGAAGTTCCGTATTAATTGATAACGACTTTGAAGGAAATAATTGTATTACTTTATTGACGATAGTGATGTGCAGAGATTCATAAATTTTATCGAATGTAGTTTTAGGTTTAGGACTCAAAATTTATTTATTAAATTGATTTCTAAAATGTATACAAGTGTAGAAAAATCAGTTTGCACCATTTAAGGGGTGAATGTACTTGTGAATATGAACAATTTTCACTATGTGGACAAACCTCTGAAATCGCAAAAAAATATCAGCTGTTTCATACAAAAGGTAAAATTTTTATTTTTATATGATATATACCACAACTCGGCATTTGGTTTTCTAAATTGAAAATTTTTAAAAATGGAATCTAATACGATCGTCACATAGGATCGCTGGCTAGCACAACTACTACCTCCGGCAAACTCGCGTCAATGCTCAATGCAAAACAAAGCAGTTTCGAATTGACGTTGCTTCGAAAAGTATAAACTGTCAGTGCAATGCGATTGTGATATAGTTTTGACCTGGCTTTGGATTTCAAATATTGATACTGCATTACTGTTGACCCTTGCTCGTTAATTTGGACTCTGTTCAAGCCCTTTGTTGTGGATTTCGTCGATATGACCGAACGTACGCAGAGAACTGTTCTAAATAGTCAGACACGTGAGTTCGTAATACGCCTTCGTAACTATTTCGATCGTGAAGCTCAAAATGGAGGGCCAATTTTACCTATAACGTCAGTGGTTGAACGCGTAGCTGATGCGCTTAATATTGGACAACGAACTGTTAGACGGATAACTAAAAAAAAATATGGCGAGACTGGCACAGAAGAAAATAAACTTCACACACCAAAAAAGAGAAAACGAGCAAAACCAGTCGTAGGCATCGATAGCTTTGATGCCGATGCTATCCGAAGACATGTTTACGGCTACTATTTACAGAAGGAGTATCCAACAAGAAAAAAGTTGGTGCATTCACTGAAGGAAGCTGGATTATTCTTCGGTGGGGAAAGTTCTTTAACGAAGATTTTGAAGACCATTGGATTTCGATACAAAAAATGTAACAAACGCAAAATATTGATGGAAAGATTTGATATAGCGATGGCAAGGTATACTTTTTTACGGCAAGTGAAAGAAATCAAAAATTGGCAAAATGTTGTGTTCTTGGATGAAACATGGCTTAATGCTAACCATACTGTAGGCCGTTCTTGGAACGATGACACAGCAGCATCTACTTCCAAAGTTCCTGTAGGAAAAGGATCGCGACTTATAATTTGTCACGCCGGAACCATCAACGGGTTTGTCGAAGGTTCTCTCATGGCTTTTGCGTCAAAAACCACTGGAGACTATCATGAAGACATGAATGGAGAAAAGTTTACTGAATGGTTTACCTCAATGTTGTGTAGCCTCCCTGAACCATCTATTATAATTATGGACAACGCCCCATACCACTCGATGCAAATTGACAAGCCACCTGCCCAATCCCAAAAGAAAGCTGATATCGTCGCATGGCTTCGTAAAAATGGCGTAGATGCAAACATGAATATGTTAAAAGCGGAATTAGTACGTCTTTTAAAAGAAAACAAACCAACCAAGATCCGATACGTCATTGACGAAATAGCATTAGAACATGGGCACAGAGTTATACGGTTACCGCCTTACCATTGTGAGTATAATGCGATTGAGTTGGTGTGGGCTCAAATTAAGGGATATGCTGCAAGACACAATACAGAACCCCCATTTACCACAAAAAAAATGCTAAAATTATTAGAAGAAGCTTGTGAACATGTGACTAAAGGAGACTGGGAAAAGGTTGTGAATAGAACTGTTAAATTAATAAGGGAAGATTATGAAAGAGATGTGAAAATAGATAATATTATAGAAAACGAACATATAATTATTAATGTAGGTGATGATAGCAGTGACGACAGTGAAAATAGTAGTATGGACGAATCTGATTAATTATGGCCTTTTGTGGCACCTTTTTTGGTATCTTTTGTATTCATATGTTTCTTGTGTGCATATAAAGTATGTATATTCATTTTCATTCAAATATTCAGTTCGTTCAAATAAATTAAATAAACATATACATTTTTGTTTTATTAAACCTATTTAATCAGGTACAAAAACAAAACTTAATTGTTTTTTGTTCGAGAATAAATTGACATTCCACATCACTATTGTAATGTGTCAAACCGGCCATCATAGCGTGCCGCTAGTGTAAATAGCTTGGCGGTGTTTTATTACAGATGGGGTGGCCAATATAGCCATGGCGGCTGCTTTAGCAGCTCGCGCACACAGCAAACACTAGTTAATATATATATAGCTGCTGGGGCTGATTCACTGACTGATTCACTGATTCACTCACTCATTGATCACCTCTCCTGTAAAATTTTGTGTGAAAAATTTTTTTTCACCGATGGTTTCGTATAGAGGACCAAAATTCATTCGGAGGAAAAATATGGAGAGAGCTGATGAGTGAGGAGTTCGGAGACGGGCGAGGGGCACGGCCAGGGTATAGAAGATAGGTGGAGGGTGCTCGACCAAATGTCATTTGAAACCTCGAGCAGTTGCCAGTGACTTGAAAAAAAATTCCAAAATGGCGGAAAAAAATGGCGGCAAATTTTGTCCGTCTCTCTCTCGGAGACTATAAAAGATGGAGGAGCGGTTTCTCGACAAAGGATGATCAAAACCCGGAGGTCTACCTGGTGAGTAGGAAAAAAATTCAAGATGGCGGATTTTTTTTTCCATACAAAATGTATGGGGAATACTGAAGGGACTAGAAGTTGGGAACTATGCAAGACATTGATTTTGATAGGTTCACGGTGATTATTTATATAGATTTATTTACGGTGAATATTGATTTCTTTTTTTTTTCTTCTTTTTGTTTCTTTTTTCTTTTTTTTTCTTTTTCTTCATTTTTCTTTTTTTTTTCTTTTTTTTCTCTTTCTTTTGCTTTTACTTTTTCGTTTTTCCTTTTTTCTTTTTCTTTCCTTTTTTTTTCATTTTTCATTTTCTTTTTTCTTTTCTTTTTTCCTTTTTTTTATTTTTTTCATTTTTCTTTTTTTTCCTTTTTTCTTTTTTCTTTTTTTCTTTTTCTTTTGCTTTTACTTTTTTCTTTTCTTTTTCGTTTTTCCTTTTTTCTTTTTCTTTTTTTCCTTTTTTTTCATTTTTCATTTTTTTTTCTTTTTACTTTTCTTTTTTCCTTTTTTTTTATTTATTAATTTTTTCATTTTTCATTTTCTTTTTTTTTTCTTTTTTTTTCTTTTTTTCTTTTTTTTTTCTTTTTTTCATTTTTCATTTATTTGCTTTTTTTCTTTTTCTTTTTTTTTTTCTTTTTCTTTTGTGAATGAGGAGCACGGCCAGGTTATTGCAGATAGGTGGGGTGGGGTGTGCTCGAACAAATTTTTTGGCAAAAGATGACCAGAATCCGAAGATCTACTTGACGAGTAAAAAAATCGCGGTCCGCTTTAGCGGGCCGCGCACCCACGCGCCCTACTTGTAGTAATAACACTTCCCGCGAGCTGCTTTAGCAGCTCGCGCACCGAGCGAAATAAATAAAGCCGAACAATCGCGGTCCGCTTTAGCGGGCCGCGCACCCACGCGCCCTACTTGTAGCAATAACACTTCCCGCGAGCTGCTTTAGCAGCTCGCGCACCGAGCAAATGCTAGTAATTATAATATATATAGCTCAATTACCACTGACTGACTGACTGACTGACTCACTCACTGATTGACACGATTGTTCTCCTAGAAAGAGACAGAAAACGATACAATGATGTAGGGGAGATATGTCCGGGTGGGGGATTCGAGTGGGGAAAAATTATGACATTTCGGAAAAACAAGATGGCGGCCGACGTGATTCTTGCAACTCTTTTGTTTTCCAACCGATTTCTTTGAAATTTTGAATTATTGTAGAAATTAGTAAACGATTAACAGAAAAAGTGAAAAAAATTAAAAAAACAAGATGGCGGCCGAGCTGTGACGTCTCAAATTTCCACCCCTCTCCTGTAAAATTTTGTATGAAAAAAATTTTTTTCACCCATGGTGTCGTATAGAGCTCAAAGAATGTGACTCGGAGAAAGGTGGCGAGAGCTGATGAGTGAGGAGTTCGGAGACGGGCGAGGGGCACGGCCAGGGTATAGTAGATAGGTGGAGGGTGCTCGACCAAATGTCATTCGAAACCTCGAGCAGTTGCCAGTGAGTTGAAAAAAAATTCCAAAATGGCGGAAAAAAAATGGCGGCAAATTTTGTCCGTCTCTCTCTCGGAGACTATAAAAGATGGAGGAGCAGTTTCTCGACAAAAGATGATCAAAACCCGGAGGTCTACCTGGTGACTAGGAAAAAAATTCAAGATGGCGGATTTTTTTTTCCCCCCATACAAAATGTATGGGGAATATTGAAGGGACTAGAAGTTGGGAACTATGCAAGACATTGATTTTGATAGGTTCATAGGGATTTTTTCTTTTTCTTTTTTTCATTTTACATTTGTTTTTTTTTCTTTTTTTTCATTTTTTTTTCTTTTTTTTCTTTTGTGAATGAGGAGCACGGCCAGGTTATTGCAGATAGGTGGGGTGTGCTCGAACAAATTTTTTGGCAAAAGATGACCAGAATCCGAAGGTCTACTTGATGAGTAAAAAAATCGCGGTCCGCTTTAGCGGGCCGCGCACCCACGCGCCCTACTTGTAGTAATAACACTTCCCGCGAGCTGCTTTAGCAGCTCGCGCACCGAGCGAAATAAATAAAGCCGAACAATCGCGGTCCGCTTTAGCGGGCCGCGCACCCACGCGCCCTACTTGTAGCAATAACACTTCCCGCGAGCTGCTTCAGCAGCTCGCGCACCGAGCGAAATAAATAAAGCCGAACAATCGCGGTCCGCTTTAGCGGGCCGCGCACCCACGCGCCCTACTTGTAGTAATAACACTTCCCGCGAGCTGCTTTAGCAGCTCGCGCACCGAGCGAAATAAATAAAGCCGAACAATCGCGGTCCGCTTTAGCGGGCCGCGCACCCACGCGCCTTACTTTTAGTAAAACACTTCCCGCGAGCTGCTTTAGCAGCTCGCGCACCGAGCAAACGCTAGTTATTTTATTATAATATATATAGCTCGATTACCACTCACTGATTCACTCACTCACTCACTGATTGACAGGGTTGTTCTCCTAGAAGGAGACGGAAATCGATATAATGATGTTTGGGAGATGTGCTTGGAGGGGAGATTCGAGTTGGGGAAAATTATGACATTTCGGAAAAACAAGATGGCGGCCGACGTGAATCTTGCAACTCTTTTGTTTTCCGACCGATTTCTTTGAAATTTTGGATTATTGTAGAAATTAGTAAACGATTAACAGAAAAAGTGAAAAAAATTAAAAAAACAAGATGGCGGCCGAGCTGTGACGTCTCAAATTTCCGACCCCTCTCCTGTAAAATTTTGTATGAAAAAAATTTTTTTCGCCCATGTTGTCGTATAGAGCTCAAAGAATGTGACTCGGAGAAAGGTTTTTTTTTTTTTTTTTTTTTTTTTATTCGATGACAAGATAGTCCTTGACTGCGATCTCACCTGATGGTAAGTGATGATGCAGTCTAAGATGGTAGCGGACTAACTTGGAAGGGGTATGGCAGTGAAAATTCAACCCATACCCCTAATCGGTTTCTACACGCCATCGTGCCGGAACGCTAAATCGCTTGGCGGCACGTCTTTGACGGTAGGGTGGTAACTAGCTACGGCCAACGAAAGCCTTCCACCAGACCAGACCAGAGAAAATTCAGAAATTATAAATTCCTAAATTGACCCCGTCGGGAATCGAACCCGAGACCTCCCAGTTATAAGACCACAGCGCTCACCACTGCGCCAGGGAGGTCGTCGAAAAAATTCCAAAATGGCGGAAAAAAAATGGAGGCAAATTTTGTCCGTCTCTCTCTCGGAGACTATAAAAGATGGAGGAGCGGTTTCTCGACAAAAGATGATCACAACCCGGAGGTCTACCTGGTGAGTAGGAAAAAAATTCAAGATGGCGGATTTTTTTTTTTGCCATACAAAATGTATGGGGAATATTGAAGGGACTAGAAGTTGGGAACTATGCAAGACATTGATTTTGATAGGTTCATAGGGCTTTTTTACTTTTTCTTTTTTTTCATTTTACATTTGCTTTTTTTCTTTTTTTTCTTTTTTTTTTTCTTTTTTTTTCTTTTTTTTTCTTTTTCTTTTGTGAATGAGGAGCACGGCCAGGTTATTGCAGATAGGTGGGGTGTGCTCGAACAAATTTTTTGGCAAAAGATGACCAGAATCCGAATGTCTACTTGACGAGTAAAAAAATCGCGGTCCGCTTTAGCGGGCCGCGCCCCCACGCGCCCTACTTGTAGTAATAACACTTCCCGCGAGCTGCTTTAGCAGCTCGCGCACCGAGCGAAATAAATACAGCCGAACAATCGCGGTCCGCTTTAGCGGGCCGCGCACCCACGCGCCTTACTTTTAGTAAAACACTTCCCGCGAGCTGCTTTAGCAGCTCGCGCACCGAGCGAAAATATATATAGCTCGATTACCACTCACTCACTGACTCACTGACTGATTGACACGATTGTTCTCCTAGAAGGAGACGGAAAACGATACAATGATGTAGGGGAGATATGTCCGGGTGGGGGATTCGAGTGGGGAAAAATTATGACATTTCGGAAAAACAAGATGGCGGCCGACGTGATTCTTGCAACTCTTTTGTTTTCCAACCGATTTCTTTGAAATTTTGGATTATTGTAGAAATTAGTAAACGATTTACAGAAAAAGTGAAAAAAATTAAAAAAACAAGATGGCGGCCGAGCTGTGACGTCTCAAATTTCCGACCCCTCTCCTGTAAAATTTTGTATGAAAAAATTTTTTTTCACCCATGGTGTCGTATAGAGCTCAAAGAATGTGACTCGGAGAAAGGTGGAGAGAGCTGATGAGTGAGGAGTTCGGAGACGGGCGAGGGGCACGGCCAGGGTATAGAAGATAGGTGGAGGGTGCTCGACCAAATGTCATTCGAAACCTCGAGCAGTTGCCAGTGAGTTGAAAAAAAATTCCAAAATGGCGGAAAAAAGATGGCGGCAAATTTTGTCCGTCTCTCTCTCGGAGACTATAAAAGATGGAGGAGCGGTTTCTCGACAAAAGATGATCAAAACCCGGAGGTCTACCTGGTGAGTAGGAAAAAAATTCAAGTTGGCGGATTTTTTTTTTTTACATACAAAATGTATGGGGAATATTGAAGGGACTAGAAGTTGGGAACTATGCAAGACATTGATTTTGATAGGTTCATAGGGCTTTTTTTCTTTTTCTTTTATTCATTTTACATTTGTTTTTTTTTCCTTTTTTTCATTTTTTTTTCTTTTTTTTCTTTTTCTTTTGTGAATAAGGAGCACGGCCAGGTTATTGCAGATAGGTGGGGTGTGCTCGAACAATTTTTTTGGCAAAAGATGACCAGAATCCGAAGGGCTACTTGATGAGTAAAAAAATCGCGGTCCGCTTTAGCGGGCCGCGCACCCACGCGCCCTACTTGTAGTAATAACACTTCCCGCGAGCTGCTTTAGCAGCTCGCGCACCGAGCGAAATAAACAAAGCCGAACAATCGCGGTCCGCTTTAGCGGGCCGCGCACCCACGCGCCCTACTTGTAGCAATAACACTTCCCGCGAGCTGCTTTAGCAGCTCGCGCACCGAGCGAAATAAATAAAGCCGAACAATCGCGTTCCGCTTTAGCGGGCCGCGCACCCACGCGCCTTACTTTTAGTAAAACACTTCCCGCGAGCTGCTTTAGCAGCTCGCGCACCGAGCAAATGCTAGTTATTATTATATATATAGCTCGATTACCACTGACTGACTGATTCACTGACTGACTCATTGACAGGGTTGTTCTCCTAGAAGGAGACGGAAATCGATATAATGATGTAGGGGAGATATGTTGGGGTGGGGGATTCGAGTTGGGGAAAATTATGACATTTCGGAAAAACAAGATGGCGGCCGACGTGAATCTTGCAACTCTTTTGTTTTCCAACCGATTTCTTTGAAATTTTGGATTATTGTAGGAATTAGTAAACGATTAACAGAAAAAGTGAAAAAAATAAAAAAAACAAGATGGCGGCCGAGCTGTGACGTCTCAAATTTCCGACCCCTCTCCTGTAAAATTTTGTATGAAAAAAATTTTTTTCACCCATGGTGTCGTATAGAGCTCAAAGAATGTGACTCGGAGAAAGGTGGAGAGAGCTGATGAGTGAGGAGTTCGGAGACGGGCGAGGGGCACGGCCAGGGTATAGAAGATAGGTGGAGGGTGCTCGACCAAATGTCATTCGAAACCTCGAGCAGTTGCCAGTGCGTTGAAAAAAAATTCCAAAATGGCGGAAAAAAAATGGCGGCAAATTTTGTCCGTCTCTCTCTCGGAGACTATAAAAGATGGAGCAGCGGTTTCTCGACAAAAGATGATCACAACCCGGAGGTCTACCTGGTGAGTAGGAAAAAAATTCAAGATGGCGGATTTTTTTTCCCCCCCATACAAAATGTATGGGGAATATTGAAGGGACTAGAAGTTGGGAAGAAATCGATATAATGATGTTCGGGAGATGTGTTTGGGGGGGGATTCAAGTTGGGGAAAATTATGACATTTTGGAAAAACAAGATGGCGGCCGACGTGAATCTTGCAACTCTTTTGTTTTCCAACCGATTTCTTTGAAATTTTGGATTATTGTAGAAATTAGTAAACGATTAACAGAAAAAGTGAAAAAAATTAAAAAAACAAGATGGCGGCCGAGCTGTGACGTCTCAAATTTCCGACCCCTCTCCTGTAAAATTTTGTATGAAAAAATTTTTTTTCACCCATGGTGTCGTATAGAGCTCAAAGAATGTGACTCGGAGAAAGGTGGAGAGAGCTGATGAGTGAGGAGTTCGGAGACGGGCTAGGGGCACGGCCAGGGTATAGAAGATAGGTGGAGGGTGCTCGACCAAATGTCATTCGAAACCTCGAGCAGTTGCCAGTGAGTTGAAAAAAAATTCCAAAATGGCGGAAAAAAAATGGCGGCAAATTTTGTCCGTCTCTCTCTCGGAGACTATAAAAGATGGAGGAGCGGTTTCTCGACAAAAGATGATCAAAACCCGGAGGTCTACCTGGTGAGTAGGAAAAAAATTCAAGATGGCGGTTTTTTTTTTCATACAAAATGTATGGGGAATATTGAAGGGACTAGAAGTTGGGAACTATGCAAGACAATGAGTTTGATAGGTTCATAGGGCTTTTTTCTTTTTCTTTTTTTTCATTTTACATTTGCTTTTTTTCTTTTTTTTCTTTTTTTTTCTTTTTTTTTCTTTTTCATTTGTGAATGAGGAGCACGGCCAGGTTATTGCAGATAGGTGGGGTGTGCTCGAACAAATTTTTTGGCAAAAGATGACCAGAATCCGAAGGTCTACTTGATGAATAAAAAAATCGCGGTCCGCTTTAGCGGGCCGCGCACCCACGCGCCCTACTTGTAGTAATAACACTTCCCGCGAGCTGCTTTAGCAGCTCGCGCACCGAGCGAAATAAATAAAGCCGAACAATCGCGGTCCGCTTTAGCGGGCCGCGCACCCACGCGCCCTACTTGTAGCAATAACACTTCCCGCGAGCTGCTTTAGCAGCTCGCGCACCGAGCGAAATAAATAAAGCCGAACAATCGCGGTCCGCTTTAGCGGGCCGCGCACCCACGCGCCTTACTTTTAGTAACAACACTTCCCGCGAGCTGCTTTAGCAGCTCGCGCACCGAGCAAACGCTAGTTATAATATATATAGCTCGATTACCACTGACTGACACACTCACTCACTCATTGACAGGGTTGTTCTCCTAGAAGGAGACGGAAATCGATATAATGATGTAGGGGAGATATGTCCAGGTGGGGGATTCGAGTTGGGGAAAATTATGACATTTCGGAAAAACAAGATGGCGGCCGACGTGAATCTTGCAACTCTTTTGTTTTCCAACCGATTTCTTTGAAATTTTGGATTATTGTAGAAATTAGTAAACGATTAACAGAAAAAGTGAAAAAAATTAAAAAAACAAGATGGCGGCCGAGCTGTGACGTCTCAAATTTCCGACCCCTCTCCTGTAAAATTTTGTATGAAAAAAATTTTTTTCACCCATGGTGTCGTATAGAGCTCAAAGAATGTGACTCGGAGAAAGGTGGCGAGAGCTGATGAGTGAGGAGTTCGGAGACGGGCGAAGGGCACGGCCAGGGTATAGTAGATAGGTGGAGGGTGCTCGACCAAATGTCATTCGAAACCTCGAGCAGTTGCCAGTGAGTTGAAAAAAAATTCCAAAATGGCGGAAAAAAAATGGCGGCAAATTTTGTCCGTCTCTCTCTCGGAGACTATAAAAGATGGAGGAGCGGTTTCTCGACAAAAGATGATCAAAACCCGGAGGTCTACCTGGTGAGTAGGAAAAAAATTCAAGATGGCGGATTTTTTTTTTCCATACTAAATGTATGGGGAATATTGAAGGGACTAGAAGTTGGGAACTATGCAAGACATTGATTTTGATAGGTTCATAGGGCTTTTTTTTTCTTTTTTTTCATTTTACATTTGTTTTTTTTTTTGTTTTTTTTCATTTTTTTTTCTTTTTTTTTCTTTTTCTTTTGTGAATGAGGAGCACGGCCAGGTTATTGCAGATAGGTGGGGTGTGCTCGAACAAATTTTTTGGCAAAAGATGACCAGAATCCGAAGGGCTACTTGATGAGTAAAAAAATCGCGGTCCGCTTTAGCGGGCCGCGCACCCACGCGCCCTACTTGTAGTAATAACACTTCCCGCGAGCTGCTTTAGCAGCTCGCGCACCGAGCGAAATAAAGAAAGCCGAACAATCGCGGTCCGCTTTAGCGGGCCGCGCACCCACGCGCCTTACTTTTAGTAAAACACTTCCCGCGAGCTGCTTTAGCAGCTCGCGCACCGAGCGAAATACTAGTTATAATATATATAGCTCGATTACCACTCACTGACTCACTGACTGATTGACACGATTGTTCTCCTAGAAAGAGACGGAAAACGATACAATGATGTAGGGGAGATATGTTGGGGTGGGGGATTCGAGTAGGGAAAAATTATGACATTTCGAAAAAACAAGATGGCGGCCGACGTGATTCTTGCAACTCTTTTGTTTTCCAACCGATTTCTTTGAAATTTTGGATTATTGTAGAAATTAGTAAACGATTAACAGAAAAAGTGAAAAAAATTAAAAAAAACAAGATGGCGGCCGAGCTGTGACGTCTCAAATTTCCGACCCCTCTCCTGTAAAATTTTGTATGAAAAAATTTTTTTTCACCCATGGTGTCGTATAGAGCTCAAAGAATGTGACTCGGAGAAAGGTGGAGAGAGCTGATGAGTGAGGAGTTCGGAGACGGGCGAGGGGCACGGCCAGGGTATAGAAGATAAGTGGAGGGTGCTCGACCAAATGTCATTCGAAACCTCGAGCAGTTGCCTGTGAGTTGAAAAAAAATTCCAAAATGGCGGAAATAAAATGGCGGCAAATTTTGTCCGTCTCTCTCTCGGAGACTATAAAAGATGGAGGAGCGGTTTCTCGACAAAAGATGATCACAACCCGGAGGTCTACCTGGTGAGTAGGAAAAAAATTCAAGATGGCGGATTTTTTTTTCCCCCCATACAAAATGTATGGGGAATATTGAAGGGACTAGAAGTTGGGAACTATGCAAGACATTGATTTTGATAGGTTTATAGGGCTTTTTTTCTTTTTCTTTTTTTTCATTTTACATTTGCTTTTTTTCTTTTTTTTTCTTTTTTTTTTCTTTTTTTTTTCTTTTTCTTTTGTGAATGAGGAGCACGGCCAGGTTATTGCAGATAGGTGGGGTGTGCTCGAACAATTTTTTTGGCAAAAGATGACCAGAATCCGAAGGTCTACTTGATGAGTAAAAAAATCGCGGTCCGCTTTAGCGGGCCGCGCACCCACGCGCCCTACTTGTATTAATAACACTTCCCGCGAGCTGCTTTAGCAGCTCGCGCACCGAGCAAACGCTAGTTATAATATATATAGCTCGATTACCACTCACTGACTCACTGACTGATTGACACGATTGTTCTCCTAGAAAGAGACGGAAAACGATACAATGATGTAGGGGAGATATGTTGGGGTGGGGGATTCGAGTAGGGAAAAATTATGACATTTCGAAAAAACAAGATGGCGGCCGACGTGATTCTTGCAACTCTTTTGTTTTCCAACCGATTTCTTTGAAATTTTGGATTATTGTAGAAATTAGTAAACGATTAACAGAAAAAGTGAAAAAAATTAAAAAAACAAGATGGCGGCCGAGCTGTGACGTCTCAAATTTCCGACCCCTCTCCTGTAAAATTTTGTATGAAAAAATTTTTTTTCACCCATGGTGTCGTATAGAGCTCAAAGAATGTGACTCGGAGAAAGGAGGCAAGAGCTGATGAGTGAGGAGTTCGGAGACGGGCGAGGGGCACGGCCAGGGTATAGTAGATAGGTGGAGGGTGCTCGACCAAATGTCATTCGAAACCTCGAGCAGTTGCCAGTGAGTTGAAAAAAAATTCCAAAATGGCGGAAAAAAAATGGCGGCAAATTTTGTCCGTCTCTCTCTCGGAGACTATAAAAGATGGAGGAGCGGTTTCTCGACAAAAGATGATCAAAACCCGGAGGTCTACCTGTTGAGTAGGAAAAAAATTCAAGATGGCGGATTTTTTTTTTTTCCATACTAAATGTATGGGGAATATTGAAGGGACTAGAAGTTGGGAACTATGCAAGACATTGATTTTGATAGGTTCATAGGGCTTTTTTTCTTTTTCTTTTTTTTCATTTTACATTTGTTTTTTTTTCTTTTTTTTTCATTTTTTTTCTTTTTTTTTTCTTTTTCTTTTGTGAATGAGGAGCACGGCCAGGTTATTGCAGATAGGTGGGGTGTGCTCGAACAAATTTTTTGGCAAAAGATGACCAGAATCCGAAGGGCTACTTAATGAGTAAAAAAATCGCGGTCCGCTTTAGCGGGCCGCGCACCCACGCGCCCTACTTGTAGTAATAACACTTCCCGCGAGCTGCTTTAGCAGCTCGCGCACCGAGCGAAATAAATAAAGCCGAACAATCGCGGTCCGCCTTAGCGGGCCGCGCACCCACGTGCCTTACTTTTAGTAAAACACTTCCCGCGAGCTGCTTTAGCAGCTCGCGCACCGAGCGAAATACTAGTTATTATTATATTATTAATATATATATAGCTGTTCGTGCTGATTCACTGATTCACTGACTGATTGATCACCTCTCCTGTAAAATTTTGTATGAAAAATTTTTTTTTCACTTATGGTTTCGTATAGAAGACAAAAATTCATTCGGAGGAAAATTATGGAGAGAGCTGATGATTGAGGATTTCGGAGACGGGTGAAGAGCATGGTCAGGGTATCGAAGATAGGTGGAGGGTGCTCGAACAAATGTCACTCGAAACCTCATCCAATTCGCAATGAGCTGAAAAAAAATTCAAAATGGCGGAAAAAAGATGGCCGCCATACAAATTTCGTCAGTATCTATCTCGGCGAGTATAAAAGATGGAAGAGTGGTTTCTTGGCAAAAGATGATCAGGACCCAAAGATCTATTTGATGAATAGAAAAAAATCCAACATGGCGGAATTTTTTTTTCTCCATACAAAATATATGGCGAATATTGAATAGACTTGAAGCTGAGAACTATGCAAGACTTTGATACGGTTTCTTTTCAAAATTTGTTTTTATAAAAGAATTCTCATTCTGACAAATGATGAGATATGATGATCGAGGGTTTGGAAGGTGGGTGAGGAGCACGGCCATGGTAATGACGATAGGTGGGGGTGCTCGAACAAAAGTCACTCGAAACCTCATCCAATTGGCAGTGAGCTGAAAAAAATCCTAAATGGCGGATTCAAGATGGCGGCCATACAAACTTCAACGGTGTCTATCTCGGAGAGTATAAAAGATAGAAGAGTGGTTTTTTGATAGAAAATGATCAAGACCTGAAAGTCCACTTGACGATAGAAAAACCGCGGTCCGCTTGCGGGCCGCGCACCCACGCGCCCTACTAGTAATATATATAGCTCGATTACCACTGACACACTCACTGACTCACTCATTGACAGGGTTGTTCTCCTAGAAGGAGACGGAAATCGATATAATGATGTTCGGGAGATGTGTTCGGGGGGGGGATTCGAGTTGGGGAAAATTATGACATTTCGGAAAAACAAGATGGCGGCCGACGTGAATCTTGCAACTCTTTTGTTTTCCAACCGATTTCTTTGAAATTTTGGATTATTGTAGAAATTAGTAAACGATTAAGAGAAAAAGTGAAAAAAATTAAAAAAACAAGATGGCGGCCGAGCTGTGACGTCTCAAATTTCCGACCCCTCTCCTGTAAAATTTTGTATGAAAAAAATTTTTTTCACCCATGGTGTCGTATAGAGCTCAAAGAATGTGACTCGGAGAAAGGTGGAGAGAGCTGATGAGTGAGGAGTTCGGAGACGGGCGAGGGGCACGGCCAGGGTATAGAAGATAGGTGGAGGGTGCTCGACCAAATGTCATTCGAAACCTCGAGCAGTTGCCAGTGAGTTGAAAAAAAATTCCAAAATGGCGGAAAAAAAATGGCGGCAAATTTTGTCCGTCTCTCTCTCGGAGACTATAAAAGATGGAGGAGCGGTTTCTCGACAAAAGATGATCAAAACCCGGAGGTCTACCTGGTGAGTAGGAAAAAAATTCAAGATGGCGGATTTTTTTTTCCATACAAAATGTATGGGAAATATTGAAGGGACTAGAAGTTGGGAACTATGCAAGACATTGATTTTGATAGGTTCATAGGGCTTTTTTTCTTTGTCTTTTTTTTCATTTTACATTTGCTTTTTTTCTCTTTTTTTTCTTTTTTTTCTTTTCCTTTTGTGAATGAGGAGCACGGCCAGGTTATTGCAGATAGGTGGGGTGTGCTCGAACAAATTTTTTGGCAAAAGATGACCAGAATCCGAAGGTTTACTTGATGAGTAAAAAAATCGCGGTCCGCTTTAGCGGGCCGCGCACCCACGCGCCCTACTTGTAGTAATAACACTTCCCGCGAGCTGCTTTAGCAGCTCGCGCACCGAGCGAAATAAATAAAGCCGAACAATCGCGGTCCGCTTTAGCGGGCCGCGCACCCACGCGCCCTACTTGTAGCAATAACACTTCCCGCGAGCTGCTTTAGCAGCTCGCGCACCGAGCGAAATACTAGTTATAATATATATAGCTCGATTACCACTGACTGACATACTCACTCACTCACTCACTCACTCACTGATTGACAGGGTTGTTCTCCTAGAAGGAGACGGAAATCGATATAATGATGTTCGGGAGATGTGTTTGGGGGGGGGATTCGAGTTGGGGAAAATTATGACATTTCGGAAAAACAAGATGGCGGCCGACGTGAATCTTGCAACTCTTTTGTTTTCCGACCGATTTCTTTGAAATTTTGGATTATTGTAGAAATTAGTAAACGATTAACAGAAAAAGTGAAAAAAAATAAAAAAACAAGATGGCGGCCGAGCTGTGACGTCTCAAATTTCCAACCCCTCTCCTGTAAAATTTTGTATGAAAAAAATTTTTTTCACCCATGGTGTCGTACAGAGCTCAAAGAATGTGACTCGGAGAAAGGTGGCGAGAGCTGATGAGTGAGGAGTTCGGAGACGGGCGAGGGGCACGGCCAGGGTATAGAAGATAGGTGGAGGGTGCTCGACCAAATGTCATTCGGAACCTCGAGCAGTTGCCAGTGAGTTGAAAAAAAATTCCAAAATGGCGGAAAAAAAATGGCGGCAAATTTTGTCCGTCTCTCTCTCGGAGACTATAAAAGATGGAGGAGCGGTTTCTCGACAAAAGATGATCACAACCCGGAGGTCTACCTGGTGAGTAGGAAAAAAATTCAAGATGGCGGATTTTTTTTTCCCATACAAAATGTATGGGGAATATTGAAGGGACTAGAAGTTGGGAACTATGCAAGACATTGATTTTGATAGGTTCATAGGGCTTTTTTTCTTTTTCTTTTTTTTCATTTTACATTTGTTTTTTTTTTTGTTTTTTTTTCATTTTTTTTTCTTTTTCTTTTGTGAATGAGGAGCACGACCAGGTTATTGCAGATAGGTGGGGTGTGCTCGAACAAATTTTTTGGCAAAAGATGACCAGAATCCGAAGGGCTACTTGAAGAGTAAAAAAATCCCGGTCCGCTTTAGCGGGCCGCGCACCCACGCGCCCTACTTGTAGCAATAACACTTCCCGCGAGCTGCTTTAGCAGCTCGCGCACCGAACGAAATAAATAAAGCCGAACAATCGCGGTCCGCTTTAGCGGGCCGCGCACCCACGCGCCCTACTTGTAGTAATAACACTTCCCGCGAGCTGCTTTAGCAGCTCGCGCACCGAGCGAAATAAATAAAGCCGAACAATCGCGGTCCGCTTTAGCGGGCCGCGCACCCACGCGCCTTACTTTTGGTAAAACACTTCCCGCGAGCTGCTTTAGCAGCTCGCGCACCGAGCGAAATACTAGTAATATATATAGCTCGATTACCACTCACTGATTGACATAATTGTTCTCCTAGAAAGAGACCGAAAACGATACAATGATGTA